>JARLTB010000184.1:1072500-1802500 GCA_030141615.1 Unio pictorum | reverse complement strand
TCTTCATTTTTTGGCTTGGATACTTTGAAATTGTGGTTTTTGGGGTGCCATTTGATTCTAAATGCTGGAAAATATTGCTTAGGTAAATGGTTTTGATTTTGTTGACACATTACTTATCACATTATTTGTCATTTTGGTCTTATGTTATTTTTTTTTTTGCTTTGTAAGCTCTTTGTCAGCATGCAATCAGAACATCATTAGTTTAAGAATTAATTGGCATGCATTTTCCTGGAGTCTGCAGGATATATTACCCCAAATTACAGAACACAAGATGAGGTTGTGATGTAATTTTGTGAAAAGTAACTCTGTACTCTAATGAATTAAGGCGGCATACTTTCTTTCCGAGCCAGATACAAATGTTTATTTTCTTTGACTTGTAATTTACATGATGAGACCACTGCAAGTTAATTTCCACAAATATGCCAAGAATTTTATCAAAACAAGTCATTTTCAGATCAATGTTATCAGAGAGAACATGCACAAAGCATCCAGTTGATGCAGGTCAGTGAAGTGGAGTACCTAAATCTGCAAAGATGGAATCTTGCCAGTCAGAGCTGAAATAAATATCAAATCTTTTACTTTGAATATTTTTTGAATGGTAATGTATCGGGATAGAATTCAAATATGTGTTGATATTATTTATTTTGGTATTTATAAATCATATTCTCTCTGCCAAGCCACACTGACCTCTGCTTCTATATAAATAACATTTTTGGGGTCTTTATTTTTTATTTTTTTTTTGGCCTGGAAAATAGCGATTAATTGTTACTGTAATTTACCTTAGGAACTAAATCTTACACTTTTCTGGACTCCATGTTTTTAAAATTTGTAATAATTTTAAATAGAAAGAAATATGTGACACAGAATTTTGTTTGACAGATTTTTTAAGTTGTTGCTTAATTACCCCACAGATTAATAAAGGCATTGTAAATAGGCAGCAATTCAAACAGCTGACATGCTCCACAACTGGTGATCAGGTACAGTAAACCCTGTATTAAAAGACCACTTTTATGTGATACCACCTATCTTGAGAGGCCACATTCTCAATAAACAAATTTAATGATTATATAATGTTATGGCCTATTATGAGAGACCACCTGTCTTGAGAGACCATACTTTTATGTCAGAAGGGGTGGTCTTTTAAGACAGGTTCTACTATACATGTATAAGCAAATCAAACTAGTTACAAAGTAATGATAAAGGAAAAAACAATCTTTCATCTTCAGGCAGTTGGCAGAATTAATGAATCACATTGTTATAAATAAAGCTGTCAAAAACTAAAATACAGAAGTTGTTGAAGACTCAAACTGGAGTAGTCATCTGGCAGGCAGTCAAGTTGCGCTGAGTACGCTTAATATCAGGACGACTGACTGATGGTGTTTCTGATATGGCTGACTTTTTCCACAACTTGTGACCAAGACGTTTTCCAAACAAAAGCTGTTTTAAGAAAGAGTTCATGATAAACCATAAATGCAACATTAAGCTGATATGTGATTGCCCCTGGCTTCATTTATATTTGCCGCAAGAAAGCATACACATGGAGACAAAGCAAGCATCCATGTCAATTCTGTTCTCACTAAAGTGGATTAACTGACAATCGTAACTATTCTTATTTCCTACTATGAAAACGGTCATATGTACAGCGTTCTTTTGCATACCAGGGCCCAGCAAGCAACATGGAATGAATTCCCCATTGAAATTAGACACACAGACACAAGTGATCCCTTTCAAGAGTGCTCTTAAAACTCAACTTTTTTGACTGCAAAAACAAGCTTGAAGACCTAATAATGTTTCCTTCCTTAAATATTTGCAGCATTTTTTATGTTTTCTAATTTCATGGTGTTTGTTTTTTTTTTTTTTTTTGTATTCATATCATTATATATGTTGTAAAGCACTTACAGCTTCTAAAGATTAGGCACTGTACAAAGTCCTCATTATTATTATTATTATTATTATTATTATTATTATTATTATTATCAGTATTATTATTATTATTATTATCAGTTAATAGATCTACAGGATATTGGTTGTAATGGGTTTAATGCCATTTATCAGCACATATAGACTGTTCATATCAACCAGTATATTTGATGGAAAAACCACTGACCCAGGGGAGGCTGCAGGCAAGTTTTCTCAGAAACCCATGTTGGCCAAGCTTGAGACTACAACAGATGTGAGATGTTGTTGATCTGTAAAGGCAAGCACCCTAGACCAGAGACTCTTCCATGCTGTGGCCCAATCTGCAGGACGAAAAATTACCTTTTCTGTTGATTGACAGTTGATTTATAATGCACTCATCTGACTTTATTTGTCACATGATTCCTGTATATATTCTAAATTAAAACTGTATATACTCTGTATTTAAACTGTTATATAATCTATATTAAAACTTTATATACTCTGTATTTAAACTGTATATACTCTTTATTAAAACTGTATATACTCTGTATTTAAACTGTATATACTCTTTATTAAAACTGTATATACTCTGTATTTAAACTGTATATACTCTTTATTAAAACTGTATATACTCTGTATTTAAACTGTGTATAATCTATATGAAAACTATATATTCTAAATTAAAACTGTATATACTCTTTATTAAAACTGTATATACTCTGTATTTAAACTGTTATATAATCTATATTAAAACTTTATCTACCGGTACTCTGTATTAAAACTGTATATACTCTGTATTTAAACTATGTATAATCTATATTAAAACTGTATATATTCTAAATTAAAACTGTATATACTCTTTATTAAAACTGTAGATACTCTTTATTATTACTGTATATACTCTATATTAAAACAATATATTCTATCCACTTTTTATGTGATGGTTCGATTATCACTAACTAGGAGATGATGTTATTGCCCAGATTGAGTAATCAATAATATCAAATTTGAAATTAATGGATGGATTAACATAGAGTTGAGCAGAGATGTAGAATAAAACAACAAGAGCCCCCATATGTAAAATGTAACAATTTAATCAATTACAAAAACAAATTGAAATAAAACCTGACATTGGAATGATGCACTTTCTCTTGGAATTTGAATATAAAATTCAAAAGAAATGCAATTAGTTGTTATGTTATACTGATTAAACAATTTTCATCATATAATTGAGTGACTGGTAGCAATTGCTCAGTATAACCTGGTTGCTTCTGGTCCTCTCAAATTTGATGTCAGTGACAGGTCAGAGTTGCTGTATTCCTTTTCTTTGGTTCTCTATCTCTCTGGCCTCTTCTGATCATCAAGCTGTCTTTTCCACTGTGTGGTACACATATTTGGATATTTTTTCCTGAGCTTCCTGACTTGCTTCCTTTTCCATGTCCTCGATTTTCCAGACACTCGTCCCTTGGACATTTAAATAAGAAAAATACTTTTTACTAACCTCAGAGTCAAGATTATCCCCTTTCATAGAAAAACATGGATTGACTAATTTTGTGAGGAAGATTACTTAAAACAATGAATTTTGTCTGAGAAACACCCCCACCCCCCATTTAGCTTTGATATAACCGACACAAATTTTAAAGGCCCATCAAAGCTAGAATAATTCTCACTAATTTGAAATAAGTGTCCTGAAAAGAATTTTTCAAAATAGTTACTAATAAAGATTAATAAAGGATAATTATAATAATAATATTTATTAATAACTATTCTGGAAAATTCTTTTCAGGACACTTATTTCAAATTGACCCAATGTTAACATCTCCAGTTTTATAATTCTGTTATCCTTCACAGGTAGCAATTTATTGCAAGCCTAGCACATATGTCAGAGTTGATTTTATGTGTCGTGCTGACCACACAAAATGTGCTGTGAGAGGTCAACAACATTTTTTGCATCCTAGCAATCCTGGTGGATTGTGATTTTTCCATTCTTGTCTGAACTGTTTTACATGGTCCAGATTCATGTCATTACTACCTGTATCTTTGAGTGAGTTTAGTAGCAAGTCTAGTACTAAGGCAACATGCCGCAGACATGTAGCATGATATCCCACCCTGGAATCACTTTATCCTGACCCAAGTCAACCAGTCAGCTGTTAGTACCATTTTTATTAGTCTTTGATATGATTCAGAAGGGGAAGAATAAAACCATGACCTCTCACATCAAACGCAGACACTCTAACCACAAGCAACGTTCCCTCTAAGCTGCACGCACTCGCAGCTGCTCAGGCATCCCCACGCAGCTGAATTGTCAATCCAATATTAAATTTTGCTCAATCCAATGTTAAATTTTGCTCGTCTTCGTAATGCTTGTGTAATGCAGCGAGCACTGCGCGCACATTTACCATTTGCTTAGAGGGAACGTTGACCACAAGGCCGCCTGAGTGGTGTGATTGTGACTTTGAATGTTCTACATGTAATAGATGTGACACATTCTGGAGACAACAGTCTTGTATATTTAATTATTTGAGTACTGGGTGTCACTGGAAGCAACATAGACATTGATATGCCGTTGTATTATGCGCCAGAAGATCAGGATCTACATGATTTTGTTGATTACTCCTAGCAAACTGTATAGACCCCAATCTGTTGTTACATAATACACTAGCTAATCTGGATTTTTGCAAGTTTTACAATTTGGTCAGAACTGTGTGGAGTGTATATGGTATGTTAACGTTAGGTTTATTACTGAGATTTACTTGCAATTCACATGCTGAGATGGTAAAATGAATTTTTGCATCAACAAAACCACTCTTCATGCATAAAAATGTATGCACAGCGTATTTGGATGAGGTGTACAGATGTATCCAAGCCCATGTATCAGTATCGAACTTCCCATTGAATGGCAAGTTGTTACACTTATCCTTGGGGGGGGGGGGGATGGCCACACCCAAAACAAATGACATTTTATTTCACATCGTCGGTGTACTACATATGTATAATGGCTGAAAACATGCTGCATTCTCCCGTTTGACGGAAGAGACAAATTGTCTAAATATAGAAATAAGATATGCTCAGTCTTGTTCTAATGGATTTTTTTTTTCACCGAGAGGGACGAAAATAATGATGCACACAGCAGGGATAGTCAATATGTCTGCGTTATACTATCTGATATGTATCTACATTTGCATATCAATCAAAATATGGTTAGGTATGTCTGTAATTCATTTTGTTACATGCAAAAAGAATTGTACTTGATATATTTCTTCCAAATGACTTATTAAGCGAAAAGATTCACTGGAGTGGTTTTTTCTCAAGAGATCTTTGAAGGCTGCTCTCCTGAGTTGTACATGTATATTAACTGTTATTCATTAACTGGTTAGGAATGCATTTTGCCCTGGAAATGAAAAGTAATTAGTAAAGTTGACTAATGGATATGCGCCTTTGCTAGATAAATCTTAAATAACATCTGAAGTGATTTCAAAGCGGCTTTTCATTTTGTTGTAAGAGTGATTATAAAGATGTATTCAAATTTATACTCTATATTGATCAGAGATTAGGATTTTAATGTAGATTACTTATTTCAGTTGAAAATAACATATACCTATAAAGGAAATATAAGTCATTCACTTACTACTCTTACAAGTAGTGATTGATGGGTACCGATCCTGGACCAGACCAGGTTATCAGACCAGGTTATCAGGCCAGGTTATCAGACCAGGTTATCAGATAAAAATTTGATCTTGTGCAGTCAGGTCTCTCTCTCTCAACCAAACACCCACCCTAGCTACCCCCCATCCCACCTGTTTTTTTCTGGGTATCAGTACGTCAAGTCATTTGCTGGTCAGAATGAATAATGGTTCACAAACACAAGATTACTTCTCTATTTTAATAAGGGCCCTTTCAAAGTTGGGCCATTTTTGCAACATACACTAAATGTGGACATGTTCATAATAAATGATGAAACATGTCATCAAATGACAATTTCAGATTTAATATTTGTCAAAAGTATTTTTATGTGTGTTTTAGTTGTCATTTTTATAGTCTATGATGTTGTTCAAAATCTGCAATTTCTTTAATGTTAAAGCATTATAATTGTCTTCAGTTGAAATTCAGGTTTCCATAGTTACAACGTTTAGCCTTAGTATCACAAAACCTTGAATATAGTTTTGTGCCATACAATGTTGAATCAAAGCAAAACAAGCCTTCCTGCTTTTCATTCTATCTCTCCATCCACATCTTGAAGCATCATGTCATTTAGTATGCACATGTATCACATCTTGAAGCATCATGTCATTTAGTATGCACATGTATCACATTTTGAAGCATCATGTCATTTAGTAAGCACGTGTCTTACATCTTGAAGCATCATGTCATTTAGTATGCACGTGTCTCACATCTTAAAGCATCATGTGATTTAGTATGCATATGTCTCACATCTTAAAGCATCATGTGATTTAGTATGCACAAGTCTCACATCTTAAAGCATCATGTCATTTAGTATGCACATCTCACATCTTGAAGCATCATGTCATTTAGTATGCACATGTCTCACATCTTGGAACATCATGTAATTTAGTATGCACATCTAACATCTTGAAGCATCATGTCATTTAGTATGCACATGTCTCACATCTTGAAACATCATGTAATTTAGTATGCACATGTATCACATCTTGAAGCATCATGTCATTTAGTATGCACATGTCTCACATCTTGAAGCATCATGTCATTTAGTATGCACATGTATCACATCTTGAAACATCATGTAATTTAGTATGCACATGTATCACATCTTGAAGCATCATGTCATTTAGTATGCACATCTAACATCTTGAAACATCATGTAATTTAGTATGCACATGTATCACATCTTGAAACATCATGTCATTTAGTATGCACATGTCTCACAGTGATATTCTTTTATATGAGTCTTGTAATTGTTTGGTCTCGCCTGCAAATTATGTCACAGTCCTTATTTCTTTTTGCAATGATTATGTTAATATACTGCATTTAATGCAGTTTATCTGACACCATTGCATGTGCATAAAATTTAATTTGTTCAGCTTGGAGGGAACTAATCAGAAAGAAAAGAAGGTCACTGACCTATTTTTGTTTAGTTCTCAAGCAATTAAACTCATCGGGGATAAAAGTAGTTCATTTACTAGATTTTTTTGTATTCTCGAGTGATTAAATTAAATTTTTGCATTTAATGCAGTTTATGTAACACCTACATGAAATTTGACAAGTAGGTTATTTTGTGCTGTGGCACGTTAGGTGTAACCTTTCTCAAGGACAACACATTTTAGCCATGATTATATGTATATATATATATATATATGTATATATATATAATAATGATGATAATAATGAGGACTTTGTATATTGACTAATCTTTAGAAGCTCTAAGCACTTTAAACATATATAATGATATAATTACAAACAAAAACCCACCATGAAATTAGAAAACATAAAAACATGCTGAAAATATTTAATGTAGGAAACATTACTAGGTTTTTAAGTTTATTCATGCAGTAAAAAAAGAGGTGAGTTTTAAGAGTCACTCTTGAAAGGGATCACTGTTTCTTTGTGTCTAATTTCAATGGGCAATTCATTCCATGTTGCTTTGACCTAATATGTAAAATGAACATTGTCCATATGACTTAGTTTTCATAGTGGGAATAATGGGTATACAATAGTCAGAAGATGAGCGTAAGTATCTAGCTAGTGTGTACACATGGGTGAGGCCTGATAGGTATGATGGACTGGAGTCCATCAGTGAAACGTAGCACAGAAAGCAAATTTTATGTTTGCTTCTGGATCAAATGGATAGCCAGTGTAGGGTACAGAGCAGCGGGGAGGTGTGTTCTGATCGTGATACTCTAAGGATGATCCTGAGCAGCTGTGTTTTGAACTTTTTGAAGTTTTTGGAGTAGATATTGAGATGAACCAGACAGAATTGGGTTACAGTAGTCCAGTATTGAAAGTACTAATGAACACACAAGCACTTTATCGGTAGTGGCATCAACTGAAAGGTATTTTGTGAATGGTGCTGATATGTCTCAGCTCAAGATATGCAGCCTTGCATATGTTTATGGCATGTTGGTCCAGTGTGAGAGTACTGTCCAGAATAACACCTAGGTTTCATACTGTGTGAATTTAATGTTGGTGTTGCTGATATGACATGACTTTGGTGTACTCTTTAACATGATTGTACGTTCTTAATCAATAGATACATGTTCAAATGCTGCTAATGATTGCCACTGAAATTATGTATCATAACTGTATAGTGACAATGAGTCAATTCAGATTGTGTAGTCAAGCTTTACTCTAATGGTTTGTACCTTTTGTCACCTAAGAAATTTGCAAACAGGTCCGGAAGGTCTTCTGGAGAGAAGGTAGTTGGAAGTGGTGTACATTTGTTACTTGACATTAGCTTGTCAGTAATCACGACAAGCTCTTTGCAGCTGGTACTTTCCATGATTTTAGTACTGTAGTGGGATAATTTCGCTTCATGGACAATGTTTGTGACGTTCTTCTTTAAGTGACTTCATATATTTGCTTATGAATAGTGAGTCTGGTGGAAAGCTGGTGCCTCTCTGCTATATGGCAGTCTCTTTTAGCAGTGCATAGCTGGTCTCTAACACTGCTATACCATGGAGAATACTTTTGAATGGATACTCAACACTTTGTGGCTGTGGCATGTTTTTCAAGCAGTGAACTCAGGCACTTATCGAGTTATTCTGCTGTAGGAGGTAAGCAAGTTCTTAGGTTTGCTTGGATGTCATGGATTAGTTTGGTTCTATTTATCATACGGAGGTTTATTTTAGTAGTAAATAAAGGTGGAGGGTCATGGACTGATATGTCCAGATGGCATACAATACAGAGGTGATCTGATGCAAGTTCATGGGATACAAGGGTGTACCGTAGAATATTATCATTAGGTCTATAAAGAATATAGTAAAAAATGTGACCATGTTTATGGGTTGGTTGATTATCTGTTTGTTTAAAGTTGAAAACATGAATGGAATCTAGGAGTTTATGGGTTTCCAGGACAGACTCGAAGTGAAAGTTGAAATCTCCAAGAATAATCAGGTTGCCACCTATTCAATTTCAATACTCCAGGAGGTTTGGAAACTGCTCCTTAAAGAGAGATTCAATCAGCTTGTTTTTTTTACTAGGAAGAGGGTGGTAGAGACAGAAAAAAAAAATGGACTGACCTTTGTTCCATTGTGAGTGTTGATTGGACTAGTTCAAATGATGTTTGGCAGAAGGCCCTGATGGGTCCTGTAGAGCGAATAGGCTGAGTTTTAAAACAGCATAAATAGGATAATAACAGTTTGAAAACAAGAAAGATTCCAAAGTTAACTTTTGGCCATTTTACAACCATTTTGACCTCATATTTGATTATCTTGCTAAAAATAACTTATGTAAATGTTTCACTGAATAAAATGCTTTCTCGTATATAAATATATTTTTTTATTTGGTAAAGTTTCCATGTTTCAATGAATAAAATGCTTTCTCATGTATAAATATATTTTTATATTTGGTAAAGTTTCCATTTGTCCTTACTTTGCTGCACTCATTAATGGAAAATTGTTGGTTTTTTTGTTTTACTATTTGCCTGGTGCAGTTTTAAAAAATTGGAGAACTTCTACTCTATGATTTGAAATAAAATTCTGGCATGTTTGGTCTTAAAATACTTGTCGTTACTTTTATTTATGTATCAATTCTACAAGAAAAGATAAATAACAATTTAATTACTCAGTTCATCATAATAACCCCAAGGTCAGCATATCATTGACATCGGTGCATTGATGTCAACCATTTACTAGGGGCTTTGCCATGAACCAAGACCGCTACTGCAGTCTAATGCTGTTTAATGTTAAGTTGTAATACGGTATGAACATCGTTGACATAAATCAATATACCTGATTATTGGATTTTTTTATCCTGTTTTCTTTGAGCTCAGATTTAATTAAGTTGGTACCTGAAAAGAGTAAAACTGAATTCCTATAGTATTCATATGTTGAACTAAGTTATAGCAATGGAGGTTATGTTTTTGAACTCAAAGTACTTGTGCTATTAAAGACTCGGTCAGTACTGTACTTAATATCAAGGGATTGAAGTAGACCTGAAATTGGGTACGAAATAATCATGATTTGTCTGACAAAATCTTGGGACACATGGAATGAAAAAGTTATGACAGTCAAGGGCTTCAAATCTATTATGGAGAATGACAAATTGCTGTCAGATAGCTTAATTCTCTGCCAATATGTGGCTGGTGTCATGTGCGTTTAATTAATTAGAACTTTTGTGTTTATTTACAAGCTTGATGTTGATATGGTAATGATGCATTTAAATCAATTTCAATTTCTCTTGGATGACAGTCACTTACATCAGTTGGAATATAGTTTTGACTGGTTTTCATTTGTTTTGACAGGCTGACTGGTTTTCAATACCAATAGAAGAATGCAACAAAAGATTGCTCACAAACAGATTGCACACAGCTAAAATCTATGCAATAAGCACCACATCAAAAGGAGTGATGTGCATCCCACTGGCACATTAAAAGAGTGTATTTGTAGCCTACTGGCATATTAAAGAATGTGATTTGTAGCCCACTGGAATATTAAAGGAGTGTCTTTTGTAGCCTATGGGCATATTAAGGTGTGTGATTTGTAGCCCACTGGCACATTAAAGGAGTGGGATTTGTAGCCCACTGGCATGTTAAAGGACTGTGCTTTGTTGCCCACTGGCATATTAATGGAGTATGATTTGTTGCCCACTGGCATATTTAAAGGACTGTGCTTTGTTGCCCACTGGCATATTAATGGAGTATGATTTGTTGCCCACTGGCATGTTTAAAGGACTGTGCTTTGTTGCCCACTGGTATATTAATGGAGTATGATTTGTTGCCCACTGGAACATTAAAGGAGTGTACTCTGCTTCCCACAGTGACATTATATTATTACCTAAGTTTCTGTATGTCTGGACATCTCTGAGAATTAGATGAAACAGAATATTTGGGATTCCATTAGTCATTGTTGGCTTTTATTTTGCACACACTAATGATCTTTTAAATTAAATTTGCAAATCAGGTTTTGTGAAGGTGTAATGTCATTTATGTATCTCATTTCCTTTGTTACGAAAGTGATATCATTATCCTTATCAATTTCTTGGACACCAGAAATCTAGCCATTGGTCACCACCATGTTTATTTGCCATCTTGGTGCGACATTATTTATGGATTGAAGCAGACAAAGGACATACGACCAATCTAAATTTTATGTTAAATGGTTTGAAGCATACGAGGGATAGAAAGCCAGTTTATAGTTTTGATGTTACATAGATTGAAGCATATGAAGGATTGGAAACCAGTCAAAATGTTATGTTAATGGATTGAAGTATATGTGGGATAGAAAACCAGTCAAAATTTTGTGTTAAGTGGATTGAAGCATTTAAGGGATAGAAAACCAGTCTAAATTTTGTGTTAAGTGGATTGAAGCTTACAAAGAATAGAAAACCAGTCTAAATTTTCTTACATGGATATGTGGAAGCTACTTTTGAAGCATAAAAGCAAGCTTGCCTTCAAATTAAAGGCAAAATAGTGAGTATTCTTTGCTTTCTACTTTTGGGCTATTTTATGCTAATTTTTATTTACCACATCATTTGCTTATTAAATTTTTTTAAAGCATTATACATATCATGCTACACTCAAACATTTAGGCCAAGGAAGTTGTGATTCTTCCAGAAATGTACCTATGCAGGTTGGCTGTTTCAATGTGTCTTTGAGAAATGCATGTAGCTTCCATTTTTCAAGATCTTACAGTCAAGAATCCCTGCTTCAAAGACGTGTTTCTGGTCTTAGACTCTCAGTTTTGAAAGTATTTGTGGTGGTGTTATCATTATTCTAATCTACTCAGAGTATTGTAGACAACAAAATGAAAGATTTGAGAATTTATACTTTAAGTTGTAAAGTATTTGTCAAAGTGAACAGGTTCCAACATAGTATGCAATGGGATCAGGTCTATTAGAAATAAATCTTATAGCTTGTCCATTTAAGGCCCAAAATGCACAGAAAATGTTTCTCCTAACCTTACTGACCTTTGTTTTTTGTTTTTTAAATAATGACTAAAACTGTAAAATTATATCCATATAAAAAGCAGACTAAGTAGTTTTGGAACTTAAAAATAATTTTTAAAAATCCTTAAAGAGAAAAGAAATATTGAAACAAATATTAAAAAACCCAGCAAGAAAGGTAAAAAAAAATGTTTGTCAAAATGTTTGGAAATTTATTTATCACATCCAAGAAAATCCAGTACAGTCTAAACATTTTAGTGGAAGAAATTGAAGTTCCAATCTTAAGACTCCTGGTAACTCGTTTATAAATAGAATAACAGTGGTCCAAGGATAAAGCCCTGTGATACTCTACAATTAATATTTTTACTTTGAGAAAGTTGATCATTTAAAGATACTTTTTGCACTCTGTCGGTTAAGTAAGAAGTAAACCAGTTTAGTGAGTTTTCACTGCATTGATAGATTTCTAGATTTTCAATCAAAGTTTCATGGTCTACAAGGTCAAAAACTTTACGAAAATCAACCATAATAGTATCTACGATTTCTCCTTTATCTAAAGCTTTCATATGAAAATTAGTTCCGTTTCTAGAAGGTTTCACATTAAATTTGCATGTGCTTTGCTCTTAAACCCACAATACCAGCTCTTTACCAGAAAATTGGGGAAAGCAAAAATAATTGCTGAAAACTGCATTATCTTTTTCAGGTAATACCTATTCAGAACTCGGTCTTTTTTATGTGCCTTATCTATGCATCCCTATCTTTCAGTTAGCCAGCTTTGAACCAGCAATTATAGGGCTAAGTTAATAATGCATGGATTCACAAGAAATGTTGCAGTGTATGGATACAGTGTTAACATTTGTAAAAGTGGAAGGCTTTTTAGTTCATGTATGCAGCTAGTGTATATTTGTGTATCATAATAAATTATGTTGTCTTAAAAGTGGCTGTCTTTAATGAGATCAAACACAGGACATTTCATTACAAGACTTAAGACTACAACCACACCCAGACTAATGCCACACCCAGTCTACAGACACACCCAGACTAATGCCACACCCATTCTACAGACACACCCAGTCAACATCCACATCCAGGATAATACCACACAGTCAAAAGCCACACCCATTTACAAGCATGATACTGTCAATGTTTGATTAAACTGTATCCAGGTATGTAGGTACAGAGAGGCATGATGATTACTGCCCACAACCCTCTGTGCCATTTCCTTTTTCTGGTCTTTAAATTTGCATAAACTCTTGTTCAGTTTGTAAGTTTGATACCATTTGTATTTCTCAAAATGTTTTTATTCCTGCTCTTTTGTACTACCATTGCACAGTTTCAGAGAGGCTGCCAGTGTGAGTAAGTGTGATGCTAAATTGTAAGAATTTACGCACTTGAAAAGCAATGATGCATGAGAATAATTCAAACAGCTGGAAGCCACACATATAAAAATGCATTCTGGCAGAATAATATTAAGATGAAATCAATGAATAATAATCAAATATTTAAAAGCAAAAATAAACAAATATTTAAAAGTAAGATTAAACAAATATTAAAAGGTTGGGATACTCATTTTATCAAAGCATATACAGATGTGGGTAAATTAAAGGTTGCTTGGAAATATGTTGTCTATTTATAACAGAAAACGCTTGATGTCCTTTCTTTCTAATTTGTGCATATGCAGACTTTATTTAATTTCCCAAAATCGAGATAGTAAATTGTACTCAGTAAATTTTACTCAGCTTAGCTAGGCAGAAAATTGACCAAGTGGAAATGTGCAAAATGAATGCTGAATGAAGATAATGAAGGTTGTCCTGTATCTTCTTGTAAGTTGCAGGACAATAATTCCAAAACACTTATCAGATGCTTTCTGACATGAATCAATAAAGAAGAAACCAAAATTTGAAGAAAAGTTCCAGTACAAATTCTTACAACACAACATAAGACCAAGGTTGGATAAAAGGTCATGTAATATCAGAAAAATAACCTTTTTGCAATGGAAATAGGCTGTCTTGTCACCAGAAACTAAAGGCAAATATACTCAAAAATAGGGGTCCTGAGTGGCCGAGTGGTCTGAAATGCTCACCATTACAGATCACTGCCATCTCACCTTTGTGTGGATTTGAGTCTTGGGCTCAGCCAATATAGGTATGTGAGAAAGCTTACCGGTAGCTTCTTGTGAGTTGTTGGTTCTTTCCTGGGTTTTCCCAGGCTCTTCCTCCACAATTAATACTGGCCACCATAAATAGCCTATCTTGCACTGAAAAATGGCATTAAACCCTATAACAATACTCAGATCTGATTTCCAAGCCACTACCTCTGATGTTAAAAAAAAGTCCAAAGTATTTGCATGATCTGTTTCGTTATAAGTCAAAGAAACCATACCAAAGGCCTAAAATGAGAACATTATTTGAAACCAGAGAAACCAAATCTAGCAAGAGCTAAAAATGAGAACATTATTTTAAACCAGAGAAACCATATCTATCAAGAGCCTAAAATGAGAACATTATTTTAAACCAGAGAAACCATATCTATCAAGGGCCTAAAATGAGAACATTATTTTAAACCAGAGAAACCATATCTATCAAGAGCCTAAAATGAGAACATTATTTTAAACCAGAGAAACCAAATCTAGCAAGAGCCTAAAATGAGAACATTATTTTAAACCAGAGAAACCATATCTAGCAAGAGCCTAAAATGAGAACAATATTTTGAACCAGAGAAACCATATCTATCAAGAGCCTAAAATGAGAACATTATTTTAAACCAGAGAAACCATATTTATCAAGAGCCTAAAATGTGAACATTATTTTAAACCAGAGAGGCCGTATCTATCAAGGGCCTAAAATGAGAACAATATTTTAAACCAGAGAAACCATATCTAGCAAGGGCCTAAAATGAGAACAATATTTTGAACCAGAGAAACTATATCTATCAAGGGCCTAAAATGAGAACATTATTTTGAACCAGAGAAACCATATCAACGGCCTAAATTTAGAACATTTACAAATCATCAGTGCAGAAACTCCATCACCAAAAGTAACAATTTTTTTTAGCTTACTCTGGTGCTATTATTGGGAATTAACTCCTACAAAATATTATATCTGAAATGAATATAAATATTTTGAAAACAATACCAATACCATTGTCTTGAAAAGAAGTGTTTTTAATTGTAAATATTTTAAAAACATTTTACAGTTTATTCTGTTTATGCATGTGATACACTGTTAATGCATGTGATACACTGTTAATGCATGTGATACACTGTTTATGCATGTGATACACTGTGTGATGCATAAGCTATTTAAGAATGTCTTTCAGACAGTTTGTATTTTGGAAAACTTGTTCATCTTGAGGGTTGAAGTTGAAAATAGTTTATTATCAATAGCAAGATTAACATCCCAAAATAAAGCACTATTTATATTGTTGTTGTTGTTATTATTATTATTATTATTATTATTATTATTATTATTATTATTATTATTATTATTATTATTACATGTATTATTATTGTTATTATTATTATTATTATTATTATTATTATTATTATTATTATTATTACATGTATTATTATTGTTGTTGTTGTTGTTGTTGTTGTTGTCACTCACAGTGTGCAGTGCAGAATAGACTTTTAGAAGGAGCCTATACGGTACAGCTAGCATTTTGGTTTCCCAAATATTGACATAAAGAAATGTGTGCAGATTAAAAACATTCTTTTGTTTATTTTTTCAGCCAGATAAAAAGAACATTCATTTTTTGGTCCTGAACCATCATACTTTAGTAAATACTGTGAGCTTGGGATGGGTGTGTTTTATTCCAGTTTTTTTTTTCTTTTCTTCTAAATGTAGGTAGCACTCGACCATCTGGGTAATAACCTTTTTGGGTGCAATTAGTATTATACTTGACTCTGAACTAGTCACAATGGTCTAGTTGGTAGAGCATTGGAATCGTATTTCAAGGGTCTGAGGTTAAATACCCTCCCAGGCCAGCCCAGGTCAGCTGCTTTGGTTTGGCCTTGAGAAAGGCAATGCACTCACAGCAAAATATAACCAATAATGTATTACATGTGTTATAAAAACCAACAAGCATCAATCTTTATAGATTCAGCATAAAGTCAAAACTGGAATTGACTTTTAAAGCCTTAACAACTCTTAAGAAAAGAGACATGTTAGTACTGTTTGAGATTTTTGGATTATTATAAATTTTGGAGGGGATATCAGGCATCTGGAGAGAATGTAAACTGTTAAGTTACTCGTGATGCAGTGTATGAAATAATCAAATGTATATCAAGCAGCAAGAAATGAATAGAAATGTTGATGTTTGTTTACCATAGGACAGTTGGACTTTGTCAAGTTAATGAAAAGCACCCATGAGTTACAGTTTTTAAATTGTTTTACGTAGATTTGTGACGCTCTGGTGGCCAAGTGGTTAGAGCATACACCACAGATGTCTGATGCCATGGAGTTGAACCCTGGCTGAATGATACCAATGACTTAAAAAAATAGAGCTAATAGATGCCTTACTCAGCATAAAGACGATAGTGTTCCTGGACTGATTGGCTTATTGTTAGGACTGGTCGGTCTGGTGTAAGGATAATGTGACTGGGTGGGACATCTTGCTACATGTCTACGGCATGATGCCCCAGTGCTAGACATCACTATAAACTGCCACATTGCAGGCATCACAGCAATATGACTCAAATTGTTAAAGCTACATTAAAATCCAAATCACACACACACACACACACACACACACACACACACACACACTTTTTGTTGTCTCGTTTACATCTTGCTATCTAACTGAATTATTTGGATAACTGCTTTTTTTTAAAAAAATATATTAGCATAAACTTTTATTTGTATGAGGATGTATGAATTATTTACTGCTTAAATAATTTTGGTTTTCATTTACATGACATTTTATGCATTTTTAGTGCAAATAACATATAATTGGAAGTGTGACAAACTATCAGAGAAGTGTGACAAACAATCAGGCATTTGGCCCAAAGGCATGATTGGCATTGATCTAAATATCAAAATTCACAAACAAAATAATTTTTTCTTCTAACTTTGTTGATTTCAGGTAAAGTCTTCTTGATAATTGGTTTGGTTTGATGCTTATTGGCACAACAACACAAGTAGGTTATCTAGTACCAAGTAAAGTGCCTTGCCCAAAGTCACACCATGGTAACTGACCCAGACTACAGTCACACCATGGTAACTGACCCAGGCTACAGTCACACCATGGTAACTGACCCAGACTACAGTCACACCATGGTAACTGACCCAGGCTACAGTCACACCATGGTAACTGACACAGGCTACAGTCACACCATGGTAACTGATACAGGCTGCAGTCACACCATGGTAACTGACCCAGGCTGCAGTTACACCATGGTAACTGACCCAGGCTACAGTCACACCATGGTAACTGACCCAGGCTATAGTCACACCATGGTAACTGACCCAGGCTGCAGTCACTGATCCAGGCTGCAGTCACACCATGGTAACTGACCAAGGCTGCATTAATACCATGGTAACTGACCCAGGCTGTAGTCACACCATGGTAACTGACTTAGGCTGCAGTAACACTATGGTAATTGACCCAGGCTGCAGTCACACCATCATAACTGACCCAGGCTGCAGATCTGATGGTAGGACTGATTAAAATCCACACCTTTTTGGTCATGAGTCTGGCATTCTAACCACTAAGCCACTGTTACTCCCAATTGAGTTTAATTATCATGGAATAGTAAAGAAAGGAATTAATCAAAAGCCCTGGTATTTAAGTATGTGATATGAAAAAAGCTTAATTGTGGGAATTGAAATGTAAAATCTCAATATTTGTGGCAGATAATCCATATTGCTAACATTAAGTAAAATTTCCAAATATCCTGGAAGAAATTAATATGAATTACATTGTGGTAGACATTAGTTTTTTGTTAACATCAGGTTAAGGTATATCAAGAATGCAACATAGCAAAAGGCCCTCCCAGAATTTGCCAGCCCCCAGATCATGTTGACTTTGTCTCCTGGATGCTGATACCCTTTGTTTTGTATATATTTACAGCCATTGTCTTATATCAACTCAACCTCACCCTGTCTGATAATGCCACTCCCTGAGGCAACAAAACCAACATTCATTCAGCTGCAGAAAAGACAAACATTTGTTCAAAGTAAACTTTGATCCTCTCCAAGTGACATTAAAGGGAGATAATTTTTCATCATGTGGTTACCCAGTTAACAACAGAACTACAGAGTGTTTTTATTGTTGAATCGGATGGTTAGGTAGAGACGTAACAGAGAGATAGATGGACAGGTGAACAGATTCAATATCTCTGTTCTCCACATCAAATTGTGGATAATTTGCATTCTTTACAAATTGAATAAATTTGGGAGGGATATATGGAGTACTGAAGGTTCCATGTGATGCACATGCTTGTTTTACAAGTTTTGGTGGGGCCCCAAGTAGCTGAGTGGTCTTAAGTGCTCTTCGATCCCTGCCATCACACCTCTGCATGGGTTTGAGTCTCAGATTCAGCCAGTGTGGGTATGTGATAAAGCTTGCCAGTAGCTTCTTGTGGGTCTTTGTTTTCTTCTGGGGGTTTTCTTGGGTTCTTCCTCCACTATAAATACCAGCCGCTATGTATAGCCTATCGTGTGCTGAAAAAATGGCGTTAAACCATACAACTATAACAACAACAAGTTTTGGTATATTGTTTTTCCAATACATAGAGATCTTTTCCATGCTTACCTCATTTTCTCAATGAAAGCCTGCTATTGATTTAACCGATTGCCTGGCTTTTACAGGGTTCATGTTAATTTATTGTTTTGATTTTGAATGAATAAATTGAGAATGATTTATTTGTTATAGTAGCTCTCTGTTTCTAGACATGGGAGATAAAATTTTCCTTTTAATTTATCTGTAGACTGTCAGGCATATTTTCAAAGTCATGTCAGGCTATGGAATGACTGTCATATGCTAGTCATTGTTGTAATGTTTTTCATTGCGTGTTTGCATTAAATTGCAGTTCACTGTAAGCTAGATGTTTGTACAGAAGATAGACTATGTTTCTATGTAGGTTTTATTCCCATTTATAAAGCTTATTCAATTGATTTTGAAAAATGCTTGCACCTTTCAGTCTTATATTTTCCTTTGTGTTGATCTGATTACATTCCAGCTGGCTTTGACCATCAAAATCAGTGCATGTAATATCGTAAAATTTCCATGCTGTCAAAATCTTTGCCAATTTGAACATTTGATTGTGCCGAATACTTGAGAATACAAGGGTGCATCACATTTCTCATATAATTTGATTCAGTGGTTTGACCCAGTCAGAGAATTTGATCCGTATCCCAACAAAGAATAATCAACCATGGTATAAATTTACATAAATTCAAAACAGGAACAGTGTGTAAAATATTAAAAGGAGGCAAAAAATTGGACAGTCATCGAAACATGCAGACTATCCATAGTCAATGTACCGCATTTGCATTATGCTGATGAAACAGGAATTGTACACTATGTATGAAATACGATGTCTACCTCTATTATATCAGAATAGTCTATAATTTGTGTCACTTTTTATAATTGCTTTCGGATGGTTTACAAATGATGGTAGGCCAGATTTTGTAATTATTGTTGTTACTTGGTTGTGAAATAGATATTTCCCCTGAATTGATGGTGCAGACGTAATTAGAATGTATGGAAAATTACAGATAATGGTGCAGCTTTATAAATGGATTGTCAGTCCTAAAACATATTATTTTGTTTATTAATGATCCAAGTTGACTGCTTCTTCAGCCCTATTAAAGGTCATAACAACGTTGGTTTGACATCATTATCAAAAGAATATGCTCTCCATTGAAAGTGAGTTGTAGACAAAATCGCTGATATGTCTGGTTTAAAAAATAATGAAGTGAAAAGTTTAACTTAACTATTGGTTTTGTTTGTTCTTGAAACACATTCTTTCAAGAAGAATGCTTCAAGATGGCTTCAGTTGGGAATGCGATAAATCTTTGTGATTCGTACTTTCACACCCCATTCTTCCATCCACATAGAAAATACATTTTTATCTTAACCATGAGGTATTTAAATTTTGAACAAAAATTTTCCAATGAAAGTATTGTTCAGAAATTGAAATATTGTTTTCGAACCAATTTCAAATGATTACGATAATATAGTGCTTTATTTCTAAAGTATGTCATATTTATTTTATCACTATTATCCTTTAAACCTTCTTATGTAAAGAGTGTGGCATTTTGGTGTGAATAATTCAGGAATGGGGATTCATTTTTGTGAGAACGACATACTGTGAAACAAAATAAATAGTTCAATGTAAAAAATTGGCAATACATATTTTCTTGGTCTTTTCAAGGTATTGATGATGGCTAAAGTTCTGATAAATCCTTTGCTTTATTTACATTTCTTCAGAAAATGAACTTTGTTTTTTTGTTTTTTTTTTAATTTCTCATCTTAAAGTACTGTATATAATACTTCTTTGTTACAATACAGTGATCAATGTTTAATCAATTCAGCATCAATTCAATCCTAAGCATAATTTGCACAGTTATGGCCCCTTATCATCTTAGCATAAGTTTTGCAAATGCATAAACTTGTGAACACTCTTGTTTGAACATCTTTTATGAGATTTAGCCAGCTTTACTGTGAAGTTTTATCTCAAGAACAGCTTAGATGATTACAATAATAAACATGTTCTTCTTATACTTCTCAGAGTTATGGCCCTTGATCATTTTGGCTTAGGTACATGTGCAATATGTGCAATTGTGATGAGCACATATTGCATACATTTCAGTGAGTTATGGCCCTTGATCCTCCTGTCATTATCATTTCTAATGATCAATTTTGTAAGCACTCTAGCATTTACTTCACAGTTTTCATTTGGCAGAAACAAATTTTGCATCCAAGCTTATCATCCATTCACAGTTGTTATATACAACTTGGTCAGAACTGCCGGCTAATTTGCACTTGATTTCACAAGAAGAATTTCTGGCACTTGGGCTTTTAAAATGATGCTGATCTCCCACTAAATGTAGCCACCATTGCAGAAAACTGAAAGACCTTTAAATGATTTATTGAAAACCCACTTGATAAAATTAGACCAAATTTGAAAGAAACCCAGCTACTATAAAGGCCAGTTTTAAGATAGATTTACTATCAGATACAGCTCCAAACTAATGGTAGAAATTTTTTAGAAACTGCTAAAAAAAATTGTATAATTGGACCAAACTTTACAGAGCCAGAGACTTGAAGCCAGTTAGATGAAATTTCAGTGATTGGTAAAGGCGAGCACTTAAGACCATTTGGTTTCCAAATGGCAACCAAATTTAGCTCTAAAATCTGCTGGAGAAATTTTGACCAATTTTGACAGAAAGCATCCAGGCATGAAGACCATTTAATTTTGGACACATGGTATGCCATCCAGTAATTAAGATGAAGGTAGAGAAACCTTGAATTAGTTGTTTTCATGGAAAATGTGCAATCAACAGCATTCAAAGAAATTTCAGTAGAAATATCTTAGGGACTCACATTCCTTGGTAAACTGACATTGCATTTAGTTGTTAACACAATAATCCCTAGCACCAAGTTTACTGGGCATAAGGTAGTAGCCTACTTCCAATATCTGTAGCGTCAAGGTCATTCATGATACACTAAAATGGGTGGTATTATAGAAAGGCCGACAGATTTAGCTCTACAAAGATACCAAATAATTTGGACATTTTAGCTGCACTACAAAATACACAGGGAAGAACTGAATTTTTTGGACCTATTTTTTTTTCCACCCAAAATTCACCCATGGTCGGAATCTGATTTTGTCCAGATTTTAAACTTTATGGCCTCAGATCTGAAGTTCACACAGACAGGTGAACCTGTGGAAGAAGTCAGATAAGGTGGACATTTTGAATAATCAGGCTTCTCCAAGTGAAAATTAAGCACAAAAAGAAAAAAGAACTCAAACTTTTTACCTTATGCTGAGACATGCACCAGAAAACTAGCTAATGGAAAACATTTTTTTAGCACAACTAGGCATTGGGCTAATGGAAAATTGATTGAGAGTCGATGGATTTGCAAGTATTCAGAAATAGTCACCTAAATGTGTTTCCTACTCGCATTTCATGTAAAAACAGCAAAACCTTCAAGGGTTAATGTGTTAAACAGTCTCATCCATGATACAACCAAATTTGAATATTCCTAGTGTATTTAATCTTTTGTGCATCAACACTGCACATAAATTACGAATTTAGCCATTCTGTGACAATTTGCAAATTTTTTTTTGTTGAAATTCTTGTTTCTTATGAAAGCAACTGAAGCAAAGAGGGAGAACTAATCAAATTAAAACTTGTTTGTTTAATGTACAGAAAGTTGATGAGCCTTTAAAAATCAACATTCTGACGATTTAAGACTGGGTCAGTATGCAGAGTAAATTGATTGAATTACATTATGATTAGGCCAAGCAATAAAATGTGTTTCCAGTCATCCAACTGTCCCTGCTTCTCATTGCTTCTCTCTTTTTTTCCTCTTATGATTTAATGAAAAATAACATGGCTACCCAAATGTTTAAACCAGTGAAATACGACACATTATTTTTCTTGGCATAATCAATAATTATTCTTGACAACATTGGTTCAATGTGAAATTGTAAAATTTTGACAAATGCTCATATCTCATCAAACAGTGATCAATAGAAGGAATAAACTAATACAACAGCTGTTTCTATATGAAATTAGTGCAGCATTCACTTCAGGAAAGCCTACAAATTGGACTATGTGTTGGTATTGTATGAGGACAACGAATATCAACTTCATTGTTATTGACATGCAATTGTAATTTGGCTTAAATATGCAAAGGAAACAACAGTTTACAGGGAAATTTACTTAAATGGCATTAAATGTATATCCTCAATACCTGTTGTGTATTGGATGTTACACGATTTGTATTGCATTGTCAATGAGTTGCTGATACTGAGTTGGAATTATTTGTGCAATTAAGAACAATTCAGCAAGATGACTACAACATTTTTTTAATATATATCTTGATTGTTAAATTGTAAAATTGGTTTTTCAAACTAAAATTGAAACAATTCCACATTTTAACACTACTGGTCATAGACCATGAGAGCTTATGGATGCCTAGTTATCTGTCATTCACCCATTAAGAGTGCAAGTTTGTAATCACATGTACTAAACAAGATGGAGGATTGCCATGTAACTTTACAAGTAAGCATTTGACCACTTTGTATAGCTGAAGCTAAATGAAATAAGTACCACTTGGACATCCAGTATGACCACTACAGTGGCTATATGGTCACTCCTGGACAGCTCGGATGACATTGGGTCTGGACACAAGACTTCTGATTTTTTAGGTGGTCAGAAATGAAAACATGCTGATCTGAGATCCAATATGGCCACCACTGCATCAATTTTGAAAATCTTGTTATTGCTACTTCTCAAGAATGTAATGTCAGATCAGCATGGAATATTTTAATAAAAAACTTCTTATGGTTGGCCATAGATGAAAATGATGCCAATATGATGTCCAGATATGGCTGCCACACTGAGAATCTTTAAATTGTTACTCTTAAATAAATGGTGATATCAGAACTGTGTTTCGATAAAAGAGTCATTATGATGGCAGCTTAGTCATAAATGAAAATGGGTTTGATTTGAATATAAATCCCGACTTAGAACATGTTTTTTTTTTTGCCATTTCATAATGATGATTTTGTTGATTTGTTTTTCTTGTGTCAATTTTTCACCTTGACCTAAAAGCTGCTAAAATGGTGTCCTTTATAGTCTAAGTGGGAGGTGAACTTAAAAACAAATGGACTTGTAAACAAGTATATTTGATAGCTTTGAGCATCATTTTTCAAGAGGAAGTGGAATATCTTTAGAAAACCATAGGTTGTGAATAACAGACTCCATGGTTGTATTCCAGCAACATGACTTCTGCTTGAAATCAATAGTAGTAAAAAGTCTTTTTTCAGTTATATCTCAAATTTAACTACTAATAGGAATCAATTTGTAATGCTTCCAGTCCATTGAATTGAGTGGATTATGTGATTTGATCTCAAGAAGCCTTCATTTGTATTCCATGATTTATCATTTTGTTAGCTGATGTGGCAAATTTTTCCAATCAGTTATTCTCTTTCCTTTGTTGGTCGTCTGTGAATATAATTACATCTGGGTTGTGATTGTCTGTTACTGTTAGAAGTTTTAATTTAGAACATTGCCGGTTTCTGATTGTTTCACTTTGTATGCTTTTTTATGTCATCACAGGCTGGATCAATTCTGAATTCTTTGATTAATAACCTTTCTCTGCTTACAAATAACTGGATATCATATGTGTGCAAAAATGATAGCGTTAAAAATGACTTAGCATTTTAAACCTTTTCAAATACTATTCATTCTCCAGACTTGTGCAAAATCACAGGATAAACTTCAGACCTAATAATTGAACTTTGACTTCAAATGGATATTTTAGGGACTTTGCCATTTTGATTTTGCATACTTGGATACCTGATAGATTACTTTGATATCAGTAATGCAGAGTTGAAGGTCAAAGTCAGAAGGCTTTCAGGCTTTCTGAAGAGGTATCCTTAAGGGGTTTATACAAGCTGAAATTGAAAGTCATGTAATAGTAGCTTGAAGCGTGAAGTAGCATAAGAAGTTAGAAATCCCTTAAAGGTTACCAAGAAATCCCTTAAAGGTTACCATAATAATCCCTTAAAGGTTACCAAGAAGTACCTTACAGGTTACCAACAAATCACTCAATGGTTACCATAGTAATCATAGCTGCAGTCTGTTATCAAGATTTCCTTGTAATGTGTACCTGTATTTCTTCCAAGTACTCAAAATTGACAAACCCAGTATTGATGTGTAGGATTTAAAGACAGATGAAAACAGGCGTGCTTGACTATTTTTATCCTCTTCCCCGGCCAAATTTGCAATGGAAAATAGTGATAGTGATATTTATCTGTCACTCTTTCTCACCATCCATCCATAGATAAAGTACTTTCAACAACATAAAATACAGCTTGCAGTTATTCTTTGTGTTGTCTTTTTATTCAGACCTAATGTTTATGCCTTATAAGGTTTTTACTGGAGCTGAAAATGTAATTTTCCTTTCAGCATGACCAGTGAAGTTTCTATTGCCCAATTTTTAAAAATTCATAGGTACACAACACTTACACAAGAATAGCTATGAGCGTATCAATCTGAGGCCAAACAGTAAATGGTCAATTGGTCACCGGAACTGATAGTTTAATTATTTTTTTTTACAATTTCTTTTAATAAGTCAAGTGACCTGGATTCAATTTTCATCAAACTTCATGTATAGGCTACACTCGAGCAGATGCACCTTCCTATTGTTTCTCAGGCCCAGAGGTTAAAGGTCATGGGCAGTGAAAGTAATATTGTTCTGGGTTCCACATGATAAATTGACTTTAAGTTCATGGAAGAGTTTTTATCAGCTTCATGGGTGCATTACATTTGAAAAAGGACAACACTATTGATTCAAGTTCAAGGTCACAGGAGAAGAAATTGCATTCTCAGTTTCTTTTTAATAACTCTTCTTACATGGACCCAATTTTCATCAAATTGTATTTGCAAACTTCATTTGGACGGTAGCAGCTTCAAACATCAATTCTAATTGGTCTAAGAAGATGGTGACTGGCACAGAAATTGCAGGTTTTGTTAAACACACATTTCCAGCTACAGTAGCATGGAGATCTTTCTTTTAGAGGGCAAGACATTCAAGCTTCAAGGTGACTAGAATCAGGTTCATGTGTAACATTATCAAATCAGGTGTTACAGGTCAAGGTCATTGGATGCAAAATATGGGCAGATGGATGAAAGTTCATTTCTGTTTTCTTTTCTTCAGCTGTAGTTGGGGCCATGTAGTAATCAAATCTATTCGCCTCTACTGCTGTCAGTATTAGTTTATCATTGGTTGGGTTTCTGCAAAGAAAAAAGTTGTCACAAAGTTAGGTATTGAAGAATCCTGAAAAGAGTTCAATTGCCATCCTTTTGAGGAATTCTGGTCAATTTCTGCAGATTAAATTTTCTAAATGTTTTGCATCAAAATTTAATTAAATTTTGCAATGAGCTTTAAATTGATGACACCAGGAATTATTTAGATTTTCAGCATTATTTAATATGATTGATACCTTATGATTGCCAGTACACATGGCTTCATCTTTGACAGTATAACTTTAATTGTAATGGTTGTATTTCAACCAAATTTGGCATGGAGTTCTATTGTAAAAATAGCTTTCATTACTTTGGTTTCCAGTGTTTCACAATGTTATGCATGAAATTATTACCCTAATTCATCATCATTCTGATTTTGGTATTTCCGCACTTCAACTTTACCAAAATTGGTTGGATTGAAGGTAATTTGGGATGCAGCTTTATATATTTGGGATATTAATGCTTTAAATTTCTAATGTTCCACAATATTATTTATTGTAGTTGTTCCCCTTTATTTATTGTAGTTGTTCCCCTTTATTTATTGTAGCTGTTTCCTCTAATTTTGTCACGATCAGAATTTGATTTCCACCTTGTAATTTTACTGTATCTGTTGTAATGGTGCAGAACTGAATACATTTATGTCATATGACAATATTATTTCTTATTATTTTTCCACCAGACTTTTATTCTGCTGACTCTGCTTTCTATAGAACTACTTTCACCTTGAAGATTTAATTTAAAGGAAGTTTTTACATAGTTTTATTTTGACAAGTCAGAATTCACTCATTGCATTCACTCGTTACTGATAGCTCTAATCTAGTTACCTGTGTACAATTCTAATAGGATAGACCCAAACTTACTTTTACGTAATTCACTATTTAATTGAGGTCTGTATTTTATAATTTATTCAGTGATGCATAATGCACCGATTAATTAAATTCAATAATGTACAATTCACCATTTTAATCCAGGTCTGTATTGTATCATTAATCATTAATCAAGGTTGATGTTGTATAATTCACAAATTAATCATGGCCATTTTTGTGTGCCTGCAGTGATTAGTAGAGTACAGCTTGTTATAGTTAAATATTTTGAAATATAAGTATGGATGTATACTCATTGTAGTTGTTTCAGATTCTAGATGGATAAATTAAGTACAAGTAGAACCTGTCTTGAAAGACCACCCCTTCTGCCAAAACATAATGGTCTCACAAGACAGGTTGTATCTTATAACAGTTCATAACACTATATAATCAATAAATCTGTGCATTGAGATTCTGGTCTCCTAAAACAGGTGGTCTCTCATAGCAGTCGTCTCTCAAGACAGGTTTTACTGTATACATTGGTATAATTGAGACTTGATAGGCATCACCCTTAAAAAGCCGATAATGCTCCACAGACTCGATTGCATAGGGATTTCTTTAAAATGTTTCTTTTTAAAAATGTTCTTGTGATTGAAACAAATTTAAAGAAATTATCAGAGCTATCTGTCATCTTCCAACTGCAAACAATGTTAAAGTTTTCATCCAGTGCATTTATCTGGAGCACACCATAACCAGCTTTGAGATTTTAAATATTATCTAGACAAGAATCAATTAAATTTTCATGCAGCAGATTGTGCTGGTGACATCTGAATTACATTTCTGATTACCAGAGTTAAGATACATTTAATTTCTAAAATAGCATCAATCCATTAAAAGATTAATCACTCCAGGCATCAAAATGTATCCTCCATGGATAGGAACACTGTCCATTTGTGCTCAACATGACAAGGGAAGCAACTGCGAGAGGCTTGTTTATGAAACAGAACATTTGAGTAGCAGCACACAAAACTGATTAACAGTGAGTTACTTCATCCAGATATTTAGAGCTCAGGGAAATTTTTGCAATCACCTGTCCCATAAAACTCACTTAATACAGTTAATTGCCTCAGTCCTCATTGTACCTGGCACAGAACATCAATCAATGTACTGCTTATACACTTGCAGAACATCATCATCATCATCAACAACATGATAATAATTTTAATAGACGTTATTTTCAGAGGGTGACTTAGTTACTTACAAATGAGAAACTAATCTATCTTTGGACTCTTTATTATGTACATATAAGATAAAAACTGATAATATGCTCACACACACACACACACACACACACACACACACACACACACACACAGAGGCATATTCACATAAATGCTGCATTGCTGCAGAAATGAAAATGAAGCACAGGAAGTGGGTGGTGTAACAAGTTCTTTAATAAGTATGGCATTTATTTTATGATTTCTAATACACCTATTGTGGAAGGATGATATGCTTCAAGGGGATTTAATATGTGGAATGTCATGCCAAGTCTACCAGGCAGTATAAAATTCATTCCCAGACCAAAAAAGGAATTATTTCCATGACTCTGGAACTTTGGAATAGTATTCCAGTGCAGACTAGTAATGTCCCCTCTATTTCCTTCTTCCAAACCCAATATTATAATAATAATAATAATAATAATAATAATAATAATAATAATAATAATAATAATAATGCATTATTTATAGAGGGTGACTCATTAGTCAACAACTATTCTCCCTTGAGGCCCTCTTAATGAGACTATAACAAATGCACATTGTATGAAGATAGCAATAATTAGTGCTTATTTTAGCATGTTTAGTATTAAAATACTAAAATATAACCAGTGGCTTCAGAGATGCAGCTAAAATAAATAAATTTCTTTGTATGAGGGCCTCAAGGTAGATTAGTTCTTAGCTAATTGTTACCCTCATTATGTTTGTTTGATTGTTTCTTAGGGTTTAACGCCATTTTTCAGCACATGATAGGCTATACATGGTGGCCAGTATTAATGGTGGAGGAAGAACCCCGGAAAATCTCCGGAAAGAACCACTGACCCACGAAAAGCTACTGGCAAGCTTTCTCACATAACTACATTAGCCAAACTACATTAGCCGAATCTTAGACTCGAACCCACGCAGACAGAGGTGAGATGGAAGTGATCTGTAATGGAAAGCACTTTAGACCACTCGACCACTCGGGACCCCTTAAATTACTGGTAAAGTTGATTAGGAAAATAAACAATTAGGGAATGTTAACCACACTGTTGAGGAATATCAGACCTTTTTCCAATTAACATGATAATGATTGCTCCCACTTAATAAGTACATACATTCTTGACTACATTGACTACTGCAAATGGTCAAGTTTAAATTTCTGAATTATTTTTCTAAAAAGTTGAATATTTAGTTACATGCCTGTATAGTCTGCAGTTTATTGCAAACAATCAGGATATGTGTCCTTTGTTTTATAAATTATCAGTTTTCAAAACTGGTCTTTGCTACAGTGGTCTGCTAATCTGTATATGCTACTGTGGGGAAGCATAAAAGTGTACCATGTTATAAGTCAGGTGACCTTGTATTGGAATAAAATATATTTATGAACATGCGATCCATAACCTTAACGTGTGTATTTGATATCAGGAGACGTTGATTTCATTTAGCTATTATTATTGTGGGTAATGTGTGATCAAGTACTTGTTCATGTACTTTTCTCTGTAATAATCCGCAGTCAAGTTTACTGCAAGAAAATGCACACCAAGCTGCAATAATTTTGTATTGCTTGGACATCTAGCTATGCAAAATTTTCAATTTTTAAAATGTGAAGAAAAAAAAGTAAAATGAAAGTGCATACCTTTTAGTTATAAATGAGTTTTCAGGTGTCTGAACTCATTAGTGATTGTATCATGTTCAAGCATGGCACAACAAGGAATGCTTGGACAATGGCATGCAATGGATGCAGCTGTTGTTGCTCAGGGCAACTAATACAATAACCTCTATCACTGTGATTACTGGTGTCATGAAAAGTTATCTCCCTTAGACTGCATGATCCTGTGTCCCATGATATTGGTAGGATGGTGACCCAATTGTTTATATTGACATTTTGCAGTTACAATTCTGTTCATTTCTGGTTGGCTGGAAATGCACTGATGCATAAAATGCAGGAGTTTTTATAGTTTTAATATATATTTAAAACCACTTAATTGCATTATCAGTTTTAGTGTCTTGAGAGTTAAATTTTTTAAATTCTTTTGAGGGTTGATGAACTTTGAAAAGAGACATTTCTAATTAATGTGGTGTGTCTAAATTGATCAGTTCTGGAATAGTGTATTCCTATTAATTGCTGATGAATGATAAACTGTATATTAGATTGTTTTGTTGTAATTCATGACTTCTTTGATGTTAACATCCATTGTCTCAGTCAACGTCTTCTGGAAAATTAAAGAATAGCTATTCATAAAAAGCAATATAATTCATTTGCACCAAGGCGTGAGGTCAAAACCTGATTAATCACAGCACCTTTATAAAGGAATTCATTTACTTCAGTCAACCAGATATAATTTAATTCATTGCTGTAATGTATTACTTCTTCAGGTATTAACACACGAGGAATGGAAATGGAATTGATTGCGGTGCTGGAAGGTGGTCATGATTATTGTTGAACCATTTTGGTGGAAGATTTACACAGTGATAATTTTAGAATTTGTGTACATGTCTATGCCCTAGAGTCCACTGAAAGTTAAAGGCTGTTTGATTAAGGCTCAATCGGAATGTTTTGGAGTTTCATTTATGTATGGTTTTTCTTGATTAGTTTAAAGGCAGGCTCATCGAAAAGGGTGTCTCCCGTGTTTTTAGTTTGCTTTCACCCAAGATACAAAGGTTGTTGTTAAGTTGGGGATGATAATTGAGAATCTCTGCATTAAAAGAAAACATCATTTTTCACTTTTACGTACTTTTATTAGCGGCTGTTGCAATAGTCAGAATGAAACATGAAGCTTGACAAGTCTTTATTTCAGAACCAAAAGGCTACTTATGTTTTGAACCAGTTTTTATTTATTTTGGTAAAAATCTCAGAAGTGTGGATTAAAATATGTATCGTGTTAGGTGCAACATTAAAATATCATTCTGACATTCTACCTGGGCCATTGTAAGCGAAGGGTGATGCTGGTGACTGTCTTGGTTGTCCCTTGAGAAGGGTTTGCCTATCATGTTCTTTTTTTCAATATTGTACCTAAGTTTACAGCTGTTTCATCAAAGTATATGTACTTAAATTTATATAATTTATGTAAATTGAGACCCATATATATATATATATATATATATATATATATATATATATATATATATATATATATATATATATATATATAAATATATATATATATATATATATAAGCACTTGCCCCATAGTTAACTGGTCATTTTTATTGTATATATATATATAAACAAGCACTTGATCCATAGTTAAATTGTTAATTTAATTGGTCCATTGTTCTTTCGAGATAATATAGATCTCTTATGATCTTATTCTCACTTGCTGCTGGCCTATCGTTGGTCCTCCCTTTTTCTATCTCTCTCACAAACTACTTACAAAATTGTTGAAATATAATATTTTGAGATGATTGGATGGTTTCTCTACAGGTTGAAGGGTATTCTTCCAAATAATTTCCCACTGTAAATGATAAAAGTGAATTTATAAACTAGTCCTCCACAATTTTATGTGAAAAAACCTTTAACTAAGCTTGTAGCCACAATTATTTAATTGATTACCAGTAGAGAAACACAAGTTATGAAATTAAAAGGCTTAAGAGCTAATTTAGTAGGGTTTTTTAAAAATTGTATTTCTTGCCTTTTCTCTTTTTTAAACTTGGAACTGTCCATTTAATTTTTGGTTTTCAGCCTTGGATTTTCTTTCAAATCATCAAATTTGTAGTCTTCTACCTTTAGGTAACTAAATTTTTGCAAAATATATAATAACCAATGTACATTTCTCTTCTTTAAAGCATGGCAAAAATACTTTTGTCAAACTATTTGAGATTTTTTTAAAAGCATTTTGTGTACTGATTCCTTGGCCTCCTCCCTACCTCCTAAAATTAAGTTTTCCGTCTCTTACAAGCTCAAAATAAAGGGTCCTGAGTGGCAAAGTGGTGTAAAGCACTCTACGTTATGGATCGATGCCATTTCACCTGTCTGCATGGGTTTGTGTTTCAGGTTCAGCCAGAGTGGGTATATGAGAAAGCTTGCCAGTAAGTTGGTGGTTCTTTCTGGGGTGTTTTCCTGGTTCTTCCTCCATCATTAATATTGGCCACCATATATAGCCTATCTTGTTCTGAAAATTGTGTTAAACCTTACAACAACAACAAGGGGCTGCAAGTGGCTGAGTGGTCTAAAGCGCTCTCTATTACAGATCACTGCCATCTAACCTCTGTCTGCATGGGGTTGAGTCTCAAATTTGGCCAATGTAGATATGTGAGAAAGCTTGCCAGTAGCTTCTCATGGGTCGGTGGTTCTTTCCGGGATTTTTCCAGGGATTCATTCTCCACCATTAATACTAGCCGCCATTCATAATATAGCCTATCGTGTGCTGACAAATGGCATCAAACACTACAACAACAACAAAAACCCTACAACAACAACAACAACAAGCTCAAAATATCTTCAAATGTAGTATCTGTTCTAAAGATCAAAGCCATTAATGGTATTGGTGTGTGGATGCAAATTGTGTAAATGTCTGGTCAACAAGAATGACTTGTACAGATAGATCCCTGTGAGATGCAAGCTTGTATATTGTGAGAGGCTTCTGTGGGGACTGGGCATGGCAATAACTATTGCTTTGACAGTTATTGGGTATTGAATAAGCTGTTGAAACCTGATGATACAGATTTGATAAAGATGAGCATAACCTTTGTTTTTATCTCAAGTGAGGCAATGGCATAGTTACTCATGTTTGTTCATTGGTAACCAAGAAACTTTGTAAATGTAAAAGTAGTTCCAGTCTTGTTTGAGAGTCAGGTAATATGAAATCGGAAGATGTCAGTATAGTATTCTTACGAGAGAGAGACAGAGACAATTGTTGTTGTAAGGTTTAACGCCATTTTTCAACACACGATTGGCTATACACCGCTCCCTCGATAACTCGCGCCCTGATAACTCGCGAACCCGCTTATAACGCGGTGTCCGGCGTGGATCCCGTTTTTTTAAAAAAGAAAATATTTTTTAAAAATGAAGAAAATCATGATCAGAACTGGTGAATGAAACCTTGATATATCGCCCGTTTTATCGTCGAAAATGACAGTTAGTGCCCGAAAAGTTAGAATTAAAATCGTGACATTTTCAGGTTTTAATAAGGAATCACATATCTTGTTAGATTTTATCGGAAAAAAATATTTTCTCAGTTCACTGTAAATAATAATAATGTTTATGTATACGGTAAATTAGTGTTTTAATCTTTTCATTGTGTTACAGTGTAAGCAGTATAATCGTTGCATGTTCTCTTCTATTCAAACATGAAAAGAGTCAATTGACCGTCACATCGATGCCCGCGAGCACATCTGTGAGAACCTAATTAACTGCCGGCTGCGTTTTGATCGACGACTTGGGGAAGTGTTTGTTGCATTGTAAATCTCAATTAAAATAGACCTGCTTTGTTTTATAAGGCGGTCTTTTGTATCAAATCAGGTAAAAGACGCACAATACAAAAGTTCAAAGGAATGCAAATCCTACATGCATAAACTCTTGTGGTCAATATCGTGTCTCAACATCGATCAAATTAGTTGGACCAATCGAACATGGTTTCAAATAGTATGTACTTATTGTCATTAAAGTATATATTAATCAGTAATTTATCCTAATCATTTGTAAATGTGATCATGGAGAGCAAGGGAATCAAGCGAAAGGCGTACTCGGTGAATGAAAAGCTTACTGTCATAGAGAGGGTTCGTAATGGTGAATCAAGATCAAAAGTTTGTAGTGAACTTAAACTTGCCGAGTCGACACTCAGAGGTTGGCTCAAGGATGAGCAGAAATTTCGGGATTATTTGCATGAAGTTGATTCTGATGATGGATTTAAACGGAAACGGGCACGCACTGCAAACGACACAGAATTAGATGATGCTGTGCACACAACAACGTAAACAAAGTGTTCAGATTTCGGGAACAATTCTCAAGGTCCAGGCAGAGAAAATAGCAAAAACTATGGATACTGAATCAGATTTCATGGCAAGCCATGGATGGCTTTGGAGATTCCAGCGCCGACATGGAATAAAACAAAATTCTTTGTCGGGAGAGATACGCTCAGAAAATCAGGCGGCCGCATCTAGTTATCCCAACCAACTTCGAGAGATACTGACCCGTGATGGATATACAGACGACCAAGTTTATAATTGTGATGAGGCTGGTCTATGCTATCGGATGATTTAAATATTTTTTATATTTTTTTTTTTTACATGTCTGACGTTTAGACCCATTAAATTCATGGTTAGTAATGGTTTATCTTTGTAATGTTTTTTTTTTTTTACATTTTACTCTATCTATCTATCTAATCAATCTATCTATGTATCTATTTAGTGATAGCAGAATTTTACGTTTTAGATCAACACAAGTTTTGACGTTGTCGTTTTTCGATATGAATGTAATCTTTTTTGATAAAATAAATCTTGATTCATTTTGAACAAACAATAAAACTAGAATGTATCCAAATCAATACAAAAAGCAGTGACGTAATACACAATGTGTTTAGCGATACACATGTTAAGAGTACTGATACCTCGTGGAATAATGTTTGTTTTTACGCTCTTTTCAAGATATTTTATCCAGAAATTAAAGGTAATTTATAAAGAAAAACGAACAACACCTTTATAAAGAAATATTTATTCAGTTATTTTCAGCACGATTATAAAACGAGTATTTAACAATGCACCACCCCCCTTTCGCCTTTCTGTCGATCTCCCATCTCTTTATTAGTTTTTTTTATAGGTCCCTCGGTAACTCGCGCCCTCGCTTATAGTGCGGTCGATGTTTTTGGACCCCGTTGTGCGCGAGTTATCGAGGGAGCGGTGTACATGGCGGCCAGTATTATTGGTGGAGGAAGAACCCGGAAAAAACCCCGGAAAGAACGACCGACCCACGAGAAGCTACTGGCAAGCTTTCTCACATAACTACATTAGCCAAATCTTAGACTCGAACCCATGCAGACAGAGGTGAGATGGCAGTGATCTGTAATGGAGTGCCCTTTAGACCACTCATCCACTCAGGAGCCCCAGAGAGATAGAGACAGACTGACAGACAGACAGACAGAGATATGCACTTCATCAGAACAGTATTTAGCAAAATCAATTAGCTTTAAACTTTCAAGTCATGAGGATTGATAAAATGTTGTAAAATGTTTTGAGATTGATTGGATTTGCTTACCAATAACAGTGTGTGGAGTATTATCGTCATTAGGGTTAGACAATTTGATTATTTTACACAAGGGATTGGGTACCATTTGTGTTACTGAATAAAATTGTATTACTGTTGAGCTACTTTCCACCACAAATGTTATTACCATTGATACTAATAGGAAAAATAGGAAAAATGGTGTTCACTGATAGAAGTAGAACATTTTCATTGATTTCAATTAAGGAAAAAATTGTACTGCCAAGCTCTATTGGGAAATCAATACTGATTGTTTAAAAAGAAACAGTGGAGAATGTATGAATGTACGAATAAATGACAGAAAGCCACAGGACAATGTCACAGACAAAAAGTGACAGGACAGAAAGCCACAGGACAATGTCACAGACAAAAAGTGACAGGACAGAAAGTCACAGGACAATGTCAGACAAAAAGTGACAGGACAGAAAGCCACAGGACAATGTCACAGACAAAAAGTGACAGGACAGAAAGCCACAGGACAATGTCACAGACAAAAAGTGACAGGACAGAAAGTCACAGGACAATGTCACAGACAAAAAGTGACAGGACAGAAAGCCACAGGACAATGTCACAGACAAAAAGTGACAGGACAGAAAGCCACAGGACAATGTCACAGACAAAAAGTGACAGGACAGAAAGTCACAATTTTAATTTTCATTACAATGAGAGCGATGTAGGAGAAAAAATTCACGGGACATAACTTCACACTTAAATTTTGAACTGTTGCATGTATTTTTGACACATTTCCAACTTCTTCTTTGGGATATTATCATAATAAAACATGTATTGGCCATGTGATTATTTAAAAATATTTTCAAGATATTTTAAAATAGTTTGCAGCAAAATTAAAATGTGAGTGCACATAATATTAATAAATTTAAAAATCACATTGTTGTGACTATTGAAAAAGCTTGATCATGACTTAATTAAAATGTTTAATTAAATGTCTTAAATGGTTTTCACTTTATGTACATACTGCTTAATAAACAAAATAGAAATTGAGACCCAAAAAAATTGGCTATTCTTATCAAAACTATTTTTTTGGGTGATTGATGTAGGTACATTGTAAGAAGGGGCCCTGAGTATCCGAGTGGTCTAAAGCGCTGTCTGTTATGGATCACTGCCATCTCACCTGTGTCTACGTGTATTCGAGTCTCAAATTCGGCCAATGTGGGTATGTGAGAAAGCTTGCCAGTAGATTCTCATGGGTTGGTGGTTCTTTCCGAGGGTTTTCCTGGGTTCTTCCTCCACCATTAATACTGGCCACCATGTATAGCCTATATTGTGCTGAAAAATGTTGTTAAACCCTAAAAACAAACAAAACATTGTAAGAAGCCATGTTGATATTATGTATAATTATCTAATGAAGTAATGACAGTACATACTACCAGTGGAGAACCCTTACAGAAACAAGTCTCAAAACTGTTTGTCTTTTGCCAACACACCAACAAAATGCAGCAGTTTCTTTCATCATTGGCTTGACATACAAAATGCAAGTGATTAGGTAAATGTGTTGTGCCTTCTCAATGATCTGTTTTAAGGCATGGGTACTTGCTGCAGGACATGTGACCAGGGCCATAGAGAGTAATCACAGGCCCTGGGGTATGAAACACCCTGGTATCTGCTAGTTATAGTTAAAACAAAAAAAACTTCTTTTATGAAATTAGAAATGTTTGCCCCTTACAGGCCCTGGCCCTGGGAATATTACCCTAGTTTCCCTGTTTGTCTCCCCCCCCCCATTAGTTCTGCATGTCACAGTTGTAATAGTTGACTAACTTAAACCAAAGGTGTATGGCAAGTTTACATAAACCAATCACAATTATTGTTACATACTACTTTGGCTTTTGGTTAATGTCTTACCAAAAATTTCACATGGATGTTTAATAGTACCCTGGCTGATAATACAATGGATTAATAGTGTTGAGACTCCATGACTGGTTAAGTTAAACACTGGATTAATAGTGTTGGATTAACAATAATGTGAGTTGTAACCATGGAAACTGGAATAAACATAAACTATGGATGATGAACAGTGGAGAGAGACCTTAAGACCAGAGGCCTCACCCTTCAGACCGCCCCAGCAGCCAACAGACCGAAATGGTGCTCTCTTGCTGTTGCCTCAAGCACCAGATGGCGCAGAGAGGATTGATTGATTGATTGATTGATGGATGGTCTTCTGGTCAGGGGTGGTCATCTAGATAAAAGCTGACAGAGGTGACACCATAAAATAAACCATACAATTTTAGATTATCTTTATTTGTTGATCTCAGATAAATATGTGTGACTTGTGTCCAGTTACAACTGACCATACATATGACTAAGTTGGTGAAATTTGTTGACTAACTCAGTTACCCCTGGCAAAATCTTTATGCATCAGGAGGTAGTACCCTTTTTCTAAGCTATGCAAACATCAAGCTCATTAAAGATGCACCAAGGTGAGTGATATTTTCAAACAAGTAGACAGACTTAGCTCTACACATGTACCAAATAATCTGGACTTTCTACTTGCATTACAAATAGAGGGAAAATGTTTTTTTACACCAAAAATTCACTCATTGTCGGAATTGGATCTTGTGTCCAGATTGTAGACTTTTTGGCCTCAGATCTAAGGCAGACTAGTCTGAACTGCACATAGACAGGTGAACCTAAATTGCAGAACGTGTTAATAAGTTGGGGAATTGTGGAATAAAAAGTGTCTTGGGCACAAAAATGATGGGTCCAAAAAGAAAAGAAAACAAACTGCAACTTTTACCATTCTTCACATGGGAAAGAGAAATAGCCAATGAGAAACAATGTTTCTAAGACAACTAGGAATCAGGTAAAAGGTATATCTCTTGGAAGCTGATTTATTGGGATGTATTCAGAAGTAGCCCAAACATTTTGTTTCCTACTCACAATTCAGATGAAAATGACAAAACTATCCAGTGGTTAATGAGTTAGAGTCATCATGTTGGTGGTGGTGGGGTTATTCCAGCAATTTACTAGGCAACCAAAAATATCTGCAGGTCAAACATTTTTTCCTAGCTGTATGCACTGGCAGATCTGGGTCTATACAATTTTGTATGAGTAATAAGTAAAACATGGCATTTTATACAAAGGCAGCCCAAAGTTTTTGTTGTGTGCAGTTGGTCCTGGCACCTTATATTCTCAGTATTTACAAGAAAACACAAGTTTAATATAATCTAATAGTATAAAAACTAAAACAGTCAAGCCACCAAGTACATCATTAGTAGATGTTTAGAATAAATACTGTATATGCTCAATTAAAAATCAAGTCCCTGCATATTGTGCTGGTAAATCTGGGTCAAAGTTGCTTGTCCTTATTATAAAACAAACTGTATAGACCCACTTATAAAACTGCATTGACCCATATCAGCTGACACCTTTCGAGTCTGTACAGTTTAAATAAATAAATAAAATAAAAAAATATTTAAATTGAGTATGTGTTTCCAGTTGGCCAAGCAGCTGTTTTTTTTTGCTGCCAGCCCTAGCACTCCCCCCCCCCCCCGATTGTCAAATATTATAAAAAATGTAAAGAAAATTTATTTTACAAAAGTGAAATTGATTTTACAAAAGTGAAATTGATTTGTGCATGTAACTGATCTAGTTTTTCCTTGTACTATGATGCACCAAGTACATTTTATAAACTAGTCATTATATATATATATATAATGAGAAAACAAATATCTATCTATCCTAATATTAAAACCAGTTAAATAGGAAACATTTTTTGTGTGCCTGATATACAGAACCTTCAGGGAGAGAAATGAAGAACATCTTTTCAAGTTGTCCAGGCACAAAGGTCAAAAGTACAGAATTTGTTAGTGTTGTTAAATGGCAAGGTAGTAGCATAACTTGCATAGCAGGGACATGGAAGGCAGCAGCAGTTTTACATTTCTCATAATCAGCACTGACACTAGATTTTTTTTGTTGTACTTTTTTTTGTTACCAACACATGATGTATTTACAAACAAGCATCTATATAAGAAGGTTTCAATGTTGAAATAGTCTGGTTGTTTGAATGTCTTTGTTTTTATAATACTATACCAGAACTAGTACAGAATTTGATGGGTAATATAAGTTTAACTTTTATTGTGGAAGGTCAAGTTTTCCCCCAAAAAATATTCATCCTTATTTCAGTTGCTCATGTGACTTAATTTTGAAATATCAGATACAGGGTAATGAATGGAGATAGTTCCTCTTTTGTTCTGTTGTCAGATTCACTTTTTAGGGTTCAGAAAATAAGAGGCAAGAAAAACACCAGTGGGATCTTTGTCCTTCATTTTGTACAATATCATTGAAAGTATTCAAATGGAGTTGCAATTTTCTGATATTGGAAATGCCAAAGAATCAATCTTACTATATGAACATTTGATTCTGAATGTGATTAATAATTGAATGATTGATTGAAATGAAATCACTTTTGCTACTAAAGATTATGAAATGTAGGTGAATAATTATCAACTTGAAAGACTTGAGTTGACAGAATTTGTCGACATCTCTTTTTGGGATTATAATATTACTTTGTTCATGTAAATTTTAGTGTCATTTTAAATCCATGATAGGGTTTCTTTAAAGATTGACATTTTTTGTAATCTCCCAAGGTCGCATTTCATCATGATATGGTTTCTGTTAATTCTGTTATTCTTACAGATAAGCCATACCCATTCACGCTTTTGGTTTTGAAGAAATGTTGTATCGAATCTACTTACGCATCATCACTCGATGAACTGGGAACAATGGGGTACATGTTAAATGCAGTTATCAGTATACCTTTTACAGAATGATTGTACATGACAACTCTTATTTTCTTTAAAAAAAATTATTGTTATGAACCCATTCTCAATCCAGTATCAAAAAGTGGATTTTAAACTTGAAATTTAATGAGTAAGTAAATATCATGACAACATATAATCATAATTAATCATAATTAATCATAATTAATCATAATTAGTCATAATTAATTATCACCATCAAGTAAATATGGACATGAATCAAACTATTACTTTTATTGTGAAAAATAATTTCTTCAAAATCAGTTGCAGCACTCTAAAAATAAAATCTGTATTATTTAAAAAAAAGTAAAGTGTAAATTTAACATTGACCAGTTTATTAATGTACCTCTTTACATGCAAAACTTTCATACACATTTGTTTTTAGGTGTACTTCCCTTTTTTATCCGCTAATCAACAAAAAAGCTCATTGGATGATTTGGCGCTATTGTAAATGTGTTGCTTTACGTGCCCTGAAAACAATGCCTATTGTAGACATTAACAACTTATTTTTCCATGTGCTGCCAATTTTTGGTTACTGAGATGTTACATTCTGACACCAGAACGATTGATAAAATTCCCAAAAATATGTTGGAAGTTTTGTTTGTGCTGTGTGTTTACAATTTGTATCATTATATTGGTGAACACTTACTTTCCTTGCAATGTCAAATATGTTACGTGATTAGCATGAAATTTGTTTGATTTGGAATATTACACTTGGGATGCAAATGTTGCTGCTAAACATATGGAAATATAATTTGATCATTTTTTGATCTCAACATGAATTCAAATCTACATGAATATGGTTATAGTTTCTCAGTCATTAATTAAATGCCAATGGCTGCTTTTTACTGAACATCTGGGCATTATGACAGCGTGTAATAATTGCACCATCTGAACATCTGGGCATTATGACATGTAATTATTGCACCATTTGAACAACTGGACTTATGACAACATATAATCATAACATCATCTAAACATATGGGCATTATGACAGCATGTAATCATAACACCATCTAAACATATGGGCATTATGACAGCATGTAATCATAACACCATCTAAACATATGGGCATTATGACAGTATGTAATCATAACACCATCTAAACATCTGGGCATTATGACAGCATCTAATCATAACACCATCTAAACATATGGGCATTATGACAGCATCTAATCATAACACCATTTAAACATATGGGCATTATGACAGCATGTAATCATAACACCATCTAAACATATGGGCATTATAACAGCATGTAATCATAACACCATCTAAACATCTGGGCATTATGACAGCATGTAATCATAACACCATCTAAACATATGGGCATTATGACAGCATCTAATCATAACACCATTTAAACATATGGGCATTATGACAGCATGTAATCATAACACCATCTAAACATATGGGCATTATGACAGTATGTAATCATAACACCATCTAAACATATGGGCATTATGACAGCATGTAATCATAACACCATCTGAGCATCTGGGCATTGTGACACCATGGCTTTTTGGCATTATGACAACACATGACACCATCTGAACATCTGTCATTATATGACAGCATATAATCATGACACCATTGTTATGGACACCATAACTTAAAATATCTTTAAAATTTTGCTTGAAAATTTTAGTTTTTAAGTTTATGTTTAGTGATATATCTGTTGTTTCCTACAAAGTATTGGTTACTCTAGTTGTTGGTTTCAGGAAATACACAAATCTATTAAAGATGTGGGCTATCTTTTCAGTATTGTGTTAAACTGTTTATTACTTTGTTTTTTAACACATAAACATAATTTGTTACAACCAGAGTGGAAAATTTGCCAGGTATAAATTTGTGTACAGCTTTCAGAACTTGATTGCTCTGAAAAAATAGTTTCTTTTAGAACTGAAGTTCACCACAGAAACCCCCCAAAACAAACAGAAATAAAGTAGGTGCAATTTTACACCCTGCATCTAAATGTTAGAAGCTTGATAAATCTATATTTAGATGCTCTTTTTTTCCCTTCTTTATTAAATGATACTTTTTAAGACCTTTTGCAAAAATAAAAAGAATAGCAATAATGATAAATAATTTTTCATCTTTCTGGTAGAATTTGAGTCAAAAATGTTGCGAGAGGAGTAAATTATCCTTTCTATTCAGTACCAGGTCATGCAAGATTTAGACTCCAGATCTGACACATTCTGTTGTTGCCATGCAAGAAGTGGCATATATCATGCAATTCAATTTTATGAGTGGACTCGAAAGATGAATTTTTGGCTTCAGTAAAATAAACATTGAAAGTGATGATAGATTCAAACGAAACCAATAAATGCAGAATTTTGTCTTTTGCACTGATGATATTTGTTGAAATATTACAAAAACTATTTAAAAGGAAATATACTAAAGTACATGTCCTAACAAACTCTGCACTGTTAATCTGATACACTGGTAAAATCCCACTTCCCTAGCAGTCTTTGATAGAGTTCTTGTCTTCTGTTATTTCCATACTTGCATAATTTATAAAGTATTTGCTGAATGCATGGAATTGCGGTGACTAACACCATAGCTGTTAATGTGTTGATAAATAATTAATTTTAAAATTTTGACAAAATTATGGGATTGGCTTTGGTTTGTTACATAAAAATAAAAATCAGATGTTGGAAAGGACAAGTCAGCTGGTCATAAACCAGAAGAGATAATGCATGGCCATTTGTCCATTATTGATCTTTCATCTAGTGTCCATTAGCAAAAGCTTTGTAGCTACTCCACCTAAACTAGAGGGAGGGTTGCTTGAACCTTTAAAATAACATTCATCACAAGGCATGAGTGACTAGTTGATACAAACAATGTGGGCAGGTTTTAAGGAATGATCTTGCACAACAGGCTGGAGTCCATTATTTAGAGTAAACATCATATATTAATTATTTATTCATGATGAGGTCTGTCTGATACTAAATGTTGTTGTTGTTATAGTAGGGTTTAATGCCATTTTTCAGCACACGATAGGCTATACAATGCTGCCAGTATTATTGGTGGAGGAAGAACCCAGGAAAACCCCTGGAATGAACCATCGACCCACGAGAAGCTACTGGCAAGCTTTTTCACATAACTATATTAGCCGAATCTTAGGCTCGAACACACGCAGACAGAGGTGAGATGGCAGTGATCCATAACGGAAAGCGTTTTAGACCACTCAACCACTCAGCCCCCCCCCCCCTTCCCCTGGTACTAAATGAAAATGATGGCTGATCTGACCTCCAACATTGCAATAAATTGTTGATATTGCTGCTTACTGCATTTTTATCATTTTAATTCAGATTGTCAATATTTCCAAAGGGTACTATGAGTGAAATCACTTAATTAACTGCCTTCTGACCCCCTCCCCTCCCCACCAAATATTTTCTTTGAGATTTGACCAAACTTGGCATCTAGGTTATATTTTAACATTGCCATAGACAAGGTCATTGATCTTCAATCCATGGTTCAGATTGAAAAGCCATAAAAAAATGTTTGTACTCCACTGTTACCAACTTGGGTATTTTGGAACTTTTCAAGATTTCAATATTCAGCAGTTTAAAGGAATAAATGAATTTTTTGGATTCTGCATAATTTATTTTTGAATAGTAGAGCATCATTCACTTCAATGGAGTTTTGTTTTTCATTCTAGTAAAAGATAAAATGAGTAGCTATGAATACACAAGCTTAATGCAAAGTAAACAATGTACAGTAGAACCTGTCTTGAAAGACCACCCCTTCTGCCAAAAAATATATGGCTCTCAAGACAGGTGGTCTCTTATAACAGGTCATAACACTGTATAATCAATAAATCTATGCATTGAGGTTCTGGTTTCCCAAAACAGGTGGTCTCTCATAGCAGTGGTCTCTCAATACAGGTTTTACTGTACTTAATTTACAGATCATATTATGTTATGATAATGTCAGCTGTTCCATACATCTGTCTATTAATGTAGGCCACCTTGTGGGGTGGGATGATTGGCAGATTGTGCCTTCTTACAATTTGTCAGCTTTATTAGGTTCTCGTTATCTAGAGGATGGTCATCCTCTGTGTTATTGCCTGGATCAAGTAAATATAAATATAAGTGTGCAACTGATAGTTAGAATCAAAAGACCACATGCATAGAACAGAATGAAAAGACCACATATATAGAACAGAATGAAAAGACCACATATATAGAACAGAATGACATGAGTCCCCATACATGAAAAAAACACCAATTTAATAAATTACATAAACAACTGTGATAATACATTACATTAGGAAGACTTCTTTTTTAAATAAATATTTCATTGAATTGCAAACAAATATATTTTAATAAATAGCCGATCTGTTTTAAATGATAGAATTGGTTCATCATAGAATCGAGTGAACAATTAAAGTAATTTCCTTTTACAACTTCATAACCTGCTTATTCCCGATTCACTGTAGTTGTTCTTCTTGGTCCTTTTTCCTTTTTTCCTTCTCAAAACTCCAGTCTCACCTCTTTTTAGCCCTCAAACTTTATTTGGATATGTAGATACTTGGATAAGTGGATATGTAGATACTTGGATAAGTGGATATGTAGATACTTGGATAAGTGGGTATGTAGATACTTGGATAAGTGGATATGTAGATACTTGGATAAGTGGGTATGTAGATACTTGGATAAGTGGGTATGTAGATACTTGGATAAGTGGGTATGTAGATACTTGGATAAGTGGGTATGTAGATACTTGGATAAGTGGATATGTAGATACTTGGATACATAGATATGTCAGTACATAGATACATCAGTGGATACATCAGTGGATACATCAGTGGAGCTATTTTCCCTTTCAAAATAAGCAGAAGTAACCTAAATCTGCAGTCTACATGGAATAGATAATTTCTCCCGTCTCATTATGTCAGATATCGTCTTATCGTAATTTAACAAGCACCGGTACCCATAAATCTGATTACTTGTTCTCTGGCCCAAATTAATGTGCTCTTTATAAATCAACATAAATTTTGAACCCTTACAGTTACATTTTGACCAGTTACCAGACCTGTTAGAGGGCTTATACATGGGGAAAAGAAACCCTACCAGTTTTGGCGCAAAAAGACCTAATGTCACTGAGTGAAAGAATTGATGCAGTAAAGGTTCCGCACAATGACTAGAGTTTTTCACCATTTACAGATACAAAACTTTGCAACTTGATTATATTTGGACTAAGGAAGAACAGGATTCTATTCAGGTGTGTAAAGGTCAGGGTCAGTGAATGAAAGAAGAAAATGGTTTCTGTACAATAACATGTTGTGTGCATGGACCACACTTTGGAAATGGCTTGCATTTGAGTTCAAAGAGCAAATTTCAGGGTCATTGTGTCTGTGTGAATAACAATAGATTCCAGCCAGTAATATTTTTGGTCTGCACCAGAAACCTGGACCAATCTTTGTGGAATGATTACGCTTGGGATGAGTAAGAGTGAAAGGGTCATATGCATGCATTTAGCACTGAAACTGCTTAAGCAAAGCCTGAATTTTTTTTTAAATGTATTGGAATTATTTATAATTGTTTGAAAAACAAAAAACTTAAAAAAAGGAACCTAAAAGTTATTCTCGCTTTTTTTGGCTTACAAATTATTAAAAGAATGAAAATATTTTGTGGGGTTTTGTAACCAGTACTAATAAAATAAGCTTTTTGTATGTCACATTAGTATTATATCATTGGGTGGGTGGGTAAATTTCATGTAAAAGAATGTTTATCATGCCTAGACTGGTAGGATGTAAGAAATAACAGCTATCTAACAGTAGTGGTAGAAGATGTATGCAACAGATTGCTGAAGTTTTGAGCTAAATATTTCATCGTAATATATTTTCAAAACCCCTACATAAAATCTTTTCATACTTAGCATTATTGATTATAAAGCTAAGACATGTGACATACCTGCTTATCTGTGTGACATTTAGGGCAAGATCACTGTTCTAGAACATTTGTGTTATGTTTTGATTAATACTGTAGTATTTGCTTATATTGGAATGAATCGATGTGAACATACAAACAATTCATTTGATGACATGCAAATGCTTGACCCCTTTGATCCTAGGGATGAAGGTCAAAGTCATAAAATGTTTTCTTGGATCATAGCCTTGACATGCAGGTCATGACCTTGTGTTTTTTTTTTTACAAGTTTGAATCATGTAAATAGAATAATAAAAAATACTTTTTTAATTATGGATTACTGATTGCAAGGGTTGGACATTTTTACAGACAAGATTGTGCTCTCCAGATTATTAAGGAAGTCCTGGAATCTAGTTGGAAAACTTATCTTCAGCTGCAGTATTGTGTCTTCAATCAGAGCATCAGATTTTAAAATAACTTCTGAAGTTTGTAATTTTCTCCTTTAAATCTCCTGGCAAATAAAAATCATTTTGGTGCAGAAAAATCTTTAATGTTCATTGCATTTTCATTCTAGTCAATATTCTTTGTAAGAATGTGCATTGGAATTATGGTTTGTGAATTACTGTGTCTACTTGCTTACGAGTCAACTGCAAACTTCACAGACCCTGATCTGCCATCTAATAATGCACCAGCAGATCTGAGTCTTTTATTAGCTTGTTAGGAGTAATTAGTAGAACAAACATCCTGCTCCCTGATCTGTAAGAGCTTAATGTTATGGCAGATCAGAATATTTGGGTTTTTGTTCAGTTTGACTTGACTTATAAGCAAGTACAGATAGTATATTGTCACACTGATTTGTATTTTGTTCAGTTTGACTTGACTTATAAGCAAGTACAGATAGTATATTGTCACACTGATTTGTATTTTGTTCAGTTTGACTTGACTTATAAGCAAGTACAGATAGTATATTGTCACACTGATTTGTATTTTGTTCAAGCTGAGTAGAAGTTTATAATGTGGTAATTGATAATTACTGTATGGTCAGAACTGCCCATCAATACTTAGAAAGCACATGTCTTATTTATTTAAACTATGTAATAGATTAGAAGAGGACATGCCCATGCAGTTGTACTTGGTCTGATGCATAATGCACACCATTTTGTGAGTTTATGCTGCATGTTGGAAATGTATAGGATGCATGTGCTATGTACAAGGCCCAACATTTTATCAGCTCTACTGGCCATAGATCAGATACACCTCTGGGATGTCTTGTTGTTTGTCATCTGTCACAACACCTCCTCAACTACTTGGATGATGAATCTTAACACACACATTCATCCAAAGATCTTATCGGTCCCAAATGAAAACTGTGCCTCTCAAACAGCCAATGCCAGTGTCCAGCTTGATAATCATAATGCTGAGAATGGATTATAAACATGGGATTTCATTAAAAGACATTGTGTAATGTCTGATTGGTTGAAATGGATATTCTGATCATGCATCCAGTATGGCCACCACGGCAACCATCTTGCAAATATTTTTTATTGCAACTTATCTGTACAAAAAGCCATATCAACATGAACTTTTGCTAGAAGACTTATTATGATGTCTAGTTGGTCATTTATGAAAATGGTGCTGATTTAACATAAAATATGGCCACCATAATGGTCATCTTTTATATCTTCTAGCTATCTCTCCTTTTCGTTGAACAATTTATTAGGATGTGAGGTTTCTCCTATGTGAAGATGGTGCTGATCTGACATCCAGTATAGTTGGCCTAAATATGACAATGGCAGCACAGTGGCATTTTGAAAAGCTTGGTTTTCTCAAGAATATCAGGTTTTAATACTCAGTAGTTAAAATGAAGAAATGGTCTAGGATTTATGGAAATGATTTTGGCCTGTTACTGACCATTGGATATTTATAGATTAGTGCTGATTACATAGTGATGACAGAGGTCAACTGAACATAGATTTCTGCATTACTAAAACTGGCTTGCTGATGACTGGCCCTGCAGAAAATAAACTGGTCTTCCCAATCAAAGAAACAAAGAAAGATGTTGGAAAATTACAGTCTCTCATCTGGTCTGCTGCTGTTAATATTAGCTGGCCCTCTGCAAAACCCAGAGATCACAGCCCAACTGTTAACAGTATATGAACATATAAATTAGTACACTGTATTGGTTGGGAGAATTAATTTTTAAAGTAATTATTTTGTGCACACTATGTTCTAGACACCTTTGAAATCAATTGAAAATTATATGTCAGAAAATGAACTCAAGCATAGTTCTTATTATAAAAAATTATTGACTGTGTAATTGAGGTAAAAACACTTTGATCAACTGCAGCATCATGTCAGCCAGCCTTCTCTGGCACACAGTTCTTTCATCCTTTCAGTGCAAGATATCTTTAGATCCCTCACACTGTGAAAACTGATCATTGGAGGCAACACATTTCCTGCTGTAAAACACTGAAAGAACTTAAACTTAGATTTTTTTTTAATCAGCTAATGCAAATTCTAACACTTTTAATGCCCCTCTTTTTATTAACAGTCCATCCAGTAATTAGATCAGAGTACACTGGAGTTTCATCTAATTAAAAATCATATTGTTTATAAAATATTGTTTATAAAATCATCTTCTTTTGGAGTTTCATCTAATTAATAATCATATTGTTTATAAAATCATCTTCTTTTCTTGTGCCCCTCATGAATTCATTGGATGATAGTATTTTCTCCTCCAAATGTTCTGGGAGATGATGGGTCATTGATGTTTTTGCACGAAGCACTAGACTGAAACTGTTCCATTAGTTCACAATTATTTTTCCCATAATTCCTTTGACAACTATTAAAAAGGAACCAAAGTTGGCTTCCCTATGTAAGCTGACATTGTATATATATATATATATATATTTTAAAAAATCACACTTAAAACAATCCAAAGTCAGCTACTGGGGTTGGCATAGTTTGAATTAAAATAATCTTTCTATTTGATATCCTATCAGAAAGTTCAAAAAATAATTATAGTTAGTGGAAATATTCATCTTGCATTTTAGCTAGAATTATGCCAGTATTGGCTTTCTAAATAATTACCATTGAAACTAACTTGTATTTGCCTCCCACACATGTTTGAAATGTTATGTTTGTTTTATTGTCAAGGCGGCTGATGACAGATGCTATCTCTAGGCATCACATTTTGTGTGTTATCTGTATCATTGCAGTCATAAATAGTTCTGTAATTATTCTATTAAACACAGCAATTTTAGTTTCAAATAAGTAGCATAATTTTATCAACATTTACAAAAGTTATTTATTTATTGGACTCCACCAGAAATGTTTCATTACAGATTGAAATGCTTTCCCAAATAATGGAAATGGGACCTTTGATCATCTCTTCTTTTATTTTAAAACTGAACTTTGACATTAAGGTGGGGGATGAAAGGTTCAAAAAATTATGCAAATGATGAAGGAAAATAGTTATCAGTATTATATTTCACTTTTGATAGACTCAGTAGGTGGAAACACCTTCCCAGAAATCATTTTGCTTAGTTAATTGCATCTATTATTAATCCTATATTTCATCAACAAATATTCATTCTGACCAGGTCCTTAAAAACAGTGGATAGAAAATGGACATAGAATTTCTTAATAATGACATAGTATTACCCAATAATGACCAGTCAGTCCAGACTTAAGAATCACATTTGTGTGCTTTAATAAAAGTCATCTTTAAATCATTTTTTATTTGCGGTGTTAGTAGACAACCCAATAGTCTCTAAGAGAGATGAAGATATGGGGGTGGAGGTATGAAGGTATGGGGTGGGGGGTTTCCAACTACAACATGTAGTAGAGACACATAATTGATTGTCGATTATGATATCGACTTGCTTATGAGTTGTCTTTCCAACTGCAAACTGCACAGTCCCTGATCTGCCATTGCATAATGTACGGGCAGATCTGAGTCTGTGTAGTTTGCTAAGAGTAATCAGTAGAACAAACAAAACAGACTCTGATCTGCAGGCAGATTCAGATCTTTCTTCTTTGCAGTTTTCCTTGACTTATAAGTGAATATATACGGTATATTATTTCCAAACCTCAGTTGTAATGTAGCAAGCATGGTTAAAAAAAAAAATCTATCAATGTGTGTATGAATGTCATGGTGGTGGTATAAACAAGACACCAAGCATATAGTGATTAATTTAATACCTACCAAGTCATATACCGTACCAAATAGGATTAAGACAGCCCTCAGTTTTGATGAAAAATTAATTCGGATCTGTAAGCTACAACGTTTCTGAATCCTGAATTAATTTGTTTATATATCAACATGGATAATGTTTTGAAAATGTCACAGAATATAATGGCAGATTTGCAAGATGATATGGTTAAGAAGCCACGGCACATTCATATTATAGTAGAATGTGTGTTATAACAATAAGGAGCCACAGCACATCCATGTTATAACGGGAGTCATCCTATACCAATAAGGAGCCATGACATATCCATGTTATAACTGGAGTCGTGTTATACCAATAAGGAGCCGTGACCAACGTTCCCTCTAAGCTGCGCGTGTGCATGCAGCAGCTGCTCAAGCATCCCTGTGCAGCTGAATTGTCAATTTTTGCTCAATCCAACATTAAATTTTGCTGTCTCCATAATGCTTGCGCAGTGCAGCAAGCACTGCGCGCACATCTACCATTCACTTAGAGGGAACGTTGGCCATGACATATCCATGTTATAACTGATTTAAGTTTATTACAATAAGGAGCCATGACACATCCATGTTATAACTGAATTCATGTTATTACAATAAGGAGCCGTGACACATCCATGTTATAACTGAATTCATGTTAGCAGTGACTGGGTGTTTGTTTGTTTGATTAGGAATTTAACGTAGCTTTTTAACAATGTTTCGCTATGATGTCTGCAGTGTGGAAGCTTATAGTGATGCCACAGACATGTAGCATGATGTCCCACCCAGTCACATTATCCTGACACCAGGCCGACTAGTCCTAACACTAATCTCTTAATGCTGAGCGCCAAGGAAGGCAGCTGTTAGTACCATTTTTGTAAGTCTTTGGTATGACTCGGTGGGGGATCAAACCCATGACCTCCTGCTTCTGCGGCGGATGCTCTAACCACTAGGCCACCAGAGCGATGCAGTGAATGAGTGAGAGAAAGAGATCAGTATTTGATGCAAGTTGGCTGCTGTTATTGAAACTAGAAAACCCTTTAAACAAAATTCTAAATAAAAGTGGCCCAAGTTAGCCACATGGTCCAAGACATATACCTTTACAGATAACAGAGTCTGAGCCTGGCCAACATGGGTGTGAGAGAACGCTTGCCAGTATTTTCCTATTGGTTCCTATTATATTCCCTTGGTTTTCCCAGATTTTTTATCAATCAGTTATACTGGCCACCAGATATTGCCCATCCTGTGCTGAAAATGGCATCAGTCCCACAATACCAAACTATTCTACACAGAAAATGCTCTTTGAACCAAATTTTCCAGAAAGCAGAATGTTAAGAAGAGATTTGAATTTGATTTTCCATCCAGTATGCCCACTGTCAATACAAATAAAAGTCTTACTAACCAATACAAGTGTCATATTGAAACAAATATGTACATGTACATTCAAACCCCCTAATAGTATCATGTTTGAAAAGAAAATGGATTTTCACTATCCTATAAATAGCAGCAATTAAAAGGCAAAAGGGTTAGGAATAAATAACCATTTCATGTTACTTAATTGGCTGACAAAAGCTAATATGTTGAGTCAAGTGCTTTTCTAATTTGCATAGGTAAAGTTCATTAATTGAAACAACCCAGTTTGTCATAAATGACTTCTTATGTATAAAATCATTAAATGAATATGACCACATTTGACAGAAGGCATCCCAGACCAGCTGAGACCTTTCAGATTTGCACAAATGATGATTTTGGATCCAATGGCCACCATTACTACAAAAAGAAAAGCCTTGTTTAGAATTTTCCACAACAAATTTGACCAAATATTTAATTCAAAGCATTTTGGTTTGAAGGTATTTGAATTTGATACAAATGAGGTTGATCTGGAATTAAATATGGGTGAAAATGCTGAGAAAGCATTAAAGAACTTTTTGTGTAACCATTTAAAAAAAAATTGAAAAGATTTAAATAAAGCTTTTATCTAACAAAGATTTCTTTGCCAGTCGCTTGTGCAATTGGCAGTTTCATGTTAAACACTCCCAGGCCCACTTTACATCTTTTTCCTTGTTTTTGTAAAAACAAAGGTTGAAACAAAAACCAAAACGTTGCAGTAAAAAACTTATTTTGTTTAGGGGACCTGATTATTACTGACTTCACACTATTGTAATGCTAATCTCTTATTACAGGAATAATGTCAAAAAGGCTGTATACATATGCTTCATAGATCAATGCCAAGTAATTTCATGTTAGAAAGTTCTTACACTGCTATAAGATGGCCAAGTTTGTAATGACCCATTAGCCAGAGAAACCAGTTGGTCATGCCATAACTGTTATAATAACAAGTTCCAGATCTAATCTTGGCAATTACTTACAAAATCTATTCTCTGTAAGGCATTAGTCCCTCTCTTAACCAGATTAGTCATGCCTTATGAGATTAACACCTTTCTTTCCATTCATTTTCATATTGTGAGATTAGTCTCTCTCTCTCTCTCTCTCTCTCTCTCTCTCTCTCTCTCTCTCTCTCTCTCTCTCTCTCTCTCTCTCTCTCTCTCTCTCTCTCTCTCTCTCTCTCTCTCTCTCTCTCTCTCTCTCTCTCTCTCTCTCTCGTAAATACTTAAACATGGGAAGCACAAAATTGATTATGCAATTCATTTTCACACTCTTTTAAAGTTAGTGTTGCAGTAAAACCTATCACTGCTATGAACCACCACCTGTCTTGAGAAACCAGAATTTCCATGCACAGACTTATCTATTATATAGTGTTATGACCTGTTATGAGGGACCACCTGTCTTGAGGGACCATTCTTTTTTGGCAGAAGGGGTGGTCCGTCAAGATAGGTTCAACTGTATTAGAACTTTCTAGATAGTGAACATGCATGTAAAAAGTGGCTATAACTTTGGTGGCTGTATTACTGAAAATTACCATAAATACTCACTTATAAGTCCAGTCAAAGTGCAAGCAACAAAAATCCTGATCTGATATAGCATAATGTTGTTTGTTCTACTGATTGCTTCTGAAAAACTTCACTGACCCAGATTTTACGGTGTATTACATGACATTGGCAGATCTGGATCTATACAGTTTGCACTTGGCATTGTCTTATAAGCAAGTATAAATGGTGATTTGGTAATTCATTTAGGGAAAAAACCCAAAACACCACCCCCACCACCCCACCACCCCCCAAAAAAACCCAGTGCTACATGTCCCATAGTGGACGAAGCACTATAATTCAAAGTTCGTTCGATTTTGGGAAATGGAATAGGAAGAATAAAAACAAGCACATGCAGTTGGAAAATCTATTGTAATTGTGTATTCTGGTCATAATTTAATGACTAAATAGTTGAAATGATATTGGTGATTCCAATTGATATTTTTTAAAAAAATAATATGTATGTAGATTACTAGCAAATCTTACAAAGAGTTTTTAAAATATTTGCATTTTTAATGCTGTTTCTACACTAATCTTAAATGTTTATGAAATGAGTATTAATAATAAGAATTTTCATATTTTATTATATTATTTACTCCAGGCAATAACACCATAGTTGATCACTTCCTGGATAATGATAACCAAACCAAATCACCATCACGCAACAAGTAGCATATTAGTATTTAATCATGCTTTACTATTTTTAATACTTTTTCCACTTGTATTTACAATAATGTTTTCATCCTGAGGGTATCATTGGAGAATAGAATTTTGTATTCAGTTACCCTTATTAAAGAAATGTATTATTATTATTATTATTATTATTATTATTATTATTATTATTATTATTGTTGTTGTTGTCATTATTAAGTTATTTAAGCTTTTTTTGTTCTTTGATGGTGCAAAGCAGCTATAAAATATATTCTCATGTTGGACTGCTCCTGTGGCCTTAGTTGTTGGAGCATCTGCCTTGAATGTGGGATTCAATTTAGTCATGGTTCAAACCTCAGCCGAGTTGTTCCAAAGACTTGTAAAAATGGTACTAACATCTGCCTCACTAGGCGCTCAACATAAGAGGTTAGTGTTAGGACTGGTCAGCCTGGTGTCAGGATAATGTGACTGGGTGGAACATGATGCTACAATGTCTGCAGCATTATGCCCTAGTGCTAGACATCACTATAAACTGCCACGCTACAGACATTGTAGCGATATGACTGAAACATTGTTAAAGCTATGTTAAAATTCCAAATCACACACATATAAAACCAAGCCACAGTGACCATTATAAGTTACATTAGTTGCTGATAAAGGTAGTGTGATATTGCTTGAAATTTTGAACTTTTAAGATATTAATGCCCAGAGTATAGGAAATTACTAATGGTTATGGAATATATTTTCCCTTATACCTTTTAGTTTTACACAGTTTTCATTAATTATTATGGTCATAACAAAGTTGATGTGTTACCTCTGTTTTTTTTTTTCATCAAAAACAAATATAGCCATTTAGTAGTTTCCAGACTGCCTTAAATTATCTACATTTTTTCTTATTGAAAAAAGAAAATAAGCAGTGTGACTTTTTCAAATGTGTTGTGAACCTGATGTGATTTAACTATTTTTAAAATAAATAAATGAATGTATGAGGTATTGTTTTACTTTACCCAATTAATTTGTACAGACCCAAGACTTTGAAGGGGGAGGGGCGGAAGGGTTGTATCTCTTACATATATCAGATCACTTTTATTTCAAATTTCAGTTATAGTAGCTGAATATATTACAAACAAGCAAAAAATGTTTTCTGCTGTTGTGTATTCACAAAAAAGAACTAATCCTCTAATCCGCTAGTACAGTTTATGGCATTCAAAGGATTATGGATAAATTCTTTTAATTGGGGTTTAGAAGAAAGGTTATTGTAACCCTGAAATTAGCTTTGATCGTTTTTGACATATACCATAAAGATTGTAATTATCAACACATAATCATGTGAAAATTGGGCCCTGTAGCAACATATCAGTGTTTAGGTATTGATCAAGCAACACAGGGCAAATAAGATTCAGTTCTTGGCAATAAAATGCCACATGGATCTAGATATTTAACCAGACTGGACCTTTATTTTCTTTCAACCAAGTGTCCAAGTGAAATTGACCATCACTAAGAGGAAAATTGGCTGCAGTCTTAAATACAGTATTATACTACACCCCAGAGAGATGATCCTATCAATCACAGTTAATGACCATCAGGGTATCAGTTGTAAATGGTGATTTTGTTGTGATTCATTTGGAGTGGTGATGTAGAATATGTCTGGATATATTCTTTTATTTGTAATGTGCTGAAAAGGAATGTGCAATCTTTATGTGTTTTATGAACACCAGAATGTTTGCATTGTTGGGTTTCCTTTGTCAGCCCATGCATAAAACTTCTTAATAATTTACCACCAGATGCTGTACTCACACAGTAAATGTCAGTCAGTGTTTGTTAGACCCAAGAAGGAATTAACACCCACAAGCAATGTATAGAAGAACACTGTTGAAGAGCATGGACTCTTTGTTTTGAGACCACTTTCATTATAATGGACATGGGAATATTTTAGTGCTATCTTTAGGAAGTCAGAAGACATTTATTTGGAAAAATCACTAAACTGTAACAGACTGGATGATGCTGGTTTCAGATTGTCAACAGAGATTTGTGAATGTTATAAAATTATCAGTGACTATTTGAGAATATATAGCCGTCAGTAGAGATTGGTGAAGTTTGAAACGATGTTATCCCTTGAAGTTCCAGACGTATTGCCTCTGAGGCGTCACTCATGGGTCTGGTGAGTTGAGTCAAAATGTATAGAGAACATATTCATTTATGTTTTATATTTATATTATTTATATGGATGTTCAAATGTTTAGTTATTAAAAGAAAAAACACATAACGTTCTTGAGCTGGACAGAAAATGTATATATTCATTTATGAGTCAGATCCAACTGCAGACAGCATAGACACTGTTCAGCCATTGCATACTGCACTGACAGATCAGAGTCCATGCTATTTTAGGATTACTCTTAACAAACTAAATACTGTGTAAGCAATTTGCAGTTGGATCCAACTTGAATGTGATTACTGTATATACTCGCATAATTTCGAGTCCAACTGCAAGCTGCACAGACCCATATCTGCTGTCACATAATGCATTGGCAGATCATGATATGTGTACATGTAGTTTCAATAGCAGTAATCAGTAAAACAAACAACATAGACCCTGATCAGCATGTGCATCAAGCAATGGTAGATCAGGATCCTTATTGTCTACAGTTTGCCTTGAGTACTAAGCGAGCTCTTATGGCATATACGGTAATTTATCTATTACATTTGCTTCTATTGCAATAACTTCATTTAGCAGATTTAAATGATGGTCCAAAATGATTCAAATTAAATTTTATTTTGTTTTGAAAATTCCTCTGATGGTGGTTTCTAGTTTAATGTCGTATATTACCAGCCCAGTATTTGGTATTTCCAAAAAATATGGAGCTATCTCATCAAAATAATGTTATTTCTGACAGTTGGTGCACACTAAAAGGGAAAAAAAATGTAAAATTATTTTTCTCTTTTCTTTGTGTATCCAGATCCTTAAGTTGTAGGACGAACAGTAAATACAGTAAATCACAACTTAAAGGTCTGTAGATCATACAGACCTTTAAGTTGTGATTCATGTTAATATTCACAAGGCCTTAGTTTTCATAACATCTTAGTGTTTATTAAGCCTTAGTTTTCATAAGGTCTTAGTGTTTATAAGGTAAAGTATTTTGCTATAATGAATGATTTGGTTCTATACAAATCATTTCTTTTAATGAGGTATTCATTATAACAAAGTATTTGTTACATATGTGTGCTCTCTTAGGTAGGTATGCATTGTATAAGGGAGTGTGGAATATGAGGTTCATTGTAGTAGCTAGGTTTGAATGCATTGCCATCTCTAAAGGTCTCAAATTGATCTTTGTAGAAAGAAAAGTATATGTAAATTTATTGTCTTTTTCCACTCTGTTTATGGACACCAAAAATTTTGGCCAAAAACATTTATGTTGTGTATTTTTTAGCTGCTAAATAATTGCCCTCATGCACTAGTGTTTAGTTCTATAGACTAAATAATAGATAGAGTTTGGGGGCCCCGAGTGGCCGAGTGGTCTAAAGCGCTTTCCGTTACGGATCACTGCCATCTCACCTCTGTCTATGTGGGTTCGAGTCTAAGATTCAGCTAATGTAGTTATGTGAGAAAGCATGCCTGTAGCTTCTCGTGAGTCATGGTTTTTTTTTTTGGGGGGGGTTCCCGGCTTCTTCCTCCACCAGTAATACTGGCTGCCATGTATAGCCTATCGTGTGCTGAAAAAATGGTGTTAAATACTACAACAATATAGATAGAGTTTGGTAGGCTTGAGAAGTTACATGAACATTGTACTGTTTATTAGATCACTGACAGTAATGAATAAAATTGTCAATATATTACAGAGACCCAACTTAACTCTGCAACATTAGAAGACAAGGTTGCCTTTTGTAAACCCTTTTTGCAGTTCCGTTTTCAAACCCAATTTCAGTTAGCTTTGTAAACCCATTCCAATCAGAAATGCAGCTGCGTGGAACTGACATATCATCATGAGGGAATGCATTGATTTGGTCAGTCTTTTTTTTTATAGGAATAGTTTCTAAAATAATTTTCAAACTTATTGACCATTTCTCAAAGGAAACAATTTTCTTTTAAGTTGTATATTATTTTCAGCACACGATAGGCTGTACATGGTGGCTAAAGTATTAATGGTGGAGGAAGAACCTGGGAAACCCCCCAGAAAGAACCACTGACCCACAGGAAGCTACTGGCAAGCTTTCTCACATACCCACATTGGCCGAATCTGAGACTCGAACCCACGCAGACAGAGGTGAGATGGCAGTGATTCGTAATGGAGAGCGCTTTAGACCACTCCACCACTGGTGGGCCCCTATATAAAAATGTAAAGTACAAATGAAATCATATCCTCTGTGAAATAGGTTAAGAGAGAAAACAAAGTAGATAAAAGTCGAAGTCTTCATCTAAAGATTCTTTTAGTATTAAAATGTGAACCTAGTCATGTAGTGCTTGGTTATTTAGGAATTACATTTCATAATGACATATTTCATAAAAAATAAGACAGCACAAATGATGTACAGATGATGCTGATTTGAAATCAAATATTGCAGCCATTACAGATAATTGAAAACCATTAATCAAATTCTTTTCAAAAGATGCTCAACAGAATAGGAACAAATTTTATGCAGAATATATTTATTTGAAAGGCTTTAAGCCATTTTACAAATGAGACAGTACTTCCTGCAAGGTATGGTTACTGTTAATAAGAAAAGAAAACGCCACAATGATTCAACTGAATTAAACCAAATTAACTAAAAGCATTTCTATGAAAAGATTTCAGATTCTAACTGTGTGTATGGTTCATTTCACCTAGAACTTTATCTTAATATATTAAAATAAAGAAAAACATGTTATCCATTAGCCTGGCATACAAACAAGACATGATTCCATTCACTAGAGTTTTAAGAAAAATGTTATGTCTTGATAAGCGGGTGCTCCACTGTGTTTTTATGAATTTCTTGATGTTATATACAATGGTGACTTCCTGATCTGCACAGAAGAACACTGCCTTGCACCAAGAGACTATATGATATTTTTCTGGCTCCAGAATTTATGGTGAAACTTCTTTTTGACGTAGGTCATAATCCCAAAACTTAAGAAATGAACTAAATTTGTGTTGAATTTCTGCTACACACCCCTGCAAGAAGCAAAACATTTATATGATAAACAATATATTGTTATCATATATTCATCATAATCAATATTTTAACTGTTAAAGGAAAAATATATCCTGATCTTCATATATATATATATATATATATATATATATATATATATATATATATATATATATATATATATATATATATATATATATATATATATATATAGTGTATGCAGCCATGCTGTAGTGTGTATATTACTTGTGTCAGATAACACACAACATGTTGTTTATTGATGTGAATATGGAGAAAACAAATTGTGACTGAAAGCTGGATCCAACAAATGAGAAAGACAGATGTGGAGACAGCAAGAGATAAATCATCTGATTGCTTGAAGGCACCTGCCATTCACAAATGACACTGTAAGGTGCAAAATAATCAAGATTGTATTATATCCATGTTGACTCAATGACTATCTCACAAATAAAATCAGTATTTAAAAATATATTCACTTTGAGAGAAAATGGCAGTCAGTGTACTAGCATCAGCTACAAAAAGTATTATTAAAGCAAGTTAATGTTGTGTATGCTATAATCCTTGTATAGACTTAAATGGTCAGGTATCAGTTATGATTACTGTAGTAATAATAATAATAATAATGAGGACTTTGTATAGCGCATAATCTATAGAAGCTCTAAGCGCTTTACACCATCTTTAATGATATGACTAAACTATATTTTAAAAAAAACAATATTTAAAAAAATGACCAAAAAATATGAATTTGGAAAACATAAAATAAAATACATGTACAAATAAAAAAAAATTCAGATAGCCAATAATTAGATCCTGGGTGGTAAATAAATACACAACTGGTAGTGGGCATTAAACTCAATATTTGGAGTTGTCTCCCATGATAACATTTCATGGCATGAGAGATCTGAACAATATGCACTGAAGGGATATTGTGCAGCAGAATGGTTGATGAGATGATACTATATTGGATTTTATCTCAAGTTCACAGTTTAATAAATTGTAAATTAAAATGTAAGTATACATTTTCTGGCATGTTATTTTTCAGTAATGTAAAAGATTTTCCACAACTTATGACTTTTAAAAAAATGATGTGTCCTGAAACCCACAGTGTACAAAAGTTACTTTAAAAGTTAATTTAAGGTGTCCTAAGAAATACAGCATCCCAAAATATACAGTAAATACAGTAGACTGCTTACCTGGCTGTAAAATAATTAGTGATCCAATAGCTGTAATAACATTTGCATTGCAAATTTTGTTTTCAATATGGGCACAGTGGAAGCAATAATTTGTTATGACTCTTGCACTGTGTCCTATTAAATAGAAATGCAGGTAAGAGAAGAGATTTTACATTTTTATTATCTGCACAGCAGTTGTGGTCATGTGTTATCAGAAGAACTGCATGTCCTATACATTAGATTAGCATTTGACAGTTTAGATGCTGCCACTGAATAAAAAACATCATACATGTATTCAGCACTGTACAAGCTTAAAAAGTGCAGATAGTAAATTACTTTATAATTATTTAATCATTATAGGTTTTTCATTGCTCAATTGCAGCAAGTCACCTAGTAAGCACTCAGTTAAGGAATCTTCATGATCAGATTGAGTGTTGTTGATGATGATCAATATTACTGGCTTTGTTTATGCTCAAATCAAAATGGCTGCATGGCTTTCGCTTACTCACATTGAAGGGGTGGGTGGGTTGTCAGATGTCCTGAAGACTTTACATTTGTGACATATGACTTATAAATGAGATGAACAGAGGCAAATAAATAGCTGATAAGTGGTTGTCCAAGTGAGGTGAAGAGACATATAGTCTTTGTTGAGGAGTTGATTATCTGTGGCTGTCCAAGTTAGACGAAGACACAACTAGTATTCTTTGCTGAGGATTTGACTGTCATTTGTTGTCTATGAAGTAATAATAATAATAATAATAAAAATAATAATAATAATAATAATAATAATAATAATGAGGACTCTGTATTATGCCTTAATGCTTAGTGCTCTAAGCATTTTACAACATATTTAATGATATGTCTACAAAAAAATTGAACAAACAAACACAATGAAATTAGAGAACATAAAAACATGCTGAAAATATTTAAGGTAGGAGACATTGTTAGGTCTTTAAGTTTGTTCTTGCATTCAAAATATGTGAGTTTTAAGAGCACAGAGGGAAGTGTCTTTGTGTCTAATCTCAGTGGTCTATTTATTCCATGTTGCTGGGTCCTGGTATGCATAAGAACATTGTCCATATGATTTTGTTTCCATAGTTGAAATATTGAGCATACAATTGCCAGAAGAGGAGTGTAAGTATCTTACTGGTGTGTACACATGGGTGAGGTCAGATAGGTATGTTTGACTGGAGTCTGTCAGTGAAATGTAGCACAGAGAACAAAGCTTCCCAGTAGCTTCTGATGGGTTGGTGGTTCTTTCCAGGGGTTTTCCGGGCTCTTCCTCCATCATTAAGACTGTTTGCCTTGTATAGCCTATCTTGTGCTGAAAAATGGCTTTAAACCCTACAACAACAACAGCAACAACAACAACAACAACAGCATAACTCATGGATTTGGAATGTTTTCAAGTTTTCTGTGATAAGTGGAGACTACAGCTTACTAGGGATATTATTTCAAGATAATGGTTATGTTGGTGATGATAAATTGATTGCAGTGCAGAGTCATCTAGCACAAACCATGTGACCTTTGTCTCAGAATATGTCAGCTACAAGTGCATACACCATGGTAATTATGGGGTCTGTAGGACAACAATGACAGCTGATTTGATTGACAATCACTATTAGTTGCAGGGACTGGTAGTCTTGTTAGCTCTTCAGTCTCCAAAATTACATTATAATGTATTCAGATAAATTAGAACTTGAGAGAAGAGGTTTCAGTTTCCTGGTTTCATTCTTCTCTTTTGCCAGGGTTTCAAATAAAGAAACCTGATATGTAAACCTGTGTCACTTAATACCTCAAGTAAATACACTGTTTAATTGGTTCATCGGAGACACAAAGCCATGATATAATGACAATTGTTGCTCCAAAAGCTAAACTTGAGCCATAAAAAATGGAATTTAAGAATGTAATGACATGTACTCATCAGCCACAGCACACAGAATTTCAAGTGAAACAAGTAAAGAAGTAAAGATTTAATTTTTTAATTTGGTTTGTAACCCTACCAGTTTCTGGTTTATTTTAATACCAAGATTTATTTCTTGTTATACTGACATGTCAGTTTTAAGGACTTAAATGTCATGTAGGTGTTTTATGTATGTCACACTATGATACATATGGAACTTTCATTAATGAATTAAATTAATTTAATTTGTAAATTTGTAAAAAAAAAAAAAAAAAAAAAAAACTCTGAAAGATACTAAATACCAGAGGGTTGTTAGATTAATGTCAATAAACACAATTTTTGCAATATGGAAGACATTAATTGTGTTTACGTTCAGGGTGATAAAGTTCAAGGTTTCTTACTAATGGGAAATCATGTGGGTTTCCAGGTATTTAAAGATACAAGACTGGGTCTCCATATATTTAACATAAAAAACTGACTTTCTTGGCTTAAAGATGTATAGTACACAAACAGATGGGAAAATGTCACTGTCTTTTCACACACACATACATGAACTTAGAACAAGACTTTTCTAAACTGATCCAGTATGGAGCCAGTATAAGATACAGGTTCAAACAGGTTGCCATTTTATTTTCTTCAAGATTTAACAGAATCTAATGTTCCTTATATAAACATTTGAGGAACATTGATTTAAATTGCACCAGTATTGTGCTGTGTGCCATTAATACCTAGATCAACTTCTAATTTTACATGCACAAGTTTTATTCCTTTCATACAGAAAATACAGTCATAACAAATATCAATATCTGAGATTTTAAGCTTATTAAAGGTCAGTTGCAGAAAACTGGTTGTTTGCTGCAGTGTCCTAAGTGGTTGGAGCATTTGCCTTTGTTGCTGGAGGTCATGGGTTTGAACCCTTTAGCCAAGTAATACCAAAGACATAAAAATAGCATCAGCAGCTGCTTCACTTGGCACTCAGTATTAAGATGTTTAAGTCTTTAGACTGGTCGGGCTGGTATCAGGATAGGGTGGAAGACACCACTATAAACTACACACTGCAGACATTGTAGCGATATGAATATAACTGTTAAAGCTATGTTAAAAAGCCAAATCACACACACACACACACACACACACACACACACACACACATTTTATGTTTTTGTCAGTCTGATTAGCAACTAAAGTGCCATGCTCACCTGTATAAGCCACTTCATTTGATCACTTGCATTCTTTATCATAAACATATCATATTGGAATCAAGGTGTGAAAATATTTGTTTCCCTTGTTTTTGGTTTTCATACGAGACCATTTCTGAATAACTGATTGTAAAAAGCAGTCATAATGATCATTAGAAATGCTCCTCTGATTTGGTAGCACCAGCTTTAAGAATTTGGACATCCTTCTGAGAAAAATCTGATCTCTGATATAAACACAAAAACCTCAAACATTTTTGCCCATTTTGTGTATAATCATTTGACTGTTTTGTATATAACAGATGTCTTGTCTTCATGATGTGTTTGTCAGTTATGAAAACATCAGAGCCTTGGGGAATGGAAAGCCCTTGGTTCTATTGGTCAATCATTAATTGATTCTCACATTTTCATTTGCTGTAATGTGAGGTAGCCTGAAATGCCAAAGCTGGTTAAAATAATAATTATCTTCAACAAAATGAAGCTGTTTAATCTCTTTCTTCAATATTAATATATTGTATTTGTTTTGTTAACGAAACATACCTCAACTTGTACCGATTTTTACATTCCTCAGCTCACATTGCATTTCGGCCAACCAAAATGTACGTCAGTACTTGAAAACTATTTGCATGTGTCATAATTTAAAATAAAAAACATCAGAGTAAGTATGATATGACTAAAGCAGTCAGACTTTAATTTTTTTTCCAAAAGTGTGGTATTCAAAAGAGTTTCAGGGGCTACATGGCAGAAAATAAGTACTAAAATTCACACCAAAAAAGAGACAACTATGACACTAGGACCAATATCCCAAAAGGGGTATGCAAATGTTATAAGTTTGTGAAACACTGATTTGTGGAAAAGTGTTGATATGGGCTGCCAAGTGTGTGAGATATTCCATATATAGATATATTGAATGGGGAACATGCTGCACAATGCTGTTTATTTAGGCAGTAAGACATGGTCCCAAACATCAATAACAGAGTAGATCTCTTACTTTGTGTGATTATCTGATGTAGTGCCAATGAATGCCAAAAGTGCCACTTACCAAGCACTAAATGCAAGACTGAAAAGCATAACAATTATGAAGGAGAAAGGAATTGATGTGTAACACTTACCAAGCACTAAATGCAAAACTATAAAGCATAACATATATACAGGAGAAAGGAATTGATGTGCAACACTTACTTAGCACTAAATGCAAAACTACATGTATAAAGCTTAACATATATGCAGGAAAAAGGAATTGATGTGTAATTTGGTATTTTAGTTTATTTCAATGTTTCTAGTAACCAACGTTCCCCCTAAGCGATTTTCCACTACATGTAAAATCTGCAGAAAATACAGATATCATGAGCATGGATGTGTTTCTAATAGATAATGGAATTTAGTATTTTAATACTAAACATGCTAAAATAAACAGTAATTTTTGCTATTTTCATATTATGTGCTATGTTATGCTCTTCATATGAGGGCCTCAGTCGAGAATAGTCCTTGCCTAATGAGTCACCTTCTATAAATAAAACATTATTATTATTATTATTATTATTATTATTATTATTATTATTATTATTATTAAAGACATGTTTCTGGTGCAGTAGAAACTGTTCAACAAACTTTTCAACTGTTCATACAGGGTCTTCATTTTTCAGACATTCAGCTGTAAACATTATATAGAATATCTATGTGAACTGTGACTGTGCAAGAAAATATGTTTCCATATGTTAATGAAACAAATTTAGATACATATAGTCTGTATACTGATATCATTTGTGAAATGTCATGTATAAACGAAATCACGATTATAGTCATTATACTTGTATACTGATATCATTTGTGAAATGTCATGTATAAACGAAATCACGATTATAGTCATTATACTTGTATACTGATATCATTTGTGAAATGTCATGTATAAACGAAATCACGATTATAGTCGTTATACTTGTATACTGATATCATTTGTGAAATGTCATGTATAAACGAAATCACGATTATAGTCATTATACTTGTATACTGATATCATTTGTGAAATGTCATGTATAAACGAAATCACGATTATAGTCGTTATACTTGTATACTGATATCATTTGTGAAATGTCATGTATAAACGAAATCACGATTATAGTCGTTATACTTGTATACTGATATCATTTGTGAAATGTCATGTATAAACGAAATCACGATTATAGTCATTATACTTGTATACTGATATCATTTGTGAAATGTCATGTATAAACGAAATCACGATTATAGTCGTTATACTTGTATACTGATATCATTTGTGAAATGTCATGTATAAACGAAATCACGATTATAGTCATTATACTTGTATACTGATATCATTTGTGAAATGTCATGTATAAACGAAATCACGATTATAGTCGTTATACTTGTATACTGATATCATTTGTGAAATGTCATGTATAAACGAAATCACGATTATAGTCATTATACTTGTATACTGATATCATTTGTGAAATGTCATGTATAAACGAAATCACGATTATAGTCATTATACTTGTATACTGATATCATTTGTGAAATGTCATGTATAAACGAAATCACGATTATAGTCATTATACTTGTATACTGATATCATTTGTGAAATGTCATGTATAAACGAAATCACGATTATAGTCGTTATACTTGTATACTGATATCATTTGTGAAATGTCATGTATAAACGAAATCACGATTATAGTCATTATACTTGTATACTGATATCATTTGTGAAATGTCATGTATAAACGAAATCACGATGATAGTCATTATACTTGTATACTGATATCATTTGTGAAATGTCATGTATAAACGAAATCACGATTATAGTCGTTATACTTGTATACTGATATCATTTGTGAAATGTCATGTATAAACGAAATCACGATTATAGTCATTATACTTGTATACTGATATCATTTGTGAAATGTCATGTATAAACGAAATCACGATTATAGTCATTATACTTGTATACTGATATCATTTGTGAAATGTCATGTATAAACGAAATCACGATTATAGTCGTTATACTTGTATACTGATATCATTTGTGAAATGTCATGTATAAACGAAATCACGATTATAGTCGTTATACTTGTATACTGATATCATTTGTGAAATGTCATGTATAAACGAAATCACGATTATAGTCGTTATACTTGTATACTGATATCATTTGTGAAATGTCATGTATAAACGAAATCACGATTATAGTCATTATACTTGTATACTGATATCATTTGTGAAATGTCATGTATAAACGAAATCACGATTATAGTCGTTATACTTGTATACTGATATCATTTGTGAAATGTCATGTATAAACGAAATCACAATTATAGTCATTATACTTGTATACTGATATCATTTGTGAAATGTCATGTATAAACGAAATCACGATTATAGTCATTATACTTGTATACTGATATCATTTGTGAAATGTCATGTATAAACGAAATCACGATTATAGTCATTATACTTGTATACTGATATCATTTGTGAAATGTCATGTATAAACGAAATCACGATTATAGTCGTTATACTTGTATACTGATATCATTTGTGAAATGTCATGTATAAACGAAATCACGATTATAGTCGTTATACTTGTATACTGATATCATTTGTGAAATGTCATGTATAAACGAAATCACGATTATAGTCGTTATACTTGTATACTGAAATTTCCCATAGTGTATAATTTAACGGCACAGTCAGAACTTTCTCATATCAAAGGGAGACAAAATGACTATGTTCAGTGGTGTCGAGGGTGGAGTATGCATGTGTCAATAATGGTTTCTTTCTTTGCTCAAAAGAGGCAGAAATACTTATTTAACTTGAACAATGATTTGTGCAAAGTTTGCTTCATCCTCAGATTTGTCGGGAAGAAATCCCCCCCCCCTCACAATAGCACATCAGACATTAATCACAAGTGTGTTTCCTCCTTTGATTTGTTTTACAAAAGGTCTTATTCTATAATATTAAAGTTCTTGTATGACTGTGATCTTTGTTACGGGACAAAGATATCACAATTAAACCGTCTTTCCATAATTACATAGTTTATTGCATTTCCATTTTGATGGATTTAGTGGAAGATTATACTTTTAAATGGATCTGTTAGGTCCTTATGATTTTTATCATAGGGTATATTGATGCGTGTGAGTAAGGTATTTAATTTAATTTAAATGTGTATTAAGCAAGAAATATTTCGCTCAAGTTTCAGGTTCACATTCTACTCCGTTATTTTGCATCATCCTTTACTATTGTCAAGATCCTGGAATATGTTTCTGTTGCAAACTAATTGGGCTTTCCTTGGGAGGATTATATGGATACTGTTTTTGTGTGTAGTATCGCTGTTTTTGTGTGTAGTATCGCTGTTTTTGTGTGTAGTATCGCTGTTTTTGTGTGTAGTATCGCTGTTTTTGTGTGTAGTATCGCTGTTTTTGTGTGTAGTATCGCTGTTTTTGTGTGTAGTATCGCTGTTTTTGTGTGTAGTATCGCTGTTTTTGTGTGTAGTATCGCTGTTTTTGTGTATAGTATCGCTGTTTTTGTGTGTAGTATCGCTGTTTTTGTGTGTAGTATCGCTGTTTTTGTGTGTAGTATCGCTGTTTTTGTGTGTAGTATCGCTGTTTTTGTGTATAGTATCGCTGTTTTTGTGTGTAGTATTGCTGTTTTTGTGTGTAGTATCGCTGTTTTTGTGTGTAGTATTGCTGTTTTTGTGTGTAGTATCGCTGTTTTTGTGTGTAGTATCGCTGTTTTTGTGTATAGTATCGCTGTTTTTGTGTGTAGTATCGCTGTTTTTGTGTGTAGTATCAGTTTTTGTGTGTAGTATCGCTGTTTTTGTGTGTAGTATCACTGTTTTTGTGTATAGTATCGCTGTTTTTGTGTGTAGTATCGCTGTTTTTGTGTGTAGTATTGCTGTTTTTGTGTGTAGTATTGCTGTTTTTGTGTATAGTATCGCTGTTTTTGTGTGTAGTATTGCTGTTTTTGTGTGTAGTATCGCTGTTTTTGTGTGTAGTATTGCTGTTTTTGTGTATAGTATCGCTGTTTTTGTGTGTAGTATTGCTGTTTTTGTGTGTAGTATCGCTGTTTTTGTGTGTAGTATCGCTGTTTTTGTGTATAGTATCGCTGTTTTTGTGTGTAGTATCGCTGTTTTTGTGTGTAGTATCAGTTTTTGTGTGTAGTATCGCTGTTTTTGTGTGTAGTATCACTGTTTTTGTGTATAGTATCGCTGTTTTTGTGTGTAGTATCGCTGTTTTTGTGTGTAGTATCGCTGTTTTTGTGTGTAGTACTGCTATTTTTGTGTATAGTATCGTTTTTGTGTGTAGTATTGCTGTTTTTGTATATAGTATCGCTGTTTTTATGTGTAGTATTTATTGTATGTTCACTTTTATTGTGTCCTTAATGAGAAAGGAGTGGTACTGAGGTACATAATACAAATTTAAGTTCTCACCGAGATGTGTATATCAAAATGTCGTTCACTGCGAATACATGTACATCAACATCTATTCAAGGCTATAACTTGATACAATAATACCACACTAGGAGTGAGATTTAGACTGTATGGCATAAAGCTGACATGCCTTGCCTTCATCAGTTTGTTTTGCAGTTCGGCCCTCGATGATATAATTTCCGCTTACTTGTTTAATAGTGGTTTGTATAACGATAAGTCCAGTTGCATAAATTTGGATTTGACTGTATTTTTTTTCACACCAATTTTCTGAAGCATTTTATTATATATTTTTTCATGCCAATGTTCTGAAGCATACTCGGTTTTACTCCTTTCACAATAGATGAGCCAACATGTATAGAGTTCTGTTTTGCTTATTTTTGTTGTTGCTGTTGTTGGGGATTTTTCTGGGGCATATTTGCCAGATAAATATCACATTGGTGTGAAAGTGATAAATATGGGGTGGGTGTACTTTATTAAATACCCTACATTATTTTGATTTATTTGTGGAATGAAGAGAAACTTGGAGCTGATTTTTGTATCATTCGTGGATTAGTACCTGACAATTAAAAACAAATGCTACCTTTTAATTGGTTCCTGCTTGATTTGGATACTTTGAAATTTATCTGCCAACGATTTTAGATTGGGGATGCCAGTTGAGTCTCTCTGCCAGAAAATTGGGGGCAGATTTCATAGACATCTTTTACATCATTTTGACATTCCTCAGGAATATTCTTTCATGCATTGGTAACATGATAATTGGAATTATTGCACTCTGATCATTGTCCTTCTGCTACTGTAATCAAGAATTGTTTGATGTGCCCTTTCCTAGAGTCTGGAAATTATTTTCATATTTATAGCAGATATATTCCACCAAATTATAAAACAGAACTCAAGATGTGGTTGAATTTAACTCCACAGTAATGGAGTCAGAAATGAGAGTTTATTTTCTTTTCAACAAAGCTTTTCCAAGAATTTTATCAAATCAAGTCATTTTTTAGATCAATGTTATAGAAAACCTGCATTTTATCAATCTGCAAACTTTTTTTTATATGCCATGTAGTTATCAGTGAGACTTTTATTCTTCTTCCATGTCGACATCAGCAGAACTTTATTTTGTTCCAGATTGATGATGAAACCATTTTTCTGGCATCATGTATAAAGTATGTTTTGAGTAATTTGAAGCTTGATTACTTTGTATCATCACACAAGGTAGTCTTCTCAGCATAAATGTCAGTTGAGAATACTGCATGCCCTGTTTTCAGGGGTAGGTCATTTATGAACAGAACAAATATCAAAGGCCCTAAGATAGAATCTTGTGGTGCTACACAATTTATGATTTTGTTTTCACATAAATATCCAGTCAATATTACTGTTGAGATTCATTGCCCATATAGGATATGAAGCACTTAAGAGCATCAAAACTACATTGATGGATTTTTAACTTTTAAAGAAGAATTTCATGGTCTACTTGGTTGAAAGCATACAAGGTTGAAAGCATTTAGAAATCTATCATTACAGTGCCTGCTAACTGAGGTAATTGCAGTTTTGTATAAATGATCTTTTCAAAAGTTCAATTGATTTTCATGAAGTACTAGTAGATTATAATAGTTATCAGTTATTTTATATCAAGTACATGTATATTGTAATTACTTAGTGCTTTCAAGAATTATGTACATGCATTTCTGGTAATTTGGAAAAAGACGAAATGATTGATTTTGGACTGAAGATTATTTACATTATCTTTTGATCAATATTTATTATATATTAGTGGTCTTACTTCAGCAGTTTTCTAAGATTGAGGGAATTGACTTGTTTGCAAACTGTGATTACAGTAGATGCATCTGCTTTAGTGAAGTCTTATACCTATTGCGTTAAGTCCTGTAGCTTTCAGATACCAATATTTATTAAAATTATTCACCAAGAACGCAGAACACATTACTAGAATTTCAAATTTAGATTCATTTGGAAGTTTTGTGTATCAAAATGCATTTGTTCAGAATGACGCAAGTCCAGCATTGTAATTTTTATTCAAATTTTTTAGGCAGTGTTGACAAAGAATTAAATGAAAATACTTGCAATGTAAATCTGGATGATATTAATGTGATAGAAATTTGTTTTCATTGCAGTTTATTTGATTAAAATTAATTTTATGATAATCATTTACAGAAGAGGCTTCAAAGGGGTTATATGTTTTACAATTGATTTGATATATGTATCTTTGCCATCTGCTTCCAATGCACAATCAGTCTTGGATTTAATTGGTAAACGTTAACATTTGAATGGTAATGGTTAACATTTGAATGGTAATGGCTAACATTGGAATGGCAATGGTTAACATGATTGGTAATGTTTAACATTTGAATGGTAATGGTCAACATTTTAATGGTAATGGATAACATGATTGGTAATGGTTAACATTTTAATGGTAATGGATAACATGATTGGTAATGGTTAACATTGGAATGGTAATGGATAACATTGGAATAGTAATGGTTAACATTGGAATAGTAATGGTTAACATTGGAATAGCAATGGTTAACATTGGAATAGCAATGGATAACATTGGAATAGTAATGATTAACATTGGAATAGTAATGATTAACATTGGAATAGTAATGGTTAACATTGGAATAGCAATGGATAACATTGGAATAGTAATGATTAACATTGGAATAGTAATGATTAACATTGGAATAGTAATGGTTAACATTGGAATAGTAATGGTTAACATTGGAATAGCAATGGATAACATTGGAATAGTAATGATTAACATGATTATTAATGGTTAACATTTAAATGGTAATAGTTAGCATTTTAATAGTAATGCCTAAGATTGGAATAGTAATGGTTAACATTGGAATAGTAATGGATAACATTGGAATAGTAATGATTAACATGATTATTAATGGTTAACATTTAAATGGTAATAGTTAGCATTTTAATAGTAATGTCTAACATTGGATTGGTAATGGTTAACATGACTGGTAATGGTTAACATTGGAATGGTAATGATTAACATTGGAATAGTAATGCTTATAATTTGAAAGGATAATGGTTGACATTTGAAAGGATAATGGTTGATATTTGAATGGTAATTGTTAACATGATTTGTAATGGTTACATTTTATATGATAATGGTTTACATTTGGTTAGCATTGAATTGGTAATGGTTAACATTTGATTGGTAATGGTTAGCATTTAATAGGGTTGTTAGGTTTAATCACATTTTTCAGCACAAGATGGGCTATACATGGCGACCAGTATAACTGGTTTAGGAAAAACCCTGAAACACCCAGGGAAGAACCCACTGACCTATGATAAGCTACTGGCATACTTTCCCATGTACCCATGTTTGCCGAGCCTGAGAATCAAACCTAAAGAGATCAGGTGTCAGTCCTCTGGAATGGTGAGCACTTTAGACCCAGTGTCTTTTTGTGGTCTATAAAGCAAAAGTGACATTTTCTTTGCTGCTCACCTAAACAGAAGGCATGGTCGCCAAAAACCTAAGATTTCATTTGTGCCAAGGTGTCCCACGTATACTGCTTGCCAATTTTTAGCATGTCCAGATAACTAATTTAGCATGCCAAGATAACTCATTTTAGCATGCCTAGATAACTTATTTTAGCATGCCCAGATAACTTATTTTTTAGCATGCTCAGATAACTGAAATTAGCATGCCTATATAACTTATTTTTAGCATGCCCAGATAACTTATTTTTAGCATGCCTAGATAACTCATTTTAGTTGCCTAGATTACTCATTTTAGCATGCCCAGATAACTTATTTTTAGCATGCCCAGATAACTTATTTTAGCATGCCTAGATAACTCAACTTAGCATGTCCAGATAACAAATGATCATGCTTACAATGCTGATCCAGGTGCAGGTCACATTTTTTAAAATAGAAACTTCCAAAACATTGGTTTAAAATTGGTAAATGCATGCAAAGATTTGGAATCAGAGATTATGAAATTTACATAAGAAATCAAATATTTAAAATTTTCTTTTAAAAAGTCTTAATATAACATAGATAACAATATACAGTCATGGAAATATTGTGACTACTGGTGTGAGCATGTTAAGAAATACTAAATAAATCTTGCCACGTGAAATTCGTGTTTCAGTGTTTTCCATGGAATTTGTTTGCATTCTGATCCATTCTGATGAAGTTATCAAACAGAAGTGTACATGTCACAAGAATGGTTTTCAGTGATGTTGTATCAGTAATTATGAACACTACAGACACACGCCATAAGTCACACTCTTGAATATCCTGCTATATATATATATATATATATATATATATATATATTGCTAAGTAATTGAGTCATTCCCTTGTTGCTAAGTAATTGTCATTCCTTTGTTGCTAAGTAATTGAGTCATATCCTTGTTGCTAAGTAATTGAGTCATATCCTTGTTGCTAAGTAATTGAGTCATATCCTTGTTGCTAAGTAATTGAGTCATTCCCTTGTTGCTAAAGTGGAATCAGTCTTTACTGTATAATTGTTGGTTTACTTCCTTTGTGTCAGTGCTATCCCTGATCCTACATTATACCGATGGAAGGAAAGAATACACTACTAGATCTGTCGGAGTGAATTAAATCTTGTCTTCCATTAACCAAATTATGTCTTATTCCATCAAGCAAGATCTTTCTTTGTCTTCAAGACTCATGTTTTATTGCTTCCACATCTATGGTTTTATTGTTGTTATCTTATGGAACCATATAAAATTATCTACCATTATCACGTAGTGGATAGTTTTTTTATTTTCAAAATCTTTTTTTTTGTCTGTTAGAGTCGAATAAATATCGCAAACGTTTGTGGTGGTGGTGGTGGTGATAGTGTTGTTTTAAGATATTCCTATTCTTGAGTATCACACTATCTTACTTGCGTCTACATGCGTTTCATTTACGTTGAAGTCATTGTATGAATGAATAATGATGTCAGGTTGTACTTTTTTTCTTCAGTATCTGGACCTGATATGCATTATATGCTATCCATGTTTCCTCTCTCTCTCTCTGTCTCTCTGTCTCTCTCTCTCTCTCTCTCTCTATATATATATATATATATATATATATATATATATATATATATATATATATATATATATATATATATATATATATAAAATCAAATCACCTCTGTCTTTGTAGGCATGTGAGATAGCTTGCCAACAGCTTCTTCCTCCACCATTTTTACTGGTTGCCATATATATCTTTTGCTGAAAAATGGTGTTTAATCCTACAACAACAACAACAATATACAATATATCTACATACATGTACATAAAAATTGATAATGGCACAAATTCAAAACTGTTTCTCAGTGTTTCAGGCTAAACAGGCTCTTAACCAGGAAAAAATCTTCTGTATACAGAACAAACATTTACGACACAAATCAACAACAAATTCTTGACTTCTCCATGTTAGTAAGGGGCAATTTAAGAGATGTAAGAATACAAGCTTGTGCAAAATAATAGACAAGCAGGTTTTAGTGTCTACCACATAGCAAACTAGTATGCTTAGATTTAATTCTTGACAACTAAGGATGGAAACACAGCATGGTAAAAGATCAATGCCATCTATAAGCTGTCCTAAAGAAATGATATCCTAATAGAGCTAATTTGCAAGAAGGTTTTGAAGGAAAGATGTTAAAATAATTGTTTAACAGATAATGGACAGGAACTGTAGCAATAACAACAACAACAACAATAATAATAATAATAATAATAATAATAATAATAATAATAATTACAGTTTAGTGAGGGATAGGTTTATTAAAAAGTTTTATGGTTTTTATTGCAGAATTGATGTCCCAATGTGCATCTTATCAATTCTGACTTTGTTTAGATGAAAAAAAGATTTCAGTTGAATGCTTGATAATTTTAGATAATGTTTCAAAGTGATAATGTGGAAATTAGGAAAGCCAATCTTGTTTTAGAAAATGATTCCTAATTTTGTTCTGAACACGCAAAATCCATGTTCATAAAGTTTAGGTAAAGAAAGTAAAACAAAATCATGAAATTAAAACTTTTGTTTGAGAATATAATAATTATCTTTTGACAAGACTTTATTAGAGTTCATTCCTGTGCTCCCTTGTTCTATATTTAATATATATTCTAACACTTTATCCATGGGGACTGGTTGATAGAATGCCAGACTCAAAATCAAAAGGTTGCAGGATTGAATAATATCACTGCCAGTCTGATCTCCTGGCCTTGACATTGGTAATGGATTAGTTGGTGAGTCTTTAAATGGCAACCATCATAGAATATCATTTTGCTGTCAATGTTGAAGAATACATAAGCTTTGTTACAGAGTATGTAAATATATAAAAAAATTGAAAAAAGGATAGTTTGTTGATTGAGACTAGTTAATTTAAATTAGTCATTGATTGAGGCCTATTAATAAGTAAGATGAATTCACTATGTTGAAACTGATTCTCACCATTCCACTGAATTAGAATTGGTTTCTCTTGAGTACGGACCATAATGAAGTCAAGATGGCTACCACATATATATAGTGTATGATACTTGTCTGTAATGAGTTGGCAACAAGTCTGTACATGAGTTGACCAAATAAATAATGGCCTTCAAATATTTGCTGAAAACACACACATTTCAAGGCTATGTTGTAGGGCATATATTGAATTACCAGGAAAGAGATGGACGCCCAGTCTAAGTTGTTACAGTCTGGACCATTGTTTATTGCCCTACATTAACAGTTGAGCCCAACAAATTGATATTGCAGCTTAAGGAAATTTAATTTTCAGGTCAACCCTTGATGGGATTGAATACTATAACCATCTTAGTTCTTTTATGTGTCCAGGAAGCAGCTTTCTGAAAGACAAAAATCTAGCAGGCAGCATCTGTGAAAAATAATTTTTAATCACTTGATCTCTGTATGCTTGCTACTGAAGTGATGAGCATCTGTTCTACCATGCTGTTCTAAGATTTGATGGTTAAAGCGTCAGCTATGTACGATATGAAAAGTATACATTGCCTTTATATTCCCCTTAAATGTATCGCATGTGGTCACATACAGAATACAGCTATTTTGTATCAGTCCAAATGATGTCATTATGATGTCTTTCTCTCCATAAACTTGTTACTTTCTGGAGCATAGTATTTCTATAAAACTTCGTACACATATTTAAATTATAGTCCAAATGAAACTTATGGTTAGCTATTCTTTACTGATTCTAGAGTTTTCTATAAATTTGTTTCTGTTCTTTTTTACCATCCGACCATCAAGTTGAATTTGACACTTTCGTTTTTTAGTACAAAAAATATATATATCGGTGAAATTAGGTATAATTAGACTGATGGGATAGGAATACTTCGAGGCTGTCGACATGCTGTCAGGCTCGGACAAGTTCATGAGCCATCTCAACAGAGTTGTCTCCTCCCAACTCAGAAAAAACATGAAATTGGTTTTGAATTTAGTTTTACCATATGAGCAAATTTCAAATCGAATTGTGATTTGTAAAAATTTGACTACCGACATAGTAAAATATTGTCTAAAATTATGGACACTCTTATGTTATAGAAGACACCCAGGTAGTTCCAATTTGGGTGTTTGATATCCAATCTGGGTGTTTGATATCCACCAATCTGGGTGTTTGATATTGAAATATGAATTGAACACTGTTTTGAAAACCCAATCAGGCATTTAAGAATAAATAAGTATGTAAAAGGAATGTAATAAAGTTAGATAAACAAAAGTGTATATAGTAATTTATGATGTTTTGCTTATGGGTAATGAAATTTCAACTGGTATGTAACCTACTTGTGACAAAATATTTAGTACAAATTACCTTTTGAAAGCTTTTCCTAGTTGTAGCTGAAATTAGAGACATTGTTTTATTGATGGAATTTCAGTCCTTCAACAGCGTTAAGTTTGGAACATTCATTAGCACCAGATTCTTTGTCATCCAGGATGCATCTTTACTAGAAAATATAGATTTCATCATGAATACTCAGAAATTTAAAGTTATTGAATTTTTAATATTATGGTGTTTGCTTAGGTTTACTATGACAACAGAATTAGTATTGTGAGTCATCAAGCCTAAGAGTTCTACTGTATTACTTGCCAGTAGCTTCCTATCGGTTGTTGGATTTTACCAGCATTTTGCATCCAGGTGTCACAGTTACTAATTTTATTTGCATCCAGGTGTCACAGTTACTAATTTTATTTGCATCCAGGTGTCACAGTTACTAATTTTATTTCCACTTGGCAACTCGAGTTATCCACCATCTACGGTTAGTAATCTTTGTAGATAGCTAGCACTTGAGGTGATGATGCCTCCCTGATTAATTTTTGGTTCAAAAGGTCACTGTCACTGTGACTGAAAAAGCCTATTGGTTGGTTTGTACTTGTGGTAAGTAAGAAGCTTATTGATTTGGGGGTCAAAAGGTTCAAGGTCAAGGTCACAGATGAAAGAAGAAAATTGGTTTCATCACAAAAATTTCAGTCTGCATGGAAGACTATAAAGCTATGTGCAAGCATGTGATTTGCTGTTCCCAGGAATCTGGTTCAATTAAGTATGTTTTGAATTTAAACTAGGAAGACGAAGTCAAATTCTGTCGTTTATCCTAATTTTAATCACATTAACAACCCTTCAGTAGCAAATGAAGTATTGATTGGAGCATGAAACAAATTCCTTGTCTGTTGTTTGACTCTTATTGAAGAAATGCATTAAAAGCCCGTTGATCAGGCACCATTTCCGAAATCTTGATTTGTATTCTTTCTCGGTATGCATCTATGAATGTTTTCTATAGCTTCAATAACCATCTTGTTAATTACCTAAAAAATGTGTAATCTTAGAAAGAGACATACGTTTGCCTCACTCATTTGGGAACTTCTGAAAAACAGTTACATTGCAAATTAACTTATTTCCATTCTTTCAAAGTCTTGATGTAAATTTTAATTTAACAAGCAGGGTTGAAAAAAATATAACAAACTCCCTATCCCGTAAAATTACTTCATCTAAACTGCATGAAGAAGATGAGATGTCCATTCAAGGAGGGAAGGAGATAACAAGTATTTTAAATCGATATATTTTTTTTCATTTCACCAAGCTGGGGTGCAATCTTTGAAGCAGAAATAATCAATTTCATGTTCGTATCCAGACTCTTTTTTAGACTTGTTGTACAGATGAACATCCGAAACTTGTTTACAATCGGTTTTCTGTGTAAACTGTATCTATTGATCGAGTATTTCTTTGGTGCAAACAATAAAGTAACATGATTCAAACCATGGAAAGATACAGGAAAGTAATATCATGTCTATGAAAAGATACAGTAATATCGTGTCCAGTACCTTTATATAATGCATTAGGTAGTATCAAAGAACATCGTTTGGCCATGATGCATGTTTTTGAAGACCACCCACCCCCACAATTATACACTTTCATTTCATTCAACAGAAACTATCGATACCTTAGTGTTGCATGATAATGTTGTTCAATAATAATTCAATCTTTCATGTTCTAAAACGACAGATGTCTGTGTCGAAGGCCAAAAATTGTTTTTAAAAAAAAACATTAACTGAATGTTCATGATGTCTAGCCTCAATTTTCTTTACTCTGGCTGATAGTTTGGAAAGGAAGACCTTTAATTTGTAAAGCTGCTGCCCCAGTGAAAATAAGAATAATCATCTCAAGTACTGGAGTTGTTTGATTCTTAAACACATTATTGGGTCTCTCACTCCAAGGACATTAATTTCCCATGGATACAATAAGGATGTGGACCCAAACTAGCATGTTGGAAAATAAGTGTTCTTACACTCATAAAATAAAGTTATTATTATTATTATTATTATTATTATTATTATTATTATTATTATTATTATTATTATTATCACTGATGAAACATTGTGAAATTAAGTATTGGTCCACTGTGCGCAAATGAATTTTAACTGGAAGAGTCCAGCCTGATGTACATTGCTTTTTCCATATACATGTATGCAGTGTACTGTATTTCAGTTCATTGATTATCACTCAAAGTTCTGTTACAGTCATCAAAGACTAGCTTTAATATATCATTAAACTGAAATCACATGGGATTCAATATTATTTGCAACTCTCTTGCCATTCATACTATAAGAGAATAAAGTATCTATGGGGTAAAAAGAAGTCAATTACCGATCTGTTCTGAGAAATATAGGGTTGACCGAAATAAGAAAAGAGAAAGATTAATTTCCTGGTTTGTAACAATTGCAGATAGATTGTGTATCAAAATGTAATTGATGATGGTCGGGTGGGATCAGCCTGCTGCATATAACGGCTTATGAAGAATTAGTTCATGTGACAGATGGTATCAGTCTCGATCATGGTTTGCATAAATGGTTGATTATGGTACATGTAGTTTGTATTTGGGTTTTTGTTGAATTTTTTCCCAATAGCACTTTCTTAAAGCTCTGGTAGCTGCTTTTTCTGAAAACACTTAATCAATGTAAATTTTCAGGCTTGCTACATCAATAGGACATTAACAATCCAAATTGTGATAGATTTAAGTATGGTGATTGAATATAAGTGTGTTGTAATAACGTAACCATTAGAAGAAAAAAATTATATACAGACTTGGATGCTGTTTCAATTTCATCTTTGTTATTGAATTGCTTTTCAATTTTTAAAAAGGGACACATTGAACTTTTCTCTTTCACCACAACGAGTAGAGATTTGCCATAATTATTGATGTTAAATAGTCATACATATGATATTTTATGTTCTAAATATAATCAGTTTTTTTTAAGATGGCGACAAGACACACAGAACACACTTTGCATTGACATATTTCTATTGTACTATAAATAAAATGTAAAATTAAATTAATTAAATCTAGAATTAATAATTACTCAACAATTTAGCAGCATATATAATTTAAAATTCAGTTGAACAATTTTAAAAATTAAATGCAACACTGCTTTCAAATTACATTTTGTATTTTGCAATTGGACTAATCTGGTAAATGAAATAATTATTATAAGGACATTTGTCTTTAACAACAGCTGTTTTTTTTTGCCTTAGCAGTGAACTATATGGTATCATATGTGTATTAGTGTCTCTACAACAGCTGTTTGTGTCTTAGCAGTGAACTATATGGTATCATATATGTATTAGTGTCTCTACAACAGCTGTTTGTGTCTTAGCAGTGAACTATACGGTATCATATGTGTATTAGTGTCTCTACAACAGCTGTTTGTGTCTTAGCAGTGAACTATATGGTATCATATGTGTATTAGTGTTTGTGTCTTAGCAGTGAACTATATGGTATCATATGTGTATTAGTGTCTCTACAACAGCTGTTTGTGTCTTAGCAGTGAACTATACGGTATCATATGTGTATTAGTGTCTCTACAACAGCTGTTTGTGTCTTAGCAGTGAACTATACGGTATCATATGTGTATTAGTGTCTCTACAACAGCTGTTTGTGTCTTAGCAGTGAACTATACGGTATCATATGTGTATTAGTGTCTCTACAACAGCTGTTTGTGTCTTAGCAGTGAACTGTATGGTATCATATGTGTATTAGTGTCTCTACAACAGCTGTTTGTGTCTTAGCAGTGAACTATATGGTATCATATGTGTATTAGTGTCTCTACAACAACTGTTTGTGTCTTAGCAGTGAACTATACGGTATCATATGTATATTAGTGTCTCTACAACAGCTGTTTGTGTCTTAGCAGTGAACTATATACATACAACAGGTTATTAGTTTCTTTATATTGGGTGTATGTGTCTTAATAGTAGATACATTAGTTTTTTTATAGCAGCTGTACGTGTCTAGACAAAATGATTCCAGTCATGAAAAATGTTTAGTTAATAAAATTAATGGAAAGGTCACAAAAATCTGCCAGAAGTTAAGAATTTTGCTAAATGTTTGTTGCTGTTATAGTAGATTTGACTTTAGTCCTGTTATTAATTGTCCTTGTGTGTGTGTGTGTGTATGTGTGTGTGTGTGATTTTGACTTTTAATGTAGCTTTAACAAATGTTCAGTCCTATTGCTATGATGTCTGCAGTGTGGCAGTTTATATTGATGTCTTACTTCTTAATGCTGAACGCCTAGCGAAACTGCTGTTAGTACCATTTTAAAAAGTCTTTGGTATGACTCAGCCAGGGTTCAAACTTGCAAACTTCCCGCATCCAAGGTGGATGCTCTAACCACTAGGCCACCAGAGTGGTGTTGGTTTTCACTCATTATAATGCTGCTTATGGAGCCATAATGGAGCCATGTGCTACATGTGATGGAGCCATGTGCTACATGTGATAGAACCATAATGGAGCCATGTGCTACATGTGATAGAACCAAAATGGAGCCATGTGATACATGTGATGGAGTCATAATGGAGTCATGTGCTACATGTGATGAAGCCATAATGGAGCCATGTGCTACATGTGATGGAGTTATAATGGAGCCATGTGCTACATGTGATGAAGCCGTAATGGAGCCATGTGCTACATGTGATGGAGTCATAATGGAGCCATGTGCTACATGTGATGGAGTCATAATGGATCCATGTGCTACATGTGATGAAGCCATAATGGAGCCATGTGCTACATATGATGGAGCCATGTGCTACATGCGATGAAGCCATAATGGAGCCATGTGCTACATATGATGGAGCCATGTGCTACATGTGATAGATCCATAATGGAGCCATGTACTGCATGTGATGAACATAATGGAGTCATGTGCTACATGTAATGCAGCCATAATGGAGCCATATGCTACATGTGATGGTGCCCTACACAAAGGAATGGTCCAACAAGATTATTTAGATAAAACTACACAAAAATATCATATTTAGTGATAGTGTATGGCATGAAAATTAATTTTTGTCAGCCAGTGACAAGAGTAAATTTGGATAACTATGGTAGTGTTATTTTATTGCATCTTTAATTTTATCAGCTAATGACTACAGTAAAGTTATATATATATATTTGCTCTGGTATCGTGTGGAGGTCAGTTTTGTCAGTAGATCGAGGAGCAGACTTGTGGTCAGCGCTCCAGTCTTAATCTATCGAATTTAATGACTAGACTGGATTGGATTCTTAATGAGGGTGATTACAGTTTGTGTTAAAGCTTTAGAGTGTTAAAGTCGTTGACCATGCTTGGTTAATTATTATGGTTGTCTACTATCGTGCATCCTGGTGATCAACAGAGAATCAGAGAGCTAATGCCATCTTAGTAATATTTATGGTTATCTACTATAGTGCCTCCTGCTGACCAACGGAGATCTAATAACTGTGATGTTGATATTAACAGACCTCACTAATCAACATTGACCGCCAATGTTCAGAATCAGTTTCTTTTCGTTTTGAAAGGAACAATTTTGAACAATGCAGTTATCCAAAGCAATTTAACACATAATAATGCATGGTTGGACCAGAAACATATGTATGCAATTATGCGAAATATACATATAAATGATATGCAATTGTCTGAAATTGATATCCATTGAAAACAATGGTAACAAATCGGGACCAGCACGAAGCTATGCAATAAAGCGGAATATGCATTTATACGATATGCACATATCTGGAGCTGACTGTAAATATATTTTATTGCATGATAATTAATTCTCATCAGTCAATCACCGAAGTAACGTTTACTGTGGCAGTTAGTGATATATGTTTTATTGCATGATAATTAATTCTCATCAGTCAATCACTGAAGTAACGTTTACTGTGGTAGTTAGTGATATATATTTTATTGCATGATATTTAATTGACATTACCGGTAGCCATTAAAGGCAGATAAAGTAAGAATGATTGAACATTTGACCAATTTAGTGGAACTTTTGCTTAGTAGTGGCGGCATTACAATGAGGTATTACCATACTGTATTTGATAACACTCTGCTCCCTCTACATGTGCTCCAGGGCCCCGAGTGTTCAAGTGGTCTAAAGTGTTCACCATTATGAATCACTGCCATCTGACCTCTGCCTGCATGGATTCGAGTCTTGGGCTTGGTCATTGTGGGTATGTGAGAAAGTTTGCCAGTAGTTTCTTTTGAGTCAGTCACATTCTTTCCAGTGTTTTGCCAGGTTCTTCCTCCACCATTTATGCTGGCCAGAATGCATAGTCTATCTTTTTGTTCTGAAAATGGGGTTAAACCTTACAACAACAACAAACTACATGTGCTCCAGCACTGTTATAAATGATATTGTGTGAGTTACAGTTAAATCGAACTTTGATATATTTTGAAAAGTAAATCTTCACAGAAGAAAGGATGACTGAAAAAATATTAAATTTTGTGTATGAAAAAATACGATAGAATTAATTATTATTTGTATGGCTTGATGGTGTACGAGAAATAACATGAAATACAGTACCTTACATTATCCCCATCATTCACAAATATGATCAAAGGAGCACCTAATGAATTCAAAGCTTTGTTTACTAGATACTGTTCATTAAGGAGAAGCGATTTCCAAATTTTGTTATAAACTTAAGTTTACTGAATTGGCACACAATTCTGCTTAAAGATGAGCAGAAGTTTCAATATTATTTGCAATGAAAGCATGGTATCAGTATTTCAGTAATTTAATCATTTTTAAAAATCTAGTTTTATTGTTGAGTATTTTTGCATGAAACAAATGTATCTACTTTTTGAACCAAATGGAATTTTATTTAGTAGCACAAAAAGCAGTGTATTGTGCAGTAAATACACAAAGTTTTTCTGGTACATAATGAGGCACATTTGAGTTATGTTTTTCACCATCTTTCAGAGACTGGTTATCTGGAAAATAAAATAATTGATATGTACCATCAAATTAATGATTTAATTTAGAAAATGTTTATATTGAGTTTTTCCCAATGTGAGTACAAAACAAGTATTCCGCTATTAAACAGCTCTGCTACTCCCTCCCCCTTTTCATGGTCTTTTCAGTGTCAAGCTGAGATGACACGTTTCTTCATTTTTTAGAGATCTCTTAGTATCCTTGCATCCTTGCTTAAAGTATGGTGTTTGTTTTTGACCCAATCATGTGCAAGTTCCTGAGTGAGAGGTGTAATGCTGATCATGTATAGTTGAGTCCCTTGTTTTGGAAATTGTGCAGTAGTTGAAAAGCTACTTAAAACCAACTGCAGTTTACTGTGATACAGATGAAACCAACTGCAGTTTACTGTGATACAGATGAAACCAACTGCAGTTTACTGTGATACAGATGAAACCAACTGCAGTTTACTGTGATACAGATGAAACCAACTGCATTCCCGTGTTTTGGAAATTGACTATGCAGTAGTTGTAAGGCCATTTTTAAGCAACTGCAGTTTACTGTGATACAGATGAAACCAACTTCAGATTATGTTCACAAAGTTTGAAATCAATAAACAATTAAAATATGAAATTGATGATGTCTTGTGTATATATATATATATATATATATATATATATATATATATATATATATATATATATATATATATATATATATATATATATTCCCTCACCATAATTAACTTCATTTTTAAGACACTCACTTTTGTCTCTGGTGAATGTAGTCTTAAATCCCATTGTAATATTTAACTGTTACTAAGTGTTATACACAAAACTACCTCAATATGAGATGATATTATCAACAGGGAAATCTACTTCTATAGCTCCCGTGTACCGCATGACAGTGAGGGAGTCATGTGGCATGGAAGCTGCTATTAGAGCACTGTGACCTACTTTGGAATATTGTTTTGTCCTGTTTCATTCCTCAGCAGAGCTTGACTGGCTCATGGGAATAATTTTATTTGCTCTTGTGACATTGGCAGCAGTATATAAAGATCTTTTGTAGAACAGTACCAGGATGTTTTAATTCTGAGTTGGAAATAAAAGGAAAATAAAATGAGAACAGTGCTGTAATTTGAGTACTCTGTCAGTGTATAGTTATTGGAATGATGAAAGTCAGTTTTTAAAGAGTAAGAATTTTGCTATAAATCTAAGGACATTATGTTTTCATCACTTGAAATTTGGTCAGTAAAAAGCCAATGTTAGAGTCCCAATCATCCACAACATAATGTACCATATATACTCACTTATTAGTCCAGTCTAACTGCGAGCAGCAATGATTCTGATCTGCCATATCATAATGTGCCTGCAGATCAGTGTCTATGTTGTTTGTTCAACTTTTTACTCCTAACAAACTGTGCAGATCCAGATCTGCAAGCGCATTATGCAACAACAGATCTGGGTGTGTGCAGTATGTAGTTGACCCATTTTATAAGTAAGTGTATACGGTAGGCTTAAAGGGATGTGAAACGTTTTCAGTTTTGATCTTTTCCAGCACTTGATTTATACAATGGTTTGATAACCAGTCCATAAAAGATCTGCCTAAATAAAAAAAGAGATGTTCATAAATCACTGCAGTTTTATGGACATAATACATTTTATGTCAGGGTGATTTCATTTTGTTGAAAATCAATTTATGCGAAGAAACTGATTTAAAGAAGGGAAGACATTAATATATTCTGAAATAACATTTAATGTCAAGCCCTTCTGATATTGCTACACAAACACACACACACACACACTAATTTAAAACACTTGTATAAAGTTGCTATGCTCAGCAGAATAAAAAAAATATACTACATGTACCTGTTAACAAAATCTTATTCTATTTTACATGTACAATACATATGCTGAATCTCAGCTTGCAGGATTTATAAACTTCAGAATAGGGCAGCATGTGTTATTTTATATGCATCTATTGATTTCTCATTAAAAGCTTTGTTTACAGAATTAAAATGGTCTATATTATATGAAAGGAATTATTTTAACAGGGCAGCTCTTATATATAAATGTCCACATGTGCATTGGTATATATTCTTCTTAACACAGCCTCTGTTGGGAATAGTCCTTGACTAAAGATTAGCCACCCTTTATTATTATTATTATCATTATTGTTGTTGTTGTTGTTGTTATCTACTGGAACCATATATTATGCTGCCTTTAGTGAAACTAAATTACAATGGGGAAGAAAGTCACACTGATTCCAAGTAAGTGGTTATTAAAGAATGGAAGGGTGTACATTACCTCTGAAGACTACTCTTATAACAACAAGATACCATCGCTCTCTGCGAAGGAGGGGCAGACTGTTTGATGTTAAAAGTCAGCTTGAGAAGGATAAATACTCACAGTTCCTTTACATGTATTTTATTTGTAATTCCTAGTTCTTGTTAAACATTACATGTATTCATTTTGAAATATTATATAACAAGGAAAATATACATCATATAATATTCACATTTAAATTTTGCTTTCTCTGTTTCTGAACATATGAACACATCAGCATGGGGTTTTCATGAAAAGACTTTGTTGGTGTCTTGTTCAGGTCCTAATTGAAAATCATATGGCCACCATTAAAGCTATCTTGTAAAACTTGTCATCACTTCTTTTCTTAAATGGAATGTCTTGTCAGCATAAGTGTTTAGCAGAAAGTTTCTTATGATGTTTATTTTGGTCCTAAATGACTGATCTTCATCAAAAATGACTGCAGTGATGACCATCTTGAAAATCTTGTTAAAGCTTTTCCTCCTGAATAGATGGTATTTTTGACACAGGGTTTTCTATAAATGATTGATTTGTTTGTCTAAATGAACCTAGTGACGTTTCAACCTTCCATGGCAGCCATTTTGAAACTTTGATATTGCTGCTCCTCACAGATTGGTGATCATATTATATTTTCTTCTGAAAGAAGTGAAATTGTTTCACCTGGGATAAGGAATAAATCTCTAAATATCAGGATTGAAAGATCAAAGGTCATTATCAATGTGACTGAAAGAATGGTAATGCTTTTGCACAATATGGAAAAGTTATCCACTGCAGTTGCCAAACTTCGTACTTTGGGAAAGATGGATCTGTAAAAGGAATTGCTGTAAAGAATTTTACCAGATTTGATGGACAGATGATGCTATTATGCATTTATATATGGACGAAGAACTTGAGAAAACTTGAAACTGTTGTTTTTATAACGTATGCAGTTACAAAGCATTGGAAGAAATGTGTCTAGAAAGCATATTGCTTGCCTAGATTCCTTGACTGTATAATCTTTTATTGATTCTGTATTTGATACATGTTTTCCAGTACCCGTCTTTGTTGACATTACTTTGTATCAAATTTTCTCTGGACTTGTCTAAGCTAAATTTTGTTTGTGGCTTGCTCTTCTAGTTATGGTGTTGTTTCTGTAGTAACCAAAATAGAAAATCAATTTTGGACTTTTTTCCAGAACAATTTAGCCATTTCTTATTAAACTTTGTCAGAATATTTGTGTTAAGATTGTTTATGCTCGCAGTGGTGTCGCTTATTCCTTAATTGTGTGGAAGTCCTATTCTAGTTAGTTTCATTGAATGAATGAATTATAATTAATCAAAATTGGTTGGGGATGTTGTTTAGAACATGGTTTCAGAAAATGTTCTTTTGGGGGAACCTGATTAGCAGCAATATCATTTAAAAAGCAACCAATTGGAAAATCTATTGCAAACTTCTCAAGAATGGCTAACCAATTTTAACCAAGTTTTATTGGACTATTTCTTATGATGTGCTCATTCAAAATTGTGACTGGGATATCTCTTGGCTGTGTTGCAACTTGCTTGGCAACCAGGTGGAAATCTATTTTTTATTTTGGCTTAAAGCACCTAAGCCAGACTCAGCTATAGAGCATTTTGGAAATGGTCTACCAAAATTGTTTTAGAATAGTTCCTTTTGCAGTGGTGTGAATTCAATGGCAACCAGGAGCAAACTTGTTAGGAATGTTTCTAAGACTTGGTAATTCATATTTTTGTGCAGAGTGGTCCCCCCTGGCAATGGTGTAGCTTCCATCTCAAGCATATGGATAACCCTTTATCAGCTTCTCTAAAATGGCCGAGTCATTTTTGATTGAACTTGATGAGAACAAATCTCAGGGCATGTTATATATGAACTTGATGAGAACAAATCTCAGGGCATGTTATATATGAACTTGATGAGAACAAATCTCAGGGCATGTTATATCTGAACTTGATGGGAACAAATCTTTGGACATGTTATACTTGTGTCTTGAGTTACTCTTCAAGCAAAGGGTGTATCTTCCTTAGCAACTATCTCTTTTCATCTAAAGAAGAATGGCTGATCCAGTTTTGATGAAAATTAGTTGGAAGAGTTATTAGGACATCCTCTGCCAAAATTACTCTTCTTTTGTTCCTCAAGTAAGGATATCCATGACAACCAGGTAGAAAGCCTTTTTTTTTTTTACTTCTCTAGCCAGATGTCTTGCATGACTTGTCCAATATACCAGCCCAGATATGATGTGAATAGTTCTAGCATGTGCATCTTTTACAGTCATGTGAAAGATGTCAGTACATGATCTAATCCAGTAGAAGCTAACAATTTCTAACAAATAGACGTATCTTATCCTGACACAGGTGTATTTTAATCTGAACTACCTGCATTATTACTGCAATATTTGCACTTAAGCAGGTTAGCAATGTCAGGCACACTTGAGATTTTTTTTAATAACTGTTCTAAATTTCTATTCATTTAGAATTTGTGGCAGAACTAATTTGTGTTAGTGGTGATTGCCTGCTGACCAAACAATTTAACTTTGTAGCCAATTGTATGTACTCTTCTTGGAACTGACGCTCAGGGATGATTTATAGAAATAAAAGAATCATATCTGTAACAAATTTTTATCAGATTTTGTACAACGGCGTTTTTTCTAATTTAAACATGGCATCAATTTAAAATAAAGATCATTAGTTCAAATACCTGATATAAAGCCATATGACTGTTATAATTTGTTTCTAAATTGCATATGACTGTTATAATTTGTTTCTAAATTGCATATGACTGTTATAATTTGTTTCTAAAGGCATAACAAATGGTACCTGGTAATACATATTTGAATTTTAACTGAACTGCTTTACTAATGACCCCTAAAATTGAGCTTTAATAACTTCAAACTGTTCTTTCTCTCATTAATGTGGACAGTATGCATTGAATTTGCCTTTAAAGTCTAAAGGCGGCCCTGCTAAAATTAAAACTTTCAATGTTATCAAATGTTTTTTCCTTGCAAGGGTGCACAAGGTCCAACCTTCCTTGTCTTGAAGGATCTGCCTTTACAGAAAAATAATTATAGATTATGACATGGACAACAGTTACACTTTATTAAACAACTTTAATTACCTCTGCTATGAAATATTATTTTCAGAAACTAAAATTTACTTTATGATAGATTTTGAACTTTTAAGGATATGCATTGTCTGCCTTGTCTAAGAAGTTTTAAAAAATATTAAATTCTGTGGAAAAAGAAGTTACTTTATTTCAGTACATTTGCAGATACACTTTAGACACAGAACCAGTTACAATTTGAAGTACCATTTCACAAGAACTCTTGGCAGGCAGCAATATTTTATGATCAACCTGTCAACCTTTTCATTTAGTAAATCTGTGCTGCATACTAATTTTCAATGATAACGACAACAAATGTCAAAATCTTCTCCCTATGCACTGAGCAAAATTTATCGAGTACTGTTTTGCCGTAGTAAAGGAATTATAGTAGTGAATGATAATATCTGTATTATTCTTCAGTCTGTGTCCGAATATTCATATGTCTCCTTATTTGTAGTCACTCTTATCCTTCATTACAAATTAGCCAGTACAAGCTGGCAGACAAATTGTAACATTTTCCAAAACCCAATTGCATTGGAATATGCTGTCTTAGAGTAAAATCACCAATTATATTGGTTCATTTATGATGCGTGATTAACCGAAATTAACATAGTTGTTGTTTTAATTGCACTTTCAACACATTATTGGCCATACCATCCTGATTTGTTTGTTTGATTAGGATTTTTAACATATCTTTAACAATTTTCAGTTATATCGCTAATATGTCTGCAGTGAGGCAGTTTATGGTATCACGGTACCAATTGTTTTTCCATAGACCTCAATGCTAATATTTGGAGAGATAAATATATCTTCTATCCTAATTTAGCGTGCATCTCACACGCTGTTATAGAGAACAATGTTAGATTGTCAATTCGATGATGACAAAACCAGGTACTCCATTGCATTTAAGAGAGATAACTCTGCTGGAACTAGACAGGGGTATGAGTTATCTAGTCACAACATACCTATTTTCAGTCATGTCTGTGACATTTTCAAAAAATCATAAAAAATACAAAATATGATCTGTATAGGAATTAACATAAATTCACATGTTGCCAAGAGGCTAAACTATTTTTTAAGTCTAACAGAAAGTACAACTCTTACATAATCCACCAATCATAGCTTGTCTTGTTATTTAATTCTTATTGGTATGGACCCTACACCTTAAGCACCGCCCACATGGACTTGCACAATTGGTACCGTTATACCTATAGCAAACCTTGATTTTTCCAATAATCTGTGAAATAGCTCAGGACTATATAACTAACAAATGTACTTAGTCTCGCTTGTCAAAAACAATTTTATGAAGTACTAAGCTATGTTTTATATGATTGTGTATAGAAATGTTATGGAGTTGTTTGAACTCTTTGTTTTCATACTTTTGCTTCACTATCAAACTCATCTTTTGAAATAAAATGAATTCTTTTAACTATGAGTTGTGTTTTATTCATATTAGCACTTATCGAACTTCACTTTGGTGATAGGGGATAAATCACATTATGTCATATTGTTTAATAGTAAGGTCAAAGGTCAATGCACTAGTTAGCATGTACCAGTTCTACTCTTAAAGAGACCGTTTGATCTAAAATAAAGGACTTATATTTGTTTCATGAACACAGAAAGTAACAACAGGGACAGGTGGACATGGCCCAATCTAATTATAAAGTCTTAGCTTTGAACACTTTACAGTGTCAGCATATGAATGAGGTCAGTAACCCCCAGTCCTCACACAAAGGTCAAGCTACCCAGCCTCTTTGTCATACAAATTGAAAGCTTCCCTCCTTTGTGTAGTGAATACAGTTGATGTAATAAGCCAATCTGACACCAAATAAATTAGATAAAAGCTTTCTTAGTGGTTATGTTGGATTTGGGGGTCAAAATGGGGATTTAAATACAGAAAAAGGCTCCAGTTTAACAATGAGTATAGTGAGTTCAATGGATTAAAAAACAGGAGGAAAGTGTGTATCTATATGAGAGATGTAGCTAATGATAATGTAATTAAAGGAGACAAAAGCAGCAATGAGAAAAATGAGAAGTGAGAGCTTGATAATATTATCTTAGAAAATATAGGGCGGCAGTGGACCATAGGTGCAAATACAATTCAAAGGTACCTGTGCTATTACATCCCTTACAGGCACCAAATATCAGGTGACATGGTGTTCATTCCTAGCTAATATAAAAGGGTGAATAATGTAGATAATATAGATGCGTATAAGTTATATTTCTTCTAAATAAGAAATTAACAATAATGGGCTTCTGTTAGACAGAAAAAATACCTAAACCAAACAAAGCATGTTTGATCAGTTTTCAAACTTGTAAACTTTACTGGGAGAAATTATTAAAGTACTTTTAGTTCAATTTGCATCAAGACCAAGGGCTAATATGATAATTCACAAATCTTCTCTTGATTTTCATAAAAACTCACTTAAATTGTGGGCTTTTATCTATTGAAATGTATGTCTGGTGTAAGGGAGATAACTGAATGATATACATAAGGTGTGGTCTTTTTATTTTATGCAATATATTATACATGTACTATAGATGAGTTCAAGAACACATGTATTAACTTCAATGCAATTAAATTATTCAAAAATGCATTACTGATAAAGCGAGAACCTAAAATCCAGGCTTCTATATGTAGTAGAGACCTCAAGAATGATTATCTAACTAAGGAATCACATGTTCATTTCTCAAGGCACAAAAGTTTACAAGAAAAAAAAAAGACAATTAGAGCAGGACAATTCAAATCAAAATAAAAAGGAATACCATATCTTTAATAAATTACCTAAAATACTCATACCAGAATATTCTTTATGATACAAGTGAACTATCTTACAAGAGGACCAAAAGTGTCCTCTATTCCTGGTCTATGACATGCTTTAGAAGAACAAGAGAGTTGCTTTTTATCCATGATTTTTCATCTTTTGCGCATAAAATAGTCAATATTTGGCTAAAATTAACTAAATTAACTTTACATAACTTATTTTTTTTTGCTTGTATGCTAATCTTGAAGCTGACTACACAGACACAAACCCATCAGTCTATATATGTTATAAGTATAGTTACAAAAGCCTCATTCCTAAGCTAATGTGTCTTATTTTCTGAAGATTTTATACATTTTCTATGTAAAAGTCTGTCAATATTAGACAAAAACTTCTCAGTATCCATTGTTTAACCAAATGACACTATGACAGTATATAAATGGTGGCTATGTATACTCGGTGCTATGGATACACTGTGAAGCTGGTATTACCTTTTAGGTATCACGGTACCAATTGTTTTTCCATAGACCTCAATGCTAATATTTGGAGAGATAAATATATTTTCTATCCTAATTTAGTGTGCATCTCACACACTATTATAGAAAACAATGTTAGATTGTCAATTTGATGATGACAAAACCAGGTACTCCATTGCATTTAAGAGAGATAACTCTGCTGGAACTAGACAGGGGTATGAGTTATCTAGTCACAACATACCTATTTTCAGTCATGTCTATGACATTTTCAAAAAATCATAAAAAAATACAAAATATGATCTGTATTGGAATTAACATAAATTCACATGTTGCCAAGAGGCTAAACTATTCTTTAAGCCTAACAGAAAGTACAACTCTTACATAATCCACCAATCATAGCTTGTCTTGTTATTTAATTCTGATTGGTATGGACCCCTACACCTTAAGCACCGCCCACATGGACTTGCGCAATTGGTACCGTTATACCTTATAGTGATGTCTAGCACTGGGGAATCATGCCACAGACATGTAACATGATGTACCACCCAGTCACATTATCCTGACACCAGGCCGACCAATCCTAACACTAACCTCTTAATGCTGCGCATCAAGTGAGGCCGCTGTTAGTACCATTTTTGTAAGTCTTTGGTATGACTCGGCCACGGATTGAACCCACAACCTCCTGCTTCTGTGGCGGATGCTCTAACCACTAGGCCACTGGAGCGGTTATATCATCCTGAGAAAATGGTAGCTAAGTGTCTTTTCCAGGGACACAGCAAGGCAGCAAATTTGGACTGGCCTGGGCAGGTTTTGAATTCTTGACCTTTGAAAACAAGTCTGATGCTCTCTCAGTTTAGCTACATTGATTCCATACAATCAACATAGACCCAGATGTTAAGTAACATAGTAGATAATGATTTATGCTGATTTATTAGTGTAGTATGTTAAAAGGTTGTGTACTTTTCATGAACAAATACAGTATTAGTCTTTATATTTTATATCTCAAAGTGATATCCTCCTTAATTTAGAAAATGTGTAATTCCTTTGTTTTTCGTTATGTAAGTACACCAATCTAAATTGAAAAATTAAGGAACAGGAATATTTCTATGGTTTTTATTTCTTGAGGTAATTAACTCTTCAGACAGTATTTTCAGTGATGTAGCCATGTTCTTAGCTTTGTTAGACAGACTTTTAATTCAAGGAGACTATAATTCAGGGGTTGCAGGTATCATATATGACCCAGCCAGCTCAAATTGGCTGTCTCTGTATTATTGGGAATGGCACTCTCATTTCCTCAGCATGATATATGAAATCCTGTGTTCAAATTATCATTAAAATCAATATGATATTACAAAAAGTATTAAAAGTATCGTTAAAACGAACATGATATAACAAAAAGTATTAAAAGTATCATTAAAACAAACATGATATAACAAAAAGTATTAAAAGTATCGTTAAAACGAACATGATATAACAAAAAGTATTAAAAGTATCGTTAAAATCAACATATAACAAAAAGTATTAAAAGTATCGTTAAAATCAACATATAACAAAAAGTATTAAAAGTATCGTTAAAATCAACATATAACAAAAAGTATTAAAAGTATCGTTAAAATCAACATATAACAAAAAGTATTAAAAGTATCGTTAAAATCAACATATAACAAAAAGTATTAAAAGTATCATTAAAATCAACATATAACAAAAAGTATTAAAAGTATCATTAAAACAAACATGATATAACAAAAAGTATTAAAAGTATCGTTAAAACGAACATCATATAACAAAAAGTATTAAAAGTATCGTTAAAATCAACATATAACAAAAAGTATTAAAAGTATCGTTAAAATCAACATATAACAAAAAGTATTAAAAGTATCGTTAAAATCAACATATAACAAAAAGTATTAAAAGTATCATTAAAATCAACATATAACAAAAAGTATTAAAAGTATCATTAAAACAAACATGATATAACAAAAAGTATTAAAAGTATCGTTAAAACGAACATGATATAACAAAAAGTATTAAAAGTATTGTTAAAATCAACATATAACAAAAGTATTAAAAGTATCGTTAAAATCAACATATAACAAAAAGTATTAAAAGTATCATTAAAGTCAACATATAACAAAAAGTATTAAAAGTATCATTAAAATCAACATGATATAACAAAAAGTATTAAAAGTATCGTTAAAATGAACATGATATAACAAAAAGTATTAAAAGTATCATTAAAACAAACATGATATAACAAAAAGTATTAAAAGTATCGTTAAAACGAACATGATATAACAAAAAGTATTAAAAGTATCGTTAAAATCAACATATAACAAAAAGTATTAAAAGTATCGTTAAAATCAACATATAACAAAAAGTATTTAAAGTATCGTTAAAATCAACATATAACAAAAAGTATTAAAAGTATCATTAAAATCAACATATAACAAAAAGTGGTAAAAGTATCGTTAAAACGAACATGATATAACAAATAGGGTGTTACAGGTGATATTAAAACCAGCAAAAAAGAATACTTTACGGTAATTTTTCCAGGTATAGCTTAGAGCTAGGGTTGAATATTTGGCAAGAGCATTGACCTCCTATTAAGATTTCAAATGAATGATGAACAGAAAATTGCAAAGACCCAACTGACCTCTTCATTTTTTAGCTTTGGATTGGTCATCTTGACCAAACTGATGCTCCAGAATAGAACTGATGATATATTGTTAGTGGGTATAAGGGAGAGAGAGTTTCTATACTTACTATAAGTGATCTAATTTCTTTATCTCATTTGTTGGAATTAGGACAACAATAAAATGTTCATTTTCAGGCAGAAATGAAGGTAATAGAAAGAACGCTCTGCATCTGTGCTGTAGGAATGGTTAGAAGCCGAAACAAGCAGCACATTTTTTGCCAGTCAAATCATAATATAAACTTCCATTTTATAAATCGGCACTTGTGGCATTCTTTGTTTCTCTGATTCTCCCAATATCCAATTTCATTCCCTTCTGGTATTTGTGATTTTGGTTTTAATTTTTAATTTAAAAATCGATTATCTTGTCAGTTATCTTAAATAATTAGATTGGTTATAGAATTGACAATTTGATTTGCCCTAAATCACAAGAGCTATTTTTTTTTTAAAATGGACATTGACATGGCATTGTTTCTGCCTCCACAATGAAACGTCAGTTATATTTAGCATATGTAGTTTTCCACACATTAAACAATTTTTTTCTTCTCCAAAGTATGATAAATAATTAGTGCTAAAATTGATTAATTCCTGGGTAGTTATCATGTTTGGGAAAATATAGGATCAGACATCAAGGAGGATGCCAAAATATCTGTTCTATCAGTATTTAATTGACCTGCCTCTAACATAACTGACCTAAACATTTTATGTAATAAATACAATATCTTGTCTTGATTTGCTTACATATATGTGTGTAAATTGAGAGGGAGATATTAAAGTGTTGTTGTGTTAAAGCTCATTTTATAAAGATATTATATATATAAAGTCTATAAAAAAATGTTATATATTATTATAGCTAAGTGGTTAAAGATATTAAAGTAAGTATTAAAACTTATAATATGCTATATTTTTTTTCTCCATTAAATTGTACATTTTCAGAATCATTCAATATTTTACAATATTGCACACGCAAGCAACTTCATATTGAACTCATGTGTGCCTAATAGTGTATTAGAAACTACTTGTAAACAAATTATGTACAATCTCTTGGTAGATGATTTACGTTTTGGTTCATTAGATTTATTTCAAAATGAGATCTTTCATGGGCTGCCACATACCAGCTGCTTTGGTACATTCTTTATTAATGTTTTGGATATAATGTTTTGGATTTAGGCTAGTTTTTAGATGCCAGACAGGGTCCTTACAAATAACATGCTTGTGACAATTCATAATCCATTTTCTTTAGCTGGTAACAAGAATGGCAAGCAAGTATGCTTGCAGTTTTACATCCTGAATTTCCTCCAAAAGTACATTCTTAATTTTGCAAATCAGAATTACATGAGCCATGTCATGGGTTCTCAAGCTTGATTACATATTTTGAAATTGTACTGTAATTTCGACTATATTCCAAGTGCAATTTAATCCTTTTTACTGCACTCAAAATGAAATAAATATTAAATTCCATAGCATCTTTGATAATTGCAATTGAAAGACTTCATATTTTTACCACATTATGATTTCAAACATTTAATGACAGAACAGAAACACACTTGTCAATACACTGCTCCATCGCCACTGAAATCCGATATACATCATGTAGAATTGGTATAGAAAAATCCAGTCCATAATCATGAAATTTCATAGAAGCAACACAATTACCAAAATCTATTCATTCCTGATCAAATGGAAAAGTTGCTGCAATGCGCATTCATTCACAATATGACTCCAAATTTAAATTTTAAGTGGACCAAAACTCCATTTTCTTTCAAAAGTTAAGTCTAGCACATGACTAAATTCAAATTTATCTGGGTGGAGTTAGGTGCGCATTAATAATGTTGTGTAACAATGAATCTGTGCTTGTGTATTTAGTTTGGAATACGGCATACATTCAATTATATTGTTTCTTGTAGTGTATTTTAGTTATGTAAATAAACCTTAGGTAGAATAAGAAAAATAGCATATAACTAAAAGGTTACTGCATTTGTATGCGAAAATATGAACTCATTTTGTCTGATGGATATACATGTACTGCACTCCTAAAGTCGTGCAGTATTTCCATCCAAAAACTTGTTCATATTTTCCCATAAGTATTTTGAGCTCATTGATAAGATATAGAGGTCTATATTAAAATATTGTACATTAGGGTAATTGATAAAGATACTGAAGTCCATATTAAAATTTATAGATTAAGGTAATTGATAAAGATATCGAGGTCCATATTAAAATGTTGTAGATTAAGGTAATTGATAAAGATATTGAGGTCCATATTAAAATTTGTAGATTAAGGTAATTGATAAAGATATCGAGGTCCATATTAAAATGTTGTAGATTAAGGTAATTGATAAAGATATTGAGATCCATATTAAAATTTGTAGATTAAGATAATTGATAAAGATATTGAGGTCCATATTAAAATTTATAGATTAAGGTAATTGATAAAGATATTAAGGTCCATATTAAAATGTTGTAGATTAAGATAATTGATAAAGATATTGAGGTCCATATTAAAATTTGTAGATTAAGGTAATTGATAAAGATACTAATCTAAGTAAAAACTTTAATGTTATTTTCTAAAACAAATGTTTTTGCATACAGGTTTTGTTTTACTTACCTAAAAAAAGCATTTATGTCACAGCAACACCAAAGTTTAGAAAGTACAGTCTGCCTTATTTATTATTTTTACAACCTAAGAATTAAAACCAGTTTTAATGTGATTTCCTTCACATTTTATTTCCTCCTTTGAAGGTTAACTAAAATCAGAATTATAGGTATTGTTTAAGTAAATACAGCACTGCTATCATCCAATATACATAGTCATTGTAGGCATTACTATTATCCAATATACATAGTCATTGTAGGCATTACTATTATCCAATATACATAGTCATTGTAGGCATTACTATCATCCAATATACATAGTCATTGTAGGCATTACTATTATCCAATATACATAGTCATTGTAGGCATTACTATTATCCAATATACATAGTCATTGTAGGCATTACTATTATCCAATATACATAGTCATTGTAGGCATTACTATTATCCAATATACATAGTCATTGTAGGCATTACTATTATCGAATATATACGGTAGATGCTTCTGTTATCCAGTATAACACTGTGTATGTATTACTATCATCCCATATAGTAGTCATTGTCAGTGTAGGTATTACTATCATCCAGTGTGGTAGTCATAATCAGTGCAAGTATTACCATCATCCAGTGTAGTAGTCATTGTCATTGTAGGTATTAATATCATCCAGTGTAGTAATCATTGTCAGTGTGGGCATTACCATCATCCAGTGTAGTAATCATTGTCAGTGTGGGCATTACCATCATCCAGTGTAGTAATCAATGTCAGTGTAGGTATTACCATCATCCCATGCAGTAGTCATTGTCAGTGTAGGTATTACCATCATCCCATGCAGTAGTCATTGTCATTGTAGGTATTACCATCATCCAGTGTAGTAATCAATGTCAGTGTAGGTATTACCATCATCCCATGCAGTAGTCATTGTCAGTGTAAGTATTACCATCATTCCATGCAGTAGTCATTGTCAGTGTAGGTATTACCATCATCCAGTGTAGTAATCAATGTCAGTGTAGGTATTACCATCATCCCATGCAGTAGTCATTGTCATTGTAGGTATTACCATCATCCAGTGTAGTAGTCATTGTCACTGTAGGTATTACCATCATCCCATGCAGTAGTCATTGTCAGTGTAGGTATTACCATCATCCAGTGTAGTAGTCATTGTCACTGTAGGTATTACCATCATCCCATGCAGTAGTCATTGTCATTGTAGGTATTACCATCATCCAGTGTAGTAATCATTGTCAGTGTGGGCATTACCATCATCCAGTGTAGTAATCAATGTCAGTGTAGGTATTACCATCATCCCATGCAGTAGTCATTGTCAGTTTAGGTATTACCACCATCCTGTGTACTAGTCATGGTCAATGTAAGTATTATCATCATCCCATGCAGTAGTCATTGCCAGTGTAGGCGTTACCATCATCCATTGTAGTAGTCTTTGCCTGTGTAGATATTACCATCATCCAGTGTAGTAGTCATTGTCAGTGTAGGTATTACCATCATCCAGTGTAGTAATCATTGTCAGTGTAGGTATTACCATCATCCCATGCAGTAGTCATTGTCAGTGTAGGTATTGCCATCATCCAGTAATTTTTTCGACCTGTTTCATCCGTGGTCGGAATCTGATTTTGTGTCCAGATTTTAGACCTTTTATTTGCCTCATATCTAAGGCAGACCAATCTGAACTGCACACAGACAAGTGAATGTGCATAAAAAAGTAGGATAAGATGGGCATATGGAATAAAGAGTGGTCCAAATACAAAAATGGTGGGTCCAAAAAACAAAACAAAAACCAAAAAAGAACTCCAACTTTTCACCTTCTGCAATGAGCAAAATAACTAATGGAAAACTGTTTCTAACATAACTAGACATTAGACTAAAGGACAATCACATGGAAGTCATTGTATTAGGATGTATTCAGAAATAGTCCCCAAAATGTGTTTCCTACTCAATATTTCATATGAAAACAACAAAAACTTCCATGGGTTTATGCATGAAGAGGTTAGTGTTAGGACTGGTCTGCCTGGTGTCAGGATAATCTGACTGGGTAGGACAAGATGCTACATGTCTGCACCATGATGTCCCAGTGGTAGACAAAACTATAAACTGTCATACTGCAGACATTGTAGCAATATAACTGAAACATTGTTAAAGCTACATTAAAAATCTAAATCACACACACACACACACACACATACTTATGAACTTTTCCTGTAGTAACTGTAAGATCAGTGTTAGTCAGGAGACAGTACATGGGAGGCAACTCTGTAAGGACTAGTAGCTCATCCATCAGTGTTGCTGACTCAAGAGTTACAGCAGCTTGGTCTCTGTCAAATTCTGTTGCTGTAAATGTTTTTATTCTCGTGACCTTACTCTTCTTCACCTATGATTTCTGACAAGAAAGAAAACAGTAACATTTCCAATTTATGTTGCATCTGTTCTGATGAACTTTGCAGTTTTCCTGGTTAATCAAAGTACACTGTACCATAAAAACTCTTCATAAGTGGCATGCTTTTTATAATAAGAGAGACGTCAGTCCAAGCTTGCATACAAGTTAAATAAAACTGCAGACAATATTGACATGTGTACATGTGCCATCAGATCAGGGTTTATGTGATGATGGTTCCTCTAAATAAAGATTTCAGACCAAGTCTTAAAAAATACAAAATATTTGACTCGGATCCTTTGTTGTTAATTAGATTTTTATTTTTATAAAAACTTGACAACAATTTCTAAAACCTTGGTAAAATGAATACTTTGCTACAAGTACATGTACATTGGTTTGTACTTTAAGAAAATTATTATAAATATATTATAAAATACATATTGTTCATATTTTCTAGGTGTATAATAGATACAAAAATATGCATGGGTTAGGAGGAAAAAAGAGTCACAAGATGGGCAAACAGAAAACCCTAACAACTTTCCTCTGAGGAAGACCTTCCTAAATTGTCATAAATGCTACAGGAGTGATTTATCTTCTCATACTTTTCATTATAAACTGCACACATGTTTTCATTATAAACTGGTCACATGTTTTCATTATAAACTGGTCACATGTTTTCATTATAAACTGGTCACATGGTTTTCATTATAAACTGGTCACATGTTTTCATTATAAACTGGTCACATGGTTTTCATTATAAACTGGTCACATGGTTTTCATTATAAACTGGTCACATTGTTTTCATTATAAACTGGTCACATGGTTTTCATTATAAACTGGTCACATGTTTTCATTATAAACTGGTCACATGTTTTCATTATAAACTGGTCACATGGTTTTCATTATAAACTGGTCACATGGTTTTCATTATAAACTGGTCACATGGTTTTCATTATAAACTGGTCACATGTTTTCATTATAAACTGGTCACATGTTTTCATTATAAACTGGTCACATGGTTTTCATTATAAACTGGTCACATGGTTTTCATTATATACTGGTCACATGTTTTCATTATATACTGGTCACATGGTTTTCATTATAAACTGGTCACATGGTTTTCATTATAAACTGGTCACATGGTTTTCTTTATGTACACACTCCAATAGCAGATATTATTGCTGTATGTGTGTATATCTTTACAAGTGTGTCAGTTTTAAATCCATTATGGATTGATAACACTTTAAACAAATTAGAAAACCCAATACATTTAAAACCATGTCATTTTTGGGGGCACCATTTGACCTTGGTCATAGGTGAACAATCTTGTCAGATTTTCAGGCCATTAAATAAATTTTTAAACTTGTACACACTTTACTTTATCATTCTTTAGATTCTAAGCCATTACAATCTATTTTTAATTTTGTACTCATCTTTATATGGCGATGCTTTTTATGATGTGTGATGTCCATTTCTTACCAAGTTAATATTTCTACCAGATAACTCATGTTTTCAAACATCTAGCTGCCAAACATTGTGGATGCCTTGCACTTGTGGTAATGATGAATTCTATCAATATTGATGGGGTTTTTATATTAAAAAAAAATCAACATCTTGGATCTTTTTTGTTGACAGAAACCTAAAATGGTTAGAACAGTTAAGCAGAAACAAAAAAATCAAATGAATACACACACACACACACACACACACACGGTGCCACAAATATTAATGCTACAGGTCTAAACAGTATTGCATAATGTGTACATGACAGTTTCTAAAACAAGCCTAAAGATATTTTGAAATATACACACATCAGTGAATAGTAATATGACAAGTCTTAAGCAATATTGCAGAAAATAGACATGACCATGGGAATTTATGACATGTCTAAACAGTATGTTGTAAAATATAGACATGACCATTAGAATTAATGACATGTCTAAACAGTATGTTGTAAAATATAGACATGACCATTAGAATTAATGACAGGTCTAAACAGTATGTTGTGAAATATAGACATGACCATGAGAATTAATGACATGTCTGAACAGTATGTTGTGAAATATAGACATGACCATTAGAATTAATGACATGTCTAAACAGTATGTTGTGAAATATAGACATGACCATGAGAAATAATGACATGTCTAAACAGTATGTCGCAGAATATGCACATGATTATGAAAGCTAACATGGAATGTCTAGAAATATAGTAGAATTGTATATGTGATCATCAAAGTTAACATGATGGCCATGACAGTATAATCACAATATATATATATATATATTGTTACGTGCTTAGGCTCGAATAAGCAGCAACACAGAAAGAGTGAAAACTAACAAGCTTGTATAACTTTAACAATGATTTTATTAAGTACAATTATTTTCATAAAATAAATAAACTTACGGTTTTAGAGAATCAAATCCAACAAATATAGAATTCACAAAATAATCCACTAATGAAATTTCAAGTCCTAATAAATAAATGTTCTAATAGTTCCAGGTTCGAATCTTGACGATGTAATCCAAAATGGCTGACAATGTCACGTGGTACAGTTCTTGTTTTTAAATCATCCAGATGAAATTATGAAACATATGTCCTTTTCCAGATAAATAGAATAATTCTTCTTTTCCAACGAATTGACACAGTCCAGAACAAGATATTAAACTCAAAACAGAAAATACACAACTTCTTTAAAATAAGCCCAATTTATATTCTACTAAAGTTAGCTTCTAAAACACAGCTATATATATTGTTTTTCTGAAGTAAACAAGAGGAATCATGTGAGTCTGGAAGGTCATGGAAAGAGCTACCTTCACCAAGTCACATGCTTAAAGAATGAACTAGAAGATTAAATCAGCCACTGATAAAATGTTGTCCTTGAAATTAACCAATAAAATTGAAGACCTGTTGACAATGTTCAAAGCAAGGTCAGGAAGTAGACCACTGTAAGCCAAGGTCAAAACTTGTTTACAGTAAAGTCCAGGTCAACTGAATTTTCTAGAAAAATTTCCCATTTAATGAATAAATATTAAACCCTAAATGACAAATTTGGATTTAACAATTAAAAATAAATAAAATTAAATCCAATAGCCGTAACACCTTCCCCCATAAAATAAAAAGAAAGGTTTATATGATAAAACTTTCTTTTTATCACAAACCAATTTACATCTGAAATTAAAAATTACACAATATAATGAATTATACACGGGAAAGAGTGTTTACAATTATTTTATCAAGAAATAGCCTCAAATTTGTAACTTGTCCATGTCCCACAAAATGTCCTAGGAAAAACACACAAGCACAGCAGAACTCACTTTTAGACAAATTAATTGTCAAACATACATTAGTGAGTCTGTTAAAGAATTATCGAATTGTTGCTAGATGTTCTCTCCAGGTGTCGTTGTAAATGATGACGTCACAAATCTCTTGACAAGAGATGAACATTTTTATGAGACGTTGAAATGGACTTTCTTTATATTGCTAAAGTTCTTTTTGGAGTCGTAATGTTGAGTTTTCCTTTGCTTTTTCCGTAGTGGAATCTGCCAAAATCCTTTCAGATGGTCAGAATTTGGTGACGTACTTGGCATTCCCAATTTTATCAATAGAATAGTCACTTCTTGTTAATGGGAATGAATCTGTTTTTGTCACTCTGTTCACCTTCCTATAATCAGTACACATACGGAGAGTTTTATCTGGTTTAGGAACAAATATGCATAGTGAACTCCAATCACTTTTACTGGGCTTGATAAAATCATTCTCCAGCAAATATTGAATTTCCTTTTTCAAATATTCCTGTTTGAGTGGACTCGTCCAGCATGGATGCTGTTTAGAATTTTCAATTTCAACGTCATGAAAATTTTGTTTGTCCTTGTAAGAATATCTGGACATAAGTGCTCATATAATAATAACTTTCAGTTCATTTCTTTCTTGCGCTTGCAACTGTGAAAGTTTCTGGTCTAGATTTTTTTACAATTTCTAAATTCCAACAATTCGTAGCTCCAATATCAGTCGAATCCTGATGATATTCCTTCACTAAGAGGGACTGGTACAACTAAATTAATTACATATTTAACATGGCTATCTCTTTCAATATACTGGTACTCCTATAATTAATTTAGATCCCAGGAGCACTAATACTATAATTTAACTAATTCATTTTCTTCTTAACTTTGTAAGGGCCGTAATATCTAATTTGAAGTAAAGTAAGAAGAATGAATAAGAGTAACACAACTCCATTATCAGACTCAAAAGTTCTCTCCCTTGTATTTTTTTCAAACCTTAGCTTCATTTTTAACTTTAATTGTTTACTTGACTTGGTTTTGGGTAAGGAATCTACACAATCTACCATAATTCCACTGAATGTTTCATCAAACGTAGGAATAGGTTGCAGATGAGCCTTACGTATCTCCTGATTGGTTTTTCCTACCATTTGACAAGTATGACAAGATCTACAGTATTTGACAACATCACTTTTGATTTCTGGCCAATAGAAGTGAGTCAAGATCTTGTGATACATTTTATTAATCCCTAAATGACCAGCCAAAGGAGTTTCATGGGCCAGATTAAGTATTTCCTGTCTGTAAGGTTTTGGAACTACTATTTGATAGTTCACTGACCATCCATCACCAGCCTGTACCTCGGGAGGTCTCCATTTTCTCATAAGAATTCCATTTTTAATGAAATAACAGACAGGAACTTCAATAACTTCAGTCTCATTTATAACCCTTTGAAACAAACAGGAGATCTCAGGATCTTTTTCCTGTTCAACGACAAGTGACTGTCGTTTATCACCCTGATTAAGAGAATGAGTTATTAAAAGAGGATCACTATGATCAATACCTTCTGATTGATCTAAACCAAGAGTAAAAGTGATCTCATCAAAAACCTGACCTATACAAGTGCCAGTTAAAGGAATGCTGTCTTCTGTAACATCACTCTCAAAATCATCACCCTGATTAAAATAAAGAGAATGAGTTGTCAAAAGAGGATCACTATGATCAATACTTTCTGATTGATCTAAACCAAGAGTAAAAGTGACCTCATCAAAAACCTGACCTTTACAAGCGTCAGTTGAAGGAATACTGGCTTTTTCAACATAAGCCTGACCCACGCAGGTATCAGATAAGGGAAAACTGCCCTCAACAACATAAGCCTGACCCATGCATGTGTCAACGAAGGGAATACTGCCCTTTTCAACTTCATTCTCAAGAGCTTTCTTTACCATAGCTCTAGTAACTGTACAAGCTTGAAATATATCAGGGATTTCTTTTTTAATTGGATCAACTTTCTGATCCAAATTAGGCTTGTCTGTCACAAGTGGATTAACCACAACCTTGTCTCCAGCTAAGTCGTTGCCTAGCAATAAATCTATTCCCTCAACAGGTAAAACCGAGACTGTTCCGATTGTCACAGGTCCTGACACTAAGTCTGATGACAAATTTACACAATGGAGAGGAACATTAACAAAGCAGCACTCCAACCCCTGAATAAGAACACTTTCATTAGAAGAAGACTTCTCAGATAAAGGCAAAGTACCTGATAATAAAAGACTCTGAGAGGCTCCTGTGTCCCTTAAAATTTTAATAGGGGTGGGATTGGCTGAATCACCCAAAAGTGATACAGAACCCTTCGATATGAATGGTTCATAATTCTCCATATCAAAATCAGACTGGGATTTATTAGACCCAACAAATGTATTGCTTTCAATACATGACTGTGACCTTGACCTCTTGTAAATAAGAGCATTTGGAACAGGTCTATCTTGATTCTGTTGCCTATTTTTCAATTTGTAGCAATCAGAAATAACGTGTCCTTTTTTCTTGCAAAAGTTACACGTCGGAAGAGACAAGGATCTAGAATCAAACTTCTCTGAAGTTTGATTTTTGAAAGTTGTGTTAGTTTGAGTTTTAGAAGGGCTTGAATTAGGCGGAAATTCTTTTCTGCCAGTAAATTGTTGAGTAGAAGTCTTGTTAACAAAAGGAACTTTATGTGTCAACGAATATTCATCAGCAACTCGAGCAGCATTTTCCAAGGTTTCAATCTTATGCTCATCAAGATAAGTTTTAACATCATTATGGACACAGTTTTTGAACTCTTCAATTAATATAATTTGCTTGAGATTTTGATAATCTTGCTCGACTTTCTTGGCTAAACACCATCTATCAAACAACTGCTCTTTTTGTCTAGCAAATTCGACATGAGTTTGTCCAGCTTCTTTTCTGTAATTTCTAAATTTTTGCCTATAAGCTTCAGGGACTAACTCATAACCTCTTAAAATGCATTCTTTAACTACGTCATAATCACCACTTTGCTGAACAGACAGTGAAGTGTAAATCTCACTAGCCTTACCAGTAAGTACACATTGTAGTAACTGAGTCCAATTCTCTCTTGGCCACTTTTAATTTTCTGCAACTTTTTCAAAAAGAATAAAATATTTGTCTACTTCTTTTTCTTTGAAAGGGGGCACTAATCTAATATTCCTTGCTAAATCAAAATTTTGATTTGAAGTATGATGGTGATTCTCACCTGCCAGCTCTATTTCTTTCATTTTACACTGATATTCCCTTTCTTCCTTCTCTCGCTCTCTCTCAATTCGCATCTGCTCTCTCTGTAATTCAAATTGTCTTTCTTTCTCCTCTTTTTCAAATTGTAATTGCTTTTCTTTCTCTCTTTCCTGTAATTCCAGCTTCTTAAACTCTAATTCAGATTGTAATTGTCTTTCTTTCTCCCTTTCTTGTCTCTCTCTTTCTTTTTTTCAGATTGTAATTGTCTCTCTTTCTCCTCTCTCTCTCTATCAATCCGCATTTGCTCTTTTTGTAATTCAATTTGTTTCTCTTTCTCCTCTCTCTCATATTGTAATTGCTTTTCTCTCTCCCTTTCCTGAAATTCTAGCTTCTTCAACTCTAATTCCATCTTGAATTTTAATTCTAATTCCTTCAGTTTAAGGTCAGAGTCTGGTGTAGACTTAATGACTGGAATCAAAGCACTTTGTTCAAAAATATCCTGTTCTACCAAATACTGGACCAAAATCTTTTTGATATCTTGTTTCGTTAAAGAAGCTTTCACTTCAGAAAGATCGTATTTTCTGGCAAGTTGAACCAACTCGTCTTTTTTGAAAAGATCTAATTGCTCCTGGGTAGGATTAGAAAGAAATATTTCTACCTTAGATGTCATTTTGATACAAGCGTGTCAGTCTCACTAAAGATTTAAAATTCTCAAAACTAGGGGAAATTCAAATTTAAATTCAAATTTATCTCAAAACTCAATCCCAGACGATAGCCACCAATTCTATGTTACGTGCTTAGGCTCGAATAAGCAGCAACACAGAAAGAGTGAAAACTAACAAGCTTGTATAACTTTAACAATGATTTTTTTAAGTACAATTATTTTCATAAAATAAATAAACTTACGGTTTTAGAGAATCAAATCCAACAAATATAGAATTCACAAAATAATCCACTAATGAAATTTCAAGTCCTAATAAATAAATGTTCTAATAGTTCCAGGTTCGAATCTTGACGATGTAATCCAAAATGGCTGACAATGTCACGTGGTACAGTTCTTGTTTTTAAATCATCCAGATGAAATTATGAAACATATGTCCTTTTCCAGATAAATAGAATAATTCTTCTTTTCCAACGAATTGACACAGTCCAGAACAAGATATTAAACTCAAAACAGAAAATACACAACTTCTTTAAAATAAGCCCAATTTATATTCTACTAAAGTTAGCTTCTAAAACACAGCTATATATATTGTTTTTCTGAAGTAAACAAGAGGAATCATGTGAGTCTGGAAGGTCATGGAAAGAGCTACCTTCACCAAGTCACATGCTTAAAGAATGAACTAGAAGATTAAATCAGCCACTGATAAAATGTTGTCCTTGAAATTAACCAATAAAATTGAAGACCTGTTGACAATGTTCAAAGCAAGGTCAGGAAGTAGACCACTGTAAGCCAAGGTCAAAACTTGTTTACAGTAAAGTCCAGGTCAACTGAATTTTCTAGAAAAATTTCCCATTTAATGAATAAATATTAAACCCTAAATGACAAATTTGGATTTAACAATTAAAAATAAATAAAATTAAATCCAATAGCCGTAACAATATATATATATATATATATATATATATATATATATATATATATATATATATATATATATATATATATACACACACATGAATATGAATGTTAATATAATGGATGAAAACATTATTGTAAATATATACATTGGATACGACTAAAATTGTGTAAAGTATCGATGTGACCATGAAAGTTAACATAACAGGTTGCAACAGTATTGTAAAATTATATCTTCCAGCTGGAATAGAGACAGTCATGTGACTGACTTTTTTGTTGTTGCTATTGTTTAAAAAAGGTGTTTTTCATGTTTATATCAACACAACACTCACCTGGACATTTTGTCTATGTGAATAATTCAAGTCATGTAGAATTTACATGCTTCATACATGTTTCCACTGTTTTAAAAGATAATTCTGTTAAGTCAGGAATGCATAGTCTAAGAAGATGGACAGGACACAAAGTTTACTGTGCTGTGAAGACATCTTGGAGGCAATAAAGTGAGTTATAATTTCTGTATTTGGCTTTACCAAAGACATGTAGTAATCAAAATTTTGCTGGCAGATTTTGTTTACATCCCACTTCTGATGCCTGTATGGTATATATATATATATATATATATATATATATATATATATATATATATATATATATATATATATATATATATATATATATATATATTGAGAAGGTTTAACTATTCATGAAGGGACCCCGAGTGGCAGAGTGGTCTACAGTGCTCTCCGTTACAGATCACTGCCATCTTCCCTCTGTCTGCGTGGGTTCAAGTCTCTGATTCTTCTATTGTGGTATGTGAGAAGGCTCCCCGTTAGCTTCTCATGGGTCAGTGGTTCTTTCCAGGTTCTACCGGGTTCTTCCTCCACCATAATACTGGCCGCCATGTATAACCTATCTTGTGCTGAAAAATGGCGTTAAACCCTACAACAACAACATAACTATTCATGAACATGCATGAACTGAAAATGGCCAGTTATTCATGATCATTTTGCAGGGGATATGAATTCATGAAATATTCATGACCTAAATTCATGAACAGTTAATAAAAACTCACAAATTTGGTCCTTGTTCATGAAAAAGTATATGAACATATTCATGAACTATGATGAACAAAGTTTCTCATGAACGATTCATGGCTTCATGAACAGTTCCTATAAATAAAAAATTATCAGAAGACAAACCCACAAATACTTATTACATCCTGAATCGTATAAAAAAAAAAACTTAGATGTGGGGTTTTTAAAACAGTATAAAGTGCGACATATAATCTTGAAAGTGGTATTTAATTACAGATACATTTCTATTATGCAATAAAAACACATAAACTGACAAGAGGTATTCGTTTTTCTTCCTTTGAAATACTTTATGTATGTTTGGTAATTTTTCTTTGAAAATGTTTCTGGAGATATTGGGGCAGTTGTGTTCAGTCAATAGCATATTTAACTTTCATCATCAAGGGGTTTCCACTCCAGGGGTTTCTCCTGACTTGACCAATCTTCTTCCCTGAGATTGACCTGTCAGATAACTCTTTTTGTGAAGATGTTCAGGGCCTATAATTTAATAAAATCAGATCCATTGTCACTAATGAATGTCTCCATCTGCAACTCAAATGTTCCATCCAATTACTGTTTGGATCCTAAACATTGCTGCAGCAGTCACTATTTAATGTCTCATCCATCTTGGGCCTAGGATCCAACATTTTTCAGATTGTCCTCCTTAATCTACAAACTTCATCCTCTAATAATTTTACTTTTCTGCTGTCTGATCTGAAATAAAAAGTTAGTTATTACAGACAACCTCTAATCAACATTGTCTTTGGCTTTTAGCACAATATTTTGTATACCCATCTGGGATAATTCTGATCCAGCTCAAAATTATTTAATCCCTTACACCTAATACACATCTTACAAAGTATTTATATTATTGTAGAATTTTGTCACTAGTTGTATTTTCAGTGAAGCTGATTAGCCATAGGTATAGTCACAGATGTTGTATGTTTTAATCAATAAAATATGACACAAAATTTTGGACAACATCGATACACTAAATAACTTTGTGTGTGTGTGTGTGTGTGTGTTTGTTTGTGTGTGTGTTACAGATAAAGGCTATTTATTGCTTTCCAAAACTATAACAAGTTTTTATTGTGTGGTATAGGCCCTAAGGTCACTAATGCATCCACTTCCACTAAGCATGTTGCTTATAGCTGCGTCTGGTTTCGTCACATTGTTATTTGCGAAATTTTGCGCCTGTATTGTGGTCAATTTGAGACATTAACTAGTTTAGTTTTGTTTTTGGTGATGTTTTTTTTTTTTTTTGTTCTTCGTCTTAATTTACCAAATTACATCAGATCGTAGAAACAGTGATGTCGTAAAAAAGAAAACGAAATCGAACATCTAAATTCATATCGTAGATGCATCTGGTATCGAGATCGAATGGGGAGGGGTATGGTGTTTAGTGATTTTCAAAAATTCCAATAGCAAGTTTAAATTAGGTCTGAAATCAAATCACCTTTAATTAGTTTGGTTAATATAATATGACATAAAAACCAATCAAATATCCATATAATTTCCACTGAAATAAGCATGGATGTCCAAGAAAAAGAAAATAATTTTGATGATCCCGACTGGGTAAGCTTTTCCGCCAAATTTTGCTCTCACCAAATAATTTCGTACGTATTCTTTTTAATTGCTTCTCTGCGCTTCTACTTACTTAAAAGAAACGATAGTGAAAATATTCTCATCTATCCATTCCATCGCAGTCCACCGTTTTTTGTTCGAGGTTTTTACTTGTTGCAGAACCCGTTTGCGTGCTCTTTCGTTTGTAGGGGAAAAAAGGGCTCAGCTGCTGAAATCTCTCGCGTATTTTAACCAATCATATTACGTCTTTCATGATCGTCTTGTCAGGACAAAGTCATTGAAAGTTTTTATATCAAATACATTTTGTTCATGCTGGTCAGAAAATATTTGACAATATTAATCCAGAACTACTCAGATTAAGTACATAAGTATTGAATAAAAGATCTCTACAAACATTTATACAGTATCATATCATTAAAAAATATTAACCTTGATTTAGATCTCACTATTATTGTGAGAAGTTTGTATGATACAATTTCATTAACAATTTACGAATATAATAATATAAATTTACGAATATAATAATATAAACTTTTATATACATTTTTAAGAAACATCTTGCTGATGCATCAAAGTACTTGTCATGACATTTCATGAAATTCAAAGGTATACATAACGACATAATACTTAACACACACACACACACACACACACGCATACATACATACATACATACATACATACATACATACATACATACATACATACATACATACATACATACATACATACATACATACATACATACATACATACATAGCACTAGCAACTGCACAACTCGCTAAATTAACTAGCAAATAACAATATCAAAGCCTGTATAAATACAGTGACTATGTGCCAATCTGAAACTTCTTAATTTCTCTGCAGTTCTAAGAATGATTATGTTTTATAAACTCTGCATAAAATATATCCACATTGCATTGTTATGATTTTGTTGTCTTACTAAGTTACAGAGCACAAAGCAACAAGTTTTGTAAAATTCAGCTAATATTTGTTTCCCTAGAATACAAAGTGAAAATTTACAAGGAACTTCGAGTATTGTTAATTAAATCCCAAATAATCCTTAACGTTTCATAAAGTTCCAACGGAATTCCAGTGGTATTCAAAATAAGTTATAATACTGAACATCTTGATGTGTCTGTAGTCTCAAATATGGTAGTGTACCAATGGCATTGAGTGTTATGATGTACTGAGTCTTTTGATGATTGACACTAATATAGTACAAAAAGTTCATGTCTGAATTCACTATAATTCCAAATTAATGTTTCTGTCCAAGAATATTATTGATGAGCACTTTGGATTTCCAGTGAATAATAATTTATTCTCCAGTGAATAATAATTTGAATAAATAATTTCACCCAAATGAAATACTGAACACAACAATAAGAATGACTCTGCTTCAAGATGCTATGCCAATAATGATTAAATTTTCAATTATGTGACACAATATAAAAAATTAATATACAAAAATAGAAGAAGGACGAGGGTCCAACAAAAGTTTTAGTTCTATAACATTTTATGTTGGCAGCAAGATAATACATATTACTAAAATTAAGACAAAGGAAAGAGCAAACATCAGTTATGCCAGGTTTTTCCACAGAGGAATACCAGTGTCCTAGACTCGGATTAAAATAAACATGTTCACCTTCATTACTGATGTTCCTAATAGTTAATCTATACCTACAGAAAAAATGATAATTATGTATTACGTTGTTTACAAATCAATGTCCCATATCAGGTACACCATGAACTTTATTTTGGACTAAGGTCAGTTACAAAATAAAACCATACACAACACACAAACATGGTGGAAAAAAGCCTACAAGCTAATACAAATAAAGAATACTTAACAGTATTGTCTTGACTAACGTGTGCAGTGATAGTTTACAGTTTATGGGGAGTAAAATTTTCTCATCAGTCTGGTGGTACACATACTTACCGCTGAATGATCCAAAATGAAACATGTAAGGGATGGGCCATTTAATTTTCTGGGGGTGCTGGGAATTTTTTTTTCATGTCAGGATATTTGTTTTCTTTTACATCAAGATTGATATTTTTTAAAACTAATACGATATATATGATATAACAGTGGTGTTTTTTTTTATGTTGCAGTATTTCGGGCAAAGAATATTTATTTCAAGCTGTTTAAAGACTGAAACTGTAAAAAAAAATTTTTTAACAAAACTGGAAGTGCCACCCAATCCCTTAAAAAAAATGGATGCTCTATGTTCTAACCACTAGGAGCGGTTGAGCCATTATATAGTAATGACAGTCTGTTTAGGAAGTCGTGAGTTCTCGCAGCTTCCTCTCACTAGTGATTTCATTTCATGTAGGTACTTAAAAATAATCTAGTCTTAAAATTAAGTACAAGCTGTTGCCATTTAAAATGGTTATAAGGTGAGGCGAACTTCACAGACTCAGATGTGCCATTGCATAATACGCCAGCAGATATGGGTCTGTGCAGTTTGTTAGGAGTAATCAGTAGAACAAACAACATAGACTGTGATCTGCAGGCACATTATGCTACATGAGATCAGGCTCTTTGTTGTTTGCAGATTGATTTGTGAGTATCGATGGTAGATACATTTCCACAAATGCTTCAGTGCTTGCACATTACTGCCTAAGGCACTTTAAAATATTCTGGATCCAGTTTAGCAGAACTATAATACTTACCGTATATGTTCGCTTATAAGACGAGTCCAACTGCAAACTGCACAGACCAAGATCTACCGTCTCATGATGCACTGGCAGATCTGGGTTTGTGTCGAATGCTAGAAGCAATTAGTAGAACAGCGTAAACCCTGACATGAAGGTGCGTTGTGCCATGGCAGTGCAGGATCATCGTTGTTACTGTTTAACTGTGCTTTTGAAAGCAGAGTATAGACAATACACATCAATGATGGGTTAATAATGCCCCAAAGAAATGAAGAGACTGGATTTGATCCCTTATTTTGTTTGCTAGAACTATGATAGAATAGGCATTGGCACTCAAGTGGTTAATAATGTTGATGTAGTCTGGTTGTAAATCAACCAGATCAGCCTCAGTCAGCAGCCTACGGTAACCTAAAAGGTGGCCATAAGCTTTAGATTGGAGGTAATTATGCAGATGGGGGTAGAGGTGACTATATCTCAGCTTCTGTTCAATTAAAACTGTTAAAAACAGCCAGAATGAGTTGTTTGTTGCTAATTGCTGCTGTTATTTAACACGTACTTATTTTTAACATCATTTACCTGATTCCACTGTTACACATATTGTACATAGTACACATATTTTGTACTGTGTGTGACCTGGTATAACGGTACTACAGTAGCATCAAGCGAGACAGCTGTTTGTACCATTTTTATAAGTCTTTGATATGACTCGGTCGGGGATCGAACCCACGACCTCCCGCTTCCGCGGCGGACGCTCTAAGCCCTAGGCCACCGGAGCGGTTCATTTTGTTTCCATCAGGCTCAAAAAGAGTTTCCATAGGCTTACGTGTGTGTCTCTCCACAAACTTGATTTAGATTTTTTAGTTTATCTTTTCTTTCCCTCCATCCATTATGCCTTGAACACTTCTAGATTATGTATATGAGCTCATAATAATTACACTTAATATTTTTTTGCATGAATGATTCATTCTTTTAATTTAAAAAACATATCCTAATATTTACAAAATAATTGTTTATTATAATACAAAGCATTAGGCCAAAATGATGTACCCTTGGTTCTGGATAGCCGACTGACACTATTTTTATTCCTGCGAACCATAAAAACTGTTTTTGAAACTATAATCAAAGTTAAATTTAGTATGCTTGTTTTTTTAAAACTAAAATCAAAATTAAATTTAGGATGGTTGATTTTTAAATTATTAATCAAAGTTAAATATAGGATGTTTGTTTATGAAACTAAAATCAAAGTTAAATATAGGATGCTTGTTTTCTTAATTAATATAAAAGTTAAACTAAGGACGCTTGTTTTTTTTTTAAACTAAAATCAAAGTTAAATTTAGAATGCTTGTTTTCTAGAGTATGCTCAGATTAAATTAGTCTATACAACAACAACAACAAAATAAAAGAAAAAATAATATCAACCTACTTATCCGTTTTTAAAAAAAAATAATTTTGTGGGGGGAGGGGTCAGACAGATGCCCCTCACCCAATTTCCAAAATAATAGAAGTTTTTTTTCTCATGCTTTCCTGTATCCCCCAAAGGTGCGTGTGTATTTCTTTTTCCAACAGAATTTTTATCAAAAATTTATTTTAATTATTAATTTCTGATGGGATTTTTTTTTTCCCCCGAAGTGCATTTTAAAGGGTTGTTTATCTGATCTAAGGGCCCCGAACGGCCGGATGCTCTCCGTTAGTGATCCCTGCCATCTCACCTGTGTCTGCGTGGGTTCGAGTCTCAGATTCGGTCAATGTGGGTATTTGAGAAAGCTTGCCAAAGCCACCGAAAGCTCGTGGTTCGGTGGTTCTTTCAAGGGGAGGGGGGGGGCGCCCAGGGTTCTTCCTCCATCATTAATACTGGCCGCCATGTATAGCCTATCATATGCTGAAAAATGACATTAAACACTACAACAACAACATCATCATCCAATCTAGGCTTCAATGTCCTAGTCGAATTTCCTTCCCGTTTTTTCTTCAAGTGACTTTTGCCTTATGTCATGTGTATGCCTTATGTAAATCTGTTAATTTTGGTTGTATGCTATAGATTTGTATGTAACGCCAGCATTAGCGTCAAATTTCACTCAAAATTTCCTTTTTTGTTTTGTTATTAGGACATTGTCAATTATTTTGTCCAAAATTAAATTTTCTATAACTTAGTTAACTAATTTTGTATTTGAATGAGAGCCGGTTGCATTATATAAAAAAAAGACAAAACAAACAAATTCCTTGTGTTTTATGTGTGTTCATTGTGTGACGTTTCTCTTTTTCGGGGGGTGGGTGGCCGAATGGCCGAGTGGTCTAAAGCACTGTCCGTTACGGATAACTGCCATCTCACCTCTATCTGCGTGGGTTCGAGTCTAAGATTCGGCTAATGTAGTTATGTGAGAAAGCTTGCCAGTAGCTTCTCGTGGGTCCGTGGTTATTTCCGGGGGTTTTCCGGTTCTTCCTCCACCATTAATACTGGCCGCCATGTATAGCCTATAGTGTGCTGAAAAATGGCGTTAAAGCATAAAAAAACCAAAAAAACTCTTTTTCAAAGTTGTTCGGGAGTGAGAAGGTCATGCCTTTCTGAAAGGGCAGCATTTCCTTTAGTGTCTATTAATCAGACTTCTCTTATTCTGTGGGCATACTTATCTTGTCTGCCGTCTTGAACGTTATGTTCAGTTATGAACACTAGTATGGCCGGAAAATTTTAATTTAGGTTTTCGTGGCTTATTTGGAGCAACCGTCCCACGTATTTTACATGATGGTTTCCACTGGGAGTGTGTGCCCGATGCCGTCGTCCTCCAAATAGGGGAAAGCGACTCAGCCCCCACCCCACCCCCGTGGTATATTCGTCGCCTTGGTGACTGCCTGCTCAGTTAAGGTGTGCGTCTCCTGCTGGTTGAAAGTTTCTTTCCCCGCACTCAGCCACGCAACATGACTCGCATAAGGTATAATACAAGTCATAAGCCGACAAAAAATTGAATTTTAGCGGATATTTTATGTTTGCATCCCAACGTTATCTTTTGTAACTATACTGGATTCAGGTATTCTTACCTTTCTCCAGATGATGTGTGGATTTGAGTACCGCTGGCTTTTCTTTAGGAGTTCTTTATTCGGTCATTTCTGCAGATGAATGATAATAAATATGCGACCATTCTGATCAAAACACAGAGACTTTCTCATTCATATCCTTTACCTCAAACAATAAATATCAACAACAACAACATTAAAATCACATAGGCAGTACGAAACCTAGGTGTCACTCAGTACTCTCACATTGCACCAACATGTCATGAACATATGCAAGGCTGCATATCTTAAGCTGAGATGCCTCAGCTCCATTCGCAAATATCGTCAGTTCATGCCACTAAAACACTAGTGTGTTCATTAGTACTTTCAAGACTGGATTATTGTAACTCAGTTATATCTGGTTCATCTCAACTTCAAAACACAGCTGTTCGGATCATCCTAGAGCAGTGGTCCCCAACCCCCGGGACGCGGACCGGTACCGGTCCGTGGATCAAATGGTACCGGGCCGCCCAAGGAACATTAAATTATTTCCATTTTATTTACTGTGGTGTATTTCTCTCGGGTTTGTGCTACTTTCCATGGACGAGAGGTTAACCAGGAGCTGAGAGACGTCACCTAAAAGCCGCACCAAAACCGCGCATGCGCAAAATATCGTGATATCGGGGCGGTTTTAGGTACAAATACAATTAAATTAAAATTATTAAATCAAAACAATCTAAAATATAAACAAACAACGTGCCCCCCACCCCTCAGCGGGCCGCGGTAAAATTATCAAACGTTGACCGGTCCGCGGCGATAAAAAGGTTGGAAATCATTGTCCTAGAGTACCACGATTAGAGCACACCTCCCCGCAGCTCTGTACCCTACACTGCCTATCCATTCGATCCAGAATCAAACACAAAATGTGTTCTCTATGCTACGTTTCACTGACGGACTCCAGTCCAACATACCTATCTGGCCTCACCGATGTGTACACACCAGCAAGATACTTACGCCCCTCTTCTGACAATTATATACTCATTACCGGTATTCCCAGAATGAAAACGAAGGGCCCAGCACCGTGGAGCGAATTGCCCATTGAAAATAGACACAGCGACACAGTGATCCCTTTCAAAAGTGCTCTTAAAACTCACCTTTTTCAACTGCAAGAATAAACTTAAAGACCTAATAATGTTCCTACCTAAACAATTGATGTTTTCTAATTTCATGGGGGTTGGGATGTTTTGTTTTAAATATTTTGTTTAGTCATATCATTATAGATAGAGCTTCTAAAGATTAGGCGCATTAAAAAGTCCTCATTATTATTATTATTATTATTATTATTATTATTATTATTATTATTCTCTAGTTAAGATTTTATGTAACCAAAACGACACAATTTTTATATATTATTTGGCCTTGCAGCATTGGACCCATCACTGCTTCTCGTCTTCTGAGGTCAACTAAAGTTGAAAACGCTGTGTTTACACATGGTCAGCCATGCTCGTCTCTTGCAAACGTTCGTCATTGCTTTAAATGTGGTACTTGTTAATCAGCACGTACACTTGTCTCCATGTAATGGGAACGTTTTCTATTGTATACCACACATTACTGTCCTTAAAGATAAAACCGAACAGTAGTTGAAACCAAAAAGAAATATTTTGCTGGAGCACATAAATAATGAATTACTTTCATATAATTTTTATAAATATGTTGAGATTTTTTCATTATTATTATTATTATTATTATTATTATTATTATTATTATTATTATTATTGATGAAGTTAAATGCAAAAGTAGGAAACTGTCAGTTGCGCGCGTGTGTGTGTGTGTGTGTGTGTGTGTGTGTGTGTGTGTGTGATTTAGGTTTTAACGCAACTTTTTTTTTATAGTTATGTCGAACACTGGGACATCGTGCAGCAGGCATGACAGTAAATTTTCCTGACACCAGGCCGACCAGTTAGAACACTAACCTCTTAATGCAGAGCGCCATGCGAGGTAGCTGTTATTACCATTTTTCTAAGACTTTGTTATGACTCGGCCGGGGATTCAACCCAGGAACTCCCGCATCAGAGGTGAACGCTCTAACCACTAGAATGGTGTCAGCTGCTTGATTTGCTGCCACGATAGATAGATAATGTGGGTCTTTTAAGACATGACCATGTTGAATGGTAATTTTTCCTTGCACTGCAATACTAATTTCATTTTTTCATGATGATGAACCAATATACAGTTTCCAGTCAGTATTAATACGTGGTAATACACAGACACACACGCGCGCGCGCCTGTATATTTTATACTCGTGATTTCAATAATGAAAACTTTAAATCTGGAACTCTCCCAGAAGAGTACACAACTCCAGTACTGCACAAGTCGAAATACTTAGGGGTGCATTCGTAGCTCAGCTGGTCAAGTACTGAAGTCGTATTCCAAGAGTTGCTGGTTTTATATATATATATATATATATATATATATATATATATATATATATATATATATATATATATATATATATATATATATATATAACCAGACAAGCCCCATGTTGAAAAGTGCCCTCAATGATCAAGGTGAACAAATTACAAGGGATGAGGAAATGAAATAGAGATACCATATGTCACCACAAAAGAGTTTATCAAAGTAAGGATTTGTTATAATCATTCTCAGCTTGACAGAATTTTCATCATGTTTCTAACACTTAATCGCGTCCTAGTCCTAGCCACTTATATATTTATAACCAATGATAGGTTTGTTTGACACGGAATATTGCTGTAGAGAGGTATAGCTAATGATAAGGATCTTGAGCGTTACTGAGGAACAACCCTGTGGATGTATATGGTGTTGTTCCCAGGACCTGCCACATTTCCAGTGGGTAATTTGTTACATTGATGGCAACTTTACCAACAGAGAAATATTTTATCTGACCTTGTGCTTTTTTCAAATTAATTATGGACATTGATTGTCATCCCCTTGTAGCCCTTCTGATAAGTTGTCCGTTTCACCATTCGGCTCTCATACCTTTCCATTTGCATGGAGAAATGGAAAAGATGAAAGCCGTTTCAATGCTCCAGTAGGTACTTTAGATTGTTGTGTCGGACTGAAGCTAGCAGAGAAATTCAGAGGATGGTAACAGATAGTGTTGTACATGTAGGGGAAAATGGATTGGATATATTTATGCAGTGAAGATAGCTTTTCATTGGATTGGCTTTAAGCTTAGAAGCTGTTGAAGTGAGAAATTCCAATGGAATTCCAGTTTGATTTAGATGTGGCTATTATTGACTGTATTGAGTGATGTTGTGTATTGTCTAACAGACATAGTCTGTGTATTGCCTTAAGTGTTACCTGTATCATGCCGCTTCTATCTTGAGCCCTCTGAGCTTAGTTATTTGTGCTACATGTTGGTGAAGAAATTCTACTTGCCAGTTTTAAATGAAGGCAACATTTTTCGAATGAGTGGAATTAAGAGGGAAGCCTTGAACCTGAACATGCAAACCTCTGGGTGTGAATTCGTCTGTTTCTCATAATGGAGTTGGACTGTTTTCACTTTTTACTTCCACACTTTATGTTTGTGTAAATGTATTCGTTTATGCTAAAATCGTCTCCCTTGGCATACGATAATGTATTTCTTGAAAGAAACTAGACACTATCTTGCTAGATATACCATGCAACATGGCACCAACGTTCTTTGAGTTATTTGTGTCATGCCTTAACATCATTAGGTTGTTTAATTGTATTGTTTGGAAGGTGTACTGAGCGAGGCATTTCAACAAAAAGTCAGGTAGTCCAGGGTGAAATCGTTTTCCATGGAATTGGCAGCTGATGTTTTGTGGAGGTTTGGCCACTTGTACCAGAGCTTCTGCTGTCTAAAGCATTGTGCCAGAATCTGCCTTCTTTTGCCACAGATAACTAGCAACTCCCACTTTTTTTTGAGAATTTTCTGCATAGCTTTGAAATATATCGACACCAACCTACTGAAAGTATCCAGTTGAGAGATGTTACTATCATCATAAGATACTTTCTTTGTTATGTAATGTTTTGTAATCAAGGTTTGTCTTGTAATGAGAAGTCAACCATAGGTTTAGAATATAACACCTTTTGTAATGCAGAATTAACCTTTGCAGTAAAACTGAATGAGGATAAACTTCAAAACAATTTACACAGTTGTACATTAGTATTAACATTAAAAATCACACCTGTTCCAACGGCTCTGACAAGGTGTGACATACTAGGTTCTTGTGATGAATTTGTGAGATGTTTCAGTTTTCTGAGAAATTACAATATTTGGGATTTATCATAAGATGGCAGCTGCTGCTGTATACAAGAAGTTCAAGAAAATGGGTCTGATTCCTAAAAAACGCAAGAAGATAGGAGGGCAAACAAGGTAGGAGTTTGTCTTCATAGTATTTTCAGCGCAATTTGTGATCATTTGAAAATATTTAGCTCATGAGAGTTTTATGCTTTGTTGACAGGAAGTTGCTAGGTATTAATAGTTTTATTTGCATTTTCCATCTAGCATGTTGAGCTGTTAACTAACGTAAAGAGGTGGAATAAAAATGATTACTACTACTACTACTACTACTAATAATAATAATAATAATATGGATCATGACAGTCAAAACTGATTATTATTGCAGAGCAGAATATGCATTGTGCATTAGTGATTGTTAGAGTTCTGCATCTTGCATTCAGCATTCAATTTTATACTGAAAATATACAAATATATAAAGAATTCAGTTAGAAAACGAATGCTGCATTAGTTTAATTTTTTTATCCAATGAAGTAATTACAGTTAGTGAAAAGCATGTACATTTCGAGTAAAATTTAACTGAATACACAATTTTGACTTATAAGCGAGTACTTGTGATATCAATATTAACGATATCTATATTTCTTCAGTATCACAATGGAGAGATTGTTATAAAATGTCGCCAAGGCTACTTGAAAGTATCCATTCTAGTTTCACAAGAAAAACGATTGCAGATTGTCCAGAAATTAACTGTTAAAAGAGAGCTTTCCGGTTGATCGATGTATATACAGCAGTGTTAAAGTTTGACACCATGTACATCAATTAATCTGGATGATATTAACTACATTGAAGAGAGATGTTTTGGAGAATGGACTGGCTACTCTAAGCTTTGCATGCAAGAATTATAATTACCAGTACTAAAACTGGAAAGCATAAATTCAATAAAATGCAAATGAAATAACGTGGTCTATTGTTCTAGTCAAGTAGTGAACATAATGAAACTGGCATTGAAGACCGGAAATGATACTTGTCAAAACGTGTGATCCACACAATAATAAATGTTTGTCAGACGACAGTCAGCTGTAAACTGGGAAATAGAGGTTCATTTTGAAATATTCGTTCTAATCCATGAGTGGGCAATTGAATCTCTGGGACTGGCTACAAAATGCACCATTGACGTTATGAAATTACACATGTAACAGGAGATTTAACTTGCCTCGGGTTGCGTGGGGGTTAGGGTAACTCATTTGTAACCCAGAGGTTATGAATTTGATACCCACACTGTCCAGCCTGTGTATGATGCTGCAGCATAGCTTTAGGAAGTGCACCTGACTCGTATTTCTTGGGCATAATACAGTCAGTCAGTCAATAATGCGTTAAAAGTACCTAAAAACTAACAAAATCAAAAAGTCCAAGCTAGTGGGCTACAACAATTCCCGAGCCATTTAACTGCTTGAAATGTAAAAGGAAACTGTTAATAAATGGTTGAAGCTGATTTATAGTTATTTCAAATGTAAATAATAATTGGGTTTTTTTTGGGTGGGTGGGTGGGGGTATTGGAACAAATCCCACAGACACCCTGTACCACATACAGTTACCTTTGAGCAATATTATGCATGACTTTATGTTCGAAAATTAACAAAATGACCCACTCCTAGACCTTTTTTAATTCAGCATAAACAGCTACCATTAACATTCTTAGAGCATTCACTTCAGATATGGAAGGCCATGGGTTTGAACCCTCTGACCACTCATATCAAAGACTTGAAAAAATTGGTATTAGCAGCTGCCTCACTTGGCACTCAGCAGTAGCAGGTTAGTTTTAGGACTTCGTCCTGATGTCAGGATAATGTGACAGGGTGGAACATGATGCTACATGTCTGTGGCATGATGCCTTACTCTAAGCTGTTTCACGGCAGATTTCGTAGTGATAGTGAGTTTTTTTTAATTATAATTGCACCATTTTAAAATTTTTAATAATTGCATGATTAAAACTCAAAATCTTTGACATTTTTTTCAATTTGGGTGATTTTGACACATTACAGGTTGACACATTTTCGACAGTGGGGTGATTTTCAATTTTTAAATATTAAATCATCAAATCTAACTTTATTTCTTCAATTTTTTTGCTTAAGGTTTGTGAACAGCCAATCCAATATAAACTATGCTTAATTCAGTTCTTAATTTTGGGGTTATTGTTTGTGCTAGTACACTGGACAACTACCACCAATCAAAACTGAATGTAGCCTATTCATGGCTTGACACATCAGAACTAGTGACCTCTCGGAGACGAATGCCACCGTAGCAGTTGTTGACTTGTCTCAAACATCACCACCAATGACAATCACTCTAATGATGAAAAGACCATCAATAATATATCATAGCATAGGTTGTGTATCCTGATATTTAGCAATACATGGTGCACGTTAGAATTCAACCCATTCCATTTGGGACTTGTATTTGCAAGCAGGCAAATGGAAATATTATTTCCTGCTAGTGATATGTTTACTCCTGAAATCTTGATAAATCATTCCCTGCTTGTGATTGAAGTCTTTGTAAATCATTTCCTTGAAGCCTTGGTAGATCATGTTATTTCTTATAATAATGTAGCAGTATATTGTATAATATCATAGCATACATTTTGAAATTCTATAACTAGTTAAAAAACTGATTTTTTTCGGAATTACTTTGGAACTACAATCCTTACTGTATCATATATACTTGCTTATAAGATGAGTTCATCACATATTGTGCCAGCGGATCTTGGTCTATGCAGTTTGTTAGGAGTAATCAATCAGTAGAACATTCAAAATAGACCCTGATCTGCATGTGCAATGTGCTACTGCATATCTCAGTCTTTGTTGTTTGCAGTTTGATTATATATGGTGCAGCAGCTGCCATGGCAAAAAGATGATAAGCAGTCAAGATAGGCTTTTTAAAAAATTATTTTGAATGGCATTGGAAAAGAAAAATGACAATTCTTTTTATTCTGCATCCTTGCCCACCTAGAAAATTGTCTACCTCTCTGTAAGGAATTGTCCTTTTTTGTTTTTGATTTTTTTCCCCCTCAATATTCTGATATTTACTTACAACAGTGTTGGGATTTCAAAGGATTAGCTAGTGTAACCTTGCTGACTTTGAATTTCTGAAGATTCTCTGTGAAAGCTTATATTGTGAATTTTAAGGTATCCCAGCATCTTCAAGCTATTTGAAAACGTTTGGATCTTTTGGAATATCTATCCCTGGTAATCCTGCACTATTAGCAGCCAATATAGCCAAGGTTTTCCAAGGTATATCAAGCATCAAATCTTCAGAAGTTCAAGGATTTCATGTGAATATATTTTTGTATCTTAAAATACCTTTAGAATCAAACTTTGTGTGTTTGAAATCTAGATTTGCCATATCATTTTTGTGACATCCAGTTAGACCACACCGTCATGCAACATTCATAAAAATAATTGACCATGGAACTTGACAGTTCTAGCCATTCCTTAAGTTGGATATTGATGGCATCGTACAGATCTGAAGTTAAGAAGAAGAAAAAAATAAGCTAATTTATACTGGTATTTTGTTATTAGGATTTTATTACTCTTAACTGTTACTGTGTCTTACCTTCATTGTGGTTTTGCAGAAATTAGCAATATATATATATATATATATATATATATATATATATATATATATATATATATATATATATATATATATATAATTTCTTAACATGGAATAGGGATGAGGTCACCAAACAAGTATATATACAGTGTGGCCAGACTGATTTCATTATTTTTCTTATTTGATGTATAAGCGTTCACCAACCAGCATGCCTCTTATTTTAAAACTGATGGACCTTGATCACTTTTTGCTGCACATTAATGTGGAGAAAAAGGTGACTTAGAGCACCCGCCATGGAAGCAGGAGGTCATAGGTTTGATCCCGGCCGAGTCATACCAAAGACTTACAGATATGGTACTAACAGCTGCCTCGCTTGGCGCTCAGCATTAAGATGTTAGTGTTAGGACTGGTCGGCCTGGTGTCAGGATAATGTGACTGGGTTGAGCTGAAGGCATCATGCTGCAGACACATGCTACATGTCTGCAGCATGATGCAACAGTGCTAGACATCACTATAAACTGCCTCACTGCAGACATCATAGCGATATGACTGAAAAATTGTTAAAGCAACGTTAAAAATCTTAATCAAACAAACATTTAACAACAAGCAATTCTGCATGATCCAAGATCGAGCAAATGCAGCTGTCTTTTCAACTTAATAAAGTTTCAGTTCAACCATTTTATAATTATTATAAAAGGTAACTTTACCACACAAGTCATTGACAAACAATTCAATCAAGGCGCTATTTCTTCAGAACATCCTCCTCCTTTAGGACATCCTCGGGGGTGGGGGTGGGGGTAATAATTGTGGTAGGACTTTTAAGAAGTCATTAAAAAATGACAGAAGAATTTTTCCTGAAGGTTTATGGCTATTCAAAGATGATAGGAAAAGTTAAATAAGAGGGAGACACTGGCATTGTTGTGTACTAGAGATGATTATTTAAGGGAGGTGACCGTTAAATATGCTTTATTTATGGGGATGATTTATTTCGTCAAGGACTATTCTCTTTTTGATACTATCTTGAGAACAAATTGTACAAAAACATGATACAAAACCATTGGTTGTAATTACTAAGTTGTACTATTATAAATACTAAGTTCAGTTTTAATACTTTGCTGTAGTAAAAACATGCATGCTTGCGATGTTTCTTAAATACTGTAATATTTTATGCGGATTTTCATGCAATGGAGTCAATTTCATACAAATGTTGAGTACTGGAAGTTTTTCTTAATGTGTTCTGTTGTTTTTGGTGGATGAGGACTTGCATGTGGTGTCAGTAACAACTGGTAATGTGTAGAAAGTCTGAATTTTGTAGATATTTCAGTATAGCATCATGTATACATTTATATTCAATAACCGTTTTTGAAAATCAATTCTTTCAAATATTGCATTTTAGCTCTACAACAATGCTTTTGATGAATAATCAATAGATGTATGTAAAAGAACACCTGCTGCCCTGTTTAAATTACAGTTCAGTAATAATCAAGAATTGGAAGAAGATATGCAGTACAGAATATAAATTTCAGTAGGTAATATATTTCTTATTTGGTAGGTACATTTTAGATGACAGTATTTTGCAGATATTGGTAATAGGGTCACCCTATTATGAATTATAAGCAATCCTGAGATGGAGGAACATCTTGATTTCCAGTACTGCAATATTTGCTATATTTCTGTATAGTTCCAGTTAAAATTGTATATCAGACAAAACTGGTAATTCATGAATCCAGCAAAGTGGACTTCTGAAATTATTGCAGAGTGCAATTGTAGAACATCATACTGTTACAATTCTCCATTGCTATCACAGTTTGATTATCAGTCAGTGAAGTGATCCATGGTATCAGAGAGTTTATCTTGTACTGTGGTGACATCCTCCATCCATTACAGTACACGTTAAATAAAATGACACAATAATGATGTTTAATGACCTGGAACTACATAATACAGTATATACACACTTATATGACAAGTCCAATTGCAAACTCCACACAAAATGTACCAGCAAATCTGGGTATGTGCTATTTGATAGGAGTTAAAAGTAGAAGAAACAACATCGACTCAGAACTGCATGCACATTGTGCTGCAGCATATGAGGGTTTTGGTTGTTTGCTGTTTGATTTGACTTATAAGTTAGTATATATGGTAAATGCATTTCAGTTGCTATAGGGTCTATGACCATTACAGGTTCAGGAATATCCCTTTACAATAGCGAGTTCCACTGTATTTTATTCATTTCTATTTAGGCAGGCCACTTGCAAAATTAATAATCAATTACTGTACAGTATATTCTTGATTAAAGGTTAGGGCCAACTGCAAACAACATAGACCCTGATCTGGCATCACATAATGCACTAGCAGTTCAGGATCCATGTTGTTTTTCAGTTGATTAGATATAATAAACTACATAAATGATCTGCTGGCACATGTGCTGGCAGATTTGAGTCTTTGGGTCTGTCGGATGGCAGATCAGAGATTTTGGGTCAGTCTGATCACAGATCTGAGTTTGGGTCTGTTTGACTGCAGATCTGAGTCTTTGGGTCTGTCTAATGGCAGATCCGAGTTGTTGGGTCTGTCTGACCACAGATCTGAGTCATTGAGTCTGTCTGATGGCATATCTGAGTCTTTGGTTCTGTCTTATAAGCAAGTACACATATAATATAATTTCTTTATCAAAATGACTACTGCATTTTACAAGACATGCAGACAATAATCATTCTGTATATCAAGTATAAGAATATCTTAAGATGACACAGATAATGACCTGAGATTGCTTTAGGCAAATATGTAACAAGTGAGACAATCTTTAACTTGCCAAGTTGTAATAGACTGGTGTAAGAATTTCATTTTTAAATCAGTACTTGTGTAACAGTCTTTGCACAGTTTACTTCCTTTATATTTTAAGTACTTTTATTATGAAATTTGTAAATTAAAGTTCAAAATACCATTAGAATTTAGAAATATGACAGGATGGAGAAATTCTTGATATGTACATGTATTTGCATGCCAGAAAAATGGATCTAGTACTTCAGTCATCATCATTTGGAATCTCTTATCCAGTGCTTGGGCCCAGAGTGGCAGAGTGGTCCATTATGGATCATTGCCATCTTACCTGACTGCACGAGTTTGAGCTTCAGATTTGGCCGATGTGAGTATGTGAGATGGCTTGTCTGTAGCATCTTGTATGTCAGTGGTTCTTTCAGATGGGGGGGGGGGGGGATTTCCTGGGTTACTTCTCCACCATTAATACTGGTCATGTTAAGCCTATCGTGTGATAAAGAATGGTGTTAAACCCTACAACAATAACAACTCTTCTCCAGTGTAAAGTTGTATTCCAAGTAATGTTTTTTTTTTTTTTTTTTTGCAAATGGGAACGTCTTTTGTTTTGATGAGAATTAGTCTCGTTATAAAGAGCCTCATGACAGCTGAAAATATGATCATTGGTTTTGTCTTGTGTGGTAACATTAAGTACATTTATATAACAAATGCCAGGGAAGCAATTTTTGGGATTTAAACTTGTTACAGCTATTTAATTATAGAGTGGGTTGCTTATTGTCACATTCTGCTTGAAAGTTATAAGGGAAAGTGAGATTGAACACTTCTCTAATTGTCACTCGTTGTCTCACAGTCTGTCTGTCTATCTAGCTACCTTTTTGATCTATTCTTTGAATGTGGTCTGTCTTTCTTTAACTCATCAAGTGAAATGAGATTTATAAGTACTATTCAATATGTTGTACTTTATCTGGTTCATTTGATATATTATCTTTCCATGTTACCATATATACACGTGTTTGTATCAACTTCCAGCTCTATAGAACATTTTGTTTGAATTCTTACCCAGGTAAAATAAAGCATATCATCTAAATTTGTTTTACATTAACTATTTTAGGCATAGGACAACTTAGTTGATGAACTGCAGCAAATTAAATTTCATCTCATTAGATTGCCGTGTTAAAGATTCAAGATTGACTGCATACTTTTTTGACTTGTTGGTGAAAGTAATGCCTGTGTTGCTTGTATATTGAAGAAGAAAGATTTAGGTCTACATATTACTTTTACTTGCCTCAGCCATAGGAGTTATTATATTCTATAGCTTTTAGTTGTTGAAAAGCACATAGCAGGATTAATGGGATGACATGAAATCTATAACGTTATTGCACAGGCTGTATAGTTGTATACAATTGAGAACCATGTTTTTGCAAGGGCTGTAGATTTATGGTATGAAATTGACAGCCTTGTTATTACACAGGCTGTATAGTTGTATACAATTGATAACTGTTATTTCACAGGCTGTTGATTCATGGTATGAAATTGACAGCCTTGTTATTACACAGACTTTGGATATATGGAACTAAGCGTTAGGCTGTAGAGATGCAGCCTTGGGAGGCCATCATATTATATGATACTGAAATCAGCTCAAGCAGAGGAGAGATTATCATAATCCTGTTTTCTAAGTCTGAATTAAACTAAGTGAGTTAATAAAAATAGGACATCCTCATTGAGACATGTACCGTATATACTGTACAAACCTGATCCAACTTCATAAATCTAGATCTGACATCCCATAAAGCACTGGTACAGTATATTGAGTTTAAGTATATTGGTACAGTATATTGAGTTTAAGTATATTGGTACATTAGATTTAGTTTAAGTTAGTATATTGGTACAGTAGATTGTGTTTAAGTATATTGGTATAGTAGATTGAGTTTAAGTATATTGGTACAATAGATTGAGTTTAAGTATATTGGTACAGTAGATTGAGTTTAAGTATATTGGTACAGTAGATTGAGTTTAAGTATATTGGTACAGTATATTGAGTTTAAGTATATTGGTACAGTAGATTGAGTTTAAGTTAGTATATTGGTACAGTAGATTGTGTTTAAGGATATTGGTACAGTAGATTGAGTTTAAGTATATTGGTACAGTAGATTGGGTTTAAGTATACTGGTACAGTAGATTGAGTTTAAGTATATTGGTACAGTAGATTGAGTTTAAATATATTGGTACAGTATATTTTGTTTAAGTATATTGGTACAGTAGATTGAGTTTAAGTATATTGGTGCAGTAGATTGAGTTTAAGTATATTGGTACAGTAGATTGAGTTTAGGTATATTGGTACAGTAGATTGAGTTTAAGTATATTGGTACAGTAGATTGAGTTTAAGTATATTGGTACAGTAGATTGAGTTTAAGTATAGTGGTACAGTAGATTGAGTTTAAGTATATTGGTACAGTAGATTGAGTTTAAGTATATTGGTACAGTAGATTGTGTTTAAGTATATTGGTACAGTAGATTGAGTTTAAGTATATTGGTACAGTAGATTGAGTTTAAGTATATTGGTACAGTAGATTGTGTTTAAGTATATTGGTACAGTAGATTGAGTTTAAGTATATTGGTACAGTAGATTGAGTTTAAGTATATTGGTACAGTAGATTGAGTTTAAGTATATTGGTACAGTAGATTGAGTTTAAGTATATTGGTACAGTAGATTGAGTTTAAGTATATTGGTACAGTAGATTGAGTTTAAGTATATTGGTACAGTAGATTGTGTTTAAGTATATTGGTACAGTAGATTGAGTTTAAATATATTGGTACAGTATATTTTGTTTAAGTATATTGGTACAGTAGATTGAGTTTAAGTATATTGGTACAGTAGATTGAGTTTAAGTATATTGGTACAGTAGATTGAGTATAAGTATATTGGTAGCATCAATGAGAAGAACAAGCAGCAAAGACTCTGATGTGATGGCAGATGATGTGATTGCAGATCAGTGTTGTGTTGTTTGCTGCTGACCAAACTTGTAAACGAGTATATATGATATCTCATATGATCTGTATGATACACATTGTTAAATTGACTGTTTTACTTTTGTCTGTGATTGTATGCCATAACTAATATGTAGATATATCTTTCGAGCTCAGAATATTCTAGAAACAGACTTATTTGAAATTTGATTGGAATTTCCATTACAATGAATCAACTGAAAATGTATATAAATAGGGACTTTGAGAAACAAAAAATTCATTCCTATCTTAGTTCAGTGTCTAGAATCCATTTTGTTCACAGTTTACAGCTATGTTTATATATAATACGAGAGGAATTATTTTATTATATTATTTATCAGAGGTTTTTAGTGGTTTTGGACTTTGGAACATTTGTGAACTCATTCAAAGATATTCTGGATTTCATTGTTGTGGTACATCAGGACAGTCAAGACTATTGCAATTCATTTGGAACATTCTGCAATTTTGGGTTTTTGATAGGACATTTAAGATTATTTGGAGTTTAATTCAAAATACTGTCTCATACATTTCACTTTATAACTTCGAGAAGTAAATTGGTCATGGATTTTACTTAAAACTGAGGGATTATTTTGGTTGATTTTTCTTAAATTTGTTGCTTTTACTTTTTTTTCTGTTGCTTAATTTAAGACCTAGAAGTCATAACAATATCAATTCTGTTTTGTTCTCAGTTTTTGGTTTAGGATTGTTTATTTTGTATGTTTCAATCTTGAAAAATTAGCATATGATTTTGCCAGAAAGTATGGTTTGACAAGCAGTATCAAAATAAACTTAAATACCAAGCTGGCAGATCTGGAGTTACTGTCAGACACTGGCTGCATTTTTGGGTGCATGGCAGTATGGATCAGGGTTTATATATAGCGGAAAGTCCTGTATATAATGTTTGCTGTTGCAATGCTGCATATATTTGGTCACCCACATTTTGTTTTCAATATAATTTGAAAAAGCGTTGTGGTTTTGTAATTTGTGGAGGTCATATTAAAAGAAGGATAAAGCAGAGAACCTTTATCATCAAGTACTTCCATTTAAATTATGTATTAGAGAGTGACTGACCATATTTACGTAAAGGCCATCTTCACCATTAATTAAAATGAACCAGTCATTCTGAGTTGGAAGACCAAGATGATCTATATCAAACAGTATTCATAAGCCCGTTCGCGTACAAGTCGAATCCCCCAAACTGAATAGGTATAAACACTAGAAGTGACAAGCCGATCCACAACTCCATGACATCACGCGGTATATTCTAAATGCATTTATTTAGGCAAACTTATATTTTAAAAAAATTGTTCAAAAGAAATGGTATAAACTTGTTTGAAAAGTATTTTATTTAATTTTCTGTTTTCATTTTGTTTCTGCCTAATTTAGATTTATGTATAACTTGATCGAACGGTGTGAAGAATTGAGAATTCGCTAGTTGCTGTAACACACTATCTCTCCCTTTTGACACAAGCATTGTCTGTTTATTCATATTTGCATTGGACATTTTATATCAGTGCACCAGTAATTGCGTTTTTGTTTTGCCTTGAAATTGTAAATACCTAACTCAATAAAATGTAATCCCAGTATGACTACACAAGGAACAAAATACCGTTTGAGTCAACGCTCGCAACAGAACGCACATAATGGCGCCACCGCATGTACATTGTAGGTTTAAGCATACGCTGCACTAAACTTTAACGATATCTCCAAAATACAATAATGAAGTTTCAGAAATAATGCTTCGAAAATTATGATAATTCCGTAAAAAAGCCGAGTTTTAGTTTGCTTTTATTTAAGCGACCTTACACCATACCTGTCAACTCTTACGCAGAGGAAAAAGGTCCAGATTTTTAGGGTCGTTCCATTTCACATCTCCCGACTTTTGCAGTGAACTTCCGATTATTACATTATGTCTTCGATTTTCATTTATCCTTAAAAACAAAAGTTATAAAATAAATAGATACACTGTGTGCAATCCATGGAAGTCATGTAAATGTATCACTTGTGAATATTGTTGTGATGAAATAATTACTGTATAGAAATAATTCGCTTTTTCAGTAAATAGAATGTTAAATTAAACATTACGTAATTAAATTTACGATTTAAAAAAAAGACTCTACAAGAATACAAACAAATCTCAAAATAAACCCGAACAAAACAGTGAACCACAATAATAAAACTGTCGACAATTATTTCAATCTCCAGAACGATCCCTATCAATGCTGTAACTACATATGCTATAGCGCCATTCCCACCAAATAAACTTGCACGAGTGAAAACCTGGCATTTTATACCGTATATACGAACGTTAATTACCATCGTTAAATTAAAAGAAAGAATGAATGTACATAATACGTAATTCAGTCTCCTTACTTGGATTTGAAAGAGTTTACATGTTTGCCTGTTTTACAAAAGTACGGCAATCGTGCAAATATTGTGGAATAAAAGGCAATTACAAATCAATGTACTGGTTTTATAGTTGCCGGTCAAAATTACTTCTTAGCACGAGTCAGTTGCAGGGTTTTATTGTTGTCGGAAAACGAAAGACTAAACAGGCCAACTATCAGCAAAGGAGACTTCGATCAAAATATCATCAAGCTTTTCCATTGTGTGGAAAGTTATGATGATGTTCATCCAAAACACAATGTAGGATTTTAATACGTCTGCTTGCAAGGCAGCCACACTTAACCACTTTACCGAACAGGCGTAAAACGTTAGTTGACTCGGCGGTGATTACATATTTGTGGTATTCCACTCCTTGAATTATCAAAATTATTTCTTTTAGAAAATCTAGTAATTCATGCCTTACTGAAAAACAAATGCAGTACATTTGCAACATACATGCAGAATGATGGAGAACAGGAAATGAACAACTACATTTGTTACGTAATGTTATGTACTTTAAAAGTCTTGATATGATTGGCATGTGTATAATTTTAAAACTGCGCAGCCAGGAATTTAATCTTGACACTTATAAACCAGGTTAATTTAACAAACAAAATCTTGAATATGGGAGTGTTTAATCCCTTTTTCTTGTCTTATGATGCTAATGGAAGAGGAAGATTATCACTTTTCCCTTGACTGGGTGAAGTAGAAGAAATGTAGTTTTGGCTCCAATCTTTCATAGTTGGCAAACCAGTCAAATCAACAGGTAGTCTATTTTTAAGTCCGTGCTGTTTTTCTTTTTTTATTATCTTGTCTTATCTTGGTGCCCATTTCATCAGCCTAAATGAAATGTACACCAACATCGTCTTAAGCAGAGTGGCAAAAGGGCCTTAATTGCCTCAGGATGGAGTGGAAATATTTAAACTTTTTGTTATCTGTAAGGAACTCAGAAGTACCGTCTTGTCTGTACTTTATTTCATCGTGAGATTTTTGTGAGAGGAAATGTTTAATTTTCAGGTTGCTCTATTCACCTGCAACTTTTGAATAAATTTACTTTTGGTGTAAAGTTGATTGCTTGATTTGCTCTCAGATCTCTTGCATTATGTGTTAGATCTAATAGTGCTCTCGTATCTCTTGCATTATGTCTTACATCTAATAGTGCTCTCAGATCTATTGCATTATGTGTTTGATTTGCATAGCATAATGTGTTAGATATAATTGTGCCCTTAGATCTCTTGCATTATGTATTAAATTTTCATGGCATAATGTGTTAGATCTAAGTGTGCTTTGATACCTCTAGCATTATGTGTTAGATCTAATAGTATTCTCAGATCTCTTGCATTATGTCATAGATCTAATAGTGCTGTCAGATCTCTTGCATTATGTGTTACACCTAATAGTGCACTCAGATCTCTTGCATTGTGTGTTAGATCTAATAGTGTTCTTAGATCTTTTGCATTATGTTAAATCTAATAGTGCTTTCAGATCTCTTGCATTATGTCTTAGATCTAATAGTGCTTTCAGATCTCTTGCATTATGTGTTAGATCTAATAGTGCTTTCAGATCTCTTGCATTATGTCTTAGATCGAATAGTGCTCTCAGATCTCTTGCATTGTGTCTTACATCTAATAGTGCTGTCAGATCTCTTGCATTGTGTCTTAGATCTAATAGTGCTGTCAGATCTCTTGCATTATGTGTTACATTTAATAGTGTTCTCAGATCTCTTGCATTATGTCTTAGATCTAATAGTGCTGTGAGATCTCTTGCATTATGTGTTACATTTAATAGTGTTCTCAGATCTCTTGCATTGTGTCTTACATCTAATAGTGCTGTCAGATCTCTTGCATTATGTGTTACATTTAATAGTGTTCTCAGATCTCTTGCATTATGTCTTAGATCTAATAGTGCTGTGAGATCTCTTGCATTGTGTCTTACATCTAATAGTGCTGTCAGATCTCTTGCATTATGTGTTACATCTAATAGTGCACTCAGATCTCTTGCATTATATGTTACATCTAATAGTGTTCTCAGATCTCTTGCATTATGTGTTACATCTAATAGTACTCTCAGATCTCTTGCATTATATGTTAGATCTAATAGTGTTCTCAGATCTCTTGCATTATATGTTACATCTATTAGTGCTCTCAGATCTATTGCATTATGTGTTTGATTTGCATAGCATAATGTGTTAGATATAATTGTGCCCTTAGATCTCTTGCATTATGTATTAAATTTTCATGGCATAATGTGTTAGATCTAAGTGTGCTTTGATACCTCTAGCATTATGTGTTAGATCTAATAGTATTCTCAGATCTCTTGCATTATGTCATAGATCTAATAGTGCTGTCAGATCTCTTGCATTGTGTCTTACATCTAATAGTGCTGTCAGATCTCTTGCATTATGTGTTACACCTAATAGTGCACTCAGATCTCTTGCATTATGTGTTAGATCTAATAGTGTTCTTAGATCTTTTGCATTATGTTAAATCTAATAGTGCTTTCAGATCTCTTGCATTATGTCTTAGATCTAATAGTGCTTTCAGATCTCTTGCATTATGTGTTAGATCTAATAGTGCTTTCAGATCTCTTGCATTGTGTTACATCTAATAGTGTTCTCAGATCTTTTGCATTATGTTAAATCTAATAGTGCTTTCAGATCTCTTGCATTATGTCTTAGATCTAATAGTGCTGTCAGATCTCTTGCATTATGTCTTAGATCTAATAGTGCTTTCAGATCTCTTGCATTATGTGTTAGATCTAATAGTGCTTTCAGATCTCTTGCATTATGTCTTAGATCGAATAGTGCTCTCAGATCTCTTGCATTGTGTCTTACATCTAATAGTGCTGTCAGATCTCTTGCATTATGTGTTACATTTAATAGTGTTCTCAGATCTCTTGCATTATGTCTTAGATCTAATAGTGCTGTGAGATCTCTTGCATTGTGTCTTACATCTAATAGTGCTGTCAGATCTCTTGCATTATGTGTTACATCTAATAGTGCACTCAGATCTCTTGCATTATATGTTACATCTAATAGTGTTCTCAGATCTCTTGCATTATGTGTTACATCTAATAGTACTCTCAGATCTCTTGCATTATATGTTAGATCTAATAGTGTTCTCAGATCTCTTGCATTATATGTTACATCTATTAGTGCTGTCAGATATATGGCCCACTTCTCATAAAGTATTGAGATCCCTGACATAGTGTATTAAATCTGAATGAGATAATCCCTGACATAATGTGTTCAATCTGAATGATATTATCCCAGACATAATGTGTTAAATCTGAATGAGATAATCCCTGACATAATGTGTTAAATCTAAATGAGATAATCCCTGACATAATGTGTTAAATCTGAACGAGATAATCCCTGACATAATGTGTTAAGTCTGAATGTGATAATCTGTGACATAATGTGTTAAATCTGAATGAGATAATCCCTGACATAATGTGTTAAATCTGAATGAGATAATCCCTGACATAATGTATTAAATCTGAATGAGATAATCCCTGACATAATGTATTAAATCTGAATGAGATAATCCCTGACATAATGTATTAAATCTGAATGAGATAATCCATGACATCATGTATTAAATCTGAATGAGATAATCCATGACATAATGTATTAAATCTGAATAATGTGCTGGTAGACCATGACATACACTTAGGAATAGCAAATGCCCAAATCATATGACTGTGTGATGGCAGATCTGGGTTTAGTATTTCCTGGTTGGATGTGATTAATATACTGTGTAAATCATAACTGTTAGGTAGATAGGCTTGGTATGAACTTTTCTCCCTACATTCAATGATGTTTTTGAACAAATTGGTGCAAAGTAAGGGTATTCCATTCAAGTGTAAACTGAAATAGGACACTCTAAGTGTGTCATTAACCTTTTACATTTTTTGCCCCAAGTTGTATTCCTCAGAATAAGTACTTGTTTTAGCAAGTAAAGCAAATATTTATATGCTGTACATATCCACATATCTACATCTAGAAGTTTATGGGGGTGGGTGGATATAAATCTTGAATGATCAATCTTTGATCCACTCAACCTCAAGAGGAATGGAAAAGATTGTGAACACATTTAACAGCTTTAGCTGGAAGGAAAAAATGGAAATGAGAGTAAAATGCACGATAAACTGTGCTACTTTCTTTTAAATTTAGTTCAGAAGTCTTTGATTTAATATTGATAGGCAAGGGATATTTCCTAAATAAAGGGGAAAAAAAACCCAACAAATATTAATGAAAAAAATCTCTTTTGAAAATTAATGGAAGGTCTTTGAAAGAGAAATTCATGATTTATTGACCTGCTGGATGAATTTCTTATATCCCAGACCTTAGCTTTACAGTTAGCATTGTTGCTAGGAGCACCCCACATGTTTTAGCAGCAGAAAGTGACTCCAAAGCTCTCAAAGTATTTAAGATTGATTATCTTGGACTCTTTAAGACCTTGCTATAACATGAGTTTAAAGGTTTGAAATACTGTTTTGATGACTCTTTGTCCTCCTGGGTCCTTAGTTTGTCCCCCCAAAATGGCAGACTTTTGGTTTTAAAGAACCTTGACCATTGTATATTGGTCATCAGATTGATATTCCTTAAGAGAAACCTTGAATCATGTCTGCATTTTAATTATTTTTATATAATGGTCATAAATGCGAAGAGCTGAAGGGATGGACTGTTGTCCATTTACCATCGATGGTCATCTATCCATTAGTACAAGTTCATTATTAATCTGCTTCATAAACTAGTTGGTGGATTGCCATGAAACTTTACACATATATTCATCCCTTGATTGTTGTTGCTTTTGTTGTTATTTTGGTTTGATGCCATTTCTCAGCACATGATTAATGCATAGTGGTCAAAAAAACTGGTGGAGGAAGAACCTGGGAAACCCCAGTATGAAACGTTGACCCAAAGAAAGCCACTGGCAAGCTATCTCACATGTCTACATCATCCGCTGATCTAGTTGGTTTGTATATTGGAACATCTAATATGTCCACAACTAGTTCTCCTGCATGGATGGTAATATCAACAAGGGGTATACTTATTACTTTGATGGGATCTAAATCACAGTTGTGTTAATCTTATATCCAGGATGGTCACCATGTCAGTCCTATTGAAAATCTTATGGTTTTTTTTTTCTCAGCATGGGGTTTTTCACTATAAGACTTTGTAAAGCAGTAATGTCCATCTTGTCTGACCTGTGGGCTGATTTTAATTGACCCATGAGGGCTTGAGCAATTTTTTGTGCATTTATGTTAAAGAAATCCATGGCTTACTGTCAATGTATATCTTCTTAGCCAGGTAAAATTTTAAAAATAATTTGTATAGTTGTTGCTTTTAAGTTTTCTGCTATGGCCCTTGGCTTCAAGACAAATTTTGCAGTGGCCCATGGTATAAAAAATAGCACTGTCTTAAAGTATCTAGTTGGTCCCAAATAAAAATAGATAAGGATATACAAATAGCTTGATATTGTCACTTTTTTTTATTGCATGTTGGAGGTTGAATCCTCAAGGTCAAAATGACAGCTCAGTAGTTTTAGGTTTCTTTTCTGACTGTTTTCTATCATCAAAGCTGATACCAATGCATGGATGAACCATGGTTCCTTTATGCTTTCTCATTTTGATGGCATTCCAGTTAAGGTTATATATTCAATGTCTAAGTTACTGAGTTACTTTTTGTGCCCATTTCCTGTAATGCCTTTTGAGATGAGGCAGTGAAACTTTGTAACTTTTCATGTTTTCACAGTAACTTGACGACTCGGCCTTCAAGGTCATGGAGCTCATTACTGTGAATGTCTATGACCTCACCATGGTAAACTTGCCACAAAATTTCAATGAACTAGCTTGTTGAGTTACATATTACAGTGTACTATCCTGCCAATTTGACCAATCAGTCTTGTACCTACGCATGTGACCAAACAGTTGTGTACCTATACATGTGACCAAACAGTCTTTGCACCTATACATGTGACCAAACAGTCTTGTACCTACACATGTGACAAAACAGTCTTGTACCTATACATGTGACCAAACAGCCTTGTACCTATATATATATATATATTACCAAACAATCTTGTACCAGTAACCCACACATGGGGAGATGGCATAAAGGACCCATTCCTGGATAAGAGTTCTGATCTTTCATTGGTAAAAATGTATATTTAGATTGAACTAAAAATAAAACTCCACAAGAGATAATTTTTTTATTATTACATTTTCTACTTACTGATCCTGGCTTGGACAATTCTTTTTGAGCTAAGCAAGAACATTTCATATTTTATTAAACATTTTGCACCAATGAGTTCTTCACCCAATGAGGTTTAGACCCAATGTATTTTGATGATGGCAGTTTGCTCTAATTGAAAATGGTGACAGTTTTATATTAATTATGTCCACCTTTGAAACACTTTTGAAAATGCTGTCATTCAAGACATTTCAGACTTTTTATACATCCAGCAGTTCAAAAAAAGAAATAGTCCTATTTTTGAATTCCAAGAAATTCATTTCTGACATGTTCTTCAAATGACTCATTTGTAATTATTGCCATATCACCATTTCTAATTGTTATGATGTGTGATTGACAAAATACTGTATCAACAAAATTTACACTAATTAACTTTCCTTTGATGAATGAATTTCAAGAATATTGTCTGGTGTGCATATAATTCTGTCTTTGAGAGTTTTGCAATTATACCACTCCCTTGATAACTTGTACCTTGACAATTCACAAATCTGCTTATAATGCACGGTCAGGCATGTATCCCATTAATTGTTTCCTAGACAATACCCAAAATTGGCCCATATTCGTTAAAGTGAAGAAACTTACAATTGAAATGGACAACTAAAAACCATGTTATATCACTTATTTTATAGCCAAAAACAATGGTATCCAGAAATTTGAACCAACACTAGGATATTCTGAACTTTAAATAAGAAGTCATAAGATTTGTTAAATTTTTTTTCCAAATAACACTATTAGTAGACCACCATATATAACAATACTCTATGAAATCTCGATCAGTGACAATGTCACAAACTTCTTTTGGAGGCAAGACTTTCGAAAGTAGGAATGAAACAAGAGTTGAAATTGATGTTTTAGTCCTTGTTTCATTTTGGTAAAGTGTAATCATAAAAAACTCAATGTACCTTTTATTTAATCCTGAAATATGCCAATCGGAATTAGTGGCCTTGGGTATGATAATACCAATAATATTTTACTAATTAATGTAGAACATTATTTAAAAATGGATTCTCGACACTGATGGCTGTTTTCACAAAATATATTTCCCTAGTTTTTGATAAAAGAGCATATTGTTTGGCTTTTGATTGAATCAACAAAAAGCAGTGATGCACAATGTTTTCGCATACACAAGATGGTTGTCAAAACCAGTTGGAATAATGTTTAATAGATTAGCATATTGTAATTAAAGATAATTTATAGAGAATTGCAAAAAAACTTTGTTACAAAAGCACTTTGTTGATGATTCTTCCCAATATAATTATTAAACAAAGTATTAAGCTGATAAACAGCCAAGCTGTAACACAACCACCATTTTCTCAATATCCAATTGGGATTGCATCAGCTTTTATGTTGTTTGGAGGTTCCTCACTAATTCACTGACTGTAATAACACTTCAGTATAGCACTGTCCATTCAATAAGGCATTTATGGTCATGGATCCATTTATAGAATATAAATAGTAATACCATATATACATATTTGTAGGTTGAGTCCAGCTGCAAACTGCATGGACCCAGATCTGCTGGTGCATTATACACAGCAGACATGGATCTGTGCAGAACAAACAACAAAGGACCTAATTTGCAGGTGTCATTATCAAATGACAGAAAAGGATCTTTGTTGTTTTCCATTACAGGAGATTATAGTTGGTACTATACATCTATAATTCATTCAGAATAAGGGGACATCACCTATAACATTACACTTTTATGGTCATAGAGACATGCTGTATTTTGGACATTTTCATTAGAAAGATGATGACAATTTCTTGGGAGTAAAATGTACTGTTAAATAGTAACACATTCAAAACTCGATTATTTCCAATACCGTTAAAATGTTCCGTCAGTAAGATCATAGTCACCTTTTATTTCAGTATATTGGGTTGCAGCAGTTTCAGGGCTTGTAAAATGTGTGATTATTTCCACTGTTTATAGTAAAATTTAATTGGCTTGTTTTCAGTAGCAGATTGTGATTGTTTGAACAAGTCGATAATATTCAAATTTGATCAAACTCGCCTTATAAATCAGTTTGGTTTTGATTTGAATTATTACTTCTGGATAGAGAAAACACTACTATAGAAGACATAGACCGTTTTCTACTTAAAAGCAGTGTGCCTGGATACATTTTTATTATTGGCATGGATTGATTTTGGCTCTTGAATGGCTAAGAACTGGTGATGGTTCCATGAATGTGAATTAGACAAGCATCTTGCTTGTGCTAATTTAGGAGCATATTGACAAAACCTTATGGCCTAGGGATTGATTGAGCATTAGATATTGTATAGATGACAAGTCTGTGATGAAAAACACAGTTAATAATTGCAGAATTTTGAGTAATAATTGAAAATGAAAAAGAATGGATTCATTGAGCAGTAGTAAGTACCCTAATATTTCAAAATGTCCCAGTTGGCAGAGTGGCAGAAGGCTCTTACTTTTTCAGATCACTGTAATCACATCTCTGTTTATGCGAGTTTGAGTCTTGGTCTCAGCCAACATGGGTATGCGAGAAACCTTGTCGAGTTTGAGTCTTGGTCTCAGCCAACATGGGTATGCGAGAAACCTTGTCGAGTTTGAGTCTTGGTCTCAGCCAACATGGGTATGCAAGAAACCTTGTCGAGTTTGAGTCTTGGTCTCAGCCAACATGGGTATGCGAGAAACCTTGTCGAGTTTGAGTCTTGGTCTCAGCCAACATGGGTATGTGAGAAACCTTGTCGTTATCTTCACATAGGCTGGTGGCTCTTCCTGGGATTTTCCTTGTTCTTAGTAACTCTACCAGATATACTGGCCAACACATCCAGCAGATATACTGACCAACACGTCCAGCAGATATACTGACCAACAATTGTATGGCCTATCACAAACTCATTAGTGGCAGTAAGCCCACCACAACATCAGAATTCTATTGTTTTGTAATAAAACGTAACTTGTTTGATGTCATTGCAATATGTCTTCTGATTATGTGAAGTAGTGTTCGAGTTGTCACACACCTTAAAGATAAAATAAATTTAGTTTCCATGGTAACCACATGAATAAAAGCAGAAAATATTGTATAGCTTTAGGTAACAGGTTTATATTTTTAAGGCCCCCACCCCCCAAAATATGTTTCCAATTGTCTATTGAAATTAGACACAAAGATACATTGATCCCTTTCAATAGTGCTCTGAAAACACTATTTTTGACTGCAAGAACAAACTTAAAGATATAATAATATTTCATATCTTAAATATTTTCAGCATTTTTTGTGTTTTTCAATTTCATGGTTTTTGCTTTTTGTTTTTCTGTAGTCATATCATTATAGATGTTGTAAAGCGCTTAGAGCTTCTAAAGATTAGGTGCAATACAAAGTCCTCATTATTATTATTATTATTATTATTATTATTATTATTATTATTATTACATGTAATATTGGTTTTAGAATTAAGTTAGGGATTTTTTTTTAAAAGACACACACACACATATATATATATATATATATATATATATATATATATATATATATATATATATATATATATATATATAAAAATATATATATATATAATGATTAGTATATATAATGTATCAAGTGCTTGAAGTACTGGGCTATTAACTGGCTCCATTAGATGCAAAAATCAACTGAGTGATTGGTTTTAATTTTTTGTTATTATGATTTTTTTTGTGTTTTAACCATGTGGAAAAAGTGCTGGTGTTTGAAACAAAAAGCAGGGCTGATTGGCCGACCAGAAACAGACATACTTTTTGGGGATCCTACCAGATACAATTTGTAATATTGTACAGAAATTTATCTCTTTTTTTTTTTTTTCTTGGTTATCTTCAAAGTTAAGCCCACAAGAATGCAGCTAATTAAGAACTTGTATTTTATTGTGCAAGTAGTAATATATACATGTATACTCAAAAGTCAAGTCAAACTGTCAGCAAGAAAGATCCTAGTCTAGCAAAATGTGCCTGCTGATCAGGGTCTATGTTGTTTTCTCTAATAATTACTCTTAACAAACTACAAATCAAGATCTGTCAGCGAATTATGTGATGGCAGATCTGGGTCACTGCAGCTTGCAGTTAGACTTTTCTTATAAATGAGGATATACCCTAAGTAACCATAATGGGAAGTATTTTGTTTAATTTCAAGAGTTTCAGTTATGGAGTGTGAGTTGTTACTTATTGCTCCAAATTTGTGGCAGGATTATTGATGTGCTGTTTAGTTCACATTTATTGCTATATTCGTTTTGTATGATGATCCCTCATTATTTGACCCTTATCTCTATTGTCATCGTAATATCACTGTCCATTTCCGTGTTGAGGAGGATGTGTTATCTGTACTGGTGTCTTTAGATGATAATTTTCTTTTGGTAATGCTGCACATTCTATGCTAGACGTTTTTCAAATGGGTTTATTTGTTCTTATATAAATCAATTACACTGCGTTTTTAATTTTGTTCACTGCTTTTTAATTTTGTACGAACATTCTGTGCAAGGGTTGACCTCATCAGCCACCTGCGCATGCACAGCATAGAACCAGCCCCTCCAAACCTCAGATGACTAGAGAGGTCCTCGTTGAATCAATGGATGAATATAAAAAACACCCATGATCCGGCAGAATATACTTGCATCAATGCTTTTTGTCTGTCTGTTACCCACTTTGCTTCAGCACAATAACAACTTCCCTCTACATCAACAGTTACCAAACTTTGTTGATAGCTTGCAATTAAGTTCGGGAAGAAACTTGTTAATTTTGGGATCAAAGGGTTTAAGGTATTCACAGACCTGGATAGCTTGCAGATGAGGTAAAGAAGCCTCTGAAGTTGGTGTCCAAATGTCAAGGCCACTGCCTGTAATCAAAAGTTCAAGGTCACCCACAGAAGAACAAACTTGTGAATGGAATGGTTTTAAATCAACTTCTAGATCACTTGGGTAAAGTATGGATGGCTTGCACATAGACGAAACCTGGGATCTGAGAGGTCAAAGATCAGTGTCATTGGGGCGCAAAGAAAAAAGATTTCGCAAAATAAATTTTGTTGTAAAGTATACAAAGAAAGTTGGGTAGAAACATCACCAATCAGTTTTGAGGTCCAAAGGTCACAGTCATGAAAAGTGATATAAAAAATAACTGCTTCATACATAGTACATTTTTTATTGAATGGTTTCAACTTTATAGAAATGATGCCCAAATGATAAAAATAATCATTAATTTATTTAAAATAGACAAGTCATTTAAAAAACTACCAAAACCCCACTCATTAGAATTTGACCAAATTTGGTATAATTTATTCCCAGTTTCCAAAGGACTTGTACAATTGATTCTTATCAGTCTTGGATAATGGCTGCTGTAACTTTAATTTGAAAGCCTCTAAATGGCAAATTGCTCAATAGGAATTTGCCAGTTTAACAGAAAGTATCGTGGCATAACAGGTATTAATTTTTTTTTTAATGGTGATTGTTATTATAATTGACTTCCATTACAAAAAATAGAAGTAAACACCTTTATCTTGAATTCCTGAACATTCCTTTTGCCCAGTAGAGCATTAATCCATTCATTGGATTTTTCTTTAAATTATTCAGTTAGCTCTCTGTTCTTAGCAGGAAAAAAGTAATTTAAACAATTTAGGGATTTATTTAAGCTGACAGGGTTGAGTAGGAGCAGATTGCCAAAAAATCATAAGATCATGTTTCATTGGCTGACAGAAATGTCTGGCAGATTTCAATTGGCTTGAGCACCAACATTTTAAGCCCATCCATTTATATGTTGCTGTTGATTTTTACCAGAACAAAATTGCCTCAGTTGCTATGAATATTCATAAAGTATGGCTGACAGTCCTTGATAAGCTTATCAAACTGGACATGTATCCCTTGTTGTGTGATGTAGAACACTGTAAAAGAATAAATTCTTTACTGAGGATAATTGTTCGTGGCAGGGACAGTAGGCAGATGTCTCAGAGTCATTCCCTAATGATTCTGGATTGAAACAAATGCCATATCTACTCACTAATAAGACAAGTCTAACTGCAAACTGCACAGGCCCACGATGATATGCTATTGCACAATGCATTGCAGATCTGGGTCTGTGCAGTTTGTTATGAGTAATCAATGGAACAAACAAGATTCACCCTGATTGGCAGGTATGTTATGCTACGGTAGATTAGGATTATTGTTGTTTTGCAGTTTCACTCAAGTTATAATTGAGTGTATATGGTAGTTCAAGAAAATTCAGGCATACAAAACCTAGCATCGGAGAGTTTATCACCCAGAATTTAGTTTTTACCGAGGGTAACATAATAAAATAAAATAAAGACAACAGTCATGCATATAATTATAATGTTATAAAGGATATATAATATATCAATTTCAAAAAATATAAAAAAAATATACAATTTTATTGGCATTAAGACCATTAGGTTATCTAATTTGTGAATCCAGTAAGTTTCTTTTATGAGTCTTTTTGTCGCCATGCACAATATCTATCGGCATGAATGATAAATCAAGTAGAGAATGATTATTGGTGTTAAAGTGTGTTGAAATATTAGAGGAAAACTGAGGATCTCTATAATTTTGATATGAAAGCGATGATTATTAATTCTCTTAGAAATTTGTTGAAGCGTTTGTCCAACATATTGCATGCTATTTGTTTTACAGGTTATCAAATAAATCACATCAGTTGATATGCAGTTATTTCTTTCAAAACATTTCGTGCCTTAAGAATCATTAGTTAAATGAAAAACTAGCTGCACATAATTTTTAGCGTTTGTGTTGTATTTTATCTCAAGTCTTTGAAGAGGGGAATCTTGTACCTCTCCTGAAGGAAAGATAAATGTGAATGTACAATGTAGAACATGGCTTATTTCTAGCTTGTCCCCTTTCACCTGTGGCCTTTTTTTAAAATTTATTTGTGGCTCACAAGAGTTCCCTGTATGGTGCCCCTTGGGCACATAAAAAAAAGACCCATTAATATAAAAGTTATGGAGCATTAAGCATGACTTCAGACTGAAATCAAGTGCACCCTAAACTTACAGAAGAAAGTGCGCTCAACGCCAAAAAATCCTAAGACGGTCTTTTTCATTGGCTGATTGAAATGTCTTGATTGTTTCAGTTAGCTTGAGGATCTGTTGAGAGTACAATTGGTAGATTATCATTGATAGCATGAAGAAGAGACAAAAATGGAATCTTTAGCAAAATTGTGCTGCATTTACTTTCAAGGTGGTGTAGCTGCGGTTAGCACAAATGTACGGTAGATGTCCAGAATAAAATATGCAAAGGAATGGTTACTCAACTGACTCAAATCCCAGTATTGCAGCATAAAATAATGATAACGATCAGGCTAAGGATTTATTAATTTCTGCCATAAGTATGAAATTTTTCAGCATTACATACATTGCTCCATTCATTGTTTGTCAGACTAAACTGCAGTTTGATTCAGATTCATAAACGGTGGACATTTTTATTTTAGCAGTCATGGAAATTGTAGAAATTCTGCTGTTAAATCTGACACCAGAAATACTGATTCAGACATATCATTGAATATTTATGGCAGAAATGAACAAATCCATTTGATTGGTTATTATAATCATTATTGAGTGATATGTTAGAAAGTCTGAAATGAGCAAGAAACAGGTTGTTGCTACTTGTTATTGTTTTTTTTTTCCTTCTCAATGACCCAATTTTTTACAATACATGGAAGGAACACTGTTATTATGTGAATTCAACAAAAGAATATTTTAATTTTTTTTAAAAGATCTCTATTTCCCATTCTATTCAGTCATGTTGGGTCCAGTGAATTAGATCTTGGTTCCAATATTGAAATAATCCGCACTTGAAATAAAGCACACTTTATTCTGTGTTACATACTTGGTTACAATAGATCCGTTTAGTCTAATTTCTGTCTTTATCTTCATAAACATGACTCAATATACCCGTTATGATTCAGTTGCAGCGGAGTCCAGTATACCTTTTCGGAGAAAAAAATATCTGGATTCAAAGAATAATGGTTCAAAATTTCAGGCTTAAAGAAATGTAAGCACCTGGAATGATTATCTTAGTGCCCTTTTGACACTTGCATTAATCCAGTACTTGTTCATTCATGTCATATGAGGCAAATAAAGAAGGCAACCTTTCTGTTTAGGGTGCATATTCCATCTTAATTGGATGCTTAAGAGTGCAGTTTATGTAGAGAATTAAACTTAGTAATTTACCTATCAGGGTGAGTAATAAGATTTTCAAGGGGAGGGGGCAGGGCTGTGGCAACTATATTGGGCATCAGATTGGTGCCATTTTCATTTTTGGAGCAACTAAACATGACAAGAAGAATTGGTGACAACCTGATGTTGATATTGCCATCAAGGCATGTGTGACATCTCACCTCGGTCAACATAATTTCAAGTCTCAGATTCTGCTAATGTGGGTATGTCAGAAAGATTGCAAGTAGCTTTCAGTGGTTTCTCCTGAGTTCTTCTTCACTGAATATACAGACTGCCATGTATAGCCTATCCTGTACTGAACATTGGTGTTACACCTCATAAGAACCAACCATTCAGGAGGAGGGGCAATAACAAAATTGTATAAATGGTCTTTGGTGCTCGGTAAATGTGCTTTGTTTCTCAATTTAGCACCATTAAGACCAATCAGACCATGAGATGAATAATTGTGTTCCATGTTTCCTGGCAATCCTGGAAGTTGTTCAGATGCGTCTAAATATGATGTTGCAGCTGAGAAAGTCTTGGATACTAAATAGTCTCATTTTTATAGAGAAATCTACTCCCTATTTTAAGTTTTTATACCTTTATCTTTGTTTTTCTAAATGTCTTTTGGGGAGAGTCAGCGAAATGCCAAAGATTATGATAGGATTTGAACATGCACACATATAGTCAGGAGTCTCAGTTTGCTAGCCACATGTCCATCTCTGTATGCTTGTGAAAAATTGAATAGATCAAGAAATTCTGTTGTGCATTTATACCATTTCTCGAGAGAAAAAAGTGATGGACAAGTTCCGTTATGATACAAAGCATCATAATTACTTGAGCTCAATTCACAAAACATATATTAAAGATTAATTTATATGACATTAACATTGACATCATTATGTTTTTAAATAGACATATTAGTAAAACCTACTGAAACGCAAAGCCCACAAGTCCTGTATGTTGCTCAAATCCTTTTAGATGGAATATGCATTAACATTATCTGGTTATTAAAATTGCTCAGATTCGGAAGCCAGACCAGTTACCTTCTGCCCAATTAGAAAATGATTGGAACAAAACTTGCTCAGCATTGGATGAAGATTGTTTCCACTGCTGTATTTGTCTGCTGAACTTCTAAAATAGAAACATTTTATTTTGGCTTGCAGATATGGGATCTGTTGGCAAAGTCACTTCTTGGACTGGCATGTTTGCCAGAAAAAACATTGTAAAACTATTTCATTGCAGAATGTATTTCCTTTAGAATTTGTATGATGCTTTGGTTGAAGTTTTAGCCAGTTAAAGGAATTTTGTATTAAATATTTCTATCTTAAAGTTGAGTAAGATAATTATATTTCTGCAGTTAAAATTATTTGTTTGTTATTGTTTTATTTATTATTATATTTGTGTTATTGTTACAATATTGTCCATTTGCATAACAGTCTATCTCTCTGTTCCCTAATTAGGTTCTGCATAGTAACTTGAGTTCTCCACCATATACCATTACCAGACTTTGTTGAAAGCAGCTTGCATTTGGGGTGAAGAAGGAACTATTTCGATTTTGGGTTCAAAAGGTCAAAGATCAAGGTTACAGGGACTGAAAGAGAAATGTTTCTACACAATAACTTGACCAAACTTTCTAAATGGCTTGCATCTGAGAGAAGAAAGGAACCTGTTATTTGTGGTGTTACAGTTCAAGGTCATAATGTCTCTGAGAATAAAAGCTATTTCTGCACAATATCTTCATTTGTTTCTGTATCTGCTTGGGCAAATGAGTTAATGGCTTGTGTTTGAGACAAGTAAAATCCTATTAAATTTGTGTGGTTAAAAGGTGCAATGTCAGTGCTACAGGGAATTGAAAGAATATTGATAGAGGGACTCCTATAAAAACAATGGTTACCACAAACTAATGCGATCACATGCATCAAACCATGACTGAACTTTGTGTGGAATTTGCATTGAGACTAGATAGTCACATATTGATTTTGGAGTCTGTATATACAAGACCAAGGTCACCAAGACTTAAAGAAAAATGTTCTGTCTTCAATATAGATTGGATTGATTCATAGCTTGACAAAGAGGACACCTATTGGTTTTGGATTAAAAATGTCAAGTATCCGACCATTGACAAAGGGTTTCACTTTAAAGAAAATATTATTTCCCTAATAATAATAATAATAATAATAATAATAATAATAATAACTTTATTTAGAGACAGTAACTCAGTCACAGGAACGAGACTATCTTGATGCTTCTTTTATGTACATGATATACAGTATGTACGGTTGAGCGTCACATAGATATGACTTAATCAAATGAAGTCAGAAAATTAAAGTTTCAAGGCTATTAAACACACAAGCATGTATAAAATAAGATTGTATTGAAGGATTCATCTGTGAAAAAGATGCATCAGTAGGGAAAATATGCATTGATATTACTTCAATCTGTTTGACTGTGTCAGAATTTCATCCATTTTAAATATTGATTATGAGAAGAAGAAATGCCAGGTGCCTACCTTATGTGACAGGGAATGATGTTCCATGCTTGGGGTTGACCACTGTCCATCAAACTCTAAGCTTCTTATCAATAGCATTCCTGCCTAAGACATGCAAAATATTCCTTATCTATTCGGCTGTACTGGTCAAATGTATTTGGTTTAGTCCGTAAGAATTTAATCTGTAAGCTTCCTTAATCATAAAGAACTATATTCCCATTTAATTTCCAGAACAGCCTAAACCTTTGACCTTTCATATTTTATTCATAAAGGACATTCATGTTCCCTTTGATTATTGTACCAGCCTTAACCTTTGACCTTTCATATTCTATTCATAATGCAAGAAGACAAGTAGTTTCTGCATACAAATTTAATTTCTCTGCAAAGTGATAAATTATTAAACATGGAGTAGAGATAGAATGTGCAACTGACTGTACTCTTGTTTGACACTGTTACTGCATAGCCTATTCCCGGTAAATACCGGTAATCCTGCTTTGCAAAGCTTTACACTAAATGCTCATGAAATACTTAACCCCAGGGCAGTTTATACAGTTAATTGTAGTTTTGATTAAAAGATAAACAGCCATCATATTACTTAAATGATAAGCTAGGGTGATTTTTGTTTTGCTAGTCCTTTGAGTGTTGCAATGTGAGAGCCCATTCGGCTAATTTGCATTGGTGGATCAACCCCATTTATTTGAAGGTCGGTAAATCAGAGATGTGTATTGAAGGAATATTAGTTGTAAGACTTTGCTATCATGGTTGAAACTGTTGAGTTATCTTTGTTTTAAGATTACTGGCTAGTGCAATTGTCATTTGCTAAGTTTCTTTCAGGTTAGAATTTACTCCATACATGCAATTATGAAAAAGCCAAGCATGATTATAATTTCTGTGTTCAAAATAGTATTGTTAAGGACAGTACAGAAATGTCTTTACTTACTTTGTTAATGATTGTTAGCAACTGCATTTGTCAATGGCCAGATTTATTAGGAATTTACTTATTTATATTTAATTATTAAAAATACAGCATGATTATTTCAATTGTTGGAAAAGTAGTCAGAAGCAGTACAAAGTGTGACTCCTTACTAAAAACATAGCATCAAAACTTAGACCACTTCTGTCTGCTGTTGTTGTTGTTTTCGAGTATAATGCCATTTCTCAGCACAAATTGGCTATACATGGCAAGGAAGAACATGGGAAACCTCTGGTAAGAACCACCGATCCGTGGAAAGTTACTGGCAGCTTTCTCACATACCCACATTTGCCAAGCCAGAGGCTTGAAACTGGGCAGACAGAGGTGAGATGGCAATGATCAATAAATGCAAGTGCTTGGCCACCCAGGGCCATCCCTTGTCTGCCACAACGAATTTCAAGATTTGATGTGATAAGAACTATTGCCATTGCAGGTTTGACATAAGGATAGAGATGCAGAAAGATCATTTGCAGTGCTGAGGAAATTTTAACAAGATTTTTGGGGAAGTTTGTACAAAAGTATGGTCCAGTTTCTGATATAGTTCAAATATTAACATTACTGGTATCATCTTGGATCTGTAATTTATTATGTTGCACCTTGTCCCGACTGCTCCATTTGCCTAATTGACCTAACTGGTTACAGAATGTTGGAGGTAACAGGTTCGAACCATGGCCAAGCCATACCAAAGACTTTTGATAATGGTACTTGCATTTGCCTCGCTTGGACTCAATATTAAGAGGTTAGTGCTGGGACTGGTCAGCCTGATGTCAGGATATTGTGACTGGGTGGGACATGATGCTACATGTCTGCAGCATTATTCACCATTGTTAGACATGACTATAAACTGCCACACTGCAGACATCGTAGTGAAATGATTTAAAAATCATTAAAGCTACTTTAAAAGCTAAATCATGCACAAATCACACATGCTCTGTCCGACAAAGAGTGCCAGGAGTATTCATTGAGTAAATCATGAATGATGGATCATGCTAACTGAATTATGATTGTGTTTGAGAAAGCCAAATGAACAAATATTTGGTTCTCGTTAAAATGAGGAAATAAACATGTGGGTTGGGACAAACATTTTCATTTTTGGTACATGTACATTTAAATGAAGCATTAGCTAGAAAAATAAGCATCATTTGTATTCCTAAATTTAACATAGTTGGTAGTAACGTACCTTTTTTAATTTTGTTTTCTCCTGATTTCATTATTTTTTTCCCCAATTCTCCTCATTACCACAAAAAATGTAGCTTCAGTCTGGTAACAGAACCACACATATTTTATTGTTTAGCCTAATGGATTGTAAAAACAGAAACAATGTGTAACTTTATGCTCTACCACTAAAAGTGCAGATATGTTGAGTTGCAGAGAAAAAGTCAATGAGGTTTGCCTGCTTGCAAACATCAAAGTATATACTTTGCCATTTCTTTCTTTTGTTTGTAAGTACATGGACCACTAACTTATCCCAAATTTATTATTTGTTATTTGTTATTAACTCGGGTATGAGAAAAAATAATTTTTCTAACAAAATTAATTTTGTTTAATAATAGTGTTAATATTTGCAACAAATCTTTTGATGAACTACTGTGTTCCTGAACATGATTCCATGTAGCCTTCTTGGCAGCATGTAAGTCTTCAGATGTAACATCTTCCGAGTATGTACCATTCACACTGCTTGATCTTTATGGACAGAAAAACAAAACAGCATGATCCTGTCTGCTTACTGCACAAATTACAGAAAACAAAAGTAGTTCCACTGTCTCTTCTTTATTATTTATTAGTCCCATTTGTGTTCCAAATCTGAATTGTATTTCATTGAGATGTTTCTTTTATTTTTTGGGGTGGCAAAATCAAAGTAACCTATCATTCATCTGGCTCTTTGACATCTTGAAAACTGACACCATCCTATAATACTGCCCATAGTCATGAAAGCAACTAATTGTACTTCTTTCTTGTACAGAAGCTTCTGGTTAATTGAGACTCATTACAGTTTCAGACTAGTTCCAAAAACCAATTATTTCACAAGATAAACAAAATACTCTAGTGTTATTTTATAGATGCAGGCAACAAATAGTGTGTAATACAAGAAATGTTTCTGTAGTTTTGGTTTGATTTTTTGGTGGGGGTAGGGGTGGATGCTGATTGAAACATGTAGTTTGTCAATACACAAATATTTGTTAATAGACAGACCAATTTTCATTGTGGATCCCACTTTTTCATGAACCTTAACATTCCTGCAGTGGTAGGGGCCTATGATGTGTCTGTTATTTGTCTGTCTGTACATACATTGTACTTTAAATTTTGGTTGGGCATCCATATTTCATGAACACATATCTAGTTTGTATTGTGGGTTCAATCCCAGGCTGAGTCATACCAAAGACTTACCAAATGGCACTAACAGCTGCCTCACTAATGGCGCTCAGCATTAAGATTTTAGTGTTAGGACTGGTCGGCGTGGTGTCAGGATAATGTGACTAGGTGGGACATCATGCTACATGTCTGCGGCATGATGCACCAGTGCTAGACATCACTATAAACTGCCTCACTGCAGACATCGTAGCGATAGGACTGAAATTTATTTTAAGCTACATTAAAAATCCTAATCTTAATCCTTTTAGTAGCACACAATTGGATGCTTCCTTTCATCTAGATTTATTTATCATAGTATTTCTTTAGTCATTTCTTCATTCATTTAGATATATATGTCTTAAAAATGGCTGGGGTAACATGTCTTCTTTTTTTAGTTTTAAAAAATTTCATGCAGCTTTTTTCATGAGGGTAAAGAAATGCAATAACTGATTTTTTTCAGCATGAAAATATTTATGTATTTATGTTCATGCAGTTTTTTCAGTATTTATGCCAGTGTCTTGTCAGCAGAATAGCAGTGTAATTACAGTGTACATGCAGTGTTTTATTAGTTCTGACAGATTATCGTTTGCAAGTTAGATATCAGTCTCTCTTCTTTGCTTACAATATCCTGAATATACAAGACAGAATAACAGTTTTGTAACAGATTAAGTTGTTTGGCTTGAGGTACACGATTTCATTTTTTAGTGCTAAATTGCTGATAACTGAACAAGTTCAGTTTCTTCAGTTTATGTGCCCTAAAAAGCACCGTTCTTTCTTGCAAACAACAATTGAAGATGTTTGGATGCAATGTGAGTCATATAATAATAGATTCTCAATAGAAAAGAGTCTCAATAGAAAAGGGTCTCATCCTTTTAAATTTCTGGGCATGCCCATTATTTAATTATTATGGGGATCTTCAATTTTTTCATCATTTATTATAAACTTGCTACATCACATAAATATGAATATATTAGACTCCAAAACGAGGCCTCAAGCTGCTCACCTTTACAGATCAACATTATCTCACCTCTGGTTTGAGAGGCTTTGACAGTGTAGGTATGTGAAAAGTTTGCCATGAGTTTTCTCAGGGTCATTGGTTATTCCCAGGATTTTTCTGGGTTCTGTCTCCACTGGATATACTCTGGACACAATGTTTAAACTATCATGTTCTGAAAAATTGCATCGATCCCAAACAACGACAGATTTCTAAAATTTAATATAATAATCTTGCACTGGTATTTCCATTGAAACTAAATTATTATTGAACTTGTGTTTCACGTCAGTAGGAAAATGCAAAGTGACTAGAAATTACTCAGTCATGTGTCTTTTCTTTCAAATTGCTCATAAAAAATGAAATCATTTATTGGATAAAATTAATTCACCTCCTACCTCCTCTCAGACATCATTATTTGGATGTTATGAATACACTTCATCACAAGCCACATTTAACCACCATATCTCAAACATCATCTATTGGATATAATGAATTCACCTCATCAAAAATATAATTTTTTGGATATAAGGAATTCACCTCATCTCGAACATCGAACATCATTTATTGGATACAGTAAAACCTGTCTTGAGAGACCACTGCTATGAGAGACCACCTGTATTGGGAGACCAGAATCTCAATGCACATATGTATTGATTAATAGTGTTATGACCTGTTATGAGAGACCACCTGTCTTGAAAGACCATTTATAATGTTTTGGCAGAAGGGTTGGTCTTTCAAGACATGTTCTACTGTATAAATAATAATTTCTTGGATGTAATGATCCACCTCATCTTAAACATTTCCTGTCAGGAAAACAGAAGTAAACTTTAGACTTTATTGCTGGGGTTTTGTGTCTTCCTTATTCCCTCACTGTCAGAAATGATTTGCTGTGCTGACAACTCTTCGGAAAACAATGCCTTGCTTTACTGTTTAATGTCACACAAGATGATTTTCAGCATCACAAAGATCTATTCCTGGCTTGATATTTTTGGGGACTCAGTATCTCGTGCATCTTTCATGTCCTTATGTCAGGATATATTACCAGTTCTTTAGCTTCTGATAGGCAAATGATACGATTACGTCAGTCTTAAATTTGCCAAGTTGACAATAACTGCTGTGCACTATCAACTTTTGTTGGACGATGCTGTATGAAGAACATAAATCTTAAGATAAACTTGTGTACTTTTAGAGCTTCTTCATCATTAGGCAATGTTAAGAAACACTACCCATAACGTTTATTATTTTTATGGGATTGACTGATATCTTCCAGGATGTGTATACTTTATAGTCATTTTGATTGGTTAGTCTTATGTGTTGAGCTTGTTTACACTCCAATCAGATTTGATTTTAATCAGAATATGACATAAAGACTGGTACCATAAGATCTTGGACAAGATACACAACATTGTCCAATTAATCTGAAATTGATAGCATATTGAATGGAAATCTGACTATCAATATTGTAAAGGATTATCATGCCCCAGTATAAAGCACATAGTACAGATCTTTTTCTGCTTTTGTATGATTTAATGGAAGGTTAAAGAGCTAGGAATGGTAAAGCTGTGAACTTGTTTGAGATTGAGTTTCCACCATATATCAAACTGTAAGTCTCTTCTGACCAATCTTCCATTATTATGATTACCCATAATTGTCACTAGTACCCATACTCTCTGTTAAATCACTAGCACCATAATCTGTCAGACCATGAGCACCATAATCTGTCAAATTTGACTAGCACCATAATCTGTCATTCCACTAGCACCATAATATGTCAAATCTGGCTAGCACCATAATATATCAAATCTGACTAGCATAATCTGCATTAAATTACTAACACCAAAATCTGTCAAACCACTAGTACCATAATTTTTGGCAAACCACTAACACCATAATCTGTCAGACCACTACCACCATAATCTGTCAAATCTGACTATCACCATAATCTGTGTTAAATCACTAACACCAAAATCTGTTAAACCACTAGTACCATAATCATTGGCAAACCACTAGCACTATAATCTGTCAGACCACTACCACCATAATCTGTCAAATCTGACTATCACCATAATCTGTGTTAAATCACTAACACCAAAATCTTTGGCAAACCATTAGTACCCATAATTTGTCAAACCTTACTAGCAAACTAATTTGTTAAACCACTAGCACCAATATCTGTGTCAAGCCTCTGTCACCCATAATCTTGGTCATACCAATAGCACTCATTGTTATATAATGTTTTTTTTCTGTTGGAACAGTCTGTTTTACCGGTAGAGGGCATTCATTAATTGCTAGGCAGTGACCTAGCTGGAGACATGGTTGTGTTTAAACCACTTGTAACTGACAAGTCTTGTTTGGATCAGAAAGTCAATCCTATTAAAAAAGAATTCCCTGATTTATACCCAGCTTGTGCAGTTACTATAGCTATGTCAAAAAAAATCTCTTGAGAATCATGTTGATAATGAAATTATTTTATTAAAACACTAGCACTCAAAAGTAACTTAATATAAGGTAAAATGCACCTGTACCATAATATAATATAATATAATATAATATAATATAATATAATATAATATAATATAATATAATATAATATAATATAATATAATATAATATAATATAATATAATATAATATAATATTTCATGATGGTGACACAATTATTGCAAAAAGACAGTCTCCCTTGTGTCCCTCAGTAATATACATAACAACAACTTTATCAAATGCAGCTGGAAAATGGCCATCATACTAAAAAGGTATTATAGATTTTTAAATTCAAAAGCAACAGAGTATAGATTCAGCACACAGAGAATAAACACATGCATGATTGAAAACTTCACATACACATACATGAACACACATGCACATGCAAATGTACACACACACACACACACACACACACACACACTCTTTATGTAATTATATACATATACAAAAATGTTGGCCATACCCCGATTTAGACATCCCTGATTTAGACATTCTTGAATTAGACATTCCTGAATTGGACATTCCTGAATTAGACATTTTTTGGATTGCATCCATTTCAATCATCAGTGATGGAAGGAAAATACTGATGATGCTTCTTTAACATCTTTAGGTAGACAGTTCCATGTCATTGGACCCAAGAAAGCCAAACTATTTTGAGTTTTTGGCTTGGAAAGAAGAAAAGTATTTAACTGCAATGTGCACAATAATTGGTAGACTGGAACCTATTATATTACTGTCCTTTTAGTGTCAGCACGTTATTATATTGTTGGGCATAGACCTATATGAACCTTTAAATTTAAATGTAGCTTACACATGTCCTCTTAGATTATTGTGATCTTCTAATGATTCATACATGTGTGGATTAACAACACTTATTTATGTATGCATAGAATATTTATATTACAAATTGTAGTGGCCCAAAATAGATCCTTGAGATACTCCACAAGTTAAATGTTTCTTGTCTGACTTTTCATTGCTTATGTTAGTTTGCTTTTAGACTGTCATTTAAATCAATTAAAGAGTTGTCAGTAAGCTTGTAAAGTTTTAATTTTTAAAGTAAAATATTAACTAAATCAAAAGCTTTTATAAAATCAACTGACAAAGCTTCCACTGAAAAAGGGTTATCTAGAGGTTCAAACCAGTTTTTAATCATACTTGTTAGAACATTTTCGTTGGAGTGATTGGGGTGAAAGTCTCCAGTCTATAATACAACAGATCATGTTCTTGTTGTTATGTACTGTAGAATATACATCAAAAATGTTGAATTCAACCATAAAAATAGGATCTGTGACTATCCATACATTATAATGAGAACTGTTCTGGTGAGATCCAGGGCTATGCCAGTACTTATTACATCAGGAAATGTATGATACTAAGGTGCTTCATAGTGACATCCATGAGTATAATCTTTATATCAGGAACTGTATTATACTGTGGACTGCTTTATAGTGACATCCATGAGTATAATCTTTGTATCAGGGACTGTATTATACTGTGGTGCTTTATAGTGACATCCATGAGTATAATCTTTATATCAGGGACTTTATTATACTGTGGTGCTTTATAGTGACATCCATGAGTATAATCCTTATATCAGGGACTGTATTATACTGTGGTGCTTTATAGTGACATCCATGAGTATAATCCTTATATCAGGGACTGTATTATACTGTGGTGCTTTATAGTGACATCCATGAGTATAATCCTTATATCAGGGACTGTATTATAATGTGGACTGCTTTATAGTGACATCCATGAGTATAATCTTTATATCAGGGACTGTATTATACTGTGGTGCTTTATAGTGACATCCATGAGTATAATCCTTATATCAGGGACTGTATTATACTGTGGTGCTTTATAGTGACATCCATGAGTATAATCCTTATATCAGGGACTGTATTATACTGTGGTGCTTTATAGTGACATCCATGAGTATAATCCTTATATCAGGGACTGTATTATACTCTGGTGCTTTATAGTGACATCCATGAGTATAATCCTTATATCAGGGACTGTATTATACTGTGGTGCTTTATAGTGACATCCATGAGTATAATCTTTATATCAGGGACTTTATTATACTGTGGTGCTTTATAGTGACATCCATGAGTATAATCCTTATATCAGGGACTGTATTATACTGTGGTGCTTTATAGTGACATCCATGAGTATAATCCTTATATCAGGGACTGTATTATACTGTGGTGCTTTATAGTGACATCCATGAGTATAATCCTTATATCAGGGACTGTATTATAATGTGGACTGCTTTATAGCGACATCCATGAGTATAATCTTTATATCAGGGACTGTATTATACTGTGGTGCTTTATAGTGACATCCATGAGTATAATCCTTATATCAGGGACTGTATTATACTGTGGTGCTTTATAGTGACATCCATGAGTATAATCCTTATATCAGGGACTGTATTATACTGTGGTGCTTTATAGTGACATCCATGAGTATAATCCTTATATCAGGGACTGTATTATACTGTGGTGCTTTATAGTGACATCCATGAGTATAATCCTTATATCAGGGACTGTATTATACTGTGGTGCTTTATAGTGACATCCATGAGTATAATCTTTATATCAGGGACTGTATTGTACTATGGTGCTTTATAGTGACATCCATGAGTATAATCCTTATATCAGGGACTTTATTATACTGTGGTGCTTTATAGTGACATCCATGAGTATAATCCTTATATCAGGGACTGTATTATACTGTGGTGCTTTATAGTGACATCCATGAGTATAATCTTTATATCAGGGACTGTATTATACTGTGGTGCTTTATAGTGACATCCATGAGTATAATCTTTATATCAGGGACTTTATTATACTGTGGTGCTTTATAGTGACATCCATGAGTATAATCCTTATATCAGGGACTGTATTATACTGTGGTGCTTTATAGTGACATCCATGAGTATAATCTTTATATCAGGGACTGTATTGTACTGTGGTCCTTTATAGTGACATCCATGAGTATAATCCTTATATCAGGGACTGTATTATACTGTGGTGCTTTATAGTGACATCCATGAGTATAATCCTTATATCAGGGACTGTATTATAATGTGGACTGCTTTATAGTGACATCCATGAGTATAATCTTTATATCAGGGACTGTATTATACTGTGGTGCTTTATAGTGACATCCATGAGTATAATCCTTATATCAGGGACTGTATTATACTGTGGTGCTTTATAGTGACATCCATGAGTATAATCCTTATATCAGGGACTGTATTATACTGTGGTGCTTTATAGTGACATCCATGAGTATAATCCTTATATCAGGGACTGTATTATACTGTGGTGCTTTATAGTGACATCCATGAGTATAATCCTTATATCAGGGACTGTATTATACTGTGGTGCTTTATAGTGACATCCATGAGTATAATCTTTATATCAGGGACTGTATTGTACTATGGTGCTTTATAGTGACATCCATGAGTATAATCCTTATATCAGGGACTTTATTATACTGTGGTGCTTTATAGTGACATCCATGAGTATAATCCTTATATCAGGGACTGTATTATACTGTGGTGCTTTATAGTGACATCCATGAGTATAATCTTTATATCAGGGACTGTATTATACTGTGGTGCTTTATAGTGACATCCATGAGTATAATCTTTATATCAGGGACTTTATTATACTGTGGTGCTTTATAGTGACATCCATGAGTATAATCCTTATATCAGGGACTGTATTATACTGTGGTGCTTTATAGTGACATCCATGAGTATAATCTTTATATCAGGGACTGTATTGTACTGTGGTCCTTTATAGTGACATCCATGAGTATAATCCTTATATCAGGGACTTTATTATACTGTGGTGCTTTATAGTGACATCCATGAGTATAATCTTTATATCAGGGACTGTATTATACTGTGGTGCTTTATAGTGACATCCATGAGTATAATCCTTATATCAGGGACTGTATTATACTGTGGTGCTTTATAGTGAGATCCATGAGTATAATCTTTATATCAGGGACTGTATTGTACTATGGTGCTTTATAGTGACATCCATGAGTATAATCTTTATATCAGGGACTGTATTGTACTATGGTGCTTTATAGTGACATCCATGAGTATAATCCTTATATCAGGGACTTTATTATACTGTGGTGCTTTATAGTGACATCCATGAGTATAATCCTTATATCAGGGACTGTATTATAATGTGGACTGCTTTATAGTGACATCCATGAGTATAATCCTTATATCAGGGACTGTATTATACTGTGGTGCTTTATAGTGACATCCATGAGTATAATCCTTATATCAGGGACTGTATTGTAATGTGGACTGCTTTATAGTGACATCCATGAGTATAATCTTTATATCAGGGACTGTATTATAATGTGGACTGCTTTTTAGTGACATCCATGAGTATAATCCTTATATCAGGGACTGTATTATACTGTGGTGCTTTATAGTGACATCCATGAGTATAATCCTTATATCAGGGACTGTATTGTACTATGGTGCTTTATAGTGACATCCATGAGTATAATCCTTATATCAGGGACTGTATTATACTGTGGTGCTTCATAGTGACATCCATGAGTATAATCCTTATATCAGGGACAGTATTATAATGTGGACTGCTTTATAGTGACATCCATGAGTATAATCCTTATATCAGGGACTGTATTATACTGTGGTGCTTTATAGTGACATCCATGAGTATAATCCTTATATCAGGGACTGTATTGTACTATGGTGCTTTATAGTGACATCCATGAGTATAATCCTTATATCAGGGACTGTATTATACTGTGGTGCTTTATAGTGACATCCATGAGTATAATCCTTATATCAGGGACTGTATTATACTGTGGTGCTTTATAGTGACATCCATGAGTATAATCCTTATATCAGGGACTGTATTATACTGTGGTGCTTTATAGTGACATCCATGAGTATAATCCTTATATCAGGGACTGTATTATAATGTGGACTGCTTTATAGTGACATCCATGAGTATAATCTTTATATCAGGGACTTTATTATACTGTGGTGCTTTATAGTGACATCCATGAGTATAATCCTTATATCAGGGACTGTATTATACTGTGGTGCTTTATAGTGACATCCATGAGTATAATCTTTATATCAGGGACTGTATTGTACTATGGTGCTTTATAGTGACATCCATGAGTATAATCCTTATATCAGGGACTTTATTATACTGTGGTGCTTTATAGTGACATCCATGAGTATAATCTTTATATCAGGGACTGTATTATACTGTGGTGCTTTATAGTGACATCCATGAGTATAATCCTTATATCAGGGACTGTATTATACTGTGGTGCTTTATAGTGACATCCATGAGAATAATCTTTATATCAGGGACTGTATTGTACTATGGTGCTTTATAGTGACATCCATGAGTATAATCTTTATATCAGGGACTGTATTGTACTATGGTGCTTTATAGTGACATCCATGAGTATAATCCTTATATCAGGGACTTTATTATACTGTGGTGCTTTATAGTGACATCCATGAGTATAATCCTTATATCAGGGACTGTATTATAATGTGGACTGCTTTATAGTGACATCCATGAGTATAATCCTTATATCAGGGACTGTATTATACTGTGGTGCTTTATAGTGACATCCATGAGTATAATCCTTATATCAGGGACTGTATTGTAATGTGGACTGCTTTATAGTGACATCCATGAGTATAATCTTTATATCAGGGACTGTATTATAATGTGGACTGCTTTATAGTGACATCCATGAGTATAATCCTTATATCAGGGACTGTATTATACTGTGGTGCTTTATAGTGACATCCATGAGTATAATCCTTATATCAGGGACTGTATTGTACTATGGTGCTTTATAGTGACATCCATGAGTATAATCCTTATATCAGGGACTGTATTATACTGTGGTGCTTTATAGTGACATCCATGAGTATAATCCTTATATCAGGGACTGTATTATAATGTGGACTGCTTTATAGTGACATCCATGAGTATAATCCTTATATCAGGGACTGTATTATACTGTGGTGCTTTATAGTGACATCCATGAGTATAATCCTTATATCAGGGACTGTATTGTACTATGGTGCTTTATAGTGACATCCATGAGTATAATCCTTATATCAGGGACTTTATTATACTGTGGTGCTTTATAGTGACATCCATGAGTATAATCCTTATATCAGGGACTGTATTATACTGTGGTGCTTTATAGTGACATCCATGAGTATAATCTTTATATCAGGGACTGTATTGTACTATGGTGCTTTATAGTGACATCCATGAGTATAATCCTTATATCAGGGACTTTATTATACTGTGGTGCTTTATAGTGACATCCATGAGTATAATCTTTATATCAGGGACTGTATTATACTGTGGTGCTTTATAGTGACATCCATGAGTATAATCCTTATATCAGGGACTGTATTATACTGTGGTGCTTTATAGTGACATCCATGAGAATAATCTTTATATCAGGGACTGTATTGTACTATGGTGCTTTATAGTGACATCCATGAGTATAATCTTTATATCAGGGACTGTATTGTACTATGGTGCTTTATAGTGACATCCATGAGTATAATCCTTATATCAGGGACTTTATTATACTGTGGTGCTTTATAGTGACATCCATGAGTATAATCCTTATATCAGGGACTGTATTATAATGTGGACTGCTTTATAGTGACATCCATGAGTATAATCCTTATATCAGGGACTGTATTATACTGTGGTGCTTTATAGTGACATCCATGAGTATAATCCTTATATCAGGGACTGTATTGTAATGTGGACTGCTTTATAGTGACATCCATGAGTATAATCTTTATATCAGGGACTGTATTATAATGTGGACTGCTTTATAGTGACATCCATGAGTATAATCCTTATATCAGGGACTGTATTATACTGTGGTGCTTTATAGTGACATCCATGAGTATAATCCTTATATCAGGGACTGTATTGTACTATGGTGCTTTATAGTGACATCCATGAGTATAATCCTTATATCAGGGACTGTATTATACTGTGGTGCTTTATAGTGACATCCATGAGTATAATCCTTATATCAGGGACTGTATTATAATGTGGACTGCTTTATAGTGACATCCATGAGTATAATCCTTATATCAGGGACTGTATTATACTGTGGTGCTTTATAGTGACATCCATGAGTATAATCCTTATATCAGGGACTGTATTGTACTATGGTGCTTTATAGTGACATCCATGAGTATAATCCTTATATCAGGGACTGTATTATACTGTGGTGCTTTATAGTGACATCCATGAGTATAATCCTTATATCAGGGACTGTATTATACTGTGGTGCTTTATAGTGACATCCATGGGTATAATCCTTATATCAGGGACTGTATTATACTGTGGTGCTTTATAGTGACATCCATGAGTATAATCCTTATATCAGGGACTGTATTATAATGTGGACTGCTTTATAGTGACATCCATGAGTATAATCTTTATATCAGGGACTGTATTATACTGTGGTGCTTTATAGTGACATCCATGAGTATAATCCTTATATCAGGGACTGTATTATACTGTGGTGCTTTATAGTGACATCCATGAGTATAATCCTTATATCAGGGACTGTATTATACTGTGGTGCTTTATAGTGACATCGATGAGTATAATCCTTATATCAGGGACTGTATTATACTGTGGTGCTTTATAGTGACATCCATGAGTATAATCCTTATATCAGGGACTGTATTATACTGTGGTGCTTTATAGTGACATCCATGAGTATAATCCTTATATCAGGGACTGTATTATAATGTGGACTGCTTTATAGTGACATCCATGAGTATAATCTTTATATCAGGGACTGTATTATACTGTGGTGCTTTATAGTGACATCCATGAGTATAATCCTTATATCAGGGACTGTATTATACTGTGGTGCTTTATAGTGACATCCATGAGTATAATCCTTATATCAGGGACTGTATTATACTGTGGTGCTTTATAGTGACATCCATGAGTATAATCCTTATATCAGGGACTGTATTATACTGTGGTGCTTTATAGTGACATCCATGAGTATAATCCTTATATCAGGGACTGTATTATACTGTGGTGCTTTATAGTGACATCCATGAGTATAATCTTTATATCAGGGACTGTATTGTACTATGGTGCTTTATAGTGACATCCATGAGTATAATCCTTATATCAGGGACTTTATTATACTGTGGTGCTTTATAGTGACATCCATGAGTATAATCCTTATATCAGGGACTGTATTATACTGTGGTGCTTTATAGTGACATCCATGAGTATAATCTTTATATCAGGGACTGTATTATACTGTGGTGCTTTATAGTGACATCCATGAGTATAATCTTTATATCAGGGACTTTATTATACTGTGGTGCTTTATAGTGACATCCATGAGTATAATCCTTATATCAGGGACTGTATTATACTGTGGTGCTTTATAGTGACATCCATGAGTATAATCTTTATATCAGGGACTGTATTGTACTGTGGTGCTTTATAGTGACATCCATGAGTATAATCCTTATATCAGGGACTTTATTATACTGTGGTGCTTTATAGTGACATCCATGAGTATAATCTTTATATCAGGGACTGTATTATACTGTGGTGCTTTATAGTGACATCCATGAGTATAATCCTTATATCAGGGACTGTATTATACTGTGGTGCTTTATAGTGACATCCATGAGTATAATCTTTATATCAGGGACTGTATTGTACTATGGTGCTTTATAGTGACATCCATGAGTATAATCTTTATATCAGGGACTGTATTGTACTATGGTGCTTTATAGTGACATCCATGAGTATAATCCTTATATCAGGGACTTTATTATACTGTGGTGCTTTATAGTGACATCCATGAGTATAATCCTTATATCAGGGACTGTATTATAATGTGGACTGCTTTATAGTGACATCCATGAGTATAATCCTTATATCAGGGACTGTATTATACTGTGGTGCTTTATAGTGACATCCATGAGTATAATCCTTATATCAGGGACTGTATTGTAATGTGGACTGCTTTATAGTGACATCCATGAGTATAATCTTTATATCAGGGACTGTATTATAATGTGGACTGCTTTATAGTGACATCCATGAGTATAATCCTTATATCAGGGACTGTATTATACTGTGGTGCTTGATAGTGACATCCATGAGTATAATCCTTATATCAGGGACTGTATTGTACTATGGTGCTTTATAGTGACATCCATGAGTATAATCCTTATATCAGGGACTGTATTATACTGTGGTGCTTTATAGTGACATCCATGAGTATAATCCTTATATCAGGGACAGTATTATAATGTGGACTGCTTTATAGTGACATCCATGAGTATAATCCTTATATCAGGGACTGTATTATACTGTGGTGCTTTATAGTGACATCCATGAGTATAATCCTTATATCAGGGACTGTATTGTACTATGGTGCTTTATAGTGACATCCATGAGTATAATCCTTATATCAGGGACTGTATTATACTGTGGTGCTTTATAGTGACATCCATGAGTATAATCCTTATATCAGGGACTGTATTATACTGTGGTGCTTTATAGTGACATCCATGAGTATAATCCTTATATCAGGGACTGTATTATACTGTGGTGCTTTATAGTGACATCCATGAGTATAATCCTTATATCAGGGACTGTATTATAATGTGGACTGCTTTATAGTGACATCCATGAGTATAATCTTTATATCAGGGACTTTATTATACTGTGGTGCTTTATAGTGACATCCATGAGTATAATCCTTATATCAGGGACTGTATTATACTGTGGTGCTTTATAGTGACATCCATGAGTATAATCTTTATATCAGGGACTGTATTGTACTATGGTGCTTTATAGTGACATCCATGAGTATAATCCTTATATCAGGGACTTTATTATACTGTGGTGCTTTATAGTGACATCCATGAGTATAATCTTTATATCAGGGACTGTATTATACTGTGGTGCTTTATAGTGACATCCATGAGTATAATCCTTATATCAGGGACTGTATTATACTGTGGTGCTTTATAGTGACATCCATGAGAATAATCTTTATATCAGGGACTGTATTGTACTATGGTGCTTTATAGTGACATCCATGAGTATAATCTTTATATCAGGGACTGTATTGTACTATGGTGCTTTATAGTGACATCCATGAGTATAATCCTTATATCAGGGACTTTATTATACTGTGGTGCTTTATAGTGACATCCATGAGTATAATCCTTATATCAGGGACTGTATTATAATGTGGACTGCTTTATAGTGACATCCATGAGTATAATCCTTATATCAGGGACTGTATTATACTGTGGTGCTTTATAGTGACATCCATGAGTATAATCCTTATATCAGGGACTGTATTGTAATGTGGACTGCTTTATAGTGACATCCATGAGTATAATCTTTATATCAGGGACTGTATTATAATGTGGACTGCTTTATAGTGACATCCATGAGTATAATCCTTATATCAGGGACTGTATTATACTGTGGTGCTTTATAGTGACATCCATGAGTATAATCCTTATATCAGGGACTGTATTGTACTATGGTGCTTTATAGTGACATCCATGAGTATAATCCTTATATCAGGGACTGTATTATACTGTGGTGCTTTATAGTGACATCCATGAGTATAATCCTTATATCAGGGACTGTATTATAATGTGGACTGCTTTATAGTGACATCCATGAGTATAATCCTTATATCAGGGACTGTATTATACTGTGTTGCTTTATAGTGACATCCATGAGTATAATCCTTATATCAGGGACTGTATTGTACTATGGTGCTTTATAGTGACATCCATGAGTATAATCCTTATATCAGGGACTGTATTATACTGTGGTGCTTTATAGTGACATCCATGAGTATAATCCTTATATCAGGGACTGTATTATACTGTGGTGCTTTATAGTGACATCCATGGGTATAATCCTTATATCAGGGACTGTATTATACTGTGGTGCTTTATAGTGACATCCATGAGTATAATCCTTATATCAGGGACTGTATTATAATGTGGACTGCTTTATAGTGACATCCATGAGTATAATCTTTATATCAGGGACTGTATTATACTGTGGTGCTTTATAGTGACATCCATGAGTATAATCCTTATATCAGGGACTGTATTATACTGTGGTGCTTTATAGTGACATCCATGAGTATAATCCTTATATCAGGGACTGTATTATACTGTGGTGCTTTATAGTGACATCCATGAGTATAATCTTTATATCAGGGACTGTATTATACTGTGGTGCTTTATAGTGACATCCATGAGTATAATCCTTATATCAGGGACTGTATTATACTGTGGTGCTTTATAGTGACATCCATGAGAATAATCTTTATATCAGGGACTGTATTGTACTATGGTGCTTTATAGTGACATCCATGAGTATAATCTTTATATCAGGGACTGTATTGTACTATGGTGCTTTATAGTGACATCCATGAGTATAATCCTTATATCAGGGACTTTATTATACTGTGGTGCTTTATAGTGACATCCATGAGTATAATCCTTATATCAGGGACTGTATTATAATGTGGACTGCTTTATAGTGACATCCATGAGTATAATCCTTATATCAGGGACTGTATTATACTGTGGTGCTTTATAGTGACATCCATGAGTATAATCCTTATATCAGGGACTGTATTGTAATGTGGACTGCTTTATAGTGACATCCATGAGTATAATCTTTATATCAGGGACTGTATTATAATGTGGACTGCTTTATAGTGACATCCATGAGTATAATCCTTATATCAGGGACTGTATTATACTGTGGTGCTTTATAGTGACATCCATGAGTATAATCCTTATATCAGGGACTGTATTGTACTATGGTGCTTTATAGTGACATCCATGAGTATAATCCTTATATCAGGGACTGTATTATACTGTGGTGCTTTATAGTGACATCCATGAGTATAATCCTTATATCAGGGACTGTATTATAATGTGGACTGCTTTATAGTGACATCCATGAGTATAATCCTTATATCAGGGACTGTATTATACTGTGTTGCTTTATAGTGACATCCATGAGTATAATCCTTATATCAGGGACTGTATTGTACTATGGTGCTTTATAGTGACATCCATGAGTATAATCCTTATATCAGGGACTGTATTATACTGTGGTGCTTTATAGTGACATCCATGAGTATAATCCTTATATCAGGGACTGTATTATACTGTGGTGCTTTATAGTGACATCCATGGGTATAATCCTTATATCAGGGACTGTATTATACTGTGGTGCTTTATAGTGACATCCATGAGTATAATCCTTATATCAGGGACTGTATTATAATGTGGACTGCTTTATAGTGACATCCATGAGTATAATCTTTATATCAGGGACTGTATTATACTGTGGTGCTTTATAGTGACATCCATGAGTATAATCCTTATATCAGGGACTGTATTATACTGTGGTGCTTTATAGTGACATCCATGAGTATAATCCTTATATCAGGGACTGTATTATACTGTGGTGCTTTATAGTGACATCCATGAGTATAATCCTTATACAGTAGTCCCCCTCTTGTACGGCCCCCCTGACCAACGGCCACCCGCTCCAAACGGCCAGAATTCGTTGGCACCGACGAGTTTCTGTTCAAAAGTACCCCTCACGAGAGGCCACCCGGCTAACGCGACCAGCGGCCAGCATTTTTGTGCAATAGTATAAAATTTTCCCCCTCACGAGCGGCCTCATTTTATTTTTAAATGTATCCAGAACCAATAATTAATTCAAATCTTGACGTAAGGTAAGTAATTTTGATTATCTCTATCGTAGATACACGTCTCCGAGTGTCAAGTCGCCGTTAAAAGTGTCGACTAAAGATTTAAAGTATATCGTTATCTATGAAAGTCGATATTTACAGGAAATGGGCTCGATAATGTTTTGATGGAGTTTGGGGTTTAACACCTATGTTGAGTTCTTCTCGTTGATGATTATAACCAGACGTAATTGTTATAATCATAACAAGGGTCAGCATAGGCTAAAAATAGATTTTGTACATTGGCACACACAGAGAACCTTAAAAAAGACAATAGGGTACCAGACAAAGACCGGAAAAATTACGTGACCAAACAATATGGCTTCCTTTACGAAGGCTGCATTTCGTAGACTCGACACAAGTTTTGTCTGCATAATTAAATCGCATACAGTCAGCAATAACCGAATAAATCATTACCAAACACTAAAATGTCATCACGTTAACTGATGCATTATTTTCGAAGAAAGTCGGTTATTTTACTCGACGACATCGGGGGGGGGGGGGGGGGATTCCGAACAATTGTATGTACAAAAGACTCGTAAAAACAAGTTTATGTTGAAATAATTTGAATAAACAAAATAATAACCGATAAGAAGGTTATTCAGCAGCAGTGGGAAAATGGAGCAAATGGAAAGATAATTATGTATGTACCAAGATGTAAATGACGTTTTTGAATCCATTTGCAAGGTGCATGACAACAATACCCGCTCGCATATCAAACTTATGCCAAGAAAGCAAAAATAGTAATGTATATTCAGTTGAAATAAATTTGTTATTATGACAAAAAAACTTTTATTGATAAATGTTTCATTTAGACGAAGATATTTAATGTTTTGAAGTATGTAGCTTTCTTACTACGTACAATACATATACATGTACTTCTCATAATAAATTTAGCCCCCCTCTGGAACGGCCACCCGCCTTATAAGGCCACTTTCCCGGTGCAACAGGGGTGACCGTATAAGAGGGGGACTACTGTATCAGGGACTGTATTATACTGTGGTGCTTTATAGTGACATCCATGAGTATAATCCTTATATCAGGGACTGTATTATACTGTGGTGCTTTATAGTGACATCCATGAGTATAATCCTTATATCAGGGACTGTATTATACTGTGGTGCTTTATAGTGACATCCATGAGTATAATCCTTATATCAGGGACTGTATTATAATGTGGACTGCTTTATAGTGACATCCATGAGTATAATTTTTATATCAGGGACTGTATTATACTGTGGTGCTTTATAGTGACATCCATGAGTATAATCCTTATATCAGGGACTGTATTATACTGTGGTGCTTTATAGTGACATCCATGAGTATAATCCTTATATCAGGGACTGTATTATAATGTGGACTGCTTTATAGTGACATCCATGAGTATAATCCTTATATCAGGGACTGTATTATACTGTGGTGCTTTATAGTGACATCCATGAGTATAATCCTTATATCAGGGACTGTATTATAATGTGGACTGCTTTATAGTGACATCCATGAGTATAATCCTTATATCAGGGACTGTATTATACTGTGGTGCTTTATAGTGACATCCATGAGTATAATCCTTATATCAGGGACTGTATTATAATGTGGACTGCTTTATAGTGACATCCATGAGTATAATCCTTATATCAGGGACTGTATTATACTGTGGTGCTTTATAGTGAGATTCATGCTTGCATTCATGTTAAATTAGAAAATGTTTTACTTCAGTACCTTAAAGTGTGATTGTGACTATAATCATGTTAGAGTTCAAATTTCCTCTGGTTTAAAACCTTTAAAGTCCTCCACCCACATGTACATTCATATGCCTATCCAGATGTTTTCTCTCATTTTCAGTCAGCTGTATTAGGTCACAACAGCTAAATATTTTGATAATTCATAATCTGACACTTCATTCTCATCTTGCGTCGAAGTCTGCCATTTTGTATAGAAATTCACCATTCAGAAAACATGCACAAAATTTGCCTTCTTTCCAAGAGATTTCTAGTTGCATTCAAGCTTAACTCACGAGACGATCCTAATATAATATCTACATTATAAGAGGAACTTGTTAGCGGTATCCCAGAGTTTATGTAGTCTGGTACTATGACTGTAAAGAAGAACACAGATCCAGACCAGTAAAGTGGTTCATAGAGTTAATCCCACACATGATATCATATAAATTTGAGAATATTCTAAAAAGGAAGACTATTTTAAGGATAGTACTTTTGCCTTGATGTACATATGCTTTCCTTATTTGGCATGTATAGCAACTGTACATGACACATTTCAAAGATAACAGATGTGTTTCTTCAATTTGAAACCTTCATTGTATCAACAATAAAGTACATTAGTGGATCAGTCTGTACTTTTGGAGAAAATGGTGCCAGGTGTTAATCGAAACAGGCATTAACAGCTTTACTTATGGATGTTCTGTCATTGAAAATTTTTAGAGCACATGGATCTTTTTAAATGATAAAAATAGATAGAAAAAAACCAAAATGACCATTTTACAAATTTGAGAAGAAGAATATTAGAGTGATGGAATGCAGCACTTGGATTAATGAGCTCATTGCAAAATTTGTGAACTTGGCAATCATTCAAAAAAGTTAAACATGTAGTGTAGGCTAGTTAAAGTGAGTGTTGAAAATATAAAAAATTTGTATGTTTTGTGTTTGTTTTCTAGTTTTAATCCACATTGGTTTTGCTCATTGTGACAATAACTTGGATCATCTGTAGAAACAGGTTAGTAATAAGCAAAAAACGTACATATTTTTTCATACAGTGTACTGCAATTATGTCATGTAATATATAGATTGCACTTTTCATGCTCAGATTACACTTACTTGCCACTTATATTAGCAATAATTGCACTTATATGGCTCCTGGAGTTGGTATACATGTATTGCACCAGGTGCAATGAAAAAGTGAGAATTATTGTACCCAGTAGACTGGTTCTGGCGGATACCCAAAGTGGCATTTTGTCCTACCTCCAGTTCGCTAAAGCCAAGTGAACAGTAATTATAGGTAACCCATGCAATCTGTCCATTGCTTCATTTTGTAAAAAGTTTTATGCTTTGATACAAGTATAAGTATACAATCTCCATCAGAGTAAGGGGCATTAGTCTCTCAAGATCTTGAAAATAAATATTCCATATATCATAAACATGATTGAAGTTTTCTCAGGCAAATCAGATTTGGTTCTGACAAGCACAGTGGGTACCTAACTTTTAATACAGGAGGGACATTGACCCAAAAATTAGACAGCCTTGGGCATGAGTTGTCAGATACTGTGGGCAATGATGTAGGTGATGCATAGTGAGATTCATGACTATACCTGTCTTATATTAGGGACTGTGTTATACTGAGGTATTACATAGCGAGATTCATGACTATACCTGTGTTTTGTTAGGGACTGTGTTATACTGAGGTGTTTTATTGTGAGATCCATGACTATACCTGTGTTATATTAGGGAATGTGTTATACTGAGGTGTTTTATTGTGAGATCCATGATTATACCTGTTATATTTGGGACTGTGTTATACTGAGGTGTTTTATTGTGAGATCCATGATTATACCTGTGTTATATTTGGGACTGTGTTATACTGAGGTGTTTTATTGTGAGATCCATGATTATAATGTTATACCAGGGACTGTGTTATACAGAGGTGTTTTATTGTGAGATCCATGACTATACCTGTCTTATATTAGGGACTGTGTTATACTGAGGTATTACATAGCGAGATCCATGACTATACCTGTGTTTTATTAGGGACTGTGTTATACTGAGGTGTTTTATTGTGAGATCCATGACTATACTTGTGTTATATTTGGGACTGTGTTATACTGAGGTGTTTTATTGTGAGATCCATGATTATAATAATGTTATACCAGGGACTGTTATACAGAGGTGTTTTTTGTGAGATCCATGACTATACTAATGTTATATCAGGGACTACTTTACTGAGGTACCTTAGTTTGATATTGATGACTAAGCACACTTTATATAATGGACCATGTTATAATGTGCTACTTTAGAGTATGATTTTTGACTATCAGTTATATTTATGTTATATCATGGACTGTTGTATCCTGTGTGATTGTGACTATATTCATGTTATATGAGAGATTGTGTTATATTGAGGTGCATTATAGTGCGATTGTGACTATATTCATGTTATATCAGAGATTGTGTTATATTGAGGTACGTTATAGTGTGATTGTGACCATAGTTATATTATATCTGAGATTGTGTTATATTGAGGTGCGTTATAGTGCAATCGTGACCATAGTTATGTTATATCAGAGATTGTGTTATACTGAGGTGCATTATAGTGCGATTGTGACCATAGTTATGTTATATCAGAGAGTGTGTTATATGGAGGTGTGTTATAGTGCATTTGTGATCATAGTTATGTTATATCAGAGACTTTGTTTTATTGAGGTGCTTTATATCAGAGGTTGTGTTATATTGAGGTGCGTTATAGTGCGATTGTGACCATAGTTATATCAGAGACTGTGTTATATTGAGGTGTTATAATGCGATTGTGACCATAGTTATGTTATATTAGAGATTGTGTTATATTGAGGTGTGTTATAGTGCGATTGTGACCATAGTTATGTTATATCAGAGATTGTGTTATATTGAGGTGTGTTATAGTGCGATTGTGACTATATTCATGTTATATCAGAGATTGTGTTATATTGAGGTGTGTTATAGTGCGATTGTGACCATAGTTATGTTATATCAGAGATTGTGAGGTGTGTTATAGTGCGATTGTGACTATATTCATGTTATATCCGAGATTGTGTTATACTGAGGTGGCTTATCGTTGTGATCATGGCTATACTTGTGTTATATCAGATTGTGTTATATTGAGGTGGCTTATCATTGTGATCATGGCTATACTTGTGTTATATCAGGAACTGTGTTATACTGTGGTATTTTATTATATTTATGACTTCTTATATTATGCAAGGAATGTTTTATACTGAGGTGTTTTTAGTGAAATCATGACTATACCTGCATTGTATTAGGCACTGTGTTTTGAGATGTTTAATAGTGAGATCATTGCCTATACCAGTGTAATATCAGACTGTGTTATACTGAAGTGTTTTATAATGAGATCATTGCCTATACCAGTGTAATATCAGACTGTGTTATACTGAAGTGTTTTATAGTGAGATCATTGCCTATACCAGTGTAAAATCAGACTGTGTTATACTGAAGTGTTTTATAGTGAGATCATTGCCTATACCAGTGTAATATCAGACTGTGTTATACTGAAGTGTTTTATAGTGAGATCATTGCCTATACCAGTGTAAAATCAGACTGTGTTATACTGAAGTGTTTTATAGTGAGATCAATGTATACTTATGATGTAGTGGGGACTTTTTAAACTGTAGTTCTTTGATAGTGAAATATCTGACTGTACCCACATTTACTCAGAGACTATATTATAATAAGGTGCTTTATAGTGATATCAATGACTCAGTGCTTATGTTATATTATGAACTGTTTTATAGTGAGGGCAATGAATATTATGTTGCACCAGGGACTGTTTTATACTGATATGCTTTGTATATCCGTGACTCAGTGTTTAATGTTATATCAGGAACTGTTTTATACTGAGGTGCTTTATAATGAAGGCAATGAAATAGGCTTATGTTGCACCAGGGACTTTTATACTGATATGCTTTGTATATCCATGACTCAGTGTTTAATGTTATATTAGGAACTGTTTTATACTGAGGTGCTTTATAATGAAGGCAATGAAATAGGCTTATGTTGCACCAGGGACTGTTTTATACTGATATGCTTTGTTAAATTAGTTCCAAGGGGGGCCCCGAGTGGTCGAGTGGTCTAAAGCGCTATCCGTTATGGATCACTGCCATCTCACCTCTGTCTGTATGGGTTCGAGTCTCATATTCGGCCAATGTGGGTATGTGAGAAAGCTTGCCAGTAGCTTCTCATGGGCTGGTGGTTCTTTTGGGGGTTTTCCCCGGCTTCTTCCTCCACCATTAATACTGGCCGCCATGTATAGCCTATCGTGTGCAGAAAAATGGCATTAAACCCCACAACAACAAATTATTTCCATGGCTATACCCAGGGACTGTTTTATCTCGCTGTCTGGATGTAAAGCACCTTAACGTCTCCTTACTTTTTTCTCAGATGGGTGGATCACATATGGGGAGGATGAGGCCATCTTAAGAAAAAAGCTGATTATGTTGCCCTCTTTCCTATCATATTGATCATAATTACGATAATCTTCTTTGTAGATATTCAACTTTGACTCTTTCATTGTAAACATTAATGAATGTAGTCTATGAAACATCCAAAATTTGCCATGGAGACGTCATGGAGAAAAAAGATTTGCATCGAAACTGACATTCCTACATCGATTATTTGCTGTTGCCAAAGTTTGGATATGGTTTGTAAATCCAACTGGATCTGGTTCATACATAGGTCATGCATGTCATGAATGAGTTAGTGATGTCTTTTCAAGCTATATTGGAACAGACAATGACTATTGATTCTGAACAGTGCATTAATAGGGTTTCATTTGATGAGATTGATCTAGTTGACTTCTGCTTAATTAAGTAAAGATCAAGTTAACAACAATAAATTTGCATTATTTGGGTGGAAATTAAGCAGAATATTTTCAGCAATGACAGAATTGTCTTTTTATAGATATATCAGTGTGGGAGAGCTTTCAGTATAAGTGTTTATCTGAATTATATTTTATGCAATGCAAGTCCGGTGAATGTGCCAATTCAGTTTTACCCAGGAATCATTCATTTTCACTTCTGTTTATTTTGTATTTTGTTCACATTCCCAAACCGACATGTATTGTCTGACATTTCAGGTGGGTGACTTGTTCTGACAAGCTCAAAAGACTTTGCCAAAATGATTTTACCATTCACAGCACATATATGGTAACCTCTTGGATTGTGTTCTGGAATGTATGCTTAGTATGCACAACCAGGTCACTTAACATTAGTGTAAGGAAACAATTACATCTTCAGATGCTAAATTTTTTTAAATTTTTATTCTTTACTTTTTATCATTAATAATTTGAATATCTAGGTGTAATTTCATAGGTGAATATTGAACAGGGAAAATCCTTCTCCATATTTAAGCATGAAAAAATTCTGTACAATATCTTCTACTTTTAGATTTTCATTTCACTCAGAAAAGCTTCACAATGTTCTATCACTGAATTCAAGCATCTTTATGACTATGAGTTAGGTAAAGCATAGGAGATGGATAATAGAATGAACCATTGCCAAGTTTTCAAAAAAAGATATTGTCTTTAATACCACTTTAGATAACAGATGAGATGGCCCTGATAGAATTACGGTCATGAACTTTACACTTCCAGCAGGTTTCAGTGAGGTGACCTGAATATGTATAGTGTAGTGAACAAAGAAAAATATGGACATGTCTCAGTAAGGCAGAGAGAAAGTTTGTCCTGATTTTTTGTGCTCAATTTGTGTAAGCTCTACATCAGAACTGATGGCCTGTTGTCTGTCATCCATCCATTTGGTATTTTACTTTGACTGCTTCCATCTAAACAACATGGAGGGACACAGTTGACCAAATGGTCTAAAGTGCTCAACTTTACAAATCACTGCTACCTCATCTCTATCCATGTGAGTTTTAAGTCTTAGGCATGTGGTGTGGACAAAGTTGTGAGAAAGCTGCCATTATAGCTTTATGTGGGTCATTGTTCTGGTAAAACAAAATTCATAATGGTCATAAATGAAAATGGTGTCAGTATGACATCCAATATGGCTGCCATCATCTGGAAAAACCTTATCACTGCTTTTAAAAGAAAAGTCATTATCAAGATCAGGATTTTAACCATATGACTTCATATGTTGTCAGGACGGTACTCAATGAAAATTGTGTTGATGTGACTTCTATTTTATATACCTTGTTGGTCTACTTGAAACTCTTGTTATCACTTCTCTCAGAATTGATGATCATATCAACCAAGGCTATTCATCACATGGCTTTAATTCTTATCATGTCTTATTGGTCCAAAATGCAAATGGTGCCAATTTCACATCAAATATGGTTGCCAAAGGCAGCCATCATAAATGGATGATATACAAGTCTTTTATGGATTGCTATGATACTTAATGAGATATTATATCTGAAGCTGACAAATCTTTGTCACCCTGCATTTCCTATAAGAGACCTCGATTTTTTTTTAGCTGGATGAAATCCATTACAGAATTTTTTAATGTATCTACTCTGAAACTTGCAGTTTTCCAAGGAATGCTCTGAAATTAATATTACACAATATCATCATCATCAGAAGATACGCAGGTTGGCTAATCATTCTATCTGTTGTATTTTTTAGAAATGTTATTGATTTTTATAAAAATACAATAAATTCCTTTCTACAATGTGAGTAAAGGTATGGATGTGGGAGAGGTTGGGTGAAATTTTCATTTGCAAATCAGTCAGCATTCATTATGCAGAGATCTGAATAATGACATCACGTTTTAACAGAAAAATATAATTCTTCCAGTTACGACACAATCATCATTGGGTCTCTGAACTGATTGCAGATATTACTGATATTGAGAGCCTCCTGACATTTCCCCTGTTCTGCCATGAAATGTGGCAGACAGATGGGTCTCAGCTCAAACTGGTCCTATCATCTGGCTCACTGACTGTAATAATATTTATTAACCATTCACTGTTGGTGTTTTTCCCATCTGCTGTCATAGGACTTGTACAAACAAACTGTATTTTCAAAGTGGAATCATTCTTAATGTTCAGTTTGTACTTGAGATGATTTATACTTAAATTATTCACTGGAATCACAAAAGGCTTACCATTAATATTGGACCTAATATTTATTTTTGGGATTATTGGGAATTCATTCAAGGACATTTAGGATTATATCATTGTGATACATCATGACTTTTGGCAAATCAGAATTCATTTGGACCACCAGTGGATTTCATTTAGAACTCTATACATTTGAACTTTTATGACTATTTGGGATTTAATTTACACTATTGTAAGCTCATTTTAAATGTTCTCTATGTAATATTGGGAAATAAATTATTTTGTTGAATTTTACAAACCTAGTTGGTTTCATAATTTTCTGTTAAATTATTTAGACCACAGATTCATCATAATTTAGACCACAGATTCATAAGAATGCACATGATGTAAGAGAAAAAGTCAGATATAACTAGTGATCAAAGGTTAGATGTAACTGGTGATCAAAGGTCAGATGTAACTGGTGATCAAAGGTCAGATGTAACTGGTGATCAAAGGTCAGATGTAACTGGGGATCAAAGGTCAGATGTAAATGGGGATCAAAGGTCATGTGAATGCCACTGATTCAAAAAAGGACATGGTTTATGCACAATAAATTATGTGCTACATCACAGATTTGTGGACCACTTCTGTGCCTTAGTGGTAAGAGCATCTGCCTATGGTTGCAGGAAGTCATGGGTTTAAATCCCCAGCCAAGTCATACTAAAGACTTACAAAAATGGTACTGACTGTTGAACCGCTTGGTGCTCAGCATTAAGAGGTTAGTGTTAGGACTGGTTGGCCTGGTGGCGGGATAATGTTTTTGGGTGGGACAGCATCATGGGTGGGACTTTCATGCTGCTGATACATGTCTGCCGCATGATGCCACAGTGCTAGACATCAGTATAAACTGCCACACTGCAGACATCAAAGCGATAAGACTGAAAAATTGTTAAAGCTACGTTAAAAATCCCTATCACACACATTTCAATACTCTAGAAGTATTGATCAATGTAGATTTTTGCCTGGTAACATATTAACTTCCATAGGATGTTTCAAGTTGTTCAGGAAGTGAGATAATGGGATAATGTTACTTTTAGGCTAAATGTATGAGAATGTACTTTAACAAATGATCTTTGAATGGTTGGTCTGAATAGCGAGGTCAATGGTGCTTAAAGAAATGTATGCAATCATTTACATCATTTCTGATTAATTAATTTTGGTTGCTGTTTTCTTTAAGTCGGTACCGTATCATATTTGATCAGTGTTTAAGGACACCAAACAGTATTTGTCCAAATGTTTCTTGCCTTAATATTTTCAGTTATTTTAAAAGAATTTTAGTTGGTACATGTTTTTAGACATAACTGAAACTCTGCAGTGACAAGACAATACAAATTCTGCTGTCAGAAATTATTGGATTAGCTTCCTTGTAATTTCAAATATCCTTGATAAGTTATGTGTATGGTCCAGGTTGACAAAGATTTGGACAATCACATTTCATTATCTATTAGCTTGCTAACACTCACATAATGAATACTGTCTGTTGAAAACAAAATGACTCATCAGTGGTTACTAAAATCTCAATCATTAGAAAACTCTACTTTTCAAAAAAAAAGAGATCAGCAATAAAAATGTCTTCATCTTGAGTTTGTTTAATAACCAAAAACACTTAAATCTGCGTATTGTTTGTACTCATTACTCCTACAGACTGCATAGACCCAGATCTGCTGGCACATCTTGCATAGGCAGATCTGAATCTGTGCAGTTTGCATTTAGACTCAACTAATAAGCAAGTATATATTACACTCTTTTTTTTATGTGCTGTTACAACACAGCCTTATTTATAACACACTGCCATTTAAAACTTCCTCACTTGTCTCTCAAGACTCCAATGAATAGTGTTATATAGAGAACAGCATTATATCGAGAACAGCATTATATCAAGAACAGCATTATATAGAGAACAGCATTATATAGAGAACATTGTTACACAGGGAACACTGCATATTTTTTTAAAAAAAACATTAATTCATGTTATGTTTGGATAGGGGCAATTAGGATACTCTTGTACATATACATAATACATATGGACATACAGATAGACATACATGCAGACACATACAGCACACACACACACACATACATACATACATATGACCTGCTTGTCACACATTTCTGTGTGATACTGTGCATTTGTTAATAATATGGATATCAATGTTCAATGTTTGTCAAAAGATTATTTTCATTGGTACTTACAATTTTATAGTTGGAAATGTCCTGTTGGTATTAAGGAATGAACATGGTTCATTGGGTTCATGTATACATGGTTCATTGGGTTCATGTATACATGGTTCATTGGGTTCATGTATACATGGTTCATTGGGTTCATGTATACATGGTTCATTGGGTTCATGTATACATGGTTCATTGGGTTCATGTATACATGGTTCATTGGGTTCATGTATACATGGTTCATTGGGTTCATGTATACATGGTTTGTAGCAATCCCCAAATACATTAAACTTAACTCTAATGAAAATTGGCGCCCAGTGACAGTTGGTACATTGTTATTACTAGGGGTGAAATGATTCATCACTATCTTTATGTATAAAAAATGTTGCTATATCAATATAAAAAGTGAAGAATAGATATTAAAAAAATATTATTATTATTTACCCTATACGAGTAATTTCAGTCTTCAACATTCAGCAATAAATTATTCACTGTCTGAATTTTTATTCCTTAAGCTGAGAGAGAGAGAGAGAGAGAGAGAGAGAGAGAGAGAGAGAGAGAGAGAGAGATGCATTTGTTTCTGAGAGTAAGAAATTAAGACTTGACAACCCAAACCAAAATCGCAAGCTTATTTTTAAGGTTGCGGCAAGCTTGCTGCAAGCTTGTTATTTAAGCTTGCCACAAGCTTAGATTTGAAATCGCGGCAAGCTTGCGCAAGCTTATTTTTAAGGTTGCGGCAAGCTTGCGCAAGATTATTTTTAAGGTTGTGGCAAGCTTGCCGCAAGCTTATTTTTAACGTTGTGGCAAGCTTGTGCAAGCTTATTTTTAAGGTTGTGCATGACAAGCCAATTAGATTTTAAATTATATATATATATATATATATATATATATATATATATATATATATGTATATAGGAAACTGACATGGCATGTACTGCCACCATATTTCTAGCCCTTGATGTGTGAAAATGACCATTTATATAAAATATTAAAAGTAAAATGTTGATATATGCTACAATGTATGTCGCAGAATTGAAACAGAGTGGATTTTTTATTAAATGAATAACTCAAACAATGTGTGAAAGATGGCAATTCATGAATTTATTTAGTTAATAAAAATATATGATGTAAAAATACAATGATTCTCACATGCTCTCAAAATGCAATTGATCCAATTACTCTATACTAACATTAACAAATTGAAGAAAAAAAATATTATATCTATCTGATATACAGATTCAAAACACCTCAGTTAAAAAAAAATAGTATACACTATCCGATACTCACATAATTTTATGTACCGCCTAGGATTGAGATTCAAACAATTCAAATAAATTTCAAAAGTTTTGCACTGTAAGTAAAAGATTCACAAATCTCCTGGAATTCAACTAGTCAACTAGATTCAAAATAATCTCATGTAATTAATACAAATGTACCAATTGAAACAGCAATTGGACCAAATACACCATTCCCTCGATAACAAATAGTGGGCCGCACGATTCACCCAAAACCACCCAAAACCTGCCCAAAACCACCAAAAACTTGCCCAAATCCACAAAAAATATGATGCTAATCATACTCATAATCAGAAGAAAAAATTGGATACAGTATTAATTTATTGAAACAGGCGACACGATCGACTGCCTTTATTTTTTTTTGTAAGTAAGCATTGAAACAAGGGAGACAAATGTTACTATCATAATCTATATTCATCACCAGTCAGAACTAAACTATATATATTCTGGACAAAATCAAATACAATAAACAAAGTAGCATGTAATGGAATGGAAAATAAAATGTATTTCGTTGCATTTTTTAATTCTCCTATTTTCAATCATTTGAAGTAAATAATTGCCTATCAGTGCCATAACTGTCAAATGCGATTAATACAACATTACATTACAACGAACAACTGAGAGTACCACATTATTTCTTTATAATAGATTTTAGATTTCTATTATACATGGAATGTCTCACTGGCGATTAAAAATGTATAAATATGTACTAAGATTATTTTTCCATGTCTAATCAAACACAGTTTGAAATATGAAAAAAAAGTGTATCAACAATAAACAAATGGAGTTCAACTCAATTGTATTTTGCATATTTTAAAGCAAAGCATTAATAAAATCAAAATAATACATTAATGTATGCAACAAATTTAAAAAAAATATATAAACATTGCAAAGAATTTGACATGAAATTAGTTTTGAAAAAGTGTAACAATGGAAATGCGTAGCTATGTCTCGACATTAGACCAAATTTTATTGCCATTTCTTTTGCGATGTTCGTTCCGACTTTGCTCGCTTTCTTTGCCCAGGTTTTTTTTCCCGCATCTATTTTCGGCCTGATGCATTTAAATTTTCCATTGGATGAATGTATATAATTAGAAGTATTGTAATTTAGTTGCTTTTGTAAAAACTGTGTAAATATTCTTGTCTTTTCTGCTGATGTTTTTGTGCGCCAAATCGTTTCATCAATAATATATGAACAAGAAGGACCAAATAATTTATAATTGCCAGAACCATATAGTGCGCGACGCAAATCTATCAACTGACCTTGAGTTACACTATATAACCTGTTAATTAATTCGGGAATCTTGTGTTGTTTCCAATCAGCAACCTGCTTAAGTTTATTATTGATAGATTCTGAGTTGTTGTTTGTCAAAAGACTCGTGATAGTTTTGTTTTTTAGTGGTTTATAGACAAACATTTTAATTTTTTGACATATGAACTTTTTGAAGTACTGTGGAACATTTGGATATTGTTTTAAATATATTGTCAAATCTTCTTCTCGTTTAGCAAACTCAGCGTCATCTTGACTAAATATTAGACCACTGTCTTCATTGAAGAGCATACGAAATATAGATTGTGTGACAAGATCGTCACGTGACATCCATGCTTATGCAAAGAGTGCCGAATGTTGTCTTTAATATGCTTAGTACAATATAAATATTCTGCATTACAAAAGCTGGATCTTAGAGCATTTGTCAAAGCTTTCTCATCATCCGTACCAAATATAAACTTATCATCTCCAATTTTGTCGCGAATATTTGAAAAGAATTTGTAATATGTGTTTTCATCTGACTCCCAATGAAGACATAGTGGACCTAAGAAAATAAGGTATTGGTTAGTTTTCCTGTTGATAATGCTTCTAATTTTGTATGACATGGCAGTTACAAAAACCTTACCCAAGTTAAAAGTTCGGTCTATTCCAATCATGCTTTTATCATGTCCTGAACAATTTTTTATCAAGTCTAAAATTTGTTCGGTAGAATACAGTACAATGACCGGGCTTTTTCTTTTTGTCAGAATCACTTCCTGAACATATTCATTTGTGTGAAGCTCACCTAAAATTTCTAATAAATCATCTGCTAAATTTCTATTTCCTGGTTCAGATGTTTTGATTTTCTTTTCTCTATAAATTTTGTCTTGAATTTGCCTAGAAGATTTTGGCGCAGTAAAGCTATCTTCCATATTCATCTGCAAATATCTATCTGTAGCCTTTGTCTTTCGTATATCATGTACAGGGTCTCTTAAAATGCTTGGATTTGTTAGCCTATACGGCTCATTACGCTTGCTGTTTCCATGTAGTTGATTAATTTGTAATGACCTTTCCCCACAGTATTCTACCACAGCAAGTTTTTGGATAAAACTGAATTGACTGGGTGCCTTAATTAAAGTTGTTACACATTTTTTAAATTTTTCATCTCCTTTAAGCTTTGTGTAATATCGGTGGAATGAAAGTACTTCTTCAGGTTGTGGTTCAGTTGGAATATATATAATATTCTTAATAATCTTAATTATGGTACTCATTGTCTTTGTTCCCTTGTAAGCTGCTACATCTGAATGTGTCTGTCCGTGTGTGCGACTCTCTCTCTCTCTCTCTCTCAAATGAAAAATAAAATAATATAATTGCCTGAATGTGATAGTGAAACATAGCAAAATACATCATCCCGTATACATAAGACTCACCAGCTTGAATGCACATATAGATCTACACACACGCACGCACAAACACATACATACGTACGTACATACATGCAGATATGCAATAATTTCATGCCATATTTTCATGATCAAAAGGGAAAACTGAGTGAAAGCGATTACATATTTAATGAACAGTCATTTATCGTACGTCTCTGATACATACATTATATGTTTGGATTGACTAAAAGGGCATACACGTTGTAAACGTTCGCGCTAATATTTTGAATCGGAACTGTTATAATTAGAATGGTATTAATTTGACAACTTAAAATGTTTGTGGTGTTTTGAATATTCATTATCAAATTAAATAAAATTTAAAATGCAAGAAATTTTGGTAAAGATGCATCTTTCATTGTGCACATTTATCTGTCTTTTTCGTAACATATAACAATAAAACAAGAATAATGTTCTGAATTAAATTTGTCAAATTATCGCAAAATAACTAATTATGCAGTTTTCAACCATTTTATCTGAATAAATTTATTGATCCAAATTTTATTATAAAACATTATTTAAGAATTGTCAAAATATATGTTACAAATAAATATTTGTCAGTTGTAGTTTAAAACTGGGTCGAATTGTCTTTGGCTGGGTCGAATTGTCTTTCGAGTTGGGCCGAATTGTCTTTAAAGTTGGGCCGAATTGTCTTATTTTCGGTCCAAGTTGGGCCGAATTATCTTTGGTCCGAATTGTCTATAAGCCGTATTTATAGATCTTCACATGTCTCACACCAATGAATTACATGCGAAGAAGACTGCTCTATCATTAGAAAAGGTTCTCTTCAAGTTAAAAATAAAAAATCAGTACCATGTATATGATTTCAAAATTTTATTTTTAATTAAGATGTCAAGAAGAAACATAATAGACTGCTATAGCCCTTAGCGACAACATAATGTTAATAAAGACAATAACAAATACATGTAAACTTGTACAATATCGTGCATATATTACTGTTGTCATTCTCATTGATTCACAATGAGGCCGTTTGTATATTTCATTTTATTTACATCATGTTTTTTGTGGATTTGGTCAGGTTTTGGGTAGTCTCCCTTTTGTAATTTCCATACGATGTAAATAATAAATGCGGCATAATTAGTCGTCGGTTTCAACAAGATAGTAATATTTCCAATGTTTTCCTGTGGTTTTGAGTATATTTCATTTTATTTACATCATGTTTTTTGTGGTTTTGGGCAGGTTTTGGGTGGTTTTGGGCAGGTTTTGGGTAGTTTTGGGTGAATCGTGCGGCCGCAAATAGTAGACACATCAATATACTATAATTACCGTTATTTACTATTGCACGACATACAGAGAGAGAGAGAGAGAGAGAGAGAGAGAGAGAGAGAGAGAGATTGTTTCTAAATATCTTCTGCAATTTTGGAATCTGGGAACACATTTTTAATTACTTCCATTAACTTGTAGGCTGTGCTCAATTTACGATCAGCTCATAGAATCACCTCATCACGTTATCTGCTTTTGAAATATGTGCTGATCACCGACTTCCTTTCCCTTCATCGTTGACAAAATACTTGTATTTCCTTTCACTAACGATGCCAATTTCGCATGATTTTCCGATTCCACCTGCCGTGAAAAGTCATTCATTCCACCATGTTGTGCACATGAAAAATTTAAGTTGCAAACAGTGCAGAGTACAAAATGCACTCCTTTAGACGGTGGTTTAAGGCATGGTCACAGAGTATTATGAACTGGTAGAAAATGCTGCTTTCTATGTTTAGACATTCTATTTTCATCATCAGATTCGAGCTGAAATTTTGTAAACGGCGGCATGTTTAAACAACCGGATGTTGAGAGAATGTTACAATCAGTGATGTGGCGCCGATACAGACCCGGACGCGGACCGAAGAGACGATACAACAAAACTAACCGGAATAAAAAACGCTTAAAAAATTATTTTAAAAAAAATAAAAAATAAATGCAACCTCAAATCGTAATTTAAAACCAATGACCATACTATCGTACGAATGAGCTTTATTCCGTACAAATTCAGTCAAATACGAACTTGTAAACAGGTCTGCAAAGGCAAAATGGTGGGTGGTTGGCAGATTTTTTTTGTTTTTAATACTCATTTATATTAATTTCAGGATAAATTACCGTATATTGAGGAGTTAATCAAAAACATTATTCCATGTGATTTCCGTTCGATCACAGGAGTCTGACGCTGTTTCAAGAATGTTAAAATTACCTACACGTTCAAATACAAAAATTGTCAAATTGAAACAGAAATTGGAATATTCTTTCAAAAACTAAATGCCATAAGTTATCATCACAAAATTACAGAGACTATATTTGATGGTGCATACATTGTTGGTAAGAAGCATTTATAAGTACTTGACTTCAAATATCTTGCTGCATTAAGTCAGTGTGTAAATAACTTTGCAATCGGTAAATGCTATGTATTTTACCGGATTTTACTAAATGGAAACCTTTATCACAGTGTAAAATATAACACACATTCAAGAAATTCTTGCTCTGTTCTTTTTATATTTAATGGTGTAAAACAATGTGGACAAATTATGTTCTATGTTAAAGTTTATCCACTGTGCTGCTGTTTGATGAATGACTGCAGATGCACTCCTTCATTTTTTGCAATCAAGGAAGCTTGAATTTTACATTTCCCAAGCTTGCAGACTTGGAAAAATTCCTTATGCAAGCTAGCTTAATTTGTGTAAGTTTGAGATTTTACAATAAGCTTGCAGACTTTGAGAATTTCTTTTTGCAAGCTTGCAGACTTGGAAATATTCCTTTTGCAAGCTTGCGCAAGCTACCTTACTAGCTTGTACAACTTCAACTAGCTTGCTGCAAGCTTGCTGCAAGCTTGTGGAAAGCTTGCATTTTGGTTTGGGAAGACCCACTCCTGAGTTCTACAAACTAACACACTTGACTAGTGCAGTTTTTAATCTTATCTTGCCCCCCTCCACTCCATGCTATGGTTTTTTAAAAAAAATTCCTTTGGTACATTCAGCAAGTGATAACATATATCAACATAAAGGAAATATTCCAAATTTCTTATATACAAAGTATCCCCTGACAGTGGAAACCCTAACATATATGTGATGATGGATACCCGATAACAAGGGATACTGTTGACATTTGTACCTAATGAAATGGATACCCTATAATATTTGCTACCATATGACATTTGGTACTCTGGACATTGGATAATTTATGACATTTGGTACCCTATGACAGTGGATACCATTGACATTTTGGTACTTAATGAAATGGATACCTTGTGATATTTGCTACTGTATGACATTTTGTACTCTGTGACATTGGATAATTTATGACATTTGGTAGTCTGTGACATTGGGTATCCTTTTAAAAAAATGTAAAATGTTCACAGTGATAATTTTGAAGGACTTAATGGATTCAAAACTAAATTTTGCAAAAAGTCTTAAAACCTACCTACAATTCATAGGCCTTATATTATAAACACCCTGGTCATTTTTGTGTTTTCACCATTTTCCTTCAGAATATTAGAGAGATATGGCCAATTTCTTGACTTTGAAGCTTGTTTTTGTGTCTTAAATGAAGGTTTCTTCAGTTACCATGTTTCTTCTTTTAAAATCCCAGGAGTCCACTCTAATAAGTTACCATATTCTTCCTTTAAAATTTTAAATCGACAATCTTGTAAAAGGAGGAGGGTTTATTATCAGACAAATGTATTTAGTGTTGTTAAAAAGGGGATGTACATCAAGGCTGGACCTATAATTGGATGAATAAAGTACTGGCATTGACATAACATTACTTTTGTTTTTAAAAATGTAATTTTGAGAAAGGAGCTCATTTGATGTGATCACAATTGCCTGTGAACTTTCTTTTTTTCTTAACTGGAAAGCATAGTTTTAATTTGAAGAGTGAGTGGGTGATAAAATAAAAATACGTTTTATCTGCATGAAAACAACAGATTATTCTTAGCAACTAAACAATATTTTAAGTTTCGGCCAATCAGTCCAAACTCTCCAGTGGTAAAATAAAATATCTGAAGACTAATGCCGATCTAAAACTCTTGGACAACAAAGGGTCCTTGTTCAAATATTGCTTTTCAATATAAAAATTTTTTGTTTGCTCTTTAGTTACAGCTTTCATTGTATATGACTCGGATCACACTATACCATATACCCAGGGTGAACATGACGTTAACCCACTTAACATTTTTACAGTTCATAGGGATACCTATGCTGTTGCAAGTAATTTTGGTGTGTGCATTTTTCTTTAGATAAATAATGGTAAAACATAGATGATTTATCATATTGCACATTGATTATACTTTTTAAAATTTATAATTATAATTTTTTTAGAATATATTTCTTTCGTAGTTTTAACTTTGTTAAAGCATTTTTCATTTTGATACACCTTTGCATGAAAACATCAAGGTAGTTAAAAATCTGAGTAATTACTTCTTCAATGATTGTCAGTTTGAAGATCCAATCTGGAATTTAGTCTGATGTTGTTAAAGTCTGGATTTAGCATCAGAAATGCCTGCTTTAAATGCCTTGCCAACAACTTTTGGCTCATGTTTTGTGATGACTGTTTATAGTGGCTGAGGAAAACATGCATGTAATTACAAATAAAAAAAATGGTAAATACCTGAAGTCTGAAGTCCTAAATGGGGATGAGCTATTTGAAATTAGTGTTAAATTTTGTATCTTTAGTCTCACATGGGATAAATTTTGAAAAGAATATTTATTTTGCTATCAATAAATCTATACATATTGTATTCCCAGGTGTTTGCTGAAAATAGTTAGGTCACCAGGTCATATGTTTTTGCAAAACATTCTGTAAAACAGTAAAACAAAAACAGTAATTTAGAAGTTATGGTTTATACAACCTTAAAAAGTCAGTAAATTTTTAGGAGTCTGTTGCTTGAAAAATTCTCAAGTTTGTAGAAAACAAAAAAACGTGCAGTTTCAATTTTTTTTATATTAACACGTTAAAATATCACTTTTTGTGATTCTGATTGGTCCAAATAAGCCCATGAAATTATTGTGCAGATTATACCCTTTACTGATTGGCTGTGATTGTGGGAAAATGTTTTTAACAACAAGTTCTGGAATATTTGGTTTTGAATGAACATTTTTGGTGGCCATTTTGAACTGAACTAGTGAAAGGAAATTGAGGACAAATTATCTCGGCTGTTTCAATACAGATATGTTATCCCTGCATGGGGTTTGTTATGTATAACAATATCATAATGAGAAAAATCACGTAAAACTACAACACAAGAACAACAATAAGAAGTAAAACTAAGGGTATTGCTTATTTCATGCTAGGGTGGGGAGAGAGTGGTATCTGTAACATAGATACATGTATATAACTCACCATTTAATTTAATCCTACCACAGCATCTTTATACAGTTTTTATGGGATCCAAATCCGACTCAAAAAGAAATTTGCTTACGTCATCTTCTGTACAGTCTATTGTTCCAGTAAGATACTGCAAATATCCGGTTACAACTGCATTAAGGAAATGTGGGAATTTCTGCATCCAGTAATCCTATTTCACATGAAGATCACAACAATGTAAATTATATTTTCTAAAAGTGACATTTTAGGGTTTACTCTAGGTCTACTGTTTACTGTATCAAACAATATGGCATACACATCACATTGATCATTCTGTTTTGAAAAATGATTTTGTCACTATAAAGTGTTCTGTTTATTCTGATGGAAGTTTTTTCTTTGATTTATATTTTGTAAAATAGTAGAATCTACTTTTACTACAGTACTTCCAACTTTGTTTCGGACTATATTTTATTCATAACAAATGAAAGATGCCTTGTATGTCAGAATGACCAAAATTATTTATTCTTTTTTCTACCTAAATAATTTCCACTGAAAGAAAAACAAACTTTGTAATAAAAATATATTAAATTTATGAAACATGTTGAATAATGTCCAGCTTTTGCAAGAATTGTCAAGCAAAAGCTAGATATTATTCAACTTGTTTCATAAATTCAATATTAAATTGTTATTTGAGGTCATTTAACGATACTAGCTTAGACAAACTACTGAGTTTATTCTATAAATTTAGCTGTGACAAGATGCAACATAAAAAAGACATGCAGCTAATAAGTTTAAAATTATGCAAGGTTTATGGATTTTTACATTTTCAATCGCTGGAGATAAACTGATACGGATATAAAGCCTAGTGTTATATGACACTAGCCATGTAAAAAAAAAACCAGTTTATTCAATATGTAGAAAGAGTTGTGTTATATGACACTAGCTATGTCAAAACCCTCAGTTTAGTCAATATGTAGAAAGAGTTGTGTTATATGACACTAGCTATGTCAAAACCCCAGTTTATTCAATATGTAGAAAGAGTTGTGTTATATGACACTAGCTATGTCAAAAACCCCAGTTTATTCAATATTAGAAAGAGTAGTGTTATATGACACTAGCTATGTCAAAAACCCAGTTTATTCAATATGTAGAAAGAGTTGTGTTATATGACACGTACTAGCTATGTCAAAAACCCCAGTTTATTCAATATGTAGAAAGAGTTGTGTTATATGACACTAGCTGTGTCAAAAACCCAGTTTATTCAATATGTAGAAAGAGTTGTGTTATATGACACTAGCTATGTCAAAAACCCCAGTTTATTCAATATGTACCAAGAGTTGTGTTATATGACACTAGCTATGTCAAAACCCCCAGTTTATTCAATATGTAGAAAGAGTTGTGTTATATGACACTAGCTGTGTCAAAAACCCAGTTTATTCAATATGTAGAAAGAGTTGTGTTATATGACACTAGCTATGTCAAAAACCCAGTTTATTCAATATGTAGAAAGAGTTGTGTTTTATGACACTAGCTATGTCAAAAACCTCAGTTTAGTCAATATGTAGAAAGAGTTGTGTTTTATGACACTAGCTATGTCAAAAACCCCAGTTTATTCAATATGTACCAAGAGTTGTGAAAATAAGACTTGTTCTTGAAAAAGGTCATGCAGGTGATGACATTTAAATTACACAAGTTTTATGGATTTTGAAATCTTCACATTGGCTGGAGATGTACAGGGATACAGAAAGCATATATGCATGTAGAAGGCAAGTTCTCCATACACTAGAAGCATGTAGATTGATTAATCTAATTTACATACGATTTGTTATTTACAGCATCCTTGCCAAGAACGAAAATTAAGCTGTCCTTAGCTTGGATGAAGTGAATGCTAGAAGTTGTCCCCAATTAAAATGCTCTTTGGGGGATTCAAAGAAACGTGCATCATATTTGTGAATAAAGTTGTCCCCCAGTTAAAATGCTTTTCAAAGAAGTGTACATGATATATGAAAGAATTTGTCACTCAATAAATAAAATGCTCTTGGGGGTGGGGTGGGGGGCAAAGAAGTGTACATGATATATAAATGAATTTGTCACTCAATAAATAAAATGCTTGTATGTGGACCCAAAGGAAAGTGTACATGATATATGAAAGAACTTGTCTTTAATTAAAATGCTTGTTGGGGGACCCAAAGAAGTGTACATATCAGAAACTGTTATACCGATCTGCTTTATAGTGATATCTAAGACTAGACCTGTGATATATCAGAGACTATTACACTGATATGTTTTACGGTGATATCTAAGACTAGACCTGTGATATATCAGGGACTATTACACTGATATGTTTTACGGTGATATCTAAGACTAGACCTGTGATATATCAGGGACTGTTACACTGATATGTTTTACAGTGATATCTAAGACTAGACCTGTGATATATCAGGGACTATTACACTGATATGTTTTACGGTGATATCTAAGACTAGACCTGTGATATATCAGGGACTGTTACACTGATATGTTTTACAGTGAGATGCTAGAATATACCCACACAATATTACGGACTGTGTTAACTTGAATTTCTTTGTTGTGAGGGACCTTTATTAAATGCAAGAAAAAAGAAAGAATGCATTAATAACATTGTTTGTGATTCATGTTTGCAAAGTGTTCAACAACAAAAAGCGGGCCCATGTGGCCAAGTTGCTCTCCAAAGCACTCTCTGTTATTTATCACTGCCATCTCACCTCTATCTGTGTGGGTTCAAGTCTCAGATTTGGCCAATGTGGGTATGTGAGAAAGCTTGCCAGTAGCTTCTCATGGGCCAGTGGTTTTTTCTGGGTATTTCCAGGGTTTTTCCTCCACTATTAATACTGGCCACCATGTATAACCTATCGTGTACTGAAAAATGGTGTTAAAGCCTACAACAAATAATGTTATTATAAAATAGTTGACCCTAGTGGACTGATCAAGAAGTTCTTTGTTGGGCCATGTTAGGATTTTCTTTTAATACAATGAGGCTGAGGGTTGTGTGATAGACATGTACTACTACTACTACTACTACTACTACTACTACTACTACTACTACTACTACTGTTTCTACTGCTACATATAATAATATAGTAATGAAATTATTAAGTAAGGCAATTCTTTGAATGAGATTGGCTTCCTATAATATTGTATTGTTGTGTAAATATGCCCCTGTTTCTAATGTGGAAAAATAGTTCTTTTACTGCTGTAATTATTTTTACAACAGGTGTCCAACACTTGTCTTAACAGCTAGTGCATGTTTTTACATGATTATGCCAACAGTTTACCTGTGCAATAAGCGTGTGGTATGTGTAGAATTAATCGTTTCCTGACAAACATCAGCAATAACAAGGAGCAAACTGGAGATGGGATGTAACGTCAGCATCTTGTAACATTTTTTTTAAAATGATTGTGGAATCTGATTGAATATTTTTTAAAAAAAAACTTAAATATTGGTTTTTATTCCATAGAGATAAATAAACTAAACAAATTATACATTCTTTTGACATTATTACCTTGCTTGCAAAATAAAGGGAGCTGATTTTTTTTCTTCCTTGTTATATAAACACAGATTAGAAATGTCAACAAATTAAATATACTTAGTTACTGGATACCACTCAAGTGGCCAGAGTTGTTAGAGCATCGGCCTTGGATGGCTAGGAGTTTGTATATTCCAACCCCAGAGCAGTCATACCAAAAACATAAAAAATGGTACCAAACAGTTGCCTCACTAAGCACTGACGGCTTTAAGAGGCTAGTTTTAGGACATTGTGACTGGGTAAGACATCATGCTACGGGTAAGACAATATGCTACATGTCTGAAATGATGCCCCAGTGCTGGACATCACTATAAGCTGCTACACTGCAGACATTGTAGTGATATGACTGAGAAAAGAAAAAAAAATTTACGTTAAAAATCCAAATCACACACACAGTAGACAGGATGGCTTTAAAATACTGTAATGCTCTTGGGAATGATTAAGGCATGCTCAATTAAATTCAAGTTTTTGAAAAAATAAATAAATTAACAATTTTAACAATTTAATTAGCGGTACATATTTCAGACTCTAGTTTTAATTAAATATTTAATTCATTTTTTTTTTTTACAATCGTTATTTGTAAGAATAATCTTTTCTTCTACTTTTGAAAAAAATTGAATCAGTCCTCCCTACCACCTTCCACTCCTTCCAGGTCATAATGATGACAAAATAACGTATTACATTTGAAAAATATTCCATGCTGGTACTGGTTCGGTACATTGTATGTTTGTGCTCAATCAGGTTTTAAAAAATAAATTGTCTTGTAGTGAATTAAAAATAATTTTCCTATACTGTACTTTTCAAAACTGTACACAAGCTTTATTTTATGCACATTCTCTAATGAACTATTTTATTTTATGAAAGCATTCAAATGATGCAAGTTCAAAGCATCTGGGTGATCTGTTGATGCCCTGGCTCATCTGCAAGGAATGCATGTTGTTAAGAGTTATATATGTTCCATGTCATATAAAGGCTTCTAAATAGTTTGCATTTCAAAGAGCATATGTGTTACAGAGATAGGTACATGTAATTAACTGGACTTTTCATCAAAGTGGCAAATAATACTGCCATAATTTGTTACAGTTTAATTGTACAAGTGCACAAAAACATCATAAAATGAAAATTGATTTTTGTTCTTTTAGGAGCAGTGCTATATAATACAATCCAATATATTATTTTAACAATGTTGGCAACTGCTTACATGTTGTATGCCAGGAATGATTTTCCCATCCATAGATCATGTTTTTATTTGTAGCCACAATGCAAGGTACAAGCATGGAAGAGTTATTTCCCTTGTTTTGCTTGACTTTTACACTTGGTTTTTTTAACTAACATTTTTTTAGGTGTCATAAACAGTCATTGGAATTTAGAAATAGAAATTTTGTGTCACTACAACAAAATCTGCCCCCACCCAACTGCTTAAAACAAGGAAGTCAATTTAGTTCAACTAAAATTAAGGAACAAAACAATGATTCAAAGTGATAAAGTTTTGATTAGTAAAATCATAAATGTGTCTGTCACCAATGAGAAATTTTTCTTGATCACAAAGTAAACTTTGTCCATCAGGTTTTTAAAAAAAACTCTCACAATGACCTCTGGTTTTCTCAGAACTGAATTTATTATTCCAATGGATTATAAAGCTAAAATGATTTTCCTATAAACCTGAATTACATTAATTATGCATTACTTTTTCTTTTTCCTGTAATGTTATAATTATGCATTACTATTTTCTTTTCCTGAATTAAAATAATTATGACTTCATTTATTGGGAGAGATATGATGCACACCACTTTAATCTATTCACTGAAAGATAGAGTTTAATATATACTGAATTTGTGTATTGTGACATATTGCAATGCAGGACAGTGTATTGCAACTTGTATTGTAGCGTATTCGGGAAAATCAGAAGAAACTGCAAAATAATAAAATGGAGTAAATAGGGAGTCTTACATTTAATGTGTTTTAAATCTCGTTAAGTGAACAGTGATTTGAAAATTGGTAAAATTTATAACTCGTCAAAAGTGGATATTCAGGTTCTGTTTTTGTATCTGCAAACTTCACCTCTTCATTAATTTTTTATATGTATTGGTCATAGACCAGAATAGCTTATGGGATTATGAAGGTTTATTGCCCTTTGTCTGTGATCCATCAGCTAATGGTGTCTGGTGTGTCGTAAATGAAAATAGGTGCCATGCAGTCATCCATTATGATTGCTAATCACAGTTGTAGCAGACAGCGTCTTTGATAATATTAAAAGCTTCACTCACTTGGGCTAAGAAAAAGAAATTTGAATTAACAATATTTCTCCCCCCCCCCCAAACAATTACAGACATTTGTTAAGTTCTCTTAAAAAACTGCATTGGGATTGAATTTAAAATTAAGGAAGAAAAAAAAAAGAGATAGAAGCAACTCACTGATGCATTTATGATATATTTAATGTTAACATGGTATAAAAAAATAAACATTACTCTGTAAGCTTTTAAAGCATTTCACATTAAACTTAAATAAATGTGGTTTTACTTTTCTTGAATTACTTCCTTCAAATGATGTATTTGTAATTGGGTATTTAAAACACATTCTTTTGAGTGTCCAGGTATTTTATGGTAAAATAGACATAGCTATCAAATTTTCTATTCAACAGGTTTAAAAGGAGTATAAAAAGATGTTTTAAACATAACATGCAAAATAAACACAAGACCAATTAAAAGGGCCCTGTCAGTGCCAGGGGTTCTATGAACAGTAACCATATTACACTTCTATGGCCATTTGAAATGAGGAAGAGATAAAATGCTGATTACTTGAACCAGATATGAATTTAATAATAACGTAGGACTCCTTTACTTTAATATTGTACGTAAAAGTATATAATGTTGTAAACATACGGTAGTTGTGGGTGGGTACCATATGATGATGTATGCAAGATGTTGTATGCAAGATTGCCTGATGTTGAGGTAGGTTCCATATAGTGTTGTTGTTGTTTTGTACTGCGGTAGATTCCATATATGGTATAGTCAGGTTTCCTTATATTGAGATCATGGGTACATATGTTGTAGTTGCCGCATTGAGGTAGATTCCATATGTTGTTGCCTTATAATGAGGTATAGTCCATATCATGTTGTAGTTGCTTTATAGAGAGATTGATTCCATATCTTGTAGTTGCCGTATTGAGGTAGATTTCATATTTAGTAGTTGCTTATACTGAGGTAGATTCTATATCAGGTTGTAAATGCCTTATAGAGAGGTAGATTCCATATTTTGTATTTGCCTTATTGAGGTAGATTTCATATCTTGTAGTTGCCTTATAATGAGGTATATTCCATATGTTGTAGTTGCCTTATAGAGAGGTTGATTCCATATCATGTAATTGCTTATAGAGATAGATTTCATATCTTGTAATTGCCTTATACTGAGGTAGATTCCATATTATATTGTAAATGCCTTATAGAGAGGTAGATTCCATATCTTGTAGTTGCCTTATTGAGGTAGATTTCATATATTGTAGTTGCCTTATACTGAGGTAGATTCTATATCATGCTGTAAATGCCTTATAGAGAGGTAGATTCCATATATTGTAGTTGCCCTAATGAGGTAAATTCCACATTATAGATGCCTTTATACTAAGATAGATTCTATATCATGTAGTTTCCACATAGCATTTTTGTTTTCTTGTACAGACAATCGTTCCATACCATGATTTTTGTTGCCTTATTTCCAGGGGGTTAAGTTGCATTATACAATTGTCTTGTACTGATTTTTTTGTTTGTTAAATGGCATTTTATAGTTGTCTTAAGCTATGGTAGGTTATATATGGTTGTTTGATCAAGAGGTATATCATTTTATAAGCCAGGATTTGTTATACTGAGGTAGGCTTCATACCATGTTGCAATTGTCTTATACTGAGGTAGGCTTCATACTGTATTGTAATTGTCTTATACTGAGGTAAGTTTCATTCCATGTTGTAATTGTCATATATTGAGATAGGTTTCATTCCATGTTGTAATTGTCTTATACTGAGATGGGTTTCATACCATGTTGTAATTGTCATATACTGAGATAGGTTTCATTCCATGTTGTAATTGTCTTATACTGAGGTATGTTTCATTCCATGTTGTGATTGTCTTATACTGAGGTAGGCTTCATTCCATGTTGTGATTGTCTTATACTGAGGTAGGCTTCATTATATGTTGTAATTGTCTTATACTGAGGTAGGCTTCATTATTTGTTGTAATTGTCATATACTGAGATGGGTTTCATTCCATGTTGTAATTGTCATATATTGAGATAGGTTTCATTCCATGTTGTAATTGTCTTATACTGAGATGGGTTTCATACCATGTTGTAATTGTCATATACTGAGATGGGTTTCATTCCATGTTGTAATTGTCATATACTGAGATGGGTTTCATTCCATGTTGTAATTGTCATATATTGAGATAGGTTTCATTCCATGTTGTAATTGTCTTATACTGAGATGGGTTTCATACCATGTTGTAATTGTCTTATACTGAGATAGGTTTCATTCCATGTTGTAATTGTCATATACTGAGATGGGTTTCATTCCATGTTGTAATTGTCTTATACTGAGATGGGTTTCATACCATGTTGTAATTGTCATATACTGAGATGGGTTTCATTCCATGTTGTAATTGGCTTATACTGAGATGGGTTTCATACCATGTTGTAATTGTCTTATACTGAGATGGGTTTCATTCCATGTTGTAATTGTCATATATTGAGATAGGTTTCATTCCATGTTGTAATTGTCATATACTGAGATGGGTTTCATACCATGTTGTAATTGTCTTATACTGAGATGGGTTTCATTCCATGTTGTAATTGTCTTATACTGAGATAGGCTTCATTATTTGTTGTAATTGTCTTATACTGAGATAGGCTTCATTATTTGTTGTAATTGTCATATACTGAGATAGGTTTCATTCCATGTTGTAATTGTCATATATTGAGATAGGTTTCATTCCATGTTGTAATTGTCATATACTGAGATAGGCTTCATTATTTGTTGTAATTGTCTTATACTGAGATAGGCTTCATTATTTGTTGTAATTGTCATATACTGAGATAGGTTTCATTCCATGTTGTAATTGTCTTATACTGAGATAGGCTTCATTATTTGTTGTAATTGTCATATACTGAGATGGGTTTCATACCATGTTGTAATTGACTTATACTGAGATGGGTTTCATACCATGTTGTAATTGTCATATACTGAGATGGGTTTCATACCATGTTGTAATTGTCATATACTGAGATAGGTTTCATTCCATGTTGTAATTGTCATATACTGAGATAGGCTTCATTATTTGTTGTAATTGTCTTATACTGAGGTAGGCTTCATTATTTGTTGTAATTGTCTTATACTGAGTCCATGTTGTAATTGGCTTATACTGAGATGGGTTTCATACCATGTTGTAATTGTCATATACTGAGATGGGTTTCATACCATGTTGTAATTGTCATATACTGAGATGGGTTTCATTCCATGTTGTAATTGTCATTTACTGAGATAGGCTTCATTATTTGTTGTAATTGTCTTATACTGAGATGGGTTTCATACCATGTTGTAATTGTCATATACTGAGATGGGTTTCATACCATGTTGTAATTGTCATATACTGAGATGGGTTTCATACCATGTTGTAATTGTCATATACTGAGATGGGTTTCATTCCATGTTGTAATTGTCATTTACTGAGATAGGCTTCATTATTTGTTGTAATTGTCTTATACTGAGATGGGTTTCATACCATGTTGTAATTGTCATATACTGAGATGGGTTTCATACCATGTTGTAATTGTCATATACTGAGATAGGTTTCATTCGATGTTGTAATTGTCATATACTGAGATAGGTTTCATACCATGTTGTAATTGTCATATACTGAGATAGGTTTCATTCCATGTTGTAATTGTCATATACTGAGATAGGTTTCATACCATGTTGTAATTGTCATATACTGAGATGGGTTTCATTCCATGTTGTAATTGTCATATACTGAGATAGGCTTCATTATTTGTTGTAATTGTCTTATACTGAGGTAGGCTTCATTATTTGTTGTAATTGTCATATACTGAGATAGGCTTCATTATTTGTTGTAATTGTCTTATACTGAGATGGGTTTCATACCATGTTGTAATTGTCATATATTGAGATGGGTTTCATTCCATGTTGTAATTGACTTACACTGAGATGGGTTTCATTCCATGTTGTAATTGTCTTATACTGAGATGGGTTTCATACCATGTTGTAATTGTCATATACTGAGATAGGTTTCATTCCATGTTGTAATTGTCTTATACTGAGATGGGTTTCATACCATGTTGTAATTGTCATATACTGAGATAGGTTTCATTCCATGTTGTAATTGTCATATACTGAGATGGGTTTCATTCCATGTTGTAATTGTCATATACTGAGATGGGTTTCATACCATGTTATAATTGTCATATACTGAGATAGGTTTCATTCCATGTTGTAATTGTCTTATACTGAGGTAGGCTTCATTATTTGTTGTATTGTCTTATACTGAGTCCATGTTGTAATTGGCTTATACTGAGATGGGTTTCATACCATGTTGTAATTGTCATATACTGAGATGGGTTTTATACCATGTTGTAATTGTCTTATACTGAGATAGGTTTCATTCCATGTTGTAATTGTCATATACTGAGATGGGTTTCATACCATGTTGTAATTGTCTTATACTGAGATAGGTTTCATTCCATGTTGTAATTGTCTTATACTGAGATGGGTTTCATACCATGTTGTAATTCTCTTATACTGAGATGGGTTTCATACCATGTTGTAATTCTCTTATACTGAGATGGGTTTCATTCCATGTTGTAATTGACTTACACTGAGATGGGTTTCATACCATGTTGTAATTGTCTTATACTGAGATGGGTTTCATACCATGTTGTAATTGTCATATACTGAGATAGGCTTCATTATTTGTTGTAATTGTCATATACTGAGATGGGTTTCATACCATGTTGTAATTCTCTTATACTGAGATGGGTTTCATTCCATGTTGTAATTGACTTACACTGAGATGGGTTTCATTCCATGTTGTAATTGTCTTATACTGAGATGGGTTTCATTCCATGTTGTAATTGACTTATACTGAGATGGGTTTCATAACTGTTTATCTCTAAAACAAGATAAATGATCATACCCTGTCTTTTAATTAGAATTATATCGGATGTACAGCTTGAGTTTAGGTTCTTCTTGTCATTACCTGGAGTCAAAAAAATCAGGACTGGGTTTATTTCACGCATTAATAATTTGCCTTTCAGTGTCTAAATGTTTACTCCAGTTCTTTTCAATGTTGAAATCAGATACCTGGGTATAGATGATACAATCATGGTAGAGAGATTACAAAGAAAATAAATTTGAAGGAAGGGATTTTCTTCTAAATGGAATTTGTCATGGATGTAGAGGGAATAATTTAAACCTTAAAATGACTGGCATTTCAATCATGCATTCACAACGGCCACATTACCACATTATTCGGGGTAAACTTGCTCTACATTCATTAATTTCATATAAAAGGGGTTTTGAAGAAGCTTATGGGGGTAGAGAATTGATCGAGCCTTTTGAGTTCCAGATTACTTCCTGTTTTGCTTGCAAACAGAGTTAGATACTTCAGTTTTTAAATTGCTGTGAATGAGAAGAGAAATCATATGTGGGAATAGATTTTATGGAACATGATGCAAAAATTATATCAGGCCTAGGCATTCATGGCTTTGGAGTAGGTTTAGGCAATCTCTTTGGATCCAGAAGTCATGGACATCAGATTGGAGTATCAAGTATATTTTTTCATATTGATTGAACTGAATGTCAGTTATATACTGTGACAAATGTAAGCTTGGGATTTGTATTCCTATATTTATGGATAGTGTCAAAAGGCAAAATTAATCCTGTTACTGTATGTAGTATTGTTTTGGAACCATATGTACTCCAACTGCAAATATTTTTTAAATAAGTGATGGAGAAATGAAATGTGTGAATTAAGCGTGCACGAGGAATGAAACAGTGTTCAACATTGACTTTCTTCTTGTAAGGAATTAGAATGGATAGAGAATCCATATCTAAGCATATCAGGTAAAATCTAGAATTTTTCAGGAAAAATCTGTACAATTTATTTTGAATGATATTAAGATGTATTTAAATTGTTGTACATGTACATATTTGAGTGTCCATTTTTTTGAGAATATAACTTCTTTTTATTCATAGTTTCATGAAACTGATTAGTCATGAAATGTATTAGCGATGAAATTGATTAGTAATTAAAGTGATCAGTAATTAAATTTATTAGTTATGATATTGATTGATGATAAAATCAATGCTGAAATTGATTACTCATGAAAGTGGCTAGTAATGAAAATGATAAGTGATGAAATTCATTTGTCATGATATTGATTATAACGATGAAATTGGTAGTCATGAAATTTATCAGTGATGCAATTGATTGATCATAATATTGATCTGCAGACTTGACTACGGATATACCCATCTTCCTCACTTCAGATGAATGTTTAATTGTTATTATGTCTGTTATGGTAGATATAATTTATAACATATTGTTAAAATGTGTGCAGCAAAAGATGTAAGCTTTACTGGTCTAATTTTTAATGATTTCCTCAAATACTGCTGTAAGAGATATGCACGTTTTATACATAAAATGTTGTGTATATGAGAGACGGTGGTTCTGAAGAGGGTACCATACAAATTCTGTCCAAGTATCTTTTACCAGTGATAGTTATTCATAACCTGATATAAGATTTCCAGTGACAAATGCCAACACTAACTTCTCAAGATGGTCTGATCTTTACAGAGCATATTTTGAATTTCTTTGGGGGACAAACTTTGTACATATAGCACTGATGCTACTTGCGACTATCTGAATAAATTATTTACAAATTGCCCATACTTTTTCAGCCTGACCCATTGTCACAGACACAGTTTAGTAATTGATAAAGGACTTTACAATCTTACTGATAACCTCAAATTACAAATTTACTATCTTGCTAGTATTGCATGTACTCTCTGAACCGTGTACTTTTGTGGTAGAGTGATCTTTTAGGATATCTGTAATACTGTGATTTGTAGTCCCATCACTTTGACAAGTCCCAAAGTCCAAAGTCCGTTGCCCAATTTTTAGTCATAATGATAGTGAGACTATTCATCGTGATAGTGAAACTTATTATGACAGTGAGACTTTTTATAATTATAGCGAGACTTTTTATTATGAAAATGATACTTTTCATGATGATAATGAAACAGCATGATAGTGAAACTTTTCATCATGATAATGAGATTTTCATGATATTGAGATTTTTCATGATGATAATGAGATTTGTTATTATGATATTGAGACTTTTTCATCATGATATTGAGACTTCTCATCATGATAGTGATAATTTTTATCATGATTGTGAGCTTTTTCATCATGATAGTGAGACTTTTTATCATGATAGTGAGATTTTTCATCATGATATTGAGACTTCTCATGATAGTGATAATTTTTGTCATGATAGTGAGCTTTTTCATCATGATAGACTTTTTATCATGATAGTGAGATTTTTCATCATGACAATTTTCATCAGATAGTGACCTTTCCATTATCTATCTGTTCCTATAATAAAATATCATAAAAGTGTATTGTTTCTTGAACTATAAGTTGTAGACAGCATACACCCTGGTCTGCTGTTTCATAATGAGCTAACAGATCAGGGTCTATATTATCTGTCCAGCTGACATATTTTTGACAAACTGCCTTTGCATAAATCTTCCAGCACATTGTGTTACAGTAGATCAGGATCCTTACAACTGGGTCCAACTTGTACCATATATATATATATATGACTTATAATTATGTCTTTACTTACCCTAAAATGTTAAATGCAAGGTACATTTCAATATATTGTCCCACTGATAATCTTAAAACTATACAATATTTTCATTACAATTTAACCAGTGTTATGCTTAACAAAACTGTTCCAGTATGTATCTCTGGTATTTTCAATATTTTACAGCTGCAGTAAACAATTAAGTATATTTCTTTTCCTCCTAAGTCAGTTGTACATTTGCTGGATTGGAGAGGTTTTCTGCTTTCTTCTGGTTGTCAACTGATAAATCAAAATTATCTTGTTTAGCAAGAGTGTTATGATTATCTCCCTTCCATCACTACACAGACAAGAAGCTTCTAATTATCTCCCTTCACTTATTGGGTGTACCTAACGTAAGCCAACAATTATCTCCCCTACCTCAGTTGATGTACCTAAAGAACTTGCTTGAGATTTATTGTTAAGATACTAATAATGGTAATAGAAAAAATGTTTATGACAACAAAATGGATGCCAGTATGTTGAAAAGTGTTGTCAGTGACTAGAATAGAATATATTTTATAAGCACTGTCCACAATACAGTTGTTAATTGATACAGATTGAAGATAACAGATTTTATATCCTTATTATTTCAGACAATTTTTTTTTAATACACCAGCCATAAGGCATAGTGTGATTATGTTATCCAGCAATGTCCATACATCTCTTTCTTCATTTGTGTCTGAACAGTAACTTGAGTTCTGTAGCATCTACCATTACCCAACAAGGTTAAGCTCCTTGCATTTGCAACAAGGAAAACACTATTGCAGGCTCAACAGGTCAAAGGTAAAGGTCACAAGGACTGAAAAAAGTAAAATGTTTTCCACTTCACAATTTTAATTGTGTACCAAATACGTTGACTAAACTTTGTAAATGGCTTGCATTTCAAATAAGATGAATGTTGATTTATGAGTGAAAAATAATAAAGGTCACAAGGTCACTAGGGTTATGTTTTTTGTATGGTATCTTAGGTTCTTGATCAGAAGTTTTGATTACTTGAATTAGAGACAAGGAAGACACTTGTTCATTTTTGGGTCAAGTTGTCAAGGTAACTGAGACTGAAATTATGAAAATGATGTATTGGTGATTCTAACATTTACTAATCCAAATTCAAAAACAGTCAATATAATTGCATGAGAAGTAAGAAATTAAACACTATTTGGTCAAGTTGTACTTAGCAGTTGAAGAAAAGTAACAAATACAGTTAGCTGGTATTTATTTAGGTACTTGAATGAATTTTCTCAGTGGATTTGTGATTGCATTTTAAGATGTTTATAAAGGACTGTGTTTTTTGTAAAACCCTTATATCATTTATAATAATATTGATACATATTGGTATTTTGAAATTTGCAAATATAATTAGTCCTTTCATCACATGTTTGACATGTGTCACATTTGTCAACATGTTGGCCAAATCTGATGTTATGAAAGATATTTGTGGGAAATCCAGCCTTTGGAAAATTTTGGATTTAAAATAAATGTCATTTTTGTAGTTATTTACAAGCATATGTTAACGTGTTCATGTCTTCATTTGTATAACTGAATCATCCGAAGATTTTTCAGAGAGCTATTGTTTTCTCTAATTTTGCAAATCCAATGAATATTTTCATTTTTATTGAGTGTTTTTTATGTTTACTGATCCTTGCTACAATGTTGCAACTATGAGGCAAATTATTATTTCCATGTATACTCACTTATACTGCAGACAACAAAAATCCTGATCTGCCATAGTGTAATACAGTTGCAGACCAGGGTGTGTGTTGTTTGTGCTATAGTTTACTCTTGATAAACTGCACAGACCCAGATCTGCCATCACATAGTACTCCATCAGATCTGCCATCACATAGTACTCCATCAGATCTGCTATCACATAGTACTCCATCAGATCTGCCATCACATAGTACTCCATCAGATCTGCCATCACATAGTACTCCATCAGATCTGCAATCACATGTACTCCATCAGATCTGCCATCACATAGTACTCCATCAGATCTGCCATCACATAGTACTCCATCAGATCTGCCATCACATAGTACTCCATCAGATCTGGGTCTGCACAGTTTGGAATTGACATATAAGTTATAAAAGACTTGCCATGTTTCAAAGCAGTGGTTAATCAAATCTTTGTTATTGTTATTGTAGGGTTTAACGCCATTTTTCAGAATAAGATAGGCTATATATGGCAGCCAGTATTAATGGTGGAGGAAGAACCCAGGGAAATCCTCGGAAAGAACCACCGACCCATGAGAAACTACTGAGAAGCTTTCTCACATACCCGCATTAGCCAGATCTGACTGTAGACTTGTACATTCTTATTAAGTGCATCCATTGTGACAGTGATTTTATAATGATTGATACATGTATGTGCTTGATATTTGTCCATGATTTTGTCCATCATTCCTATAGAAGTAAGATCTACAGCTAATTTGGAGTTGCATCCTCAAGATCTGACTCAATAGCGCAGAGGCTATAGTTCCTATGATTTCTTAGAGTATTCATTTCAATTTCATTTTTGTTCATGAACCTCTTGAATTTTATTTATGGTTCTGCTCAGGGATGACAGAGCACTGATGTGATTATGTTATTGTTATACTTGAAAGTAGATTGAGCTTATAGAGTAAATGTGTCATATATTTCATAGAAGCTAATGCCATAACAAATACAATTGCCTGATTAACTCTTAACCTGTAGCTTTAATGAACAACCTTTAGAAGGTTAAAGGTCAAGGTCATATAGGCTCAAAGGAGGAAAATATTTTCCACAAAATTATTCAAATCCAATGCTACAAACCTTAACCAAATTTTGCATGGCTTATCTTTGAGACCAAACTTTATATTCGAAAGGTCAAAGGCCACTCTTACAACGACTAAGAAGGGTCTGTTATTTATATCTATTCATCATTAGATTCCATTTTTCATAGTCTTTCATATGAGGCAAGGAAGAAACCTATTCATTTTTTGGACATAATTTAGAAGTATAACAGTCTGTCTTGTCTGTCACGCATTGGCTGATATTAGATGTTATTATCTCAGCATATTATGCAGCTGCAGACTTGTTAATATCCCAGCATATCATGTGGCTGCAGACTTGTTATCTCAGTATATCATGTGTCTGCAGACTTGTTATCTCAGTATATCATGTGGCTGCAGACTTGTTATCCCAGCATATCATGTGTCTGCAGACTTGTTATCTCAGCATATCATGTGGCTGCAGACTTGTTATCCCAGCATATCATGTGGCTGCAGACTTGTTATCTCAGTATATCATGTGGCTGCAGACTTGTTATCCCAGCATATCATGTGTCTGCAGACTTGTTATCTCAGTATATCATGTGGCTGCAGACTTGTTATCTCAGTATATCATGTGGCTGCAGACTTGTTATCCCAGTATATCATGTGTCTGCAGACTTGTTATCTCAGCATATCATGTGTCTGCAGACTTGTTACTCAGCATATCATGTGTCTGCAGACTTGTTATCTCAGCATATCATGTGGCTGCAGACTTGTTATCCCAGCATATCATGTGTCTGCAGACTTGTTATCCCAGTATATCATGTGTCTGCAGACTTGTTATCTCACTATATCATGTGGCTATCAAAGTGTTTGTATCTCTGTACAGTCTGTGGTTTTATCACAGTACATCTTGTAAATGCAGATTTGTTTGTTTGATTAGGATTTTTAAACTAGCTTTAACAATTTTTCAGCTTTATCGCTACAATGTCTGCATTGAGGCAGTTTACAGTGATGTCTAACACTGGGGCATCATGCCAGAGCCATGTAGCATGATGTCCCACCCAGTCACATTATCCTGACACCAGGCCAACCAGTCCTAAAACTAACCTCTTAATGCTGAGCGTCAAGCGAGGCAGCTGTTAGTACCATTTTTTTAAGTCTTTGGTATGATTCGGTCAGGGATTGAACCAATGACCTCCCGCTTTCATGACGGATGTTCTAACCACTAGGCCACTGGAGCAGTACTCAGACTTGTTATTATACCAGTAAAACTTGTGACTTATTACTTATTAGTAAACTAGAACATATTGTTGGCTGCAGACTTGTTATTCTCACCGTACATATTGTAGCAACTGACTTGTTATCATTGTGCATCCTGTGATTTGTTATTGTCCTGGAACATATTGTGGTTGCAGACTTGTGATTCTCACTGTACATCATGTGGTTGCATACTTATTATTCTCACTGTACATCATGTGACTGCAGAAAAGACTTTAATTAGATTTTTGTATTAGTCTCCATTCTGAAATCTTTCTTTACTCCTGTATAAATACTAATACTGATATGACTATTACATTAACCATGATTTGATCAAATCATACCCATATTTAATACATTGGCCATGATTTGAATAATTCATACCCATATTTAATATATTGGGCATGATTTGATAAATTCATACCAATATCTACTACATTGGCCATGATTTGATAAATTCATACCTGTATTTAATACATTGACCATGATTTGATAAATTAATACCCATATTTAATACATGGCCATGACTTGATAAATTAATACCCATATTTAATACATGGCCATGATTTGATCAATTCATACCCACATTTATTACATGGCCATGATATGATAAATTAATACCCATATTTAATACAAGGCCATGATTTGATAAATTCATAACCATATTTAATACATTGGCCTTGATTTGATAAATTCATAACCATATTTATTATATTTACCATGATTTGATAAATTCATAACCATATTTATTACATTGACCATGATTTGATAAATTCATAACCATATTTAATACATTGGCCATGATTGTATAAATTCATAACCATATTTAATACATGGCCATGATTTGATAAATTCATAACCATATTTAATACATTGACCATGATTTGATAAATTCATAACCATATTTATTATATTTACCATGATTTGATAAATTCATAACCATATTTAATACATGGCCATGATTTGATAAATTAATACCCATATTTAATACATGGCCATGATTTGATAAATTCATAACCATATTTAATACATTGGCCATGATTTGATAAATTCATAACCATATTTATTATATTTACCATGATTTGATAAATTCATAACCATATTTTATTACATTGACCATGATTTGATAAATTCATACCCATATTAATACATTGGCCATGATTGTATAAATTAATAACCATATTTAATACATGACCATGATTTGATAAATTCATAACCATATTTAATACATTGACCATGATTTGATAAATTAATACCAATATTTAATACATTAACTGCATTCAGGATTTCACTGAAATGTGATCCTTTTTGTGTTAATTAAAGGTTTTGGGTTTAGAAACCAATAGAACAGAGTAATAATGCTACATACACTATATCACCTCTCAGCTGACATTAGGCTAATTTAAGATTGTTGTTCATGAATTGCATCATCATTGATATTCTTCTGACAGTGGATTCATATTTCCTACTTTAAATGTCAGACTTTAAACTGTTGAACTTGCCTGTATACATCTAGTGATGGGGTTTCCTGTATACATCTAGTGATGGGGTTTCCTGTATACATCTAGTGATGGGGTTTCCTGTATACATCTAGTGATGGGGTTTCCTATATACATCTAGTGATGGGGTTTCCTGTATACATCTAGTGATGGGGTTTCTGAAATGCTCAGTGTTTCCAAAATTGATATTGACAATGACCACTGCTTTTGGTAGATAATAATCTATCATGGACTGATCATATCAAACATATCAGTAAAAAGGTCAATTCAAGTTTATGGCTTCTCAGTAGGATAAGACATTTTCTCCCAGAAAGGCACGGAAAACTATTTTATAACAGTTACATACAACTGTATTTAGACTACTGTAATACAGTATGGGGTAATTCAAATAATAAAAACATATCAAGGTTAGAAAATCTTCAGAAAAGAGCATTTAGGCTAATATCAAACCAGAAAGAAAGCAAGGAAAATTTAGCTGGTAAGTTAAAAATATTACCTATTAAAGACCGAATCTGTTTAAGAAAAGCCAAAGTAATGTACAGGATATCCAATAACAGTGCTCCTGAATATTTACAATCCCTATTCCAGTATAGGCTACCTGGTAATACACCCCACCTGTGATCAATATCTACAAAACAGTATAAAATTCCCAAACCAAATAAGGAATTATTCAAGAAAAGTTTCCAATACTCTGGAACTTTGCTCTGGACTAGTATTCCAGTTGAGATTAGAAATGCCCAGTCTATTTCCATCTTCCAAACCCAATATATCCAGTGGCTTCTGAGATGCTGCTGAATTAAATTCCTTGTATGAGGGCCTCGAGGTAGATTAGTTCTTAGCTAATTGTGTTACCCTCTTTAAATAAAGTCATTATTATTATTACTGCTCATTTAGTGGAAGGTGTGGCAGATAAATATAGTTATACGTGGTGACCATATGCAGTCAATACTCGACTTAAAATTCGTTCCAGTGCTGCACAATCTCTTGACCAATGTTTTCAAAAAGGCTTCAAGGAATATAAATATTAATGGATTAGTTCAGTAGAATGTCTGATAATATTCTACCAGTTACCTGTCTTTCAGTTTATAATCAGAAACTGTCCTTCTCATAGATGATAAAAACGTTTTTTTTTAGTTTTTTTTATTTTACCTCGAAAAACGCGTTTTTTTTGGCGGTTTTTATATTTCTTTAGAGTGGTCAGATCAGATAGTGATAACGACATTGAGTGAAAAAAAATTAAATGTTATCTGGACTACAGTTTAAAACTTTTGACATTTTATCATATTTGTATCACTGAAACTTTAAAAATGGTATGCAGTGTAAATAAGTAAAATATTGATTTTTGTGTTGCCTAAAAACTATTGGAACATTTTGTAAAAAAAATTTTCTTCTATTTTATTGAGAAAAAAATGCGTTTTTTTAATGTTTTTTTTATTATAATTTTAACGTTTTTAACATCTATGGTCCTTCTGTCCCGTGAAATACACATAACCAGTGTCTTAATGGTTTAACTGGAAATTAAATTTTTTAATTGCCCTCAAAAGTTTAAAATTAAAGTCTGTGACAAGCATCAAAATTGGCGGAGAGGAAAGCCCTTCCAGTTGTTTGGATAAAACATGTTATTAATAAACTGTGCAAATGAAAGTTTCATTCAAGAAAATGTTTGCAATTCTGTAGTTTATAAATGAAAGTTTTCATTGTCCTTCTATTTCAGAACTGAATTCCCTTTTTATACCTCGAATTCTAAATTAATACTTATACCATTTAAAAATAAAATATTGGTATAGCCATTATCTGTTGGCAAACAATGGTATGAAAGCACTGTGCTTGTTTTGTTATTTTATGAATTTTGCAGGTTGGATTTAATTTTTTTGAACATTTTGCTGAAAATTCAGAGGTCTGTCTTTCATCTTTTTATCATGCAGTACTTGAGTTTACATTTATTCACAGTTTTTTATGCAGTTCTTTGTTATGCTATTTTTAGAACTTAAGTTTAACCTGGCACCATACAGCTGTTTTAGTACTGGGCTGTTATGTGACCCCCCCCCCCCCATATATATATATATATATATATATATACACACACACACACAGTGTGTGTGTGTGTGTGTTTATAAAGGGTTTAGAAAGTATCATGGATTACTACAGCGCTGTGAAAAATGAGCCTTTATGATACAGTTCAATTAAAAGGATATAAAATGAAAATTAATTTCCATAAAATATCTAAATATGTTTTATTCTTATTATAGTTTGCTGGAATATAAAAATTACCTCAATTTGTTCAAATAGTGCTGACTGACAGTCTCATTTCTTGTGGTTCCCCTTTTTAAAACAGGAATGATGGGTAATGTATACAGTCTTATGTTTGCCAATGTATTCTTTCTGCCAGGTAGATAAATCACATGGATTTTTTCCATCCATTACCTGTCCGAACCCCTGGTGCTATTTTGGTTTTTATTTCTTGTCCTTGATGGAGAGCTGCCAATGTATACTGTTGTTTGGGGGAGAATGCAGAACAGAAACATTAAAAGTTCCAAATATTTATGATACCTGTCTTTTACTAACAGCTGGCAGTTAATAATATAGAGTATCTATCCCCCCCCCCTCCATTTATCATACCAATTCACATATCTTTTTCTAAAACATTTCCTGTGCAAAATAGTATTGAGGCTTATTTCGGTGAGGGGCCTAGTCAAGACCCAGATCTACCATCAGTTTCTGCTGGATATCACAAGTATAGCACTTACATACAGGATGAAAGAGGAAATTCTAGCTAAATTGTATGATTATTAGTTTTAAAAAAATGCTTCCCTCCAACAATCTTCTTTGTTGATAGGAAATTGTGTCCTGTTGTATAAAAAAAAGTCATGAGCTTGATAGAATGTATACATGTAATGGCTACCAACAAGGTCTGAGCTTTGGGGAGAAAAAATTGTACATTTTCATTTATTTTAAAAATTTATGAAACATTTCCAGCTCATTTATCTTTGATTGACCACAATTGAAAATATATGCACAATATAAACATTTTAGAAGAAATAAAATAAAAGTATGACTGCTATAAACATCACTTTTTTCCCCAGATAAATAAATGCAAATTTTCTTTCATCTCAGGCAAAATCGATCATCATCATCAAGTAGGCCCCTGCATCTGAATTTGCAAGCATGTTCCACTCGCCAATGACAATGTACTTATTAATAGTCTTTGAGAATGCAATGGCCATTCTACTTTGACAGATAAAATGAGTGCTTTTGTCAGCCTCAGAATTCTAGGATATTTGGTACACTGCATTAAGCTGGAAATTACAAAGCAAAGAAAAGAAAATTACCATTGGAAACATGTCTAGTGGAAAATTATTCCCCAAATGCAGAGTGACAAGAACTAAAAATTGCAGTGTTATGGTACCAATTGTTTTTCCATAGACCTCTGTGCAAATATTTGGGGAGATAAATATATTTTGTATCCTACTTTAGCATTCATATCACACACTGTCACAGGAAACAATGTTAGATTGTCAATTTGATAATGACAGAACCAGGTACTCCATTGCATTTAAGAGAGATAACTCTGCTTGAACTAGACAGGGGTATCAGTTATCTAGTCATAACATATTTTCAGTCATGTGTACCACATTTTCAAAAAAAATCATACAAAATACAAAATATTATATAGATAGGATTTAACATAAATTCCCATGTTGTAAAGAGGGTCAACTTTTTTTAAAAGCCTAACATAAAGTACAAGTCTTATGTACTCCACAAATCACAGCTAGTGTTTTTGTTTATTTCTGAATGCAATGTTCCCTACACCTTAAGCTCCACCCACCTGGACTTGCGCAGTTGGTACCATTTTACCTTGTCCAAAACCATGGATTGTTTGGTTTGGCAAGACATGTTAACACATTTTTATAAAGATGTTTTCTTTGTTCCGATTACATTGAAGACATAGATAAACGTTTTCAAGTCTTAACTATATAAAGTACAATTAGTGTTTGGAACTATTTTGTTAGACTCCTAACATACACAAGTGTCCACCAAGCTGGATGATATGGGAATTGTAAATCGCAGGGTAGCATATTTGCTTACTTAATGATGATGATGCAGAGTGACAGATGGCCGTGGTTTAAATTCATAGCACCATGAGTTGAACATGCATTGTACTTTGCAGTAAACCTTTGTCTTTTTTTCAATATAATAAACTGTTAGTCAGAAATGACAATGTCCATGACATTACAGTTGACTTTGAATATGCTCAACATTTACATCATATATATATATATATATATATATATATATTAGTGATAAATGAAATGTCTGTGAAGCATGGATTAATAGTCAATTTTCACCTGTACTGTACTTCTATAGACAGTGATTTCACTTACTTGATAAATCTACCGAGTACCAGTAATGTATAGTCTGTTTTCACCTGTACTGTGCTTGTATAGACTGGCAATTTTTTTTTTTTTTTCATAAATCTACCGAGTACCAGTAACGTATAGTCTGTTTTCACCTGTACTGTACTTATATAGACTGGTATTTCACTTACTTCATAAATCTGCAGAGTACCAGTAATGTATAGTCTGTTTTCACCTGTACTGTACTTATATAGACTGGCATTTCACTTACTTCATAAATCTACAGAGTACCAGTAACGTATAGTCTGTTTTCACCTGTACTGTACTTATATAGACTGGCATTTCACTTACTTCATAAATCTGCAGAGTACCAGTAACATATCAATGATCCGTAAATCCCTTACAAGTCTTGCACACATCACAAAATGTCAGTTTTTTCCATAAGAGAGATTCCTCAATACATTTCTGAAAGGAGTACTGAGATAGTACCCATTTAAGACTTTTAAGAGCCATTTCCTTTGCAACACGAAACCAAAGAGATAGTCACCATTCAGCATTTATCATAGTTAATTAAAAAACAAAATAGTGTGAATTTCATTGAATGAATTATGTTGATGAAACTGAGGAAACTTTTTTTTACATTAAACAATTTTTATTAGGTCTTTACATCCTCACAAAAAATATAGAAAGTATTTAAATGCCAATACATGTATCTTTAATTAGTACAGAGATCATAGTTCAAATTTTTAAAAAAGACTGTAAATGACAAGAAACCAGTCTATTAGAATGTAAATAATTGAAATATGGTAGCAGACAAGAAAAAAAAAAGAGGCATATAATTCACGAAGAAAAGTAATGTTAGTACTTATTGTTTTACAGTGGAAGCCCGCTATAATGCGATAATTGGAGTTTTAAAAAATTGGATTGGGTTAATAGTGGGGTCATGTTAATGAGGGAGTTTACAGTACTTTACTTTTTTTCAGAGAATAACTCGTTGGAACATATACGTGTAGTCATGATGTCTGATGAAGATGATGAATAGGGTATCGACACCGTTTACTTTCGTGCCCTTGTGACATGCAGTTCATTCATAATGCATGTAATTCCATTGAAAAATTACACACATATTTACAATATTCAGTAATTTTGACCCAGATCATTGTGTCCGCAGAATTCAATGTATGATGTATAAGCATGAGCAAAGTATTAACACTGTTTACTTGCCATCCAATATCATACCGTCGAGGCATGCATTTAATCTATAATACATGTAATTTCATTCCAAAAATTGCATAAACATTTTAAACTATTCAATCATTTTTGTCACAGATCACTATGCGTCTAAATTAAGTAGGAAAATCTGGATTCTATTTTATTTAAAATTTAATGTTGATAAGTTGGTTTTGTAAAAGAGATTAACAAAATCTGAATCAAAAGATACAAAATCTTTTATCTGCAAAAACATTTTACTTGTCATTTTAACTTAATGACTATAGCCAATCATATTTCCATTGGTAATTTTGGTAATCTTGGTAATCAAGAATTATTATGGCCCTACTCAAAGTGAATTTAGTTTCTGTATGACAACTTTTCTGGTCATTTTTGGATTTCAACCAAATTTGATTTGCAGCTTAATGTTTACAAGAGTGATTCTAAATCCTTTTTATTCATTATTTACCATGATTGCTCTGGCTCCTAACTTTGGTTTCTGCAGGATAACTTTCCTGGGAAAGATTTTATTTCAGCCTGATTTTCATGCTTGAGACTTCAAAATAATTCAATTTTATCAGTATTCCACAACATTTTACTTTGCAGCAGTTATGGCCCCTGATAGCATCCAAATTTTGGTTTTTACAGCAAAACTTTTCAAGAATTATTTGGTTTGAACTAAATTTTGAATGAATCATAATTTACATAGATTCAAGATTTAATGAGTTTATTTTCCAGCTTTATAAATCATTTCTGAAAATATGGCCCCTGATTGCCAAACTTTGCTTCTCCAGTATTTCATGGAGTTATGGCCCCTGATGTATACCAATAGTTTTATTTAGCTTTATATTGATTAGACCTCAAGTGAATTTGCTAACCAACATTCCATGACATCATTTACAGGGTTATGGTCCCTGATTGCTTATGCTCTTAAGTTTGATTTAACTTTTTTATGGAATATGGCATGCAGTTTGATCTGGATGAGACATCAATAGATTGAGATTTCCAAAATCCCATGACACCATTTACAGGAGTTTGGAGACCTTTTTTGCACAACATTTGTTTCCCAACATTGCTTAAGTTGAGTTTGATTTTAATTCAGTTTTGTGGCATGAAGCTTTATATGAATGTAAACTTGAATGATATTTATTTCAAGTATTTCATACTATCATTTACAGGAGTTATGTCCCTTGATTGTTGTTCATCCTTAGCTTTAGCTTTTGCAGCTTGCCTTTTACCATGATTTGTTAGATTTCAATCAGTATTGGTAAGCAGCTGTATACATGGGTGCCCACATTTAGGGGTGGGGGGGGCACTCCCCACCCCCAATAATTATGCAGCTGCTCATGGAAATTAATAAAATTTTATACGTGTTTAGCTTTGAGATATCTCATTTCCAAATTAATTTTTTTGTTTTGATTTTTGCACTTGATTATTCCGAAATGGCAGAAATTTGTTCTGAATTATTACTTATTAAATTGATTGCCAGCAGTGTTACATAAGTTGATATGAATTATGGCTACAATTGTTTGATATCCCACCCACCCTTTTTTGTTCCTTCAAAGTTTGCTGTTTAAGGGGATGCTGAACAAAACTGTAGTAAATGTATGCCCTCCTGTCTTACTGTTCACATAGTGATTAAAATGACATCTTTGTCTTTTTTAAGAATTATGACACTTGAGCAAATATTTAAACCTGTCAGTAAAATTATGAGTGTAACACTTATTTGTTTATTATAAAATTCAGTGTCTTTTGGGAATATGCAATTAAAGGAGTCATGCTTATTACTGAGACATTATGCCCAAGTCCAACAGATCTGTAAAAATCTCACATTATATCCAACAGATCTGTAAAAATCTCACATTATATCCAACAAATCTGTAAAAATCTCACATTATATCCAACAAATCTGTAAAAATCTCACATTATATCCAACAAATCTATGAAAATCTCACATTATAATTTCAAACCCTACCTTTATTTCTTTGATTTAATCTCTCCTATATTCAGAGAATTTTCCAGTCTTTTTCAGATGGAGGGAAAATGTCCTCAATCCCCTTAAAATGTATGTTATACTCTAACCCTAAATTTTTATTTCATACAAGCCGTTAGAGTAATTCACAATTTCCAAAACTTTGATTTTCTAGTAGCCACAACATATTTGTGTGGAGGAATGGGACGTTGTGAACTTTTAGGTAGGAAGGAAAGGAGTTCATGGAAAACACATCATTTAACCCTAATGTTTTCCACTACTGATGAATTTCACAGAAGTTGTGGACCTGTATATAAGCGAGGTAGATAATAGACCATTTCTAATGGATCTGTTGGGGTGATAGGGATTCTTCCAGAAGGATATTCTTCAGTGGGTTAATGCCAGGGTACATTGTACCAATGATTTCATTACCATAGAAACAATGTTTTTCAGGTATGTTACAAAGATCATTTAAGAAAGATAGTTGGAAGGAATGTTTAGAGTTAGCTGCAAAATGACTAGGGGTGGGGGATGGTAGACAGTAAAATATAAATAAGCACATGTTTTAATAATTTTGCTCATTTAGCCGTTATCTTTGTTTTGTGTGGAGTTATTGCAGTATATTTATCTTTTTCATTTGTCTTATGGTGTATTTTTATTTTGGGTTGGCGAAGTTTTATTTCAAGGGGATTTTGGGCTGGTAAAGGATTTTGTCTTCCTGGCAGTATTGTAACAAGGTTTTTGCCTTGCCATTTTGTCATGTAGCTTTTGTATGGCATTATGTAAACTTGTATATGCTGATGTGTCATTAACATACATACATGCATGCATACATACATACATACATACATACATACATACATACATACATACATACATACATACATACATACATACATACATACATACATTTTGTTGTCATTATTGAAAGTTATATAACATCATAATATTGCTTTCACATTTTCTGGCAAGATGGTGTTCTACATAGCCATTGTTCTCTATGAATAAATGGTAGTGATGGGAATCGGTCACAAATTCATAATCGATAATCGGTTCCCCTTAACCAACTGATCATCGATTAAAATCGATTACTAAAAGCAAATTAAAATTTTTATTAATTATATTTTTGATCAAGAGTTCAATATGTTTATAAATGTACAGGAACAATCTCTTTTAATGACATGTATTCTTTAACTTGACAATAATATTACTCTGTGTTACTTTTGTTCTACAACTTTGTTAAATGAACGCAACTTTTTATGGCTGATCAGTCATATGTCACTGAAATACTGTGACAATCCCCCGAAATTCATTCATATGTGAGGTGTTTATAATTTAAAGTATAGAAGGACATGATTTTCTTGTTTGTCATTGTTTATAAATACTACAAAAGATGTTGCAATTTAACTGAAACAAATCAACAAATGTGTTTAAATTTATTAACTCAACAATTTAACAACTTGACCATGTAATAATGACTATATGTCCCTAATTATGAATTATAAGGTATTTTATTTGTAGTTGTGAAGGGATTAATAAATTTCAGGTCAACTTTAGCGGCTGAGAGTTTTACTAACCTTTGTGCTTTGCATACACTTAAAAGTAGTCTCCCTTTACACACAATCGATTATGGAGTTTCACAATCGATTATCTTATTGGTTCGCTCAACCAACTGATGATCGATTATAATTGATAATCGCAACAACACTAATAAATGGGGGTGGGGTTTGATCAGCTGTTTTGTACCTATGACTTAGTTTGGCCAGATGTTGGATGCTTTGGTAATTTAGATGGTCAGTTGAAAATGTACTTGCACTTGCAGATGATACATACTTAATTAAGTTCCTATAATCTATTACAAATAGGTACCTATAATCTGTTTCCTATTGGTACCTTTTATATATATTACAAATAGGTAGCAATAAATTATTTCAGTTAGGTACTTATAATCTATTACAAATAGGAACCTATAATCTATTTCAAATAGGTACCTATAATCTATTTCAAATAGGTACTTATGATATATTACAAATAGGTACCTATCTATTTCAGATTGGTACCTATTATATATTACAAATAGGTACCAATAATTTTGTTCAGATTGGCACCTATAATCTATTACAAATAGGTACCTTTAACCTATTTCAAATAGGTACCTATAATCTATTTCAAATATGTACCTATACAATATATCAATAGGTACCTATACGATATTACAAAGGCCCAAGAGATGTAAATAGATTTAATGTTGGGCAGTCTCTTGTAAGTCAGAAGGGGTACTTCTGTTTGATTATCAAATATTCACAAAATAGAATTTTTAAAATAGAAAAACCTTTGTCAGGTAAATAATGGTTAAGTCTATAAATGCTGAAAGAAATGTAATGATCCATGCTTGAAGTTACATGTATTTCTCATTCTGGTGTATAGAATCCCATTCATATATTTGAATAGTGGATGTGGTTTGATAGCTGATTGAAAACAGGATATGGCGAATTGAGAATCAATTGAAATAATGACTCAGATAAGATCAGTACATGCAATTATTTAATATGTTATAAGTACTGAGTACAGATTTTTTTTATTTAAAAAATATATGTACTTTCTAGTTAAAAAAAGAGCATTCATAGACAAGGATTACTTTCCATTTTCAATCTTCTCACTTATTCACTGTAAACTACCAGTGGAGTCCAACTGCACACTCCACAGACCCAGATCTGCTAATACATAATGCACCAGCAGATCTGGGTATTTGTAACTCATTAGAAGTAATCAGTAGACAAAAAACGTAGACTCTGATTTGCTAGTTTATTATGCACAAATGTGCATGTTGTTTGCTGTTGACCTCAACTTCTAAGCTAGTATATAGAGTGTGTGATTTGAATTTTTAACTTAGCTTTAAAAAAAAATTCTGTCATATTGCTATGATGTCTGCAGTGTGACAGTTTATTGTGATGTCTAGCACTGGGGCATCAGGGCCCCAGACATGTAGCATGATGTCTCACCCAGTCACATTATCCTGACACTAGACTGACCAGTCCTAGCACCAACCTCTAAATGCTAAGCTCCTAGCGAGGCAGCTGTTAGTATCATTTTTGTAAGTCTTTGGTATGACTCGGCAAGGGTTCAAACCTATGACCTCCCACAACTGAGGTGGAAACTCAAACCACAAGGCCACTGGAGCAGTTAGTACACCGTATAATATGGATCAGAGTCCCAAATAAATTTTGACATGAAGGTGTTAGTATTGTAGTGCCAGGGAAAACCATGACTACACTGACTTACATGTGGATTAGCATTTAGCGTGCCAGACTCACAACTGATAGGGTCCGAGTACGAGTCTTACCACTGGACCAGCCTGTGTCAGCTAATGAGGTTTGTCCTTGAGCAAAGGGCACTTTACTCTGATTGCCTGAGCACTAATTATCGTTATTTGTGTTGCTGTGAAAACTTATGTGCAAGTACATTTAACCGTGTGTGATACCTTCAAATAAATGAAACATCTACAAGAGTCAAATATTTATGTTGTAACATGAATGATTTGTATGGTTTCCACTGAGATCACTTCACATAAAAAATGCCCATTTCTTAAAGAAAGAAAAAAAAGTGCAATGTTACAGTACAGCTTTCAATAGTAATTTATTCCAAGCTGTGCAAGTAATTAAAAGAATTCAGTCTGCATATCTACAGCTGTTCAGGGATGAGGTCTTAGTAAATAAGGAGTTGTCACATCTGCAGTGTGAACATTCAAGTTTTCTGCCCCTTTATTTAGAATTTTGTTGTTCTATCTCAACTTGATTGACTACCAAGCGTTTTGTGTTTGCAGCCCAAGACCCGAACCATGTATGGAAGACCCGTATATTACATTATATATATTTATCATACATACGTGATATCCCACCATGTTGATTAAGTTGTAATTATATTAATGCCTTTGAAGTGTCTTTGAATTTGGGCTAGATCCATTACATTAGAGGTCGTGTATGGAACAAACACATATTCATAAAGTGTAACCTGATAACTTGAAATTTGAAGTACAAGTTGCAAAGTGACAAGATGGCAGTTATCTATATGACACTGACAAACTAGTTTGTTTGTTATACATATAACCAACAACTGTGTAAAGAATAAAAACGAGTACATGAAATAAACATTATAAAAGTCAGTAAGTGTGTAATAAGGGCTATATACTTACTACGGATACAGTTGAATGAAATAGTTGTAGTTTACTGTGGAAATTAACAGCTAAAGTTCTATTTCTCACAGACACCAGGAGTGACTTTGAACCACTACTAATTTGGTTAAATAAATGAACCATATTTACCAATATCTGACTACGGCTATTGTTAACTATTTGTAAGGTACGATTGCTTGATCAGTCGACCTGCGGTAAGGTACTGCAGACATTAGGGCAATATAGGTTGATCAGTGAAGCGGTTCATAGCTGTAAGAATATGTGTAACAGTGAGATGTAATTTTAGCCTTGTTGTTTTCCTACTGATGGGTTTATCAGTATCTGTAAGCATTGCAAGCTTTGGAGTGTTGCACAAGAAGCACCTGTTGGTCTTGTGGAGGGCCGCCAGATCTAGTGATTCACACCTATTTCATTATTCTACTTGTTGGAGGTTTTTGACTGGATAAATGCTGGTAGAAAAACAAAAGCCATAATAAACATTTTTTAAAAAAATCATCTGTTGGAACTGACTGAATTGGATGATTATTTTTATGTTTGATTAGATTCATTTTTCAGGATTTGTGTTGAGATTCTAAAGCTAACCCAGAGTGTAATGAATTTTTATGACAACAGATTCGGCACACAGTGGATTAATTGATTTGGATAAGAGATTTAAAGTTCTTTTGATGTTTCAAGAACTGTACACCTTTGATGTCATTTTACTCACTAATTGATTATACCTTTTTGTAGATAATGTTCTGCATGAAGTATGGAAATACGATTTGTGAGTTTTAAGTATTATTTGTAGATCTCAGTTCATTAATCACTGCAGGATCTTGTCTTTCGTACAAAATTTATAAAAGTTTAGACTCGTGGAGGGTGCCTTTGCTTGACTTTACCATGTCCACAGTTGACCACGAAGACGATGACGTTTTTCTCCACGGTATAAGTGCATCACAGTCTTCCTTCTATCGTTCGCATAGAAGCCATTTACAGATAGCTGCTTCATCATCGTCCTTTTGCAAAGGGAAACCTTTGATTTTAAGATCACAATCTTGTTTCTCTGGAAGCAGCGCCATGGCCACATCGAGTATAAATCCATATTTGGGAGATTCTCTACCATTACAAGGTTTTCATGAAGGAGATCTAGAATTTAGCACTGGACAGTCACCTTGGGTGCTGAAAAGGAAACAACCATTTCTTGACTTACACAAGCCACATACAAAGAAAAACGTGAGGTAAGGTGTGCTATTTAAATTGATTTAAAATTTAATTTAATTTAAAACTTAATTTCAATTTTTTATCGAACAGATAAAATATACAGTTCAAAAAACATTTGTATTCTTTTTATGCAGAGCACAGTTAATTGACAAGATATCACCTGACACAAAATGAAAAATGAATTACCTTTAAAAAACACATCCTAAAAACAATTAGTTCTGCACACAGCTATGATAGAAAAGGAAAGAATGAAGTCAATGAAGGTTAAATTAGACTGTATGCCTTTTTGTAAGACATGAAGAGATGCCAAACATGTTGATGCTAATGCATGGTAACCAATATCATATTTTGATTAGTTCAGAAGTTACTGCATCTGTCTTTCATCCACAACTCACATGTATACTTGATTATTAGTGCGTACCTTTTGAACTCTACTACCGTATATACTCACTCATAAGTCAGGTCTGCATACACACCGCACAGAGCGGTGCTTCCACTGCAAATCACCAACAGACATAGTTTCCTACCACTCCAGTGACCTAGTGGTTAGAGTGTCCACCGCAGAAGCAGGAGGTCATGGATTTGTTCCCCGGCCGAGTCATACCAATGACTTACAATTTGCTAGTGTTAGTCAGTAGAACAATGAAGAAGTAATCTAGTAGAACAAATAGTATAGACCTTGCTATGCAGGTGCATTATATGATATGGGTCTATGTTTTTTGTAGTTTGATTTACAATCTAGCATTATATGGTATATGGAATCTACTTTGGTGGCCTAGTGGTTGGAGCATCTGCCTTGGATGTGGGAGGGCCTAGGTTCAAAGCATGGGCAAGTCATTTGAATTCTTACAAAAATGGTACAAACAGCTGCCTCACTTGGCGCTTGGCATTAAGAGGTATGTGTTAGGACTGGTCAACCTGGTGTTAGGATAATGTGACTGGGTGGGACATCATGCTACATGTCTGCGGCATAATGCCTCAGTGCGTGACATCACTATAAACAGCTACGATGCGGTCAACATAGCAGAATGACAGATTTTTTTTAAAAAGCTCTGTTAAAAATCAAAATCACAAACACACCTTTGTTCCATTAAAACTTTATCATTTTTGGTTGATTCAGATTTTATCAAGTAGCAAATTGTACGAAAAAGGAAGAAAACCCAGCAGTTATCTTCCCATTAATTTTTTTGTTTTGTTTCATCAGTTGACTTAAGTAAATATTATTAAGTCCATAATTAACTTTTAATTAAAATTTGCCAATCTGTGTACACACACACACACTCTCTCTCTCTCTCTCTCTCTCTCTCTCTCTCTCTCTCTCTCTCTCTCTCTCTCTCTCTCTCTCTCTCTCCATTTTACAAGTTCATCAACTGACATTACACTTTACATGTTCCAGAAGTTTTAATTTGGAATAGAAATTAAAAAAAACGAGCTGTAAGTTTAAGTAAGCAATTACCTGGGTTTTTTTTCTAATTGTTCCTTAAAAAATCTATTTCAGTTGATTAATTCATCACTGTCCATAAATACTTGCGGTCTTTTAGGTTTGGGGTTTTGGTCAAAAAGGGTCAAGGGCAAAAAAGGCATAAGTTGATAAATGTTTATACAGAATCATTTAATTCATTGCCTCTAAAATTCACAGGATTTAACAATTTAAATTCATTAAAATGCATGTTGACCTTTGTACAACGACAGGAATCACAACAAAGCAGGCTATTATTCATTTTCTTGTATTTAAACTTGAAAAACTTGAACTTGAGCCAACTACTTCTGAATATTTTTTTCTTGAGAATGACTTACAAAAAGTGCTTTACAAGTACAGTAAAACCTGTCTTGAGAGACCACCTTTCTTGAGAGACCAGGTTCTCCATGTACAGATTTATTGATTATATAGTGTTATGACCTTTTATGAGACCACCTTTCATGAGAGACCATTATGTTTTGGCAAATAAGGTGGTCTTTCAAGACAGGTTCCACTGTAATGCTATCAATACAGAAAACCTGTTTCATGTACATGTATAAATCAAATAATGTTGTAAATAACTCAGTATGGGTTACATGTACATCACAATATATTGTGGTCACAAGAAAATGTATTAAGTTTTTTTTCATATACTTGATACAGTGTACAAAGATGGATGCAATGTTTTTCTATGGTTTCACTATAGCCATGGAAAATGAATGCAAGATGGTGAGATAATTAGTGTATTGATGTAGATAGGTCAATAGATAATTAGTGTATTGATGTTGATAGGTCAATAGCAAAGGGTCACAAGGTAGACTAGTCCCACAAACAGGGCCACCCTCCATAAAGATTATTATTATTATTATTATTATTATTATTATTATTATTATTATTATTATTATTATTATTCAAGACTTGAATTTGACAGGTTACATTGAAAACTTGGTTTCAGGAAAGTTAGTTTTACCTTTGAAAACTTGTTGTTCCTAAAACCATGAATATGTGAGAGGTAAGGACCACCCATTTAATTTTTTTGTCAAGGGTGTGGGTTTCCTGGTAGTTTCTTGCAGTCTGGCATATTTGTTATTCTTTTTACATCAAGATGTATTTTTTTGTTAACTAAAATAATAGAAATGATATTTTTTTGTTGAGTTTCTTGTTTGCTATAATGAAAGCAATGATTCCCCCCCCCCATCAAGTTATTTAAGAGGTTGATATCCCCCCCCATTAAATGCTACATTCATCCTCCCATCACAAGGTGAAATGCTTAGTCCCACATACAGAATGTTGAAACAGAATAATATACATCACTTAAAAATTCAGTTTTGTTTCAATTTTCCAAACGTGAATTAAATGACATATGACACTGTCAGTTACCAGATCCAGTGATATAGTTGTATGATAAGCAGATGTTGAAATGGATCACTAATTCAGGAATGTCTTCTTACTTGGAAAGAACATTGTTTACAATTCAAAAATGGGAGTGTGACCCACTTACCATAAGAAAGAAAAAAAAAACACCTTGAAAAGTCCTTGGAAGAAACAAACAGCTCTACTAGGTTATAATTTTTTTTTATAAAAAATGTATTGCTTCAAGTTACGTTTTGCTTAATACTATTTTTGAGACCGCTATGTATTATTACATTCATTATGCCATTTTTAAAAATCAAATAACGGAAATAGAGTAAATAAAGAAGTTAAAAAGGATGCAAATCCTACCTGCATATTAAAGCTATTGGCATATGGAATTGTGTCGCTAATGTCAGTTGACCACTTGAACACTGTTATAAATTATATTGTCTAAGCAAAAATTAAACTACCTTAAATTATTGACCACTCCACTGGCTTAGTGGTTAGAACATCCACATTAGATACAGGAGGTTATAAGTTTGAACCCCGGCCAATTCATACCAAAGACTATTAAAAATGGTACTAACAGCTGCCTTGCAAGGCACACAGCATTACTATGTTTGTGTTGGGATTAGTGGGCCTGCTGTCAGGATAATGTGACAGGGTAGTACATCATGCTACATGTCTGCGGCATGATACCTTCTTAGTGCTAGACATCACTATCAACTACCACACTGCAGACATTGTGGCGATATGACTGAAAAATTGTTACAGCTACGTCAAATTCCAAATCATACACCTTAAATTATCCTCTCCATTCACAAATGTAATAAAAAAAGATAGCAAAACCAGCAAGCCAGCGGAACACATGGTAAATTCAGAGCTACATTTGATAGTTTATTATTGTTCTTTCTGGAAAAGCAAGTTTCAAAATTTGTTTGTAGAAAACTTGATTCCTCAATTAACCCTGAGAATTTTGCTCAAGGATGAACCGAATTTTCACTCTTACATGTACTTGCAATGAAATCATGCTATCAGTATTTCACAAATGAAACAATTTAAAAAAATCAAGTTTCAATTAATTGATGGTTTTTTCATAAAATAAAACATCTTTTTTACTTTTTTGAACAAAAAGATGCTTTCTTGTGCAAAAAGCAGTGATGGAATACATAGTGTTTTTCAGGTACACGGTGAGGCACACATGTACATGATGTGCTGGAGTTAGGATTTTCACAATCTTTCAGTGATTGGTTATCTTGAAAAGAAAAGTATTTTATAACAAAATGCAAATAATTTAATTAGAAAAGCTTTTAATATTTATAACTATTCCCAGCATATAAAGAGTACTGCAACCCAGACCCCTTTCATGTTTGGCACACCATTCTTCATTTTTCAGAGGTCCACCAGTAACTCTTAACTATTATGGTCTATGTTTTTTGACCCAGTTTAGTGCGAGTTATTGAGGGAGAGGTTTATGGTCAAACTGTCCTAATGGTCACCTTTATTTAGTAGTCACCTATTTACTAAATAAATGTCTTGTATTTGATGATCACCCAGGTGTTTCCATATAAAACAATGGTGTCTCCCTGCCTTTAGCAGTTACTGGAGTGTATCTACTGAGTGTCCACTCAGTCACTGCAAACTGAATTTTTGCTTCATGAGGAATTCAGAAGGCATTAAAGGAATATCATCTTAACTGATGTCCAAACATATTGTCTCACGTATACTCAAAACTTTAGTCTTGTCTCACTTATACTCAAAACGTCAATGTCTCACTTATACTCAAAACTTCAGTCTAGTCTCACATATACTCAAAACTTCAGTCTTGTCTCACTTGTACTCAAAACTTAAGTATTGTCTCACTTATACTCAAAACTTAAGTCTTGTCTCAGTTATACTCAAAACATCAATCTTGTCTCACTTATACTCAAAACTTTGTCTTGTATCACTTATACTCAAAACTTCAGTCTTGTCTCTTATACATGTACTCAAAACTTCAGTCTTGTCTCACTTATACTTAAAACTTCAGTCTTATCTCACTTATACTCGAAACTTCAGTCTTTTATCTCTTATACTCAAAACTTAAGTCTTGTCTTACTTATACTCAAAATTTCAGTCTTGTCTCACTTATACTCAAAACTTCAGTCTAGTCTCACTTATACTCAAAACTTGTCTCTGATACTCAAAACTTCAGTTTTGTCTCACTTATACTCAAAACTTCAGTCTTGTCTCACTTATACTCAAAACTTCAGTCTTGTCTCACTTATACTCAAAACTTCAGTCTTGTCTCACTTATACTCAAAATTTCAGTCTTGTCTCACTTATACTCAAAACTTCAGTCTTGTCTCACTTGTACTCAAAACTTTAGTCATATTCACATTTTAACTCAATATGTCAGGTCCAAAAGTCAGTCAGTTTTTATCATTAGGGTAGTGGGTTAAGGTTAAATTTGTTTGTTCTAGTGTGGGATTTAAGTAATTGCACTATCACAACAGTAATGCACCAGTATGACAGAGGGCCCCAAGTGACCGAGTGGTCCAAAGCGCTCTCTGTTATGGCTCACTGCCATCTCACCTAACTACATGGGTTCGAGTCTCAGATTTGACCAATGTGGGTATGTGAGAAAGCTTGCCAGTAGCTTCTAATGGGTCGGTGGTTCTTTCCATGGTGTTTTGTGGGTTCTTCCTCCACTATTAATACTGGCCACCATGTATGGCCTATATGAGCTGACAAAATGGTGTTAAACCCTACAACAACATCAACTGGTATGACAGGTATAATTTCTTATGTTGATCTGTAAATTAAAGTTTGTCTTTGAGAAAACATACAAGTTTCACCCTTCTTTATTAGGGCCATGGGTAATTCAATACTTTAAAATTGTCTGTAAAGTTGGGTATAGGTTTTACGTAATGTGTCATAAAAATATCCATAGACGGCTTCATAAGATTTTCTATTCATCATAGGCTTCTCACATAAGTCATCCATCTTTGATTACTGTGGGTTGAGCAACTTGTCCAGATACTTTTTTAAAGCAAGAACAGCTTTTTCTAAGTGAAATTTGTACAAGTTGGATGGCATTTAAATGAGTCTTCTGTTTTAGAGTTGTAACTGGATGTAAGTCAGTTGTGAAATGACTGTCTTGTCATGTCTAAGATCAGTGATTATCATAAGTCGGATTTCATATACAAGATAGAATAAAGTCTGCATAAGACAGTAATCTTGTGTGAAACGTACAATTTGGAAACAATAATTTGTACATGTATGATAAACAGGTGTTATGTTAGCTCTCCTGGTAGTGCTGAGGTGAGTTATTCGTTTGCCTCCAATATGTATGGCATCATCATTTACGGCACATGACACCATATATCAAAATGTCATAACCTTTAAACATATGAGTATTTGTGAAAGGCAACTGCCATGAAATCTGGGACAAAAATTGAGAACTTCACTCAGAAAACATCTGGAGATCTTTGCTTTGAACAATGAGATTGGGAATATCAATGTATTGCTCTTCTTGAAACAATTTAAGGAGTATGATCATATATGAAAGTAATCTTGACCCTCAAAACACAAGCCAAGCATAAAGCATTAAAGATAACATAATGCCATAATGATGCTGTTCAGAAACTAATTTTAAATTATGAACCTGTAAACCGAGGTCACCTGTGTACAATGGCCAGGTGGCTGCTGCCTACAGGTTTGACTGTTTCTATCTGCAGTGACCAGTTAGCATAGTAAAGGTAGCAACTTTTTAGATGACCTCCGCTGTTTGGTCAAAGATTCAATCAACTGACTATACTTGAAGGTTTAGGAAACATTTTCCATTATTTTTTTTGGCAGTGACCAGATTAGATATACATGGGAGTAAATCTGAGATGTCAACAACTACCTGACACTAGGACCAAGCAGCTGACTTGACTGGTGGGGAAGATAGTCATGCCATGCTTATTATTTTTGCAGAGGCACAAACACTGACTGATTTCCACATATCCGAACTGTTCATGAATATGAAAGAGAAAGATGATAATGTCTCTCATTGTTCACTTGTAAATTCTGGGTGTATTTTCATGATTCTGCATTCTGTCTTAGGGATAATATTGTGGTGGGCATAACTATTTGTAAAAGTGTAGTTATTGAATGCACATTTTTTTTTATTTGTTCTTCATCATGTACATTATATGTTAAAAAAGATATTTACTTTCTAGGATGGATTAAACTGAACCGGATGTGTAAGGTTTGATTGTTGTGTTAATCTTAATAAAGTTATTGTCCTTTATGGAATCATGATGACATGAGTTGGTCTGTACTCCGTAATATACATCATCATGCTTATGTTTCCTAATACAGTGAAACCTGTCTTGAAAGACCACTGCTATATGAGACCACCTGTCTTGATAGACCATATTCTCAAGGCATGAATTTAATGATTATATAGCATTGTGACCTGTTACGAAAGACCACGTGCCTTGAGAGAACTTAATTTTGTGGCAGAAAATGGTGGTCTTTCAAGACAGGTTCTACTGTACATAGTAGAGTCATTCTTCTGTCAAAAGTTGAGTGACAGGTAAAAAGCCTCGTCAGGTAATCAGAATTATTGTGGAAAATAATTAACATTTATACTTAATTGGAAAGACTTCACTTTTCCATAATCATTAGCTTTAATGAAAACAACTTGCATTTGCTGCTAACTGACATGCATTAATTATATGTTTAAATAAAGTTGTTTTGTGTTTCAGTGGTTGTGGAAATATTCACAATATTTGGTAAATGTGACAGCCTTACATATTTTGCCAGGCATAGAGAACAATCCAATTTATACTATGTTTTGAAGTTTGCAAGATCTTCATTTGGAAATGGGTGACTTGATAGGTCTATATGGCTGCTTTATCTGTATTTTCATTGCCATTAATAATCTAGGTTACCTTTCCAGACTGTAATTAACAAATCATATTTATGTAGGATTTTGGATGTTATTGAGTGGTTTTGCAATGTTTTCAGCATGGAAAAGGAGTCCAAAAATCATTTTTTAAAAAAAGATTTCAGTGGAGTTTAAAGACATTTTTGTATGGCTGTGATTTCTGTATTATAAATGAAGACATTATCAGATAACTGGTGCCAGTTAGAACAAAACACAAGATCTTTGAATGTTGAACAGTATTATTTCTTTCTGTTCTCCATATTTCAATATTTAAATATAATTAGTGCTTGCCTGTTTTTAATGAATAATGAGCTTCACATCACTCACTCTTAACAGGTTAATGCATCATTTGTTAATTATGTTGAGAGTTAGCAACCTCTAAGCACTCAAGACAATAAAATTGCTAAGCTAGGGGATTAGCAACCTCTACAAGCACACAAGACAATAAAATGGCTAAGCTAGCAGATTAGCAACCTCTACAAGCACACAATGCAATAAAATGGCTAAGCTAGTGGATTAGCAACCTCTACAAGCACAGAAGACAATAAAATGGCTAAGCTAGGGGATTAGCAACCTACAGTATAGTTTTGAAGTACATTATAGAGAGGTACTACATTACTGTTTTAAAGTATAGTATATATCACAGTACTTTTCCAAGACACAGTATAATGAGGTACTACATTACTGGTTTGAAGTAAAGAATAGTGAGTGATCACAGTACTTTTCCAAAACACATTATAGTGAGGGACTGCAGTACTCTTTCAAAGACACAGTTCAGTGAGGTACTAGAGTACAGTTTTGAAGCACAGTGTAGTAAAGGATCACATTACTGTTTTGACTGTACAAAACAATTCTGTGCCTTCATGCATATTAAGGAATGGCTTTGACGTAATGCATTGTTGTATGTCATGCATCATCACTAAGTACACTCTTGAGAGGTTATTAGATTTCAAAATTTGAATTGGTACATAGATTAGCAATTTTAAGTATGTGTGAATCAATATCTGATCAATTTTTTAGCTTGTTATCGATGTTTTGATAGGACTTGAAAGTAAACTTTTCCTCCTTGAGAAAACATGGAATAAGAATTAACACTTTGACATTTACTCATTTTTATATTTACTTATGCACCTTACTGGCATTATGTGATGTTTTGCGGAGGGAATAAATAATGTGTCTTCCCAATAAATTTGAATTTCATTTGTAATCTTTACAGTATTGATGCAAACTAATAATTTCTAACACAGGAGTATTTGCTTAAAGGAACAAAGGGCCAAACTTTAAATATAGGACTAGCATTTAAAGGAAGGATTAACTCAGCTGTGTTATATTCTCCTTGAGGTGAAGTAGACTTATGAATAAGCACTTGCGTATACATGTAATTCAGAGGCATAGCTAGAGTGTTTGGAGCCCAAGGACAAGATTCATTTCTATGCCACCCCCACCCCCTCAACTCTGCAGCAAAAATTCCTCATACAACCTATTTCGGCGCACCCACTAGTCTGGCGCCCAGGGACATCTGTTTCCCCCCACCCTTAGCTACGCCTCTGCTGTAATTGGATAATCAGGCCTGGTCCTGTATTAACAGATTCTAGCCTTGAAGGGTCATGCATTTCTCAACATTTGCATGTTATCACTCAGATAGGCATATTTCTGGTACAGTTTTGATCAAATGTGGTGTGAGGGCTTATATCTGATTTAAACTAGATCTTTGCGTATTAATTAGATAATCTTGCATCTGATTGGGTGAGAGTTTTACCACTCTGGAGGCCATATTTCTAATTAAGTTTTTGTCAGACTTCGAATAATTATATTGGAAAAAATCTCAGATGGTTTCAGCAATGAATAAAACCCATTCCAATTCATTAATATTGCTTAGGTGAGAATGAATCTGTTTTGCTATTACCGCTTGGGAAGCCATATTTATAATCAGATTTTGATCAGACTTGCCACATAGTCTTAACATATCATCAAGGTGTACGACAGGACTCGGCAATCTATTTGACTTAGCATGCCGCTTTTTCTGGATTAATTACAAAACGAATGAGCACCTGCCACCAGTAAGAGAGTAACACTCTTAAAATCATGATTTTTCAACTTTCCTTTCCATCCATTCTTCTGGTGCTAAAGATGCATACTCAACAGATAATCTTTATGTTTTTTTTTCAAACCAATTCATGACCCACAATACTTGTATTAATCACTGATCCCATTGGTGCATTATCTCATAAGTGTATAGCATCAGATCTCTTTAAATTTTGACATGGTCTGCTACATCAGAACTAAACAATAAAGCATTGTTGTACCTTGTGTTGTTCTGATTATCGATTATAATCGATCATCAGTTGGTTGAGCAGATAATCGATTGTGAACTCCATAATCGATTGTGTGTAAAGGGAGACTCCTTTTTAAGTATATGCAAAGCATAAAGGTTAGTAAAACTCCCAGCTACTGAAGTTGACCTGAAATTTATTAATTCCCTTCACAACTACAAATATGAAACCTTATGATTCATAATTAGGAACATATAGTCATTATTGCATGGTCAAGTTGTTAAATTATTGAGTTAATAAATTTAAACACATTTTGTTGATTTGTTTCAGTTAAAAATGCAACATCTTTTGTAGTATTTATAAACAATGACAAACATGTCCTTCTATATTTTAATTATTAGACACATCACATGTGAACGTAAGAATTGGGGGGGGGGATTGTAGCAGTATTTCAGTAACATATGTCTGATCAGCCATTAAAAGTTGCGTTCATAAAACAAAGTTGTAGAACAAAAGTAACACATAATGTAATATTATTGTCAGGTTAAAGTATACATGTCATTAAAGGAGATTACTCCTGTACATTTATAAACATATTGAACTCTTGATCAAAGATATAACTGTTTAACAAAAATTTAAATTTGCTCTTAGTAACCGATTATAATCGATGATCAGTTGGTTAAGGGGAACCGATTATCGATTATGAATTTCTGACCGATTCCCATCACTAGTTGTACCTTTATACTTGGGATTGAGGGTTTCTGGCAATTTTTGTGACTATTGTCCCCCAAATTTTGCGAACACTGTGACCTTCTCGGCATTCTTCTTAAAGTACCAGTATGCTTCCTTCTTTGGTGCATACCCATAAACATCTTTGTTGGCATCAGCACCTATAGTTTTTGTGTTCTTGGGCCCCCACCTCATCTGCAGCTGCTCATGTTTATTGTATGATCAGCAACAAAACACACTGCAAATAATCCTAACTACTTTAAAACTTTGCATGGAAACTATATAATTTTTGTCCAAAATGTAAAGTAATGCCAGCTTTGTAATACAACTGTGTCATGATGAAATTCACGGACACTATTGAAAATTAAATCTATTTGCCATGACCTATTTTTCACAGTCCACAGTTTTGGTAAGCCTGTGTATTTAGTTTAATTGTTTCAGGAAGTATTGCTCACTGTTGCATCAGATGTCATGTTTCATTTAGCTCATTTTTCAGGCACAATTGCCGCTGAAGTTGCAACTGGATCACTGCATCTATATTGCAGTGCAGAGTCTGTGTTAGGTTTAGGGCCTAACTGAGTAGATAATTTTTGCAGAGTACCGAATCCGAGTATTTGGATGTATTATTTGCCGGATCCAGACATGAACCGAATAGTAGGTGCGACTCCGTCGAGTACCGTTTGCTTCATTATCATATGCGAAACTTAAATTTTTAGTGTACTGTATACCGTATATATTGCCTATAAGATGAAAAATTGTATTATTAATTAAAATTATTATGTATTAAAAAACTTTTTTTTTAAAGTTCGATATTTATTGAATTATTTTGCTTGTAACTATTCGTGCGCGTATTATTTGCCGAGGCGAATACTTCCGTATAGTACCAAAAAACGGATATTTGGCCGAAGCGAATGTCTGAAGCGATTTCCCGTTAGGCCCTAGTTAGATTTTATGTGAAGGTAACAAAAAATGTCAAACACCATTACTGAGTGGCATGCATGTTGTATTTGCATCATGGAAAGTACTACACCTTTCAGTACAAATAAAGCCATTGTGACCTATTTTTCATGGTCCAGTGATTTAGGTAACATTTGCCTTTAGTCAAGTTCATCTAGTTTACAGTTTGTATTTGGATCGTATTTTCAGACACTGTTGTTGAAAGAGTAAGATAAACTGGTAATTAAATATCAAGTGAAGTACCACAATTTCAGTAAAATAATTTAGGTCACTGTGATCTGTATTTCACAGTCCATTGATTTGTTTAGTACTTGGACATTTTATAGGGGAGAATTTACCAAAATGTATTTTTAGTACATTTGCCAAATCAGTATTAAAATCAATGTTTCTGTTAATTGACCTCATGTTTGAATATTTTAATAATATCGGTTGATAACCTCCATACTTTAAATAAATGTTGATGTATGTGAGAATACCTCATCTGAAACCTTGAAGCTTCAGCACAGTATTTTCTTTTAAAACAAGTCCAGAGTAGCCTACCTTGTAAATTCTTTGTGATGTAGAGGCAGTAATACATCATCAGCACAAGCATTTATTATACACTGTATATGAATATGCCAAAGTTTTGTAAAAGCAGGGGATAGGCTTGTAATGAGATAATTTTTGTACTGGTTAGACTCTTTAATGTTCCTTGATTCCTCATTTTTTGTGGCAGACATAATGTAGATATGTGGTATGTATCAAAGAAAACAAGTTAATTGGCTCACTGCAATCCCTAGTCTTCAGAAAACCATCCTGTATACAGAATAAGATTCATTCCAAGATGCTGGAAGTCTCATAAGATTTTAATCTACATCTGTTTGTTTTTCTGTCCTGACATTTTCAGGTTGGAATAAAGGTAATTACTGTTACCGTCTGCCACTGTTTTCAAGTGCTTCTGAATGGTGATTGTCACAAGCTATCATGAAGTAATTAATAATGACTTTAAACCACTCCTAATTTGGAGGAGAGTCTTAAAAATTAATGCTGGTGTGTATGAGCGATGATGTGTTTATGCATCTACTTGTAAATAAAAAGATGTTTTTTTTTCTTCTTCATGTATCTGATACCTTTAGTGAGCAGAAACCTCAAAACGGAAAATTTTAATAAGTTTGCTCTCCATGGTTGTTGGTTATCAAAGGGTTTCATTATTATTATCAAGTGTTTCTCTTTTAGCAGTTTCATTATTAAACTGAGCTGTTACCATCATTCTAATTCTTCATTTTATCACACGTTTATTTTGGATACCTTTGGTATTGTACCTTGTCATGATGCTAGTCTGTGATAATGCTTTTCCTTGAACATCCTGTAGCTTAATTTAGGTGTCATTATCAGTCAATACAAATGGTGGATGAAACATGGTGAATGTTGACCTCACTGTCTGCTTTAGTGATAAGGAAATGTACTAGAGACTTAAAAGGTACTAAGTCCATGGCAAGTTAACTAGATTTTGGAAGAAAATTTGAGACTACCCTTTCCTTGCATTTTAAAATTCAAATATACCTATCATTATTGAGAAATTTGGAATCCTTTAAACAGTTAATAATGACTTCTATTTTGAAGACAGATTTAGATTAAATGATATCAGTCCACTACAAATATATCTACAACCCTCACCCACCTTCTGATCAAAGTAAATAATTTGGGCTAGAACTTCTTTCCAAACAATGACACATAAAGGTGACAGCCTCACTTTGAATTAACAGAACCATTTCATATTTACCATTAAGTCAAAATGGAAAAGATTTCGATAAAAACCCCAGGAATGAAATAATCATGTAGAAAAATTGACTGATTTGGTAAAATCCATGAAGAAGTAAAATCTTGAGATTGGAAGATATAATATGGTGATTTGACACAGTAGACATGCAACTGGAAAATCAGTAAGGACAGTAACTTGAAGTTGACATTATTCTGTTCATGTTAATGTTCATTTTTCAAAACAAACTTTTCACATTTTATTTTAAAATGTATTAGGTGACTTGACACAAATACAGTAAGAGCTGATGTTTTAAATTTGACCTTAAAACTGGATTAGTTAATGTAAGGAATTCCTTGAAAAATAAGCTCTTGAAAATACTGCTGTACCAAGTCCTTGAAAATATCATAAGCCCTTGAAAAAACTGTACCAAGTTCTTGTAAATATCATAAGCTCTTGAAAATACTGTACCAAGTCCTTGAAAATATCATAAGCCCTTGAAAAAGCTGTGCCAAGTCCTTGAAAATATCATGAGCCCTTGATAAAAAGCTCTCGAAATTACTGTACCAAGTCCTTGAAAATATCATAAGCTCTTGGAAATACTGTACCAAGTCCTTGAAAATATAAGCTCTTGGAAATACTGTACCAAGTCCTTGAAAATATCATTAGCTCTTGGAAAAACTGTACCAAGTCCTTGAAAATATCATAAGCCCTTGAGAAAACTATATCAAGTCCTTGAAAATATCATGAGCCCTTGAAAAATAAGCTCTAGAAAATATCATGAGCTCTTGGAAATACTGTACCAAGTCCTTGAAAATATCATAAGCTCTTGGAAAAAATGGTACCATGTCCTTGAAAATATAAGCTCTTGGAAATACTGTACCAAGTCCTTTAAAATATCATAAGCTCTTGAAAATATCATGAGCCCTTGAAAAATAAGCTCTGAAAATACTGTACCATGTCCTTGAAAATATCATAAGCTCTTGGAAATACTATACCAATATATGAATGAATTGGATAGCACAATAATGGATTATCCAATGTAGCAAACTTTGAACTTTCACATATGTAAACAAATGGATTAAAATGGATTATGTAGAACTATATAATATTGTGTTCAACAACGCGATAAAAGGATAAATAATAATTACGTATGTTTATATGAAAGGGTTTGTTGTTGATGCCACTGCGTATGTATTCATACATATATATTGTCTATTTATTATTTTAAATGCCCAGTTTAACCTGAATCAATTTAAATGGTATCAGTATGCATGCTGCACCAGATACACGTCATAACATGAATGCCGGCTTAGTGCATATGCAGCCTAATTGCATATCATATTATTATCCCGAGGCCATGCATATATAGAGGTTGTGGGTTTGATCTCTGGCCAAGTAAAAATGGTATTAACAGCTGCCTCCCTTGGCGCTCAGCATTAAACGTTTAATGTTAGGACTGGTTGGCCTTGTGTCAGGATAATGTGACTGGGTGGGACATGATGCTACATGTCTGTGGCATGATGCCTCAGTGTTAGTCATCACTATAAACTGCCGCGCTGCAGACATTGTAGCGATATGACTGAAAAATTGTTAAAGCTATGTTAAAAATCCAAATCTCACACACACACACACACGTGTGAGAAAGAGTGAGAGGATTGAAATTCGAGCAGGGTAGGAGTTAGCCATTTACCAGATACGATTTAAAGGGAACATGTGACCAAGAGGTAGATTGGAACTTTTGAATCATTATTACATAAGAAGAACAGTGTGTGATTTGGATTTTTAACTTACCTTTACTAATTTTAGTCCTATCACAATATTTCAGTCATATCGCCACAATATCAGCAGTGTGGCAGTTTATAGTGATGTCTAGCATTGGGGCATCTTGCCACAGACATGTAACATCATTATCCTGACAATCTGTATATTGCATTAGCTATGTACAATCATGCTAGCAGAGGAGTAGGTGAAATTCCAACTGTTTGTATGTATGATAGGTAAAAAGTATGCAATATAGATGAGGTCAGTAGATAAACAGATATTAACATAATGGCAAATGGCTTATTGTACTAACGAGTTACATATTGGAGCAAGTTAAGGGGAAGATGTCTTACAGGTTGTGTGTTGTAGATTGCATGGTATACCTAGATCATGTACCCTTCAGGGAGGTCATTTCAGTAGCTGGGAGCAAAACTTGACAGGCTTTTTAATTTTTTTAATTTAGGCTACAACATTTTTACAGCACATGCAAATTCGTGCGGAGGTGGGTGGAATGCCCCTCCTTTTCTTGCCCTCCCCAAATTACTTCCCTGTGCCCCTTATTATGATATGGCATAGGGATATCCACTAGAAAAACAATTGAATTTGGAATAAGCGTACATACTTTCGATTGGTTGATAGGTTGAGTGCGTGATGGGTCTATTCTCACTGTCACCCAGGTCTAACATTCATATCATTAGCCCCTTTTTAGGGGTATGATATGACAACCAAATTAAATAGCGCACTCTATGTGCATAAACGCCAGGAAGATGTGGCACCATTCCATCTTCCTGGATAAATTAAATTACTGTCATGTAAATAAATGGAAGTGCAAAATAGTGAACATATGACCCTATAGTAGCCGGTTTCACTTTATATCCAACTATTCATTCATGATATGCTTGCCAAAGGTGGAGCCTCATGTGTTATGATGTGTCTTGAGATGGCTTGAACTTGGGATAATGAAGAATTTGTATTTGTTGCAATGGCACTTTTAACACATTGTCTGACAATATCATGGCTTAGGAGATGGGAGGTAAGTGTCTTTCTCAAGGACACACCAAAGCAGCCACTCTTGGCATTGACTGAGCCTGTGACCCTTGGAGAATGACAGGCCAATGCTTTATCAGCTAGTCTACTGTGGCTCCCATGGTAAGGAAGAAGTATATTTTATTTGGATGTCAAAGGTCAAGGTCACTGACTAGAAAGAAAAGTGGTTCCAGATAGAAAATTTCAGTTTTCAACTATGTACTTTTATCAAACTTTTTGGATAATGTACAAGTTAGGTTTTAAAAAAAAGTCTGTTAATTTTGGGGTTAAAACTCAAAGGTGAAGGTCACTGTGACAGATGAAAATGGTTTGTGCATAGATTTAGACCACACCCCTTGAGAGATCAGATTTTACTGTTTTATAAAAAAGCTGGGAGAGGATTCAAATTGGTTGTCATATTATTTATAAGTGACTTTATTTTCAAAGTGCTATAAACCCAAGGAACCCCCACTGGAATAACTACCTGTCTCCACAGGACATTTTTCTCATAGACCTTTATGATAGTCCCCTCTCTCTCTCTCTCTCTCTCTCTCTCTCTCTCTCTCTCTCTCTCTCTCTCTCTCTCTCTCTCTCTCAAAAACAGTAAACAGTTCAGATGATATCATTTGTACTGACTCCAACAGAGCAACTGACTTAAGGAAATAGAAGTAGGAAGGTCTGATTGAATCAGATGCTGTTGTTGTTAATTAGGTCAATAAATGACATAACATAATGCACCATTCACCTGTTCTGTCAATCACTAATCATGTATTGTAACTCAGATTATTTGTAGTCAGGTGATAAGAACATCAATATTTCAGAGGCGTTTTCTTAATGACTTTATGTAATCAGTTAATAATGATTGGTAGGTGCAAATATAACTAAATGCCAAAAATATAATATGAAATCTGCTCCTGCAATTTGTTCAGTTAGATGTAATGGTAATTACAGGTATGGTAATGGGGAAACAAACAGAAGCAAATTAAATAAGGCACAGCTTTGCTAACAGATTTTCAGCAGTTTTCAACTGCATACTTTAACATTTATTTGCTCTTCCTTTGAAATGGAGAATAAAAAAACATGTTTAATTATTTTATTATTCTTGTCTGAGTGTAGACTAAACAAGAATATAAGCAGATTAGAATTCACAGAACCTTGTTTTGTTTTTATCATCAACCACATCATGAAGATTTCTGAATGTAAAACTGGCAGTATAGAAGATCCAAACTTTTAGGGATGGAGTGATCATGGCTCTTCTGTTCCTTTCATAACAATATTATCCGGGGGGCCCCACATGGTCGAAAGCGCTTTCCATTACGGATTACTGCCATCTCACCTCTGTCTGTGTTGGTTTGAGTCGCAGACTCAACCAATGTAGATATGTGAGAAAGCTTGCCAGTAGCTTTTTGTGGGTTGGTGGTTCTTTCCTGTGGTTTTCCCGGATTCTTTCGCCATCATTAATACTGTATATTTATAGCCTATTGTGTACTGAAAAATGGCGTTAAACACTACAACAACAACAATTTATCCCAAGTCTTTTCTGTTCCAGAGCTCTTTTCTTTTACAATTTCACCATAGTATCTAAGAAAATTTCTCAGAATCACAGGCTATGGTTAAAGGTATTTTTTTGAATGGGTTTTGTTATTTTCCACATAATAAAATCATGCTAGAGGTCTGTCCATGTATTAATTTTTTGATCTATCATTGAAACACATGATCTTTCTGTATCTAATTCAGTTAGATGTTTGATTATGAATGAGGATACATGGCCAAAGCTCATTGTTGACAAGGGGAAATAGAAGCAGTTGGATTATGCAGACCATTAGATAAGAGGGTCCTAAATCCAAATGAAGATGTGTACTATAAATTGTGACCATTCTCAAGTCAAAACATCCCAACTGTGGCTAGTAACATGTTGTGTGGAATGTTATTATAGAGCCAGATTTAATCATTTCATATTATCTGTGTCTTGGATGAGAAGTCACATTTGTATATAATTCCCTCAGTTATGCTGATAAATTTAATTATTGTTTAGTTTTGATGGAGGGGCACATCTGTATTTACTGTTAATTTGAGTGGCAGAGATTCCAGTCAATTATGAAACTAACTGTAGCCACTCTAGTCCCAGCGGGGATGTTACATTTAGGCTGTCAGGCCAGCGAAACAAAGAAACCTCTTATTGGCAGGAATTGTGTTTATAGATTTACAATAAATCAGTGATTGCAAGTTTCCCATAATAACCAAACATTGAGTTTTTGACCATATTTTGCAAACTTTGTTGCATATAAAATATTAGAGTCAAGTAGTTACATTGAAATTTGGAATTAATTAGATCAGAAGGAAATATTTTACAAGTACTTTCCCACTTTAATATATACTTCTGGTGGAAATTCTGGTACTCAGCACATTCAGTTTTGCTTAGGAGTGTGAATTGAGAGTGGATTTATTTAAGTTTACATCAGATAAATATCTGCAGTTTATGCAATCAGACCGTACATTATCTTAGCATTAGCGTAAAATATGTTTTCTGTGGTCCGCTGGGATCTTCAATAAATCGGCTAAAACGTTGTGCAGGTCTGCTATTTCTTATAGATTACAATGGAATTTTATACATGTACAATACATTCATCCCATGGTGTTGTTCCTAATTGAAGATGGTACTGCCTGGACATATGTTATGGACACCACATTGGCTCTCTTGAAAATCTTGTGGTCACTACTTCTCATCAATGGATTGTCATATCAGTACACCATGGCGGCTTAAATTTCATTGTGATGCAAGGTCAAGACATGTAGGACTGTGCCAAGTTAACTTTATCTAATGCACCGAATAGAAGAAGGAAAAAAAGCAACATTTTTCAAATTAATTGGTATAATATCTCGTATAAATTTGACCTTTTGCTTTTAGGTGAGTTTTTTATCATCCAGTCAAGAAAACCTCTTTAGAATAATAAGTCACAGTTGTATATAGATCACCTGGTTCACCTGTTTTCATTTGGATACAATCTTTGTCTTCACTTTTTGCACAAGTGTACGACCTTTTTGCATCTACAGTTACAAGAATTCAAATATTTTTTATTAACACCTGTTATTTCTGGTCCATTGTATAAAAAACTCTCTCTCTCTCTCTCTCTCTCTCTCTCTCTCTCTCTCTCTCATATATATATATCAACTCTACCATCAATATACACTACATGTGTGTGGCAGCCACACAGCCAAAAACTATTTGTACTCTGCACCAACATCCTGGCATACTCTGACAAATAGCTCTGCCTATGACGCAATAGGAGCCTATCTTGATCATGAGGGGTTTTAGTCTACCTGAAAAGATTTATACAGATAAATGAAAACTCCAGATCAAATTCAGGCTTATTTCTAATGCAGTCATTTTAACATCCCACTCTAAACATAAACAGGTATGATTCCAGTCAATGGTCACTGATTCCAGTCAATGGTCACCGATTCCAGTCAGTGGTCACTGATGCTTTTTCATCTCTAATGATGCTTTTCTGAAACCTACCTGCCTCGACCATGCACTTGATTTCTATCGATCTTTCAGTTAACTTACCTGGGAAGCTTTTATGTCTATCAATATCAGTATTCAAATAATTAAAATACTTCAAGTAATTAAATTAATATTAAGTTAAGTAATTAATTTCTTTAATATTGAGGTTGTTGCTCACCTGGCTCGAAGTCCAGTGGGAACAATTTTAAGCAATTTTGTGCAGACTATTGAGGTATGAAAGACTTTCAAATTTATTCAAAAGATGACAGTCCGCCATCTTATATAAAAACAACAGAAAACCTTTTAAATGCTTTGTTTCAGAAACTGCTGAACATAATTTGAACAAATTTGATGGAAGGTCCTTGCATAGAAGGCTTTCATAATTTTACGAAGATACTGACCCACCATCAGATATGTCCACCATTATTAAAAATAGAAAAATACTGTACTTCCCAGTTTTCCTATTAAATCACATTTTCTAAATGTGATTCTGACCAAGTGCATTTTACTTTATTCATAGATAACAGTATTATATAATCATATTCACTAACTTGCTTAATATTTACACAAGTATTTTGTAGCACCTATGTGACATTGAATTTAAAACATGACTCAGTAATGACTACATTTGCATGGCATTTGCTAATCATTGTTGGTTCAAGTTTACAGCAAGTTGTGAATTATTTATTTAATTTTATAGAGTGGTGATATATCATATATGTGATATTAATGTGACTGCTGACACATCTCAGAGCAATACAATCATGCAACTAAATGGAGGCATGGGGGAGGGGGAATGAATAAAAATAAAATTTTATTCTAAATGACCAGCCCAATTTCGTTCCTTGCATGAAATTAGAAACATGTATTTGTTAATTTTTTATTTCAGCTCTGTTGGTCATATGCCAGAAGAGCTTTCTTGTGTCAGTCCATTAACACAAGTTTGTTGTCACTACTCCTTAAACTTCTTGGAGGATTGCCATGAAACTTTACCCACATTCATCCCATGTTTAGTTAGTCCTAATGAAAATGGTGTTCCTTGGACATCATGTTGAAAATCTTGTTATTTATAGCATGGGCTTATTGGGTGCAATGGCCAATGATATACATGGTATATCATATAGCATGGTCTATGGTCTATGATATATGGCATATCATATAGCATGGACTTATTGTGTTGAATGATCTATGATAATACATGGCATATCATAATATCATGGGCTTATTGTGTTGAATGGTCTATGATAATACATGGCATATCATATAGCATGGTCTATGGTCTATAATATATGGCATATCATATAGTATGGACTTGTTGTGTTGAATGATCTATGATACATGGCATATCATAATATCATGGGCTTATTGTATACAATGGCATAATAATAATAATAATAATAATAATAATAATAATAATAATAATAATAATAATTTGATGACTTTATTTAAAGAGGGTAACACTATTAGCTAAGAACTAATCTACCTTGAAGCCCTTATACAAAGAAATTTATTATACAAAGGAATTTATTTAGTTTAGCTGCATCTCTGAAGCCACTGGATATTTTGGGTTTAGAAGAAGGAAATAGAGTGAGCATTTCTAATTGTAAATATTCAGGAGCACAATTATTGCATATCCTGTTTATTAGTTTGGCATTTTTCAAACAGATTCGGTCTTTAATAGGTAATATTTTTAACTTGCCAGCTAAAATTTCCTTGCTTTCTTTCTGGATTAATATTAGCCCCAAATGCTCTTTTTTGAAGATGTGCCAGCTTTTCTATGTTTTTATCATTTGAATTACTCCACACCGTGTTACAGTACAAGTAGACTAAATAGGGTTGTATGTAACTGTGATAAAAAGTTTTCTGTGCCTTTCAGGGAGAAACTGTCAAATCTTTGTGAGAAGCCATAAACTTGAATTGATATTTTTACTGATATGTTTGGGGCATAGATGTTAAAAACATTAAAATTATTTAAAAAAACGTATAAAGATGCATTTTTTTTCTCAGTAAATAAAAAATGGAAAAACGTTCCAGTAGTTTTTAGGCAACACAAAAGTCAATATTTTACTTATTTACACGCCACATACCAGTTTTAAAGTTTATGTAAAGTATTGTAGGCTAGCATCATAGATTCATTATTGATCGATATTTATTATCTAAAGTATGACAGAGGACCGCCTGTATGGCCAATGATTAAATAAAAATGAAAGTACCAAATATAAAAACGTATAAAAAAAATGCGTTTTTCGAGGTAAAATACAAAACGAAAAAAACGTTTTTATCATCTATGGTTTGGGGCCCCTGAGTGGCTGAATGGTCTAAAGCGCTATCCTTTATGGATCACTGCCATCTCACCTCTGTGTGGATTTGAATCTTAGATTCTGCCGATGTGGATATGTGAGAAAGCTTGCCAGTAACTTCTTGTGGATCAGTGTTTTTTTCTGGTGGTTTTCCGGGGTTCTTACATTACCAATAATACTGGCCGCCATTTATAGCCTTTTGTGTACTGCAAAATGGCGTTAAACCCTACAACAACACCTGATATGTTTGATATGTTCAGTCAATGATAGGTTATTATCTACCAAAACACCAAGTGGTCTATCATGACAGACCATTTGCAAATTTTTATCCTTCCATGTCAGACAATAGTTCATCACTACCAAGATTTGTCTTTTTTGTGCCGCATTGAGATAAGTAATATTTTAGTTTTACCAGTAGTTATCACCATGCCATTGCATGTGCACCAGTTGTCCCGTTCGTTTAGGGTATAGTATAAAGAAATTTCAAGTTCATGCTTTGTGTTTTGGATGTCTGACAATGCTGTGTCATCTGCATCGAGATCTGTAGACGATATTGAGTCCCTTAGTAAAAGTGGTAAGTCATTAATAAATAAAATAAATAGTAATGGACCTAGAATCGAGCCTTGTGGTACTCCATAGGTAATTGTTCCAGGTTCAGACAGAATATTATTTATATAAACATGTGCTCTCACTTAAGATTGAAGTAAACCATTTAACTGTGCTTTCATAACAGTGGTTGATTTTCAGTTCAAAAGGATTTCATGATCCACCATGTCAAAAGCTTTCATGAAATCTACAAATGCAGTTCCTTTTATTCTACCTTGATCAAGTGCTTGACACATTTTTCTGTTAGGGAGATCAAGGTTGTCTCTCAAGAATGTTTCTATCTAAAGCCTGATTAATTAGGGTGTAATGAACGAGTCTATGATGGACATGTTTTACAATCAATTTTGACAAGTTTGGTAGTATTGAGATTGGCCAGTAGTTATCAGCATCATTCTTAGATCCAGATTTATGAATAGGAGTTACTTTTGCAGTTTTCCATATTTTGGGGACAGATGAGATTGCAATACTTAAATTGATTATGAATGTTGTTATCTAAAATAGCAGAGGCAGAAGATTTAATGATTCGTGGACTAATCTGGTCAAGTCCTGTAGCTTTCATGGTATCAAGTTCACTTTGACATTTTTTAAACAAAGTTTTTGACACTGATGGGATAGATAACATACCTCCTTAGAGTTTTGCTGCTGTAGAACTCTGATATTTTGATCCAGTAGATGTATGAGTTTGACAGTTGTTCTAATCCTTTTATTGTTGAGAACAGGAAACAAAATTCCCTTACAGGAAATGATTCTATACTTTAATATTAGACTTTACACATTTCTTCATTTTTATTTTTTCAGTTTTGATGTGGAAAATGGAGCAGTTGGGGGGAGGCCTGGGTTTGATGGAAGCACAAGTCCTTCTGGTGGACTGGTTTTATCTAACCTTCCACAGCGACGGGAATCCTTTCTGTACAGGTCTGACAGTGACTATGACATCTCGCCAAAAGCTTCCGTCTCCAGACATTCATCCATGCAAAGTGATCCTGTGTAAGTAATCTTCTGTAGCATTATGTTTTAAATTCGACATTTGTTAAACATAAAATTTAAAGTCCTTCCTAGGTAGCTGATGAACAGGGCTTGTCTGAGAAGAATGTTTAAAGTTTCTTCATGTCGTATTATTTATGTAGGGGCAACCATCTTCTTTCAATCCAGATTAGAGAAAATAACAACAGAAAATTTTAGGTTTCATTTCATAAAGAAAATTAGGTTATTCTAAATTTTTATAGATATTGAATGATTGACACCCCCTGTATCAATTAAAAAAAAATCTTCCAATTTATTTGCCATTTTTTAGCTGGAATCAGTAACTTGAAACATAATTTTAGAATGTGTATGGTGTTTTCAATAACATATTGATAGTAGCATACAAGGATTCTTTGTACTTATAGAAATAGAACATACAAGAATATTGTTTATTTTTATTTTTTAAATAAACAATTCAACTTTTGGTATTTGAGATTCATTGTTTAGCCCTTCCATCAGTGTGTGGTAATATGCTAGACAATGTTATTAATTGATGCCTGAGAGACACAAAATCCAAGGAAGAGTATTTTTACGGAATTTGAAAATTGTGCCAGTGTTTATCTTCAGTATCATGGGAACTTTTATGGATTGTGACTTTGATTCCACTGATGTATCTAGCAACATATGCAATCTGTAAGTGTCATACTGTTCATTTATCAGATGTGATATTTCATTACTGGAAAGTTTATACACAAGGGAATACACAAAATTAAATTGTGGAATGATGTGTAACAGTATGTATATTTTATGCCACCTATACCTGTTGCCGTATAAATATTACCCATTCACTGTGTTACCTGATGCAAGTCTTTGGATGCAAGACAATACATTGGACTGACCAGCATTCGTCACTGTAGCAATCAAGTTAGGATCAAAATAACAGCTCATCTAGCAGTTCTTAGGTGGTCACAGCATGGTGTCCTTGTCAGCCTGATGGTAGAAGTCATCTGGGAGTCTGCAGAAGATGCCAGGACTACTTATACCTGCTTGTGCCAGAGAAATTACAGGTAAGTTTTAAATTTTCTGGTCAACCTTTTTTGAAGAGCAAAAGAAGCAAGACATAACAATCTTGTAGTTACTGTATGGCTCTACAGCAGTTCTTTCTATGGTGTATGGGAATTGATTTTTGCTGGTATAATATGACCAGCAGAGGCAGGTAATCGAGGTCATCGATAAATCAAGAATTTTGTACAATTTATATTTCACCTTTTTTAATTTATTTTAGAAAGGCAATTACAGAGTAACAAATGTGTAGATGTATATTAATCTGTGCATATCAATAAGTATAAAACTAGATCATTATGATCTTGTTTTTATGCTTAATATGCCTGTTAGAATATGTCTTCAGGTCTGTATCAAATATACATATTGTGCTAAGAACGGGTTTTTTTTTATTATACATGATCACCTGCTTGATAGGATTGTTACATTTCCTATTTTAATTCAAAATCATTGCTTTGATAATCTTTATAAGCAATATCAGTAATCATGGATGACTTAATTAACTACATTTTACTTTTCATGTTTTAATAAGTATGCTTTAAGTCCTCATTTTGAATAATCTTGAACATAAAATTGGTTCACTTGTCAATGAAACTTTTCCGACATAGCCAGAGACGTGGTAACCGAGTTGATAGAGTGCTGTACTCCAGAGGTTACCATTTGGGTACTTCTTCAGGTCAGCCATTTTGGCTGCCTCATCTTGTCTGTGGGAATGAATGTCATTCCCATATCCTCAGCTTGATGTGTTCATTCATATGTTTGAAGTGCTGTTACAATCAACAGAAATGAACACAACAAAATTACCCACATTAACCATTCTTACCAAGATACATGAAAAAAAGCTAAAATATAATCTAATTTAAATGTTTTATAACTCTGTTCATATCAGTATATTGGGAATGATGCCACATAAAGATTGCATCACAGTCTGTTGTGTAAAGTTTTCTGATTGTTTACAATAATGGGATTTCACCTGTCCTATGGGCTTGTCCATGTATTAGCTAGAGTGTGATTTTACCTGTCCTATGGGCTTATCCATGACTTGTCTACAGTTTGATTTCACCTGTCCTGTGGGTTTGTCCATGGATTAGTTAGAGTGTTATTTTACCTGTCCTATGGGCTTATCCATGGATTGGCCAGTTATGCAAACAAACCCATCTGAGCCCACATTGGTGCCAAAAGAGTTCACAAATATTCCTCATTGCTCAAACCTTTGACCTTGAGATGAGTGTACTATATTAATTGTATACCCATATTGTCAAATATTAATGCCCAATATTTGATCCATTTGTGTAACTTAGTCATTAAGGAAATTAATTACAATTTTGTTTTGGAAAATATAAATGAAGGATGCTAAGTCATATTTTCTATAAAACCATTTATAAAGACTGAATAAATCTGCAGAAGATTGTTGATTTTTTCCACAAAAAAGTTTGGCAAAATTTTGTTGATTTGTGAAATGGCTGTTTCCACAAAGAGTTTGACAAAAGTTTGTTGGTTTGTGCAAATTGTATCTTGTTTCCACAAAAGGTTTTTACAGAATTTGTGAAAAGGCTGTTTTGTTTCCATACTGTACATGATTTGGCACATGTTTGTTGATTTGTGAAAAGCTGTGTTGTTTCCAGAAAAGGTTTGGCAAAATGTTGATTTGTGAAAAGGCTCACTGTTGTTTCCACAACAGTTTTTCTGGCAAAATGTTGTTGAAATGTGAAATAGCTGTGTTGTTCCCATAAAAGGTTAATGAGTTCTTTAAATACTGGTACATGTATATAGTTTACTTAGGAATGATAAATTCAAAGAAAATTGTTACCTCACAAAATAGAGGAATGATGTTTGTGTATCAGTCTAATTTAATACCAAGTTTCCATGGAACGAAGGGCCCTGAGTGGCTGAGTGGTCTAAAGCACTGTCCGTTACTGATCACTGCCATCTCACCTCAGCCTTCATGGGTTCAAGTCTTGGATTCGGCCAATGTGTGTATGTGAGAAAGCTTACCAGTACCTTCTTGTGGGTCGGTGGTTCTTTCTGGGGTTTTGCCAGGTTCTTCCTCCATCATTAATACTGGCCACCATGTATAGCCTATCTTGTGATGAAAACTGGCGTTAAACCTTACAACAACCATGGAATGAGTTACTGCTAAGCAATTTTTATATGTGCAGTAAATAAAAAAGATGAGAACATTTGTTCAACGTCCAGCACATTTTATTTATATATATATATATATATATATATATATATATATATATATATATATATATATATATATATATATATATATATATATATATATATATATATATTCCAAATGACTAGTTGCATCTCTCATTGACATTATGTTTTTGTGTTGTTTGACTTTGACGTTACTGAATTTTGGATGTAGACTGGGACTAAAGTAGATTCCTGCATGTTATAAGAGGCAGCTAAAGTCAGTTTCTGTATTATCAAGTAGGTGTGGCCATTCCAGTTTTCTGAAGAAATAAGTAATTGCCAGAACAATGATGAATACAAACCTTGACAACATAAATGCTCAGGTATTTGTATTATGTAAACATGCTTCTATTATAAGTATGGTTTATAGTATACAACAGTACATGTGGAAATTCCTTTACAAATTAGTCATTATTACAAGCTATTGTGTGTTATTTTCAGCAGAGCTGCAAATAATTCTTTTCAAAATAAGCGTGTATATGTGTGATTTAGATTTTTAATGTAGCTTTAACAATTTGAGTTATTTCACTATGATGTCTGAAGTGTGGCATTTGATGGTGATGCCAAGCATTAGGGCATCATGCCACAGACATATTGCATCATTTCCACCCAGTAACAATTTCCTGATGCCATCAGGAGAATCATTAAAATCAGTTAAGCACCCATCATTTTATGATTAATTAGTAGCAAGTAATTATCCAAGGAGTAATTTCATTTTATAATAATGAGTAGCAAGTAATTATCCAAGGAGTAATTTCATTGTACAATAATGAGTAGCAAGCAGTTATCCAAGGAGTAATAGCATTGTACAAGGAGTAATAACATTGTACAATAATGAGTAGCAAGCAGTTATACAAGGAGTAGTATCATTGTACAAGGAGTAATTGCATTGTACAATAATGAGTAGCAAGCAGTTATTCAAGGAGAAATAGCATTGTACAATAATGAGTAGCAAGCAGTTATCCAAGGAGTAATAGCATTGTACAAGGATTAATAGCAATGTACAATAATGAGTAGCAACCAATAATTCACATATTAATAGCATTGTACAAGGAGTAATAACATTGTACAATAATGAGTAGCAAGCAGTTATCCAAGGAGTAATAGCATTGTACAAGTTTAATAGCAATGTACAATAATGAGTAGCAACCAATTATTCAAAGAATAATAACATTGTACAAGGAGTAATAGCATTGTACAATAATGATTAGCAAGCAATTATCCAAGGAGTAATAGCATTGTACAATAATGATTAGCAAGCAATTATCCAAGGAGTAATAACATTGTACAAGTTTAATAGCAATGTACAATAATGAGTAGCAACCAATTATTCAAAGAATAATATCATTGTACAAGGAGTAATAGCATTGTACAATAATGATTAGCAAGCAATTATCCAAGGAGTAATAACATTGTACAAGTTTAATAGCAATGTACAATAATGAGTAGCAACCAATTATTCAAAGAATAATAGCATTGTACAAGGAGTAATAGCATTGTACAATAATGATTAGCAAGCAATTATCCAAGGAGTAATATCATTGTACAATAATGAGTAGCAAACATTTATTCAAGGAGTAATAACATTGTGCAAGACTGCAAATATGATCACCAGAGTTGCCATTTTGAAACTCGTTATCACTATGCTTCATACATGGATGGCCATATCAACATAGTGTATGCATCAAAAGATTTCTTATGATGTATAGTTGGTCGCTAATGAAATTGGAGCCGATCTGAAATACAGAATGGAATCTATCTTAAACATTGCATTGTCACTTTTTCTTCTGGATGGAAAGTCGTATTGACATTGAATTTTCATCAGAAGACTTCTTATGATGCTAATTTGAAAATCATGTTATTGCTTAGGAACATCAGAGATGATTTTATCACTTGGTAGTTAAAATGAAGAAATGGTCTTGTCTAGAATTCCAGGAAATCCGTTTTGAAGGCTCTTGTTTTGTTAAAATATATAGTGAACAAAAGACACAGAAGTAGTAACAATTTATCTTTGCAAGTTTTCTTGTCTGAGCACTGTGATTTCTTCAGACATGTTCAGCAAATAATGCAATCAGCAGACAAACAAGCCACTTTTAATATCAGCAATATCTTGCCCATCACTGCTGTTTGGCTTCAATTTTGCTTTTTCATGTAAATTTTTTTAGATTGATGCGAGTATGTCTAATGGATGGAGAATCGTCAACAAGAAAGTCCACTCATGCACATGGACAGAACAGTCATATTTTCCAATGATGCCATGTCTCAAGTTACAGTCCAAGCATTGTTTCTTTTGGACTGTTATGGCACAACAGGTTTCCCAGAGAGACACCAACATTCAGTTAAATGGATACTGCTCAGATGGTAGATACTTTCCATTATTTTCTGTTTCCGATCAGTTTTAACACAGTTGCAGTTGTTTTGGGGGTAACATTTCATGATGCAATACTTGTCCTATCAATTCTGCTTAAAGCCATCCTTCCACCATTTTCTGATATCCTGGTGTAATGATCATCTGGGAAAAATATGACTGTTCTGCACATGTGCATGCACATTGTGCATTGGACCATGTTTTATTACCAATTCTTCACTCTGTGGGAGAATGTATTCACGTTAAATGGATGAGGATTTTTGGCATGAAAAAGTGCTGCACTATCCGTAAGCTTTGATTTAAAGTAGTTTTAACCTGAAAATATCTGCATGCCAGACCATGCGGTATTCTCCATGGCCATGACATAGGTATGATATTGAGCGTTTTATAAACACTCAGTCTGTAAACTGCCAATTTTGTCTACATTAAAAACTTGCCATTTTTTCAATGATACAATGTATTTTGATTGGTTGCTTGCCACTAACATGACTCATTTTGAAAATTTCCACCCACTGCGGTGATGATTAGCAAATACAAATGAATACAATCTTTATGAATCAAAAAGAAAGGCATTTGTAGTCTCTATGTATTTTCTCAGAACCTGCATATTGGAATGACTAAAAATATGTATTTTTTCTTTTTCTCAAAACATGCATATTGGGACAAGAAATATGTGTAAAAAAACTGTGATGACAGATTTGCTGGAGTTTTTTTTCCTAGCAGTAGTAGTACCAGTTTTACCCACAATGCATTGCAGAAAATTACTCACAATTTCTTGCAAAAAAATCTGCAATTTCCTCATATACCATTATCTACTACGGATGATACTTTATCTAAAATTTTAATTACTCATTTATTGGCTAAAAATACCTGAGCAAACATATTGTCAAGATCTGTGGCTGTCGTTTTTAATTCTTGAAGCATTTTCTTGAGCAGATGAGAAGAATGTACCTACTAAGTAGTTTGGAAATAAACTTTAGTTACCTCTTAAGACTCCTTTCCCTTTTTGAGATCCCAAAATTTACTTGGCACTATATAGCCAGGTGTGTGTTGATGTGTAATTAAAACCTACACTTGTGTATTTAATTTTTCATAGAGAAATTTAAACAAGTGCATTTATGATATTTTAGAAAGATGAAAAAAATGGAAGCATTTTCCTGCACAGCTCTATTTTATTTTGTTATATAGATGGGAGCCATGAAAGATCAGCTGTTAAAACATTAGACGTGTGATGTACTGGTCATGGGCTTGATATGTGTCCAGACCAGTCCAGTTTTTCTGTCCAGTCTGTGGTCATTAAAAATGGCTGATATGTGTCCAGACCAGTCCAGTTTTTCTGTCCAGTCTGTGGTCATTAAAAATGGCTGATATGTGTCCAGACCAGTCCAGTTTTTCTGTCCAGTCTGTGGTCATTAAAAATGGCTGATATGTGTCCAGACCAGTCCAGTTTTTCTGTCCAGTCTGTGGTCATTAAAAATGGCTGATAGCTCCCTATGTGATACAGGCAATAATGTGTTGACTTTTCAGTTAAAAATCAAGCAAGCAACTAACTAAAAAGAACTTTGTCAACCTTGAGGATAAAGTATATAGATTATGTGGGAAAGAATTATGGTAACACTCTGTTTATGGCTTTGAATTTGTGACTGAAAGGTTTCCAGTTTGATTCCTACCATTGGATCAGCCGGAATCCACTGCCATAGCGTGACCTTGGGCAAAGCACGTTATCCTACATACCTCGGTGCAATATACATTTCGAAGTGTAGCTGTGCAACAAAATTCCAACTAGATATTAGGCAGGACACATCTTTCTTTACTAATTTATTTTGTCTTTTATACTTCTCTTTTCTTTGAAAGTAGGAAATTTTTCTTTCTGTTTGACATTGCTGTTCTCACTTACTGAGTTAAAACTTAATACAAGCCATCACAAATTGTCTCCCTTTTAATAAAGCTTTTATTACTGAACAGTGATAGAGAGCTGCACATGCCTTTAGAAGTTGTCTCCCTTTATCATGTTTTCCATGTCTGGTATTTGTGCCTTAATACAGAAAAAAAACATTGTTGGTACTTGTGTTTAGTCAGTATTTATATGCTAGACATATTTGTTCACAGAAGACATAATCATAATTATCAACTCTTTATAGCAACATTAGTTACAAAAGCTGTATACATCCTTACCTAGACATTTGCAGTAATAATCATCAAAATACCTACATTTGCTTCTTTTCTTTTTTTTCTGCTTGCACAAAAGAGATAGCCAAATTTTCCAAGATGATAATGAAATTATCATAGAATGCAATAAATTATATTGTAATTTTAACACTAAGTAAACAAATGTTTTTGAAAAAGGCTCAATTAATGTACAAATTATTCAAACAATATGCCCATTACAACTTTCGAAACTATTTTGTGCAATAAAATGAGGCAATAGTCAAATTGAAGTTAAATTTGAATCAATTTCAGCTAACAATTGTGCCAATCCAAAACCAAATAACGAACGTTTTAAACTCTAGGGACCACTTGTTTGGAACTAAATCCCAAAATGGAGATATTGTAAATGTGAATACATAACATTATAATCTAATTCAGTAAAAGGTTTTGGATGAGCTCTATAATGATCCCAAAATGGAGATATTGTAAATGTGAATACATATCATTATAATCTAATTCAGTAAAAGGTTTTGGATGAGCTCTATAATGATCCCAAAATGGAGATATTGTAAATGCGAATACATATCATTATAATCTAATTCAGTAAAAGGTTTTGGATGAGCTCTATAATGATCCCAAAATGGAGATATTGTAAATGTGAATACATATCATTATAATCTAATTCAGTAAAAGGTTTTGGATGAGCTCTATAATGATCCCAAAATGGAGATATTGTAAATGTGAATACATATCATTATAATCTAATTCAGTAAAAGGTTTGGATGAGCTCTGTAATGATCAAGAGCCACTATTACTAATGTGGTTATTTTATGTCTGATTGGCTGAAATTGTTGCCATTCTGGAGGCCATATTTCTGATTTGAATTTTATAAAACTTGGAATATATGCTAATATATCATCAAAATCATAAATGGGTTTGATAATGAGCAAGATTCGTGCATATTATTGATGTAAGCTAGCATTGGCAAAGCTTTTTTCCATACTAGAAGTCATGACTCTGATCCAGTTTTGGCTTATACAGTAGAACCTGTCTTGAAAGATCACCCCTTCTATCAATAAATAATGCTGTCTCAAGACAGGTGGTCTTTCATAACAGGTCTTAACACTATAAATGCAATAAATCTGTGCATTGAGAATCTGGTCTCCCAAAATAGGTGATCTCTCATCACAGTGGTCTCTCAATACAGGTTTTACTGTATAATCAAAATTAGCAAGATCTGCCAACTTAGTGGGGTGATCTTGATTATGATTGGTTGAGCTCCTTACCACTTGAGAGACTATTTATTATCCAAGTTTTAAGCTTGGTAAATAGACTTATTTTGTGAAGATTATGGATGATTTATATTATGAATGGGATGTATACATTTATCTATGAGCTATTTGTACACCAGATCTTGACACTCTTGAGATATTTTTGGATGGGAATTTGAAAAATTTGGTAAACAAGGTGATGTCATTAAGAGCTTGATTAGGTAATATTGCAAATGAAAAAATAATGCATAAATAATAATGTGATATTCTAATTGACTGATCTTGTCAGCAATCTGGGAACTATATTTCTGAATAGATTTCGATCCAACTTGTCAAATAGTGTTAAATTAGAAAGATATTGGAAGAGTTGGATTAAGTCAAATAGTGTTAAAGTAGAAAGATATTGGAAGAGTTCAATTAAGAATCAAAATAGTGTTAAATTAGCAAGATATTGGAAGAGTTGGATTTAGAGTCAAATAGTGTTAAATTAGCAAGCTATTTGAAGAGTTGGATTAAGAATCAAATAGTGTTAAATTAGCAAGATATTGGAAGAGATGGATTAAGAATCAAATAGTGTTAAATTAGCAAGATATTGGAAGAGATGGATTAAGAATCAAATAGTGTTAAATTAGCAAGATATTGGAAAAGATGGATTAAGAATCAAATAGTGTTAAAGTAGAAAGATATTGGAAGAGTTGGATTAAGTCAAATAGTGTTAAAGTAGAAAGATATTGGAAGAGTTGGATTTAGAGTCAAATAGTGTTAAATTAGCAAGATATTGGAAGAGATGGATTAAGAATCAAATAGTGTTAAATTAGCAAGATATTGGAAAAGATGGATTAAGAATCAAATAGTGTTAAATTAGCAAGCTATTGGAAGAGTTGGATTAAGAATCAAATAGTGTTAAAGTAGAAAGATATTGGAAGAGATGGATTAAGAATCAAATAGTGTTAAATTAGCAAGATATTGGAAGAGATGGATTAAGAATCAAATAGTGTTAAATTAGCAAGATATTGGAAGAGTTGGATTTAGAGTCAAATAGTGTTAAATTAGCAAGCTATTGGAAGAGTTGGATTTAGAGTCAAATAGTGTTAAATTAGCAAGATATTGGAAGAGTTGGATTAAGAATCAAATAGTGTTAAATTAGCAAGATATTGGAAAAGATGGATTAAGAATCAAATAGTGTTAAATTAGCAAGCTATTGGAAGAGTTGGATTAAGAATCAAATAGTGTTAAATTAGCAAGCTATTGGAAGAGTTGGATTAAGAATCAAATAGTGTTAAAGTAGAAAGATATTGGAAGAGATGGATTTAGAGTCAAATAGTGTTAAAGTAGCAAGATATTGGAAGAGATGGATTAAGAATCAAATAGTGTTAAATTAGCAAGATATTGGAAGAGATGGATTAAGAATCAAATAGTGTTAAATTAGCAAGATATTGGAAAAGATGGATTAAGAATCAAATAGTGTTAAATTAGCAAGATATTGGAAGAGTTGGATTTAGAGTCAAATAGTGTTAAATTAGCAAGATATTGGAAGAGATGGATTAAGAATCAAATAGTGTTAAATTAGCAAGATATTGGAAGAGTTGGATTTAGAGTCAAATAGTGTTAAATTAGAAAGATATTGGAAGAGATGGATTAAGAATCAAATAGTGTTAAATTAGCAAGATATTGGAAGAGATGGATTAAGAATCAAATAGTGTTAAATTAGCAAGATATTGGAAGAGTTGGATTTAGAGTCAAATAGTGTTAAATTAGCAAGATATTGGAAGAGTTGGATTTAGAGTCAAATAGTGTTAAATTAGCAAGATATTGGAAGAGTTGGATTTAGAGTCAAATAGTGTTAAATTAGCAAGCTATTGGAAGAATTGGATTAAAGCAGGGTCTTTTGCATTGGGTAATCTGAGTTTGTCATTTCAAAAGATAGACAGATTTCTAATTGGAGTCTTTGATGTCTTGTGTCTGATTGCCTGAACTTGTTACCACCATATGGACAGATTTCCCATTCTAGCCTTGTTTGTTTGTTTTTTTTTTTTTTTTTACTGACATGTGCTGTTGTGCAAAGTGGTTTAATTTATATAAAAGCATGTCTAATCAATTTTTTTAAAAACTAATTAGTCAGTCATATATAGCCATCATATAGTCATTAAATAATAAACAAAAGCAAACTTTCTGAATAAAGATCCAAGAAGGTAATTATTAATCCATTCGAGGGGCCCCCAAGTAGCCGAGTAGTCGAAAGCACTCTCCATTATGGATCACTGCCATCTCACCTGTCTGCGTGGGTTTGAGTGTCAGCTTTGGCCATTGTGGGTATGTGAGAAAGCTTGCCAGTAGCTTCTCGTGGTTCGTTAGTTTTTACTGGGGGGTTTCTGGGTTCTTCCTTTACCATTAATACTGGCCATCATGTATAGCCTATATTGTGCTGAAAAATGGTGTTAAACCATAAAAACAAAAAACAAACATTAATCCATTCGATTTTGAATTTTGACTTCTTGTCATTTTTCTGTACTTCATAGCCATGATTGTGTTGATGTGCCATTAACCCTATACACATTGAAACTTCAACATGCTGTTCATCTGTTACTTTGACAAAAGTAGGTTATTTTTGTGCCATGTTTTAATTTTAATTATTTCATCTGTCTGACAATTCATCTTTTGCTTTCCTGTGGTAATCCAAAGTAATTGCTAAGGATAATCTACACATTGAAAATGGATAGACAGAAGAGAGAATGTTGTCAGGTGTTGATAGATAAACTCTTTGTTGTGTGTTATTAATCCACAAATGGTATAATCTGAGGGTATTTTTAGAGGGATTATGGCTCATGGTTGGGGTACTCAGATGTAGACTCAGATAGATATCAGTGACTCATAAACTGTTGAGCAGGGTATGTTCATTTAATCAGGAATGTAGTAATTATATAAATTACTGTAAATGAGTATGGATGTTGATACTTTTGGTCATTTACATTAAAACAAATTATTACTTTACTGTTATTTTAAATATTTTCCGAGCATTATTTTTTGGGCATATTGTGCTTTGACCATTTATATCCATCTTTCCATAAACTTTTTCTTTTCTGCAGTATAGCATCAGTTCCACATCAGTGATCATGACAAACTTGGTGAATAGTTGGCACATTGGGTAACAAAGAAGCTTATCAATTTTGGAATAAAAGGTCAAAGGTTAAGCCACTGCAACTGAAGGCTGAGAAATGGTTTCCACACTGTAATATCCATCAAATAATCTCAGACCTGGACCAAACCATGTGACTGTTTTCACTTGGGTTAGGTAGAAGCCTATTGGTTTTGGGTAAAAATGATAAAAGTCAAGGTCACTGTAACTGACAGAAGAAAAATGGTTCTGTGCATTTACATTAATTCTACAAAGTCCTTGACAAAACATTAGGCTAAAGGCAAAGCTTTTTGGTTTGATGTTCAAAATGACAAAGGTAAAGGTCACTAACTGAGAGAAAAAAGTTGTCAGCACATAAATTTCCAGCAACATTAATGATGGGTTACAAAAATACCTATACATGTACTTGTATAGGTTAAAGATCCTGGTCACAGACTGACAGGAGAAAAATGGCTCTTGCATAATAAATTTATTTCTATACTATATTCCATGATCAGAGTTTATGGAGAGCTTGCACTGCAGTTATGAAAGTGGTTTCTTGATATTTGAGTGATTAGTTTAAGGTTAAGGTCAATTGGAATCAAAGAAAAATTTCTTTATTATTTTTTCTTCAGAATAACTTTTGTTTTAGAGCAGGTTCCTTAGCCAAACTGTGGGACTGGCTAGGGCTTGAATAATAATGCAATTTATGTATTCTAATGTATTGATTCAGTCATGGTAACCTATATATTCAGTGGTATAGATTCAATCACGGTAACCTATATATTCTGTGTATTGATTCAATCATGGTAACCTATATATTCTGTGTATTGATTCAATCATGGTAACCTATATATTCTGTGTATAGATTCACAAACAAACACGGTACCCTATATATTCTGTGGTATAGATTCACAAACAAACACGGTAACCTATATGTTCTGTGTATAGATTCACAAACAAACACAGTAACCTATATATTCTGTGGTATAGATTCACAAACACGGTAACCTATATATTCTGTGTATAGATTCAATCATGGTAACCTATATATTCTGTGTATAGATTCACAAACAAACACAGTAACCTATATATTCTGTGTATAGATTCAGTCATGGTAACCTATATATTCTGTGTATAGATTCACAAACAAACACAGTAACCTATATATTCTGTGTATAGATTCACAGACATGATAAGCCTAGTAAAAATAGAATGGTTTCAGCATGGTATTTTTAGGCATCACTTAACTAAAGGTCAAGGTCATTGAGTATTGGTCAATAATCTCCAGTGTCAGCTGTTAGCTCTGATATTGGGAAATGTTCAACTTGAGGAGGATATATATATATATAATGTCATGTCTCCATTACTCTTCTTTATACTGGTAAATACATGTTAAGCAGAGTGTAACATTTTTGACTTGCTGGTGATGAAGTATTGTAAACAGTGTCATTTAATAAGAATGATGAACTTCCTATACCTGAGTGCTAATTCAGTGCTGGAATACTGGTGACACATATTAATGAGTTAGTTATTTATAATTTAGGACAGAAACAATGTAATTAATTCCAACAGTTCTGATGTAATTTTATTTATAAAGCTACAGTAGTAAACATGTTCTGAAGTGAGAGAATTCATTGTTGATTTGGGTACTACATTCTACATTCTTGTTTTTTGCAAAGGGAATAGTCCATTGACAACCAGTAATAGGAATATTCCATTGACAACCAGTAATAGGAATATTCCATTGACAACCAGTAATAGGAATATTCCATTGACAACCAGTAATAGGAATATTCCATTGACAACCAGTAATCTATATGCCAGATATGGAATTTATTATACAAACAACCACTTGTTGGATCAACGTATGAGTAACATCCACACTGGATTACAAGTAGTACTGACATCATGATAAGAAGTGCAACAGGAAGGAATATCTAAATAAATATCTTGAGAAATTCCACCATAACCTGACACCATAACCTGACATTCGCTACCAATGATGAGCAAATATTTGTAAGCAAATCACTTGTTTGGGTTCTACATAGTTTGAATATTACTTCTAATAAACATACCTGTTAAAGAGTACCTGTATTCTATCTCAAACAATATTTGTTGCCACAGACAGAATATTAATTCGTTAATCAAATTTGATCAAATTTGACAGAAAGTCTTGAAGTCCTTTCATGCATATCCAACTGGTGCCAGCCTGCCACCAAACATGACTGCTGTTACAAAATATGCAAACTTTAAATAATGTTTTTAAAAAAAAAAACCTTAATTAAAGCGTGACCAGGTTTAACAGAAATTGTCCAAGCTGGAAAGACCTTTCAGATTATTGGAAAAGATATTATTCTTTCAGATGCTGTTAGTAAAATAAACATTTATACAGCTTCATGTTTTTTTAAAAAGAATATGTTTGACAGACTTGCACCGAGTTTGATGTAAATCATCCAGGCATACTTTCAGTATTTGACAAATGGTGCAGATGTGTGACCACCTGCGCATGAAGACACAGAAACTAGAGACTTTTGTTTTCATAATACATTGAATGAGCAGCAGTGGAAAAATACTTCAATAAAACGCATTCTACTGACCCATATTTCTTGCATTTGGCTATTAGGCAGGTACACAACCAGGTGAAGGATATCAGACCCACTTGAGTCACTTGGTGTTTTGTGCATTTGTTTCTTGAAATTATAGTCTTGAAAGTCTTAAAGAAGTTAGAATTAGAAGTGGTTAGCTCCCATTATTGTTAAGGCCTGATTAGGCAAAATAAGCCTTTTATCAGGTGATTTGGGATTGGTTCTTTTTTCTTTCTTTTTTTTCGAAGTTTAAAGTGTAATCAATCCAGGTGTTTTAGAAAAATCATGAATTATGAAGTTCTATGAATTATTTTTGGGAGAGATAAAAGAAGCAATTAACAGGAGTGACAGTTAAAGAGATATTGGTTGCCAGAATAATTCATTACCTATGTCAACCTGAAAGTACCATTTTTCATCCCTTAGAGTATTATTTATATGGTATCAAGATTGAGAGCTTGGCTAGAACTAAACTAAAAATGAAGTTTTTTTGGCAATAAATCAAGAATAGATAACAAAATGAAACTTGTAAAAAAGGATGTTTTGGATATATGACTAATTTACAAACTATGTTGATCCGAAATGCACATTAGCTTCATGTGTTATCTGAGTAATTTTATACTAGCGGTTACCTTTGTACATATGTCATTGTCCCGTTTTGTGGATGAATGAAGTTTATACATTTACCCCCAGCAAACATTGTTTTCACTTGTAACATGACACTTTTATTGTTCCCATGAATAACACATGATAATAATAATAATAATAATAATAATAATAATAATAATAATAATTTATTTATTTAAAGAGGGTACTTAATTTAGTCCAATTATGTTCTTCCTTAAGTTAATGCCCAATTATGAAGAAGTAAAGCAGTATACATCATATAGAAGATAATTATAATTACTGTTTTTTTAATTGCAATTTATGTTCCATAAACACTTCTCAATTCCTTTATGATCTATTAATTAACACATATTCCTGATATATCTTCTTTAAATAGTAACAAATTCTGTACATTTCACATGTAATTGAAGCTTGTTCCACCAAACCAGACTAGATTATAGGAAGCTTTTTTTAAATGCTCAGTTGATGGGTTTGGTGGATGAAGTTTTTCATGCAATGGTGATATCAGCCAGTAAATTTTTTAATAAAGCCTGAATAAATCATGATGCAACTCCAACATGTACAAGATCTGTCATGTGAAAATTGATTCCTTCACATTAACTAATTAGTTCTACTATTTGATGAATAATTTAATGGATGCATCTTAAATAATGTATGCTCCCCTTTCTATAATGAATAAGTAATGTCAAGTACAGTTTCCCATTGCAGTTGGACAGTAATCTATTGTTGGGAGAACATATTTTTTAAAGCATATAGTACAGTTTATGTTGGCACACTGCTCCTCAATAACTCACACCTGGATAACTTGGGAATCCACTCATAATGCAGCAGCAGGTGTGGACCCCATTTTATTCCCAACAAAATGTCAAAGGAACTGCGTGGCAGACCCTTATTTGTTGAGTGTGAAGAAATTTGCAATAAAAATTTGTAAATTAAACCCTGTTGTAGTGGTTGTTTTAATGTTGAAACAGCTGCAGTTACTGTCAGGAAATTTGAATTAGCATCACAAAATTCTTGACTTTTAATAAAAAGTTATCTACATTATTAGATTTCTTTTACAAAAAAAATTCTCACACACTTAAAAAAAAACAATCTTTGATAAAATTGTAATCACTGAAAATGTCACCAATACCTAAAAGCATCAATGCTTTAAGAAATAAATAAAAATAAATAGTCAGCATTTTAAGAAATAAATGGCAATGAAATAAGTAGTTTAATCTGGTGAAATTTGTGTTTTAGTTATTTATTTCAATTCCGTTTCATTGTAATCATCATAAATGCAATATGCCTTTTTGTATCCAAGCATGAAAAACGTCTATCTACCATCAAAGATGTGTCAGCAGGTATTTCTGTGAGATCATCGTAACTGCTATGTTTCAATCTCCAAATTGCAGATGTACCGGTATTTGTTGCTTTTTAACTCTAAAAATAAAATCAGACTAACTTTTGGATTGTAATGTTAATTATGTCTTTTGTACTGAATGGATTTTTTTTTTAAAGTCTAAAGAAATTAAAATTCCTGATTTGGCACTCAAGATGTTTTCAAGGATAAGATAAACTTCACTCTTAAATCACTGCATCATTGTTTTTGAAAATTGAGTTTCACTGTAGAAATTTTTTCATGAAAAAAAAAATGTCTTCAGTAAAGTAAAGGTGACATATTTCATAATGTTTTGTATGTACACAATGAACACTATACATGATGTGCTGAAACCTCTTGGGGCTAAGCTTTTCACAATCTTTCAGAATTGGTTATCTAGATACACATCTAAATTATTATCTACATACACATCTAAATTATTATCTACACACATCTAAATTATTATCTTGATACATATCTAAATTATTATCTAGATACTCATCTAAATTATCTAGATACACCTTAAAGCTTTTCATCTTTCTCATTTTCTGTCTGATGATTATGTTTTCTGTTGCTGTAATAAATATTTTCTTGGAGGTCCTGGATGACAGAGTGGTATAAAATGCTTGCTTTTACTGATCAATACCCTCTTATATATGTCCATGTAAGGTTAAGTCTTGGGCTGGCTATGTAAGTAAACTTGCTAGTAGCTTTTTATGGGTCAGTTCTTCTGGGGTATACCTAGGCTCTTCCAACAAACATGATGGCCACCATCTATAGCCTATCATGTGCTGAAAATGATATTAAACCCATAGCAAAAAAAAAACTTAATGTATTCAACCTACCTTTGGTATATAGCTTACAGCAAAGATAATTAGATAATTGTTTTGTATTTGTTAAATTTCATCATTGACTGGGTTGTGTTGGGACATTGCATTGCCAAAAGAATACCCTTGTAAGCAAGTATATATATGGTAAACTAAAATGACTCTCTTTTAAAGAGCAAATTTATAAAGAAAAAGTAGGTTGCAGATATCCATATATTTTCTTCTTTATTGAATAAAATTCAGGCATGTGATTGAATTCCTATTCTAGTATATTTATGTCATGCAGGTTTTGCTGAAGAGTTGATCTTTTCTTCTTTATATTTTCCATCGATGATCATCTACTCAGTGTTCTCTCTTGATTCCCGAGCTAATCAGAATTGGCAGGACATTTCTGTCAACATTTGAATGTGGTCATCTTCAACTTATTTGGTAGTGAGTTCACACTGTTCAGAAATTGTCAGCCTCCAGACAACTTATGAGACCCTGATGTCCATTATGTACCTGTGTAACCAGTGTTCATATTGGATTCTTGCAAAAATGGTGTCATGTATGACATCCTAATTTGAACATCATATACTGAGCTTTAAATGGATAGGTATAGCCTTAGCAACAGACAGCCTAGTAACATACAGATTAGTACAAGACAGCATAGTAACATACAGCCTAGTAACAGACAGCTTAGTAACATACAGCCTAGTAACAAACAGCTAAGTAACAGACGGCATAATAACGTACAGCCTAGCAACAGACAGCATAGTAACAGAGGTCAACAATACATTTATTTTAATGGAAATGAAATCACCATGGTTCGAGTTCAATAAAATGAGGGGAAACGAAATTCTTTTTATATTAATTAAACAAGTTTTGACAGAAATCTTTTATCATATAAGGAAGTTATTCCACTTTTGTAAGAAGAGTACCAAGGGGAGTAAATCTTGCTGGAATAAATTTGTACTGATTTCATATTTAAAAAAGAAGAAAACAATATGGTGGAAAGACTTTAATAGTTTAATAACCATCTTTAACAACAGTTTTTGCATAATCTAATTAAGGAAGCCAGATTTGGGTGAATTTGAATCTCTAACTGAGAGAAAAAAAAGTTTTCAGCAGATCAATTTCCAGCAACATAAATGATGGGTTACAAAAATACCTATATATGTACTTGTATAGGTTAAAGGTCCTGGTCACAGACTGATAGGAGAAAAATGGCTTTTGCATAATAAATGTATTTCTCTACTATATTCCATGATCAGAGTTCATGGAGAGCTTGCACTGAAGTTATGAAAATGGTTTCTTGATATTTGAGTGATTAGTTTAAGGTTAAGGTCATTTGGAATCAAAGAAAAATTTCTTTATTATTTTTTCTTCAGAATAATTTTTATTTTAGAGCAGGTTCCTTGGCCAAACTGTGGGACTGGCTAGGACTTGAATAATAAAGCAATTTATGTATTCTAATGTATTGATTCAGTCATGGTAACCTATATATTCAGTGGTATAGATTCAATCACGGTAACCTATATATTCTGTGTATTGATTCAATCATGGTAACCTATATATTCAGTGGTATAGATTTAGTCATGGTAACCTATATATTCAGTGGTATAGATTCAATCACGGTGACCTATATATTCAGTAGTATAGATTCACAAACAAACACGGTAACCTATATATTCTGTGTATAGATTCACAAACAAACACGGTAACCTATATATTCTGTGTATAGATTCACAAACAAACACGGTACCCTATATATTCAGTGGTATAGATTCACAAACAAACACGGTAACATATATATTCTGTGTATTGATTCAATCATGGTAACCTATATATTCTGTGTATAGATTCACAAACAAACACGGTACCCTTTATATTCAGTGGTATAGATTCAATCACGGTAACCTATATATTCTGTGTATTGATTCAATCATGGTAACCTATATATTCTGTGTATAGATTCACAAACAAACACGGTACCCTATATATTCTATGGTATAGATTCACAAACAAACACGGTAACCTATATATTCTAATGTATAGATTCACAAACAAACATGGTACCCTATATATTCTGTGTATAGATTCACAAACAAACACGGTAACCTATATATTCTGTGTATAGATTCACAAACAATCACGGTAACCTATATATTCTGTGTATAGATTCACAAACAAACACGGTAACCTATATATTCTGTGTATATTTTCACAGACATAATAAGCCTAGTAAATATAGAATGGTTTCAGCATGGTATTTTTAGGCATCACTTAACTATAGGTCAAGGTCATTGAGTATTGGTCAATAATCTCCAGTGTCAGCTGTTAGCTCTGATATTGGGAAATGTTCAACTTGAGGAGGATATATATATATATATATATATATATATATATATATATATATATATATATATATATATATATATATATATATATATATATATATATATATATATATAATGTCATGTCTCCATTACTCTTCTTTATACTGGTAAATACATGTTAAGCAGAGTGTAACATTTTTGACTTGCTGGTGATGCCAAGTATTGTAAACAGTGTCATTTAATAAGAATGATGAACTTCCTATACCTGAGTGCTAATTCAGTGCTGGAATACTGGTGACACATATTAATGAGTTAGTTATTTATAATTTAGGACAGAAACAATGTAATTAATTCCAACAGTTCTGATGTAATTTTATTTATAAAGCTACAGTAGTAAACATGTGCTGAAATGAGAGAATTCATTGTCAATTTGGGTACTACATTCTACATTCTTGTTTTTTTGCAAAGGGAATAAATAGACCTTGCATCTTTATTTGCCATTGTCTTTTCTGTTTGTACTTACAAGCACCATTGAGGCAGTTTTTTTTGTACCAAAGAAGAAAAAAGACAGTCAATTAAACAATAGTGCAATCAGAATAAATATTGGAGAGGAATGGTATGGTGTTTTTATGAGAAAAATTGGTGACAAGTTTGAAGCAATCCAATGCTAAAGTGCTGTGAAGTGTTAGGCACTAGTTCTGTAAGCATAAATTGATTTTGACAGATCATTCATAAGCCAGGTATGGATTTTGACAGATCATTCATAAGCCAGGTATGGATTTTGACAGATCATTCATAAGCCAGGTATGGATTTTGACAGATCATTCATAAGCCAGGTATGGATTTTGACAGATCATTCATAAGCCAGGTATGGATTTTGCCATGCTTGAAAGGGATCTATGTGACTGTATGCACTCACTAATTAAAGTCAAATCAGATCTAACCTCAAAATGCACGAACCCAGATCTACCTATGCATAATTTGCCTGCAAATCTGGCTCTGTGCAGTCATTTGTTGAAAAATCCATTGAGTAAGCAGTATAGAGCCTGATGTACCAGCACATGCAAACACAGCACTTTTGGGTGTCCATGCTATTTGCAAGGAAATTTAGACGGTACTTGTTAATATATTTTTTTCAGTTACAGTATAATGATACACTGGTATTGGGAGATTCTGAATGCAACATGTCAGCAAATAAAAATTACTTTCAAGTGGCTCTTCAGCATAATCATTTTGTACCTAAGTATTTTTTCTTTTTTCATTGGCTGATTTTAAAAGAGTATGGTTGGTAATAAATAACCATTATTGTGCTAATGTGTCCTTAAACCCCCCCCACACACACACATATACATACATACATACATGCATACATACATACATACATACATACATACATACATACATACATACATACATACATATGTTTGTATTGTGCTAATGTGGCCTGAAACCCTATACATACATGCGTTCATACATACATAGATACATACATACATATGTTTGTCTTGTAGTAAGAAAGAAACATATTGTTAAAATTTTGACAATTTCCAATGTTTTTGTTTTATTTTCTAGGATTTGGATATTTGTTGACCAATCAGTCACCAGCTTTAGAATTAAGTGTCAAACAAAACAGCCTTAAAAATCAGCTTCATTCCTATTACATGGTTAATGTCAATTGTGTAACAAAAGAGATGTACTGCATCACCAAGCAAATGATCAAAGATCTTTGCCATGCTAAGTTAAATGCTAGTTAGCTCTGACTACATGTTTTTTATGATTGCATGTTTTGGGATGTTTCGTTTTGTCCTTACGGTAGTTGACACGGTACTATTTTTTTTATGTCACGTTTTCCCATTGTGTTTCATTGTATTGTATAATATCCTGAATTTGATTAATCTAATGCAATCTCAGTTGAAGAGGAAATAAAGTCAGTCCTACCTACCTACCTACCTGCCTACCTACTTACCTACATACAGACATTTTGTCTCAACTAGGTGCAAATGTGGCATGTCCCCCTGAAAGATCTGTGTGTGATGTTTTTATTGATATCCATTTGACTTTTGGTCTCTTTTTTTTCTCTGCTGTGATATGAAATCAGTAATGATATGTATATCTATCAGCTGGCAGTACACAGACCTCAAGTCCAGCTTCTAAAATGTACCTGAGCAACCCCCTTCCTGTGATTTGAAAGATAGTACTCTTTTGTTCCAGTATTACATGTTGATTTGTGAATGATTCTGAGTGTCTAGTGGATTGCAAGAGGTCAGTTTTCACCCCTACTTTTTTTCCCATTTCTGACCTCAAATGTTTCTTACTTGATACATTTAAAAACAATAACATAAACATGCCAAGTCACAGATCTTATGAAAAACATTACAACCTAAAGCTGGCAATCATGCGTATATGCCACTCCTGCTATACTGTAACTTTTGTAAGCACTTGCTTGTTTCAGCACAGAGAGGGACACACTTCTTAAACTTCCTTCCCATTTACTGTACTGTGTTCTAATGTGTTGATGGGATATTATGTTGTGTATGGAGAGTATGGAGAGGAGTTTTTTGGACTATATACACTGGCAGGAAAAATTAAGTAAGCAAGACATGCAGATGAAATGGACTTTTGGAAGGTTTAGGAATATTAAACCAGTTGTTTAGAAAACTACTGTACAGCAACTTCACTGGCTGTGTTTGAGTGTTGTTTCCTACCTACTTTTTGTCCAGTTAATTATTTTTCCATGTAGGTAATGTATTACATGTATTACACTATAGAGTTGTAGCAAGACAAGTAACACAGATCGTTTTTACCTTAGACAAGCAACAATCCCCAACCCACAGCAAAGTAAGGTTTTGAATGTGGGCTGCATACCTGTTTTTGTTTTATGCCAGAAGAAAGTATTTTCTTTGGATGGAAGGTGGTGGCAGATTGGATTATGGCCAGAGGCATGAAAAACATAATGTGTACAAAACATTGGCTTTCAGAGATCAATGTACATGCCTTTTAGGTTGGTTTTGCTACATTGAACAAGTTTCCATCGGAATGATAATGGCTTATTTCCATGCATTTTGTGTTTGACAGAAAGCTGTTTCAAAACGTGGAAAGATTTTGCATGCTGAAATCCTTCAGTTTTTGTGAATACATTCATCATTTGGAATTCAAAGAAAAAATTTAATTTGTGAATGTGATATGCATGAGAAACTCATCACATATGTAAATATGTATCTACATGTTTTACCCTGAAGGGATTTCTTGTTATGGAGTAACCTAAAGGAAATCTGATGCTGTATTACCAGATTATCTCTTACTGTGGAATACATGCAGCCTGATAATGTAAGTAAAAAAGATAAGTAGTTTATGAAATATTAATCTACCTTACACATGATTCTTGCCAAGTGCTGATGAATTTGCAAGAAAGACTGCACAGTTTATGTACAAGAAACTCAATAATGTACACAAAATAAAAGATGTCTGCTGAACAGTAATAATAATAATTATAATTCTTTATTTTAAGCAATTACTGAAAGTATGTGGTAATCTCTCATGATTCTAAATCAGAATTAACATTATTCTGTGACAAATCAATACATAAATAAACAATATTTGTTATAGAGGGCCTTTGTTTTTTTGTTGCTTGATTAGGATTTTTAACGTAGCTTTAACAATTTTTCAGTCATATCGCTACAATGTCTGCATTGTGGCAGTTTATAGTGATGTCTAGCACTAGGGCATCATGCTGCAGACATGTAGCATGATGTCCCACCCAGTCACATTACCCGACCAGTCCTAACACCAACCTCTTAATGCTGAGCGCAAAGCGAGGCAGCTGTTAGTACCATTTTTGTTAGTCTTTGGTATGACTCAGCCATGGATCGAACCCACGACCTCCCGCTTCTGCGGCTGACGCTGTAACCACTAGGCCACCAGATCAATTAGTTGAATTTAACTAAATGAGTTAAACCATCTTAAAATTAAGACATTATTATTATTATTATTATTATTATTATTATTATTATTATTATTATTATTATTAATACAGGCAGTAATATTACCTAAAATAAATTGTTTGTACAGGATAAAGAGATTTCCTATTTAAAACATTATAACGTTATGCATACGTGAGTTATTTGTCTCAATCTGTCAAATTCGACATCATTTTAAATGTAACAGCATATTAAAAGTTAGTGCATTGTGATTTTATCCTTTCATCATTCATTTATGATCTCTGAAAAAGTTGGCTAAATGTAAAGATTTTGTGCCAATACCAGTTTTTTTTAAATGCATCAGTGTGAGAAGAAATGGTTTGGATGCAGGTGATAAATCACTTTCATGATGTCACCCCTGGAACTTTTTCCATTTAAGAAATATATTTGCCTCAAGGCTGTAATCATTGTCTGTCTGTCTGTCTGTCTGCCCCTTTTCACACTTAGGATGATATGCCAACACTTCATTTATGCAAGCAATGAAGATATGCAGTCAAATTAAAATCTCCCAACAACAAAAATTAGCTTGTTTTCCACATTAAACATTCAGATTGTCACAAGGAATTTACTTGACCTAATTCTATTCAGTATAAACTGTACACAACACAAAGTAAACATTTTCACAGCAAAACCATCACAGATTATACTACCTTAAGTTGTGATGTGATTTAACTCTACATGCTGAAATAATCAAGTTTGAGAAACTGAGGATTGTTGATTTATTGCTTTTCCAATCACATGTCTATTTACTGAATTGAAATACAATCTCGCCAAGGCCACATCATTCATTTCTCTAAGGAAAATTAATAAGCAAGCCAGTCATTAAAATCTTTGCCTGATTGTGTGCTGCGATGGTAATTTGTTGTACTACTGAGCTTTCTTAGTCTATAGTATATAGTACAATTAACTTTTTAAGCTTACCAGGCATCACTATTGAGCTGGTATTAGATGAGACCATTATCCTGCCATTGTTGCAAGCCACATGCAACCAGTTCACTACAATTCTTTACCAACCTTGGCTGCCTTTGCTGAGATTTTCTCATATTTCATGAGTAGATATAAACAATAATAATTCAGCAACACAATGCTACAATCTCTGACACATGAAAGAAAGTGCCTGCTGTATTCATCAGTATATGATTGTATAAGAGAAACTTTGTGGCTCATTCATGCAGTGCAAAAGGCCATTTTAACAGAATAATGTACTTGGTTTAAATATAGTGATTAGTGAAGCTGGTTTATATATGTGTGTGTGTGTGTGCCTTTTTCCAGCAACAGCTGTCATAGGTTTAATGACAACCAGTCCAAATGAGGCCGTGCAATTAAGCCATGCATGCTTATTTTAAGTTTTTTCTTGATTTATTTGAAACTCATTTTAATTTCATATTTTGGATGGCTTTCAATATACTTTAGTGATTTCCAGGAGAACAACGAGTGGATGTTAAATCACATTGATCTAGATACTGTTTCCCTAAATAATAATTTTATATCATCAATGTACATGGAAAATTGGTAGAATTGACTCGGACTGTATCCATAGATTCAGCTGGAGATGCAATTAGTTCAATAAACTCCAAGAAAACACTTTGCCTCCTGTCTTTATTACCCACTTGTCCTGATTAAAGGCAGTCTCCACATGTATTGATCTGTTGTGTAATCGTTTATAAATACTGGCAGGTTCCATGTTCAACAAATTATTAGTGGATGTAGCCTGAGGAAGGCTTTACTTTGTAGAACACACTTCCCAAGATTCCACAATTTAAGACTCAGTTGTTGAGAATTTCGGCAGGTAAGGCTTTTTTCCCTTCATTGTAAATGCTCAATATTTTTGGACTTTTTATTCTTGATAAATGTATTGAAAGAAGTTGTAGTAATTAATGAACATGTGATAATCTACTTCCTGGTGTTATTATTTATGCATGCTTCCTTTTTAATAAACCAGTGTCTGATGGTTGTCTTTGCAGAACGGTTGATAAAAAATGAACAATTCATGAAAATTAGTCCTGCCCAACCACTAACAATTTTAATTTACTTTCATGAAAATTTCAATCATTGAGCCAAAATAATCTCAGTTGTCTGCATCAATAACAGGGAAGGCAGACAGTTTATAATCTTATAAAATAATTAGTTTAGGAACTAGTCTAAAACTATAATTGGTCTCAATTAGCCAGATGCTTATGTTTAAGATACAAGTATAATATTAGTCACCTGAATGAATAAACATGAATAAGAGTTATATTTTGGGATTGTGTTAAATGAAGATCTCAAAGAGCATCATGGGTGATAAGTATTAACTTTGATTTTGAAAGAAAACATTTCTGACTTGGAGTAGAAATGTTTGTGCAGTAACCATGACAGCATAAACCATGACAGACAGGATGATGTTGTGTACCCTTTTGTCAACAAAGATAAACCAGTATATGTTATATCTACATGGACTCAAAATCAGGAACATACAATTCATCAAATAACCTTTGCAAATTTAAAAATTCTTGCAGCAAATAGTTTTACAAAAGTAATGTTAGAAAAATTATTTTTTTCTCTTACCTTTGTATGAGTTATGACAAACACTGATTTTGAATAAAGTAAATAGTACTTAGTTAAAAACAAACCTTATAAATAGCAAGATATGTGTATTGATGGTCTAAGGTATTGCTGATGTGCTCTATGTTGTAAGGTTTCCATGCAGGCAAACCTCACTTTTTGTTTTTATAGCTGGAAGCCAATGACATGGGATGTAGTCTTTCTCATGCCCCAATTCAATTTTTTTGTGACAAAAAACTGAATCAGTTTTATCTGTCTCCTTGTCAAGACCGTTTTGTAAAGATGTTCCATGTCTCCTTGTCAAGACCGTTTTGTAAAGATGTTCCATGTCTCCTTGTCAAGACCGTTTTGTAAAGATGTTCCATGTCTCCTTGTCAAGACCGTTTTGTAAAGATGTTCCATGTCTCCTTGTCAAGACCGTTTTGTAAAGATGTTCCATGTCTCCTTGTCAAGACCGTTTTGTAAAGATGTTCCATGTCTCCTTGTCAAGACCGTTTTGTAAAGATGTTCCATGTCTCCTTGTCAAGACCGTTTTGTAAAGATGTTCCAGCATTATAAGTTTATAGTTATACTGTATCCAGTGTCATAGATGCTTGTGTATTGCATGGATGATCAAGACACCATTGTCCAGTATACAATTCAGACACCATTGTCCAGTACACAATTCAGTCTAGTTTAATTTAATTTCTAATTATATTTCCAATAAAATTATGGAATCAGAACTGCCAAATATCACCTTGTGCACTACAACATCTCTAGCAATCATTTTGTACCCACTTTTCATTTGAGATAGCTTTTCTAATTTTTAATTATTTTTTTAAAGTCCACTTAGAAATTTATCTCTTGGTCTTTCTCTTTTTTCAAAATTACAAAAGTATATGTTTCAAAAAAATATTTAATTGCATGATATTTTGATTGGTCTAATACAGAAGCACGTAATTACATGTCGTTAGTGCAATGCAGACATGCCAATGGTCCCAATTTAATCGGGATTAATCCCGATTGTGTGTAGAAAACCTGACAGTACCAAGTGGGAGTGAAATTCTCTTAATTAAAACATTCCAAGTTGACAAAAAGTAACAAGGAAATAATTGTATAGACAAATAAAAATACTTGGTTTTTTTTTTCAATATTTTTTAGTTATTCCAAGTCAATACGAAGCAACATGGCCCACATCACAACCTCTAGATTTGCATCATGTCTTTACATTCTTTTACAATAACTAAGGTATACATTAATTACAACACATTTACAGCCAAAATTTGATGCAGGTCAAGTTTTTTTAAACTGCTTGACCAAGTGACCTAGTCACAGATTCTATATATAGGCACAGATTCGGTAGCTTCTTTTATGTAGCCCAAAAAGTCTTTGTTCTAATTTTTATTTTTGTGTTAAATTCATTTGTTCATTATTATTTGTAAAAGGAAACAAAATTTTGAATCAAATTATTGGACTCTAATTATGGTCATGTTTAATCTAGAGGATAAAATTGTATTCCTATTTTACCAGTTCGTCTTTTTTGCATTGCTTAGTTTCTTTTTCAGTACACAGTTTGAATGTTGTGTATTGTTATTATGTTGAAAATGAAGAAAAAATTTTGGTAGGTACTTTGTAATTTGAAAGCTGTATCAGTGTTAACATTATTTTAATATGACCATAGCTTTCATTGATGAATATGACCCCAAAAAAAGAGTGCTCTTAAAAATCGCCTTTTTCAACTGCAAGAACATACTTAAAGACCTAATAATGTTTCCTACCTTAAATATTTGCAGCATTTTTTTATGTTTTCTAATTTCATGGTGTTTGTTTTTGTTTTTTGTTTATCTTAGTCATATCAATATATATGTTGTAAAGCACTAAAGCTTCGAAAGATTAGGCACTATACAAAGTCCTTATTATTATTATTATTCTGTATGCATTAGGGTTTGTTACAAAGTCCTCATTAATTATTATTATTATTCTTTATGCATTAGGGTTTGTTGAAAAGTCCTCATTAATAATAATATTATTCTTTATGCATTAGGGTTTGTTACAAAGTCCTCATTATTATATTTTTTAAAATTCTTTATGCATTAGGGTTTGTTACAAAGTCCTCATTATTAATATTATTATTATTATTCTTTATGCATTAGGGCTTGTTACAGAGGCCTCATTATTATTGTTATTATTCGTTATGCATTAGGGTTTGTTACAAAGTCCTCATTATTATTATTATTATTATTATTATTATTATTATTATTATTATTATTATTATTATTATTGTTCTTTATGCATTAGGGTTTGTTACAAAGTCCTCATTATTATTATTGTTATTATTCTTTATGCATTAGGGTTGGGTATAAAAACTCATCATAAAATTTTCCTCCACCCAAAAGTATTCTAATAGTTTTCCAGTACATGGTTTCCTTTTATTAGCAACAAACAATGGCAGCTCAGACCTGTGATCATAACAGTACTGGTTCTAACTCTACCATCAATTCAGCCTGTCAGTCAGCTATGTCAGTTTGTTGTTGTATTAAGCACTAAATTATCTACTTGTGTTACCGTGCTGTTAAAAACTAAACTAAATCTGAGTTTTTAGTGCAGACGGTTATAAATTGTGCATATGATCAAAGGTATTATCTGATTAACTTCTCGATAATAATTTAAATACTTGAATTGTCTGTGATACATTCATTCTCAAAACCTATGCCATAAATCATCACTGCAGTTTGAACATATCAAAACATTTACTACAGGGAGCCATTTTTATCTTTTAAGAATCATGCACATGTTTATTAGTTTGTAATTAAGTAGGATCAGATTAAATGCAAACAGCGTGACTAATTACATCATAGGGTCATGGTGCATTGCAAATTTCTGTAAACAATCCCAGTTACATTTTTAAAGTATGGCCACACAAGTCTTTTAGATTAACCTGTGTTTGTTTGTTTGTTTGTTTGTTTAGGATTTTTAACGTAGCTTTAACAATTTTTCAGTCATATTGCTACGATGTCTGCAGTGAGGCAGTTTATAGTGATGTCTACCACTGGGGCATCATGCCGCAGACATGTAGCATGATGTCCCGCCCAGTCACATTATCCTGACACCAGGCCGACCAGTCCTAACACTAACCTCTTAATGCTGAACATCAAGCGAGGCAGCTGTTAGTACCATTTTTGTAAGTCTTTGGTATGACTCGGCCGGGGATCGAACCCACGACCTTCCGCTTCCGCGGCGGACGCTCTAACCACTAGGCCACCGGAGCGGTATTAACCTGTGTAAAATCTTCTCTTGAAAACAAAAGAGAATAGATTTTGGTCTGCTGAAGCAGTGTAGATGCAATATATAACAAATTAACCAAAGCTAAGAGATGATGGAACATTCTTTACATTTCCATCTGCACATGTCAGAACTCAATGCTTAAAAAGTCTTGGCAGCTCTAATAAAAAGGAACTACTTAAACAAAATAGTAAGGTGGATGTCATAACCTGATGCCAATTAATAAATAATTTGCAAGTAGAAAATGTCATAAGATGGAATTAAAGATTATTTTCATTTTATATGTTTGTCTGTGCACACCCAATATTTGCCATAAAGATACATGATTCAGTGGGCATTGAAATATAAGTTTTCTAGTAATGTATTCATTTTTGTTCCAAATGTCAATCATTTTTAAGATGATATCATGCCATAATTAAATCTTGACCCCTTTATATTCAGTAAATGAAATCCTATTCCAGATTAATTTTAATTTGATAATGGAAAAAATGGATTCCGTAGCTCTATTTTTATGACCTCTATCTGATAACTTTTAATAATCTATGAATAAAAAATAACTAGTTTATCAGCTTTTTAATGTTTAAATCAGTAACTTTCCATTCGAAAGTGACATGAATAAACTTGCGCTGGATTTAATCAAAACATTAATACTTCGCTCGGAAAACTGTTTCTTTAACGCTGTTTACTTCAAAAGGTATGCATCCAGCACTAAACATTGTCTTTCTCAGAAGACAGACATCTGGTCCATTTTTCATTTATCAAGGAAAGCACAATTCTTTTCTAGGCTTCCTCAGAGCCAACCTTCTCTCTTGCAGAAAATTTTGGACTAAAGAGTTTCGATCAAGGTTGTCACTTTAAATTCCCATTACTTCCAAGGTGTACATCTTAATTTCACTTGGCCATTTATTATAATAGTGATTTCTGAAAGTTTTCCAATCATTTGTTTTGGCAGTCAGAATCTCTGAACTAGGTTATATAACTTTTCTCTTTGAAGAATGACTGTTTGACACAGATCGGAAGTTCAGCTGTCTCTTTTTCAAAATAAATGTTTCATTTTTGTATTACTATATGCTTTATAAAATGGAAAAATCAGAAATATTACAGAGGAACTTAAAACTCGAAATCACAGCTTGTTTTCAATCCAGTTATGGTTACATCTGCAATGCAGGAAGCAAGCATAAGTACGGTATATACTTGCTTGTGAGTTCCAATTGCAATGCAGGAAGCAAGCATAAGTACGGTATATACTTGCTTGTGAGTTCCAATTGCAATGCAGGAAACAAGCATAATTACGGTATATACTTGCTTGTGAGTTCCAATTGCAATGCAGGAAGCAAGCATAATTACGGTATATACTTGCTTGTGAGTTCCAATTGCAAACAACAAAGATCTTGATCTAGTGATGCATTACTGTGCCAGTCGATCAAGTTCTATGTTGTTTTACTGATGGGTCATAAGAAACTGCAAAGACCCAGATATGCTGGTTCATAATTCAAAAGTAGGCATAGATCTATGCTGTTCACAGTTGTATTTGACTTGAATACAGGTATATACTGTATCACAAATCCAACAGCATTGTTGTTTCTGTTGTCATTATTGTTGGCAAGGGGCTTTAGCATTAATTTTGCATTTAGCTTAATTTTTTTTACATTGTTGCAGGATGAAGCTTTATTGATGCATTTATTGTCAAGGATTCTTCGGCATATGTTACGCTACAAAAATGCTTCTGTTTTCATAAAACCACATCTTCATTTTCTTTGGATATATATTTTAATACTGGGTTAAATGATATGTGAAATTTTGGACCATAGTTAAAGAAATAACCTTTTATATTACATTTGCAGGTAACTGTAATTTCTTTTTGGGGCTCCAAGTGGCAGAGTGGTCTAAAGTGCTCTCCATTATGGATCACTGCCATCTCACCTATGCCTGCGTGGGTTTGAGTCTTGGATTCAGCCAATGTGGGTATGTGAGATAGCTTGCCAGTAGCTTCTCGTGGTTCAGTGGTTCTTTCTGGGATTTTCCGGGTTCTTCCTCCACCATTAATACTGGCCACCATGTATAGCCTATCTTGTGCTGAAAAATTGTGTTAAACCATTAAAACAAAACAATAATTTCTTTTCTGAATGCAACTGCTATCAGCTAGTTGCCATGTATGAATACTGCATCATCAACAAAAAAGGTCTAATTTATCTAATGCAAAAATGATCAAGAGTTAGGTGAGGTGACAAAATGATTCTTATGCATTTGCTAATGATATAAGGGGCCAAATAAAGCTGCCAGCAAGTTGACCCTGGAACATATTTTTTATTGATTGAAATGTTCTTCTCTTTTGTGTACTGTACAAATTAGTCATCCTAACCTGACTCCAAGTGTTCTGCAATCAATGTTTAGACCCCTATTTCTGCATAATTTATGACCTGTAATTAATCTTCATACTGGTACCATATATGCTTGCTTATACGTTGAATCAAATTGCAAGCATCAAAGACCCTGATAAGCCGTATCATAATGCACCTGTAGAGTTGGCTCTATGTTGTTTGTTCTACTAATTACTCCAGAGGAACTGCACAGGACCAGATCTGTTGACACATTATGCCACAGCAGACCTGGGTCTTTGCACTTTACATTTGGGCTCAAAAGTGGGCATATACAGTTATTTTAGTTTTGAAATGGAGATGGAGGTCATACACTGGATTAGTAAAGTTTACAAAGGAATTTAAAATTGGATAATATGCTGGTAGGGAAGTTTACAAAGGAATATTTTGATTGATTTTGTTAAAAGAACCATGTTATCAAGACTACTTGTTGATTAATTGTGGAAAAAAAGAAGCACTGATTTGTTTTGGTCAAATCATAAGTAGACATAATATCTGAGATTCAAATTGGTGCCTTTTTATTTCAATAAAAGATGATACACTAGAGATAAAATCATTCAAATCGAAGAACATAATCATTTGTGCAGAGACATTTTACAAATATGGACATGTTTATGTTGTTATTTCATCCCAAGTCTCCAAATTATGGCTGTATTATTCAAATCGATGTCTCTAGGACTGAGGTGGCTGAGTGGTCTAAAGAGCTCAGAATTTTTGGATTACTGCCATCTCATCTTTGTCTGCATGGGTTCGAGTCTCAGGCTCAGCCAATGTGGGTATGTTTGAAAACATGCCAGTAGCTTCTCATGGGTCCGTGGTTCTATCCATGTTTTTTTCTCTGGGTTCTTCCTCCATCAATAATATTAGCTGCCATATATAGCCTATCTTGTGCTGAAACATGGTGTTAAATCCTATAACAACAACAATAACCAATTGATGCCCATGTAGGATTGAGACCTTGACCTCAGTTTCCATTCAGATTGGTGTTATTGAGGTTATGTACCTGTTAGACACTCAGGATTCCTGTTTAAGAGTTATATTATTATTGGAGAATGTTACTGATGCTTATGCAAACACTGTATGCTATTGATTAAAACCTCAACAAAATAATGTTATTTCAAGGGGGGTCTATTATGAAATTGTCTTTGGTGAGTTATTCTTGATTGGAAAAACCTGTACCTACCTTACACTTGATTGAAAAAACCTGTGCCTATAATTCTCTCTGAAGTTTGGTGCTAAAAACGTTTAGAAAAGCATCAGAATGAAGGTGGATCCCATAGATCATTTTGCAGATTTTGGTCCACATGTAAAAGCCTCATTATCATTGGATCACTGAGTGGATCACTGAGGTTACCATATGAGTCTGATAAGGTTATGACTATAGTCTGATATACTGAATGCATCCCACCCAGATTTAATTTCAAAATAAAACAGCTAACATTAACTCCAATTTATGCTACATCTGTATTAATGATTGCAAATGGCAATGTAAGATTAGAGTCATTACCCCCTGTGGTCAGTGCTCCTGTGATAGGAGATTTTGAACAACACATATATGAAGTAAATCAGAGTAAGTTAAAATGCTTTCTATTTGGTGATACACCCTGAAATTGTATTTTACATTGTGATCACAACACAAAGGCTTTCTCATTCACATCCTTTACCTGAAACAATAAAATATCAGCAATACCAACATTAAATTTACACGGTCAGTACGAAACCTAGGTGTTACACTGGACAGTACTCTCACATTGCACCAATAATTGTCATGAACACATGCAAGGCTGCATATCTTGATCTGAGATGCGTCAGCTCCATTCACAGATATCTATCAGTTGATACCACTGCTGATTTTTCATGCTCAAAATTTTCATTCTTAAATTACATAACAATATCTCTCAAATTCATGTAAATATTGCAAGCTGTAAGAATGGATTATGGACGAGATGCTAATGACCTTAGCGATTTCCGTTATATGCAGGTTTTACTGCTTTTTTGTTAATAAAAGTAAATATTTAAAACAAAGTAGATTTGCAGTCACCCATTATTGGGATCTAATTGGATAATTGGTCAAGGTTAATGACTGACAGTGATTGACAGGTGAAGCTTGCCACCTGATTAAGCAAAGAAGGAGGAGGCATTATGCTTACAGTTTTTGTGCTTCACTGCAATCATTAAGTGTAAATTGGTATAGTCATCACTTACTTGTAAAAATTATGTACATATTACTTGGAGTCAGTCAGTTTTAAAACTTGGCTGTTAAACACAGTTCATGGCATTTTCAATTGCAAAATTACTGAAGTTGTGGGGTTGTTTTTCCTTTTGTGAATATTTGTTTCTTGATTGAAAATATTTTCAAACCTCCAGTTCATGGCCATTTGGATTTATGGCATGCTTTGCGCAAACTATTATTATAAAATCATCAAACTTGAGTATGCCTCTTTGCACTGCTTCATCATGCAGATCCCAAGCCGAGTCTTACCAAAGACTAAACTGGCACTGAGCATTAAGAGTTTAGTGTTAAGATTGGTTTGCCTTAAGTTTCAGGAAAATGTAACATGATGCTTCAGTGATAAACATCACTATAAAATGCCACACTGCAGACATTGTAGTGATATGACAATTTATTTAAAAGCTATGTTACAAATCCAAAAAATACACACACACACAACATTAAGTAGGTGGTCAGTATCAACCATATTTTATGCTTCATTGGGTTAAATTTGATATTAGATATTAATTTCTCAGGATTGTTCATTCTGTGATTGTGAATTTGACCATATATGCATCTCTGTCACTACAACACTAATACAACAAAGCCTTATTGTGACCCATATTTAATTGCTTGCATATTACCATTAGAGTATTTGGCATGTTACATGCATACTTGCATATTATGGTTAGAGTATTTGGCATGTTACATGCATACTTGCTTATTATGGTTAGAATATTTGGCATGTTACATGCATACTTGCTTATTATGGTTAGAGTATTTGGCATGTTACATGCATACTTACATATTATCATGAGAGTATTTGGCATGTTACATGCATACTTGCATATTATGGTTAGAGTATTTAGCATGTTACATGCATACTTGCATATTATCATTAGAGTATTTGGCATGTTACATGCATACTGATTCACCAAGATCCAACGTTCCCTCTAAGCGAATGGTAGGTGTGCGTGCAGCGCTCGCTGCACTGTGCAAGTATTACGGAGACGAACAAAATTTAACATTGGATTGAGCAAAAATTGATAATTCAGCTGCGTGGGGATGCCTGAGCAGCTGCGTGCACACGCATGCAGCTTAGAGGGAACATTGCCAAGAACCTTGGTGAAGATATACATCTTTATAAGTTCTACATCCTTTTGCCAAAAGAAGTCTGTGACCTATATTTTATGCTCAGTGTGACTTTGCTTAAAATTTATGTTGAAAGTTCATTTGCTTGTTCAGTCATGAAACTTGATAACAGGATGCATCTGCTACAACAATGCTCTTAAAGCGAAAAGGTCACTGATCTACATAGTATACTTTACTAAAATGGGTTCATAGTTGTATTTATATATGATCAGGCTGATTCATTCATGCCTGACCTATATACATTATGCCTTCTGGTTTTGGCATTTTATTAAAAGTTCCCTATTGATTAACTATATTTTGTTTATTGGGATGCATTTCAATCATCAGGTTATCTGTGCATATACAAGTACATGTGAATGAGTACAGAATTTTTGGCTGATGAACCATTCTGCATGCTTTTGTGTTAGGCCTGCCTGCTTAAATCAAGGTAATTATTTTTGAGGCAGGAATCCTGTTTTGTTTGATGTTCCTTGCAGGATTAGTACCCAAGTTTTGTGACCATCTCCTAGAACATCTAGGGTTTACACTGAATTTTGTTTGTTTGATTTGGATTTGTAATGTAGCTTTAACAATTTTTCAGCCTGCAGTCTGCAGTGTGGCAGTTTATAGTGATGTCTAGCACTGGGGCATCATGCTGCAGACATGAATCACCCAGTCACATTATCCTGACACCAGGCCGACCAGTCCTAACACTAACACATTAACCCCAGAAGGTTTTTGTTGTTTTCGCATGAAATGCGAGTAGGAAATACATTTTGGGGACTTTCTGAATATATCCTAATACATTGATGTCCAAGCAATATTCCGTTAGACAAATGGCTAGTGTTGCTAAAGAAAATGTTTTTCATTGGTTAGTTTGCTGGTGCATGAGCAGAAGGTGAAAAAATGGACTTGGTTTTTTTTTTTGTTTTTTTTTATAGCTTAACGGATCCATAATTTTTGTATGGAGAAGACTCTTTATTCAAAATGTCCACCTTATCCTACTTTTTGCACAGGTTCACCTGTCTGTGTGCCTCAGGCCAGTCTGCCGTAGATCTGAGGCCATAAAATCTAAAATCTGGACACGAATTCGGAATCCCACCATTGGCGATTTTTGGATGAAAAAAAAACGGGTCCAAAAACTTCGGTTTTTCCCTCTGTATTTTGTAATGCAATTAAAATGTCCAGATTACTTGCTATCATTGTAAAGCTACATCTGTCTACTTTTCTATGATACCACCCACTTTAGTGTATCATGCATGACATTGACACTACACACCTTGGAAGTAGGCTACTACCTCATGCCCTGTATAGTTGTTGCTAGGGGTTAATGTGTTAATGTTGAGCACCAAGCAGGCAGCTGTATGTACCATTTTTGTAAGTCTTTGGTATGACTCAGCCAGGTCTCGAATCCCACAACCTCTTGCTCCCGCGGCGGATGCTCTAACCACTAGACCACCGGAGGTTTACACTGATAATAAATTTTCAAGCAGATTTTATGAACAATGATTTTTTAAAAAATTATAAACAAAAATATTAATTAATTTATTATGAATGTGTTACCTCTACTTTGAGATAATAGAAAAGAATGGAGGGTTGTTATTCATGTCTTTCATGCCTTGTCACAGTAGGAAGGTTGTTATGTTGTTGTTGTTGTTGTTGTAGGGTTTAACACCATTTTTCAGCACACGATAGGCTATACATGGCGGCCAGTATTATAGGTGGAGGAAGAACCCAAGAAAACACCTAGAAAGAACCACTAACCCATGAGAAGCTACTGGCAAGTTTTCTCACATAACTACAATAGCCGAATCTTAGACTCGAACCCATGCAGACAGAGGTGATATGGCAGTGATCTGTAATGGAGAGCGCTTTAGACCACTCGGCCACTTGGTACCCCAGTAGATAAGAGGATATGTGTGTAGATGAGTGGGTAGGTGAATAGGTACATAGGTGGGTGCATTATCATTGAGAAAAACAGTATGTGTGTGGTCTGACAATATATCAATACAATGCTAGCCATAAAGTGCCATTTGAAAGTTAATATGTGAAATAATGCCTGGAAGCATCTCTGTGCACCCTCAAAGTTTATGCTTTCATACATCTCATTTTTAACACACATCGATAAACACATTGGTAATGCCTGGAAGCTTCGCTCTGTATCTAGTAATACTAGGTAATGAACTCAATTAACCATTAATAATAAATGAAAATGATGAGACCGTTGTCATTATATGTTATTTATCTTGTTATTATACTGTTGAACTAAAATATTTTGAAGAACCTTGTCATCTGTTTAACAATGTGACAACAACAGAACCTGAACAAGCTTGCTCAGTTTGAGTTGACTAACTACTTTTGTTAAATGATTGTTCCAGCAGTGAGAAATATAAGAAATAATTTTTAAAATTTCAGAGAATAAAGAAATAACTGCATTGTTGCTGTTTTTCAATATTACAGAGGATACAGGTTCTTGGGGATTTAGGCTGCTAAAAACTAGACAAAGAAAGCATGTATTTACCCATTGCTGTCATGGTCAAGGTTCTCAGTTTATTACTGCACTCCCTCGCTATAACACCATTAATTATTATGCTGTTATTAGTTGGGCCTGGTCAGTATTAGAAATGCAATGCTTCCTTACTATAAAACCTTTCTTTATAATGAAATTGATGTTATGAAACAGGGATGGCTGTGGGTCCCAATTTATTACTTAATAGTGATATAACATTCCCTTGATGTAATGCCATTAATGTTATACAACACATTATCATGGATCTGAATTCATTACTTAATACATACATGATAATAGTAATAAAACATTCCCATGATATAATGCCATTAATGTTATACAACACATGACCATGACCATGAATCCAAATTGATTACTTAATAGTAATATAACATTCCCTTGATATAATGACATTAATGTTATATAACACATGACCATGGATCCAAATTGATTACTTAATAGTAATATAACACTCCCTTGATATAATGCCATTAATGTTATACAACACCATGGATTCAAATTGATTACTTAATAGTAATATAACACTCCCTTGATATAATGCCATTAATGTTATACAACACATGACCATGGATCCAAATTGATTACTTGATAGTCATACAACACTCCCTTGATATAATGTCATTAATGTTATACAACACATGACCATGGATCCAAATTGATTACTTAATAGTAATACAACACTCCCTTGATATAATGCCATTAATGTTATACAACACATGACCATGGATCCAAATTGATTACTTAATAGTAATATAACACTCCCTTGATATAATGCCATTAATGTTATACAACACCATGGATTCAAATTGATTACTTAATAGTAATACAACACTCCCTTGATATAATGCCATTAATGTTATACAACACTTGACCATGGATCCAAATTGATTACTTAATAGTCATACAACACTCCCTTGATATAATGCCATTAATGTTATACAACACATGACCATGGATCCAAATTGATTACTTAATAGTCATAGAGCACTCCCTTGATATAATGCCATTACTGTTACACAACACATGACCATGGATCCAAACTGATTACTTAATAGTAATACAACACTCCCTTGATATAATGCCATTAATGTTATACAACACATGACCATGGATCCAAATTGATTACTTAATAGTCATAGAGCACTCCCTTGATATAATGCCATTAATGTTATACAACACTTGACCATGGAACCGGATTGATTACTTAATATTGATACAACACTCCCTTGATATAATGCCATTAATGTTATAGAATACATGACCATGGATCTGAATTCATTACTTAATAGTAATATAGCACTTCTTCAGTATAATGTTATTCCCATTATAATACAGGCATGGCAATGGACCGAATTTATTATTTACAATAATTGCCTCACTATAAACATTAATGTGATTCTACTAATGGTAGGACAAAAATACCATTTACTGCACATGCTGTTTTATGCTTGAAATCTGCTTTTGAGAATTAGAAGATTACCTTTTTATACATTATATTATATCAACACATTACAGAAACTAATGATAACTCTACAGGAGACCAGAACAGTTCCACAAGTTCATTGACCAGTGCAGTGAATGTTTGAGGAGTGGTTATACAGATTCAGTTACGAATTATTATAAAATGGCTACCGGTAGTATTTGAGCACTGTGACAAGATATACAGATGTATAATTATAATATTTTTTGTTTTAATTTGGAAAATTTGAAGCCAAAGGTCAGATATTGCATTAGCTGTTGTAAATAATAAATGGACCAAAGGCAGTCCATCATGGTTCACATGCCTTTGATAAAAAAAATTCTGCCAACCTTTGGTGGAGATGAGGTAAAAAAGATGGATTTCAGCAGAATATTTGCATACCATATAATTTGTTTACATTTTTGTTGTTGTCCTGTTTAAGTGTTAATTTGTTTTACAAGATGTTTTCAGAGGGATATTTGAGGGAAGATCTTACATCTTTTTGGTCAATTCACGTGCACTTTTCCTTTGACGCTAAAAAAAAAATCATTGGCTAAAAGATAATTCACAAGTTTATCAATGCTTGGAAATCGGAGTTTAATTTAGTGCCAGTGTGTTGCAATGGTTCTGAGTTTGCAATGTTTGTTTCATGCAATGTTGATTTTAAGACACCCGGTATGAGAGAAGAAGTGATAAACACCAGACATTTGCAGACACCATTTCAAAGGTGAAATTTGGTTCAGAAATCTACTGAAAGCCTGATTTTTGTGTGGAACTTATTAATCATAATGATCTGCAGACACCAGACAGTAAACATCTAAAAGAAACTCAATATGATGGATTTGATTCAATGGATTCTGATACACAAGCTCCTCCTTGTTCATTCAATTGACAATACACTATTAAATATTTATGTTCATGCTCGTTTCTTTTAATTTGAAGAGATCACATGCTACAGCACAAAATGCACAGTATGTTTTTACTCACCTGTAAATGCCTATATTTTATGTCTGTAAGAAGTCCTACTGATTTAGAAGCCATTGTTTTTAGTCACCTGTAAATGCCTACATTTTATGTCTGTAAGAAGTCCTACTGATTTAGAAGCCAATGTTTTTAGTCACCTGTAAATGCCTACATTTTATGTCTGTAAAAAGTACTACTGATTTAGAAGCCAATGTTTTTAGTCACCTGTAAATGCCTACATTTTATGTCTGTAAGAAGTCGTACTGATTTAGAAGCCAATCTAAAGATCAAAAGTTTCAAAACTACCGATCAATGTTTGGATTCTAGCACATATTATAAGGCATGTCATTGTAATGCCATTATTGTTGCACATGGTACGAGATTGATCCATTTCATTACCGTGTATCCACAGCCCCTGGTATAAGTTTGAAAATTGTAAAGTATTTTTGATGGTTACCATATTGTTTATAAATTTTGGAACACAAAAAAAGATTATTTTTTCTGTGCCCCAAGACATGTATGCAAGTAAGCAAAAGCTACAATGTTTTCAGTGTCTCAGCACTTGTAAACATAACAAATGTAAAGACAACATTGGCAGGATCAACATAGCAGTGATGTCAATAAACAGTTATAAATACTTAATAATTCATGGGCTGGTTTGAGTTTACCTGAGAGACCATGTACACATTTGATTGTAAAAAGCATATATTTACAAAACCGTTAAATGTTCATGAATGATTATAGTAAAAGGCTGAAATTTTGAATATAGATTTTAAGTTCATCTTTGATCTATTTTGGTTTTGTGTTTTGGCTGAAGACAATAATAATTTTCGAGTTGAGATTGAATTTGACAGGTGGCTATACTAGTACTTTCATGTGTAATTGCCCTTTACTTCATTATATTACCATGGTTACAGTAGCTGTGTAAAAGGGGTTCCAGTCCCTTACATTAAAGCCAACTATAACTTAGTTTTTTATGATATTACAGTAATTTTTCAAGCATTAATTCTGAAACTTTATTATTAACTTTAACAAACAGTAATTAACTAGATATTAGAGGGAGGTGCTGTTACAGAAGCCCACAAATGATCTATTCTTGTCATCGTCTGATCAAAATATACAGAAATCTGAATTAGGCAGAAACAGCAAGAAAACATAAAAACTAAATAAATTTGTTGACTTCTCAAACAAATTATATTAACTTCTAATAATCATACATGCCTACAATAGGCCAATTTATGTCTGCCTAAATTTACTGTAAGCCAGGAGTCTTGTGATGTGTGGATTAGCTTCTGTGTGGGTCATGCATTTATTTAATTGTGTTACTTATTCATTGGGGCACTGGTCTGCTTATATGTGAACAGCTGACATGTGAGTATATATGTATATATGGTAACTGGTACAGTAAAACCTGTCTTGAGAGGCCACTGCTATGAGAGACCACCTGTTGTGGGGGACCATAATCTCAATGCACATATGTATTGATTATATACCGGTAGTGTTATGACCTGTTATGAGATACCACCTGTCTTGAAAGACCATTATGTTTTGGCAGAAGGGGTGGTCTTTCAAGACAGGTTTTACTGAAGTAAAAATTATATTTACGAAATCCTTCCATATAAGGTAAAGTCACTATAAGACATTATACACAAATTGGCTTGGTATATGTATAATATACTTTAATTTAGGTGGTCAATATTAAAGACTTCAGGTGAAGTCCCCATATGATACTGTACTCTCCATGACTTCCATGGTATATGTACATATATAATGTATTTCATTATAAGGTAAAATCACCTATTAGACAGCATACACTAATATGCTTCGATGTTATGATGTACTTTATTTTAAGGTGAGGTCACTATAAGTTACTAAACTCGGTGGCTTCCATGGAATGCAGTGCAATCAGTACCATACTTTAGCTCTTTATAAGTACATGTTCATTGATTGCACCTGTTGACCCCATATAATAAAAGGATAAGCATCTGTTGACAGAGGCCCTTGGCAGAGGGGTCTAAGGTGCTCACCTTTACAGGCCATGGTCTAAGGTGCTCACCTTTACAGGACATGGTCTAAGGTGCTCACCTTTACAGGCCATGGTCTAAGGTGCTCACCTTTACAGGCCACTGCCATCATAGTATGTCCATTTGTGGTTCAAGTATCAGGCAAAGTCACTGTCAGTAGCGGCATGCGAATACCTTTACCTGGGTTAATGATTTTTCCACAGGTTCTTCCATTTACTGGCCACCATGTATAGCCTGTCATGTACAGAAAAATGGTGTTAAACCCAAAATCAACATCACCTTGTTGACCTAGTATGGTGTTTGGATAAGGTGCTGACACGTTGCATCCAATTGACTCGTTTTGAAAAAGAAAGAAGCATCCTTCTCATTTCTCAATAATGACTTCATATTATATAGAATGTGCATCTGACTTGCTGTACCCTGTTGACCCAAATATGAAAGAAAATTGCAGCGTGGCTTCTTTTCATCTTGAATGATCCAGTGGCCTAAATGGTTTGAGCATCCACCTCAGATACAGAAGACCTTTGGTTCCAACCCCATCTGAGTCATACCAAAAATTGGCACTGGCAGCTGCCTCACTTGGTGCTCAGCATTAAGATGGTTACTATTAGGACTGTTCTGCATGGTGTGAGGATATTGGGACTGGGAAGGACATGGTATCACATGTCTGTGCCTTGATGTCCAAGTCCTAGGCCTCATCCCTATAAACTGCTACACTACCAATCTGATGAAATTCAGATCTGTGCTTTACTATGTGAAGATCTGATGACAACCATTTAAGGGTCATGTTCTGGTGACCTTCAAATTAACCAATGGAAATGCAACTTTCAAACATCTGGAAGTTAATCAAATTGTTCTCTAGACATTCATGCCCTTCATCCATACTGCTCAAGTCTCCAAATGTGAAGATATAAGACTTAATCTGATTGGTTGATAAAATCACTGATTATAGTAATAACAGGTTACCAGAACATGACCTCTAAGCAGTTGGGGTCAGATCTTCATGTATAATAGTGGAGAGCTGATTTTAATTAGATTGCCACACTGTAGGCTTTGTAGTGATATGACACGTGCTGTTAAAGCTACATTAAAAATATTTCTAAAATACCTCCAAAACACGTTAGTATAAATATTTCATTCAAAAGTTGTCTTGTAATAGATACAATAATTACTTATAAGTCAAGGCCATTTGGAAACAGCATTATAAGACACTGATTTGTGATCACATAATGCACCAGCAGTTCGGGGTCTACATTATTTCTTCTACTGATTTCTTCTTACAAACTACAGAGACCAAGATCTGCCATCACATTATGGGACTGCAGATATGGATCTGTGCTGTTTGCATAAGTGAGTCTGGTATTCCATTTTACGTTATATTTCATTGTTTTTCAGTGATCTGCATGGATAATCAACATTGTGCATTTGCAAAGCCCAAAAATGTATACTGTATTTTTTAGCACACATTGGCTTGTTTTTTTCTTTTTAGGAAAGTCACATATAACAGTTGATACAAATAACTTTTAACATCAATAGCTGTGATGACAAAAAAATACCAGGACCCTGTAAACAGTTCAAGGCAAGGTCTGTCTCAAGATAAAACATGTATGATAGGCAGTGCTGGATTTAGGCATAAGCTTAACAAGCTACAGCTTACTTAGGTCCTCACATTCTGATTCCTCCCCCCCCCCTCGTATGAAAGGGCATTTCAATTTTTTAAAAATACCAAAAAATAGGGCCTCTACAGCTTCCCATAGCTTAGAACCTCCCTAGGGGCAGATTTATGTACAAATTTAATGCTGCAATCAATGAACTTGTATGCAAAAATCATAAAAAATCAAATACACAAGTGAGGTAAGAAAAAGGTCCCTAGTTTTAGATACATATATTAAAACAAAGCATAAGAATATTATCCACATAACCAGATGAGTCAATGGCAGTTCAAAGCAGAAGTTTATGCACTCCACCCACTAAATTTGTACCTGTAATTTTCATGCCCAGAGGTAATTTTTGACACCATGTGATGCTCACGGTGCAAACACGAGCCATTTTCCTAAATGACAGTTTTGCAAAACAGTTTGTACTATAGAGGCTGACACATTTGAAAAGAGTTATCATGCCAGCTGTCTTTTTAGATATTCTACTTGCCCCAAACCCATGTGTTTACTGCTATGGGAGGCTAGCTCTTCTTCCTAGCTGATTAATGGTATTTCACTATCAACATACTGCAGATTAACTATGGAAGGTGTACATGCCTGATATCAATTTCAAGAACAACTCAAGCCTGATACATCTCATTCACAAATATAACCATATCTTTAATTAGCAAATAATAATAGCTGAAAATGTCACACCATAGACTTAAGTTCAGAAATTTACCAGGGGCCAATTTACGAAACTGGACCATGGTACCTTAAGAATTTGGCTGAAAATGGTTTGTGTCAAAAGTTACATACATATCACATATTTAGACATTATCTAGTAAAATCGTATAATGGAAAACGGCAAAACTAAATGTTGTTTTCACTTTTAGAGAGTGACGACTTTGCGACAAAAAGCATTGCAAATTATTTACATCACGAGTTATGACTGCATTTTTTTTGAAACATTTCAAATTGTTTGCATCCTACAATGCTTTTGGTCTTTGTTTACTACCATAGCATCAGGACAGAATTAAAATTCCTTTAGTTTTAGGAGGGAATGACAGCGAAGTGCTATGTTAGTTGTCAGTGACAGAACTTAAAGAAAATCACACATTTATAAGTAAATAATGTGCTTTAGATGTACAATGTACTTTTTTAGACTGATATAAAACAGTCAGTTACCTACCTTTCATTATCATTCTGGAGATGCTAATAGCAGCATCAGTATTGTGTAGGTAGGTGTTTTCAACAAGGGGGGACCATTCTGGAATATTAATATACTGATATTTGGGACCCTGTCAAACTTACAAAGGGATGAATCAAATAAATTCATTGATACATAGCCACTTAAATTGACTATACATATACAGTTGCTTAATACAATTTAATTGAAAAATGTCTTCTCAGACATCAATTAACTTACAACTGACTTTCATGATTTCTAGAGTTTACAAAATCAGAGTAAATAATAAGATAAGGTATAAAACAAATGTGTACAGTGGGAAATTCAGTTCAAGGTAACAACCATTTCACCTGCTTGGCTTTTAATAAGTGACATACCCATAAAACAACTCCTGTGGTAAATAAATCTGTCCATCAATTAGTCACTCTATTGTGCACTAAGTTCAGAATGAGATTGAAACTATTGTCTCTTCCAGAATATAACAATGATAAAACATGACCCTATACTGAAGAGGTATGTATGTTTTGATTTTCCTCTGTAGCCAAAGATTAGAATTAACCTTTTTTGAAACATTTTTGTTTAATGTGAATAGACCAAGTACGATCATTATCAAATATAGACTAATATACAGAATCTAAGGTTGAGAGATGAAAGATTAAAGGTCAACAAATGCAAAGTTTTGTTGGTTCTGAATTACATCCAATATATCCACCACAGTAATCATCTTGAAAACCTTGTTATGGCTGTCTCATCTCAACATGGGCTTTTCACAGAGAAACTTTGATAATGAGGGGAAATGGTGGCACTCAGACAGCCAGTGTGACCACCACAGTCGCTATGTGAACAGGTCTTGTTATTGCTACACTTCATAAATGGAATGACAAGTTAATACGAGATTATCACAAAAATATTTTTTACGAGATCTAATTATCATAAATGATAATGTTGATGATCTGACATCCACTGTGGCAGTCATCTTGAAAATCTTGTTGCTGCACTTCAACAAAAAATCATCGCCATTGGGCTTTCATTTTTTGTGAAGCCTAGTTGGCCTTGAAATGAACATGGTCTTATTTCCAGTATGACCACCATAGTTGCCTTCTTGGAAATTTTGTTATTACTAGAGAAAATGTCTCGTTATGTCAACTTGATATTAAATGAAAACAGTACCATTCAATATGGCCACTGTGGCAGCCATCTTGAAAGTCTTTCTATTGCTACTCCTCCTAAATGGAAGTTTAATTGACATGGTGTTCACCAGAAGGCTTGGTATCTACTGTGGCAAAAAATGAAATTGATGCCACTCTGATTACAATGGTTACCATGGTGCCATCTTGAAATTTTTGTTATCACTGCTATTTCTCAATGGATGGTTATATTTGCATACAGGTTTTTGCCAAAAGACTGTACTAATATTTAGTTGGTCCTCAGTCAAAATGGTGCCATTATCATTGCCGCAGTGGCTAATTTTTAAAATTGTATTATTGCTTTAAAAAAAAAATCAGATTGTTTCAACACTTCACAGTTAATAAGAATTTGGTATTATCTTGAATTCCTGGAAATTCATTTCATTCACTAGAGCATCTCTTTGGAAATTTTGGTTTTAACTGAGTTGGGAATTTTCTCCCATAATTTTCAGTTCAAGAATAGATGCTTTTAAATTTATTCTATTTCATTTTGGGTATTCAACTCTTGCTAACCAGTTACAGAGAGGATACTTGAAACTTGTGATTAACATATATATAATTCATGACCTGAAGCACACAGTGAAATGGGAAATTCTCATTGTTGGCACCAACAGGACGTAGCGATGTTACTGCATCCCTAAGTGACAGATTCTCTTATTTGAAGGTATCTTTTATATCTTTCCATGAACATCATTGTGAAGGGGATGCAATTTACTCTTGGGGATTTTAAAGTAAGCTATTTTGTCTTAAATATTGCAGGTAGTTAGAAACAATGTATGTTAGTGCAGACTGTCCTGTCAATCAGCATATGTGAACGAATATTGTAAAGTCAAGGTCATGCATCCAAGGACATGAAGATAAAATATACCCTCATGTAAAACAATGTATTTTAGCTAATGATTTATTGTTCTTTGTTCCTTTTCTAATGCAGTCAAAACTTTTAACCCAACAAAAGAACTTAAATCTTATATAATTATTGTTTTTTAACACAGTTTCATAAATGTTACATATTTTATATAACATGCCATATTTTTCAATTGTTCAGAAATATTAGACTAAACATTTTGGCCTACAATTTTCGAAATGAAAGAATAGATCTGAAGAATCTTTCTGATTAATTCTGATAAAATGGTCAGTGGAATTGCTTGTTATTTCCAAATTTTCTGATTAATTCTGATAAAATGGTCAATGGAATTGCTTGTTGTTTCCAAATTTTCTGATTAATTCTGATAAAATGGTCAATGGAATTGCTTGTTATTTCCAAATTTTCTGATTAATTCTGATAAAATGGTCAATGGAATTGCTTGTTATTTCCAAATTTTAAGGATTTTGATGATTATACCTTTATGATCTTAAAACTGAATAATTTAATCAGACCAGTGTTAATTAAATAAATGTTAAGCTTCCTTGCTTAGAAAGGTTGGTTGAGTTCATTTTCAGACTTAGGTGGCTGAAGTGTTTTGTTTGCTTAAAGAAACTCACTCAGAAACCAGTTTAGGTTACTTGATGGGTTTCAGAGGTCAGTCCAAGTAAAATCAATGAAGGTATTTGCAGGATTATTGGTCAGCACTGTTGCTTGATGTCTGGAGATCCACACTGAGTCACTGTCTCCTATGTTATTTTTTCCAATGAAAATAATGACCAAAGTTGGTTTTAACGATGACAATTAAGCCTAGAAATAAACCTTGTATTGTAATTAGTGTTTGGATATTGACGGTTGAGTTGATTTAGTGTTGTTATAAAGCACCATTACGGATTAGATTTCTGTCATGGGAAAATAATAAATTACAACCATCTAAGAGGCATTAGGTTTCCAGAAAATCCGGGTAAAACCTGAAAATGTACATTGACTTAATGCAGCAATGGAAACTTCTGGAAATGATAAAAAGTCCTCTGATGTCATAGAGATGAAATGGAATTACTTAAATTTTGGAACATGTCAAGTGGTGGAGAGTTTCATGGATCTTTCAATCAGAATTCTTTTGGATACACATCTTAGAAAGTCATAAAAACGTCATTAAAAACACAGTACTGAATAACATAAAATATTTATCCCAATGCCATACTAATTTCTTTTCTGATTGCCCTGTCATCACTAAATGATCTAATTGTGTTGGTGGTCTGCCAAGCACCATACAGGAACTAAACCAAACCAATTTCTCTCTCCCAAGATGTGTTCCATGTGCAGTGTTTTTCTGAAACCAGTATTCACTTTGTCATGGAAGATTGGGCAATTTAGTTTTGGATCATTGCTATAGCCAGGTTTTCTTTATTCAGCAAAAGAATGGTCACAGAACTAAAATTGTTGTAGGTGGAAACACCCTGCCTGGAGTAATATACATGTATTATAGATGATAATACATATTTCTGAGAGAGTTTTGACTACAATGAAGATTTTACATAATTAAGTTACTACATACTTATCATTATGACAGATTATTATTTTTATAAGTGACTTTCACAACATTTGACACTAATTCCCATTATAAAAATTCTTATTTATTTCTTGTTAATGATATATATATATATATATATATATATATATATATATATATATATATATATATATATATATATATATATATTTTTCTTTCTACTAAGCAATGAAAAAGCAGTAATGTTTTATTTACATATTTGACTGTATACTTTTAAGCATTCTCTTTTTCAAGTCAGTTACGATGTTTATATACTTCATTACAAGTCAGTTATGATGTATACTTCATTACAAGTCAAATCTAACTGCATACAACATAGATGTAGTAGGGACTGTTTTCCAGTTTCCTTCCAAAACAATACAAGCAGAATCTTTACAGTATATATACTCACCCCATGACCTTAAGGACATTAATCATTTTGGTTTAAGTCTAAGTGAGAAGCAGTTGTGTTTTTGCAAATTAATTAAATGATTATTTACAGAACTTACAATTAGTTTTAGATTTTGAAAATGATTATGATATTAGAGGAAAGATATAAGATTATGTTTCTCTAATTAGCAAGAATATCTCAGATATAGATTTTAAAGAAATAGATATTTTATAATTGAACTCTGACAATCTTTGTCAACCTTTACAATTAAACCCCATTTATTTAACATTTGTATTTTGAGGAAGAGCTTGAAAGTAAGTGTGAGTCTGATCAGATATATTATAATCATTTATGTTTTTAAATCAACTTCTAGACAACTCATTATTAAGATATAAAATGTATTGTTTAATGCAGGAAACACAGATCTATGTAATAGAAACAATTCAAGCCAATTAAAGAAATATGATATCAGTTGTCTCCAGTGAAGTCCGCTCTAGGCTTATACATGTATATTTACCAGAGGAGAACTGGCTAAGGAGATCATGCTTTCCAGGACTTTTTCCTACTTTTCCTTGACCAGACTCCATCAACATGAGATATGAGAAAACTCTAGTCATTATTTGGTGCCATTGCACCCCTAGTACATCACCTTAGATTGGTTGATAGGGTTGAGTGTGTGTTGGGTCTATTCCCACTCACCCAGGTCTTACATTCATATCATTAGCCCCTTTTTAAGGGTATGATATGACAACCAAATTTAATAGTGCACTCTGTGCACATAAATGCCCGTGGGGATGTGGCACCATTCCTTCCCCATGGGAAAATTAACACACTGCCTTTGCGGCCGGATTCACTTTAATTGAACTATCTATCTATCTGGCTAAGGATAGTTTGAATTTGAATTAAAGAAAACATGTATCCAAGCTGTTTGTTTGTTGGCTCTACCAGCTAATTCCCCAAATGAGCTGCCACCCACCCCAATCAGCTACAACATAGATCCCAATCTGCTGTCACATAATTTGCAGATGGATCAGGGTCCGTGTTGTTTGTTCTCTCGATTACTCCAGAGAAACATTTTATGTAAAATGCAGATCTGGTTCGGTGTAATTTGCAGTTGGACCTAACTTGTGCAACAAAATGGATCATCTAATGTATGATGTCTCACATCAACTCGTATTTTAGTCTGTAATTTCGTTGATCAATGTAAGTTAAGTATATTTCAGGTTTTTTTGAAATGGCAGTAATAAATATTTTGCTTACTATTTATAGCCACAAGAAGAGTACATTATCTGGATAAAACCTGCCTACTAATTTAAAGACCAATTTATTTTTTATGTACATTTCATTTACCACAATTAAGGATGCTTCCAATTTAATCGACTACCATATATATATATATATATATATATATATATATATATATATATATATATATATATATATATACTCGTAGAAGTCGGGCCTTCTATATAAATGCATAGGCTGAGATCATCCACCGCGTTATGTTATGACAGATCTGGGTGCGTAGTTTGTTAGGACCAGTCATTATAAATCCTAATCTGCCAATGCAGTATGTGGTGACAGACAGATCTGGGTCTGCTATTTTCAGATAGTAGGCGAGTATTTACCCTTTCATGTCTTCTATTACCTTAGGGACACATGATCAGGTAAAATATGTGGAGCTTTCTTGTATCTTTGTGATAAAACAAAACATACCAACCTTTAATCATGTAGTCAATATAAATTTATTTTGCTTTGCTATTTTATTTTATACTGTTATTATATCAAAACTGCCTTGTAACATGTATTCTAAAAATTAAAGTTCCTAGCAATGGCTGTAAAGTCCTAGTTTATAAATTCCAGGTATGTAAATCTACTCTCCATTAGCCAAATTTTCTTTGGTGGTAGCATCATTGATTTCTTTATTCAGAGGTGAATGGATTAATGTTTATATTCCGTATAAAGTCAAGTGTAACTGCTGAATACAAAGACCCAAATCTGTCATTGCATAATGTGGTGACAGATTAGGTTAAGTGCAGATTGTTAGGAATAATCATGTACTAAGATCTTTTTTATAATAATGCACAAAAAACAAAAATAGAATAGTTATTGATAGGAGACAGCATTATAATTAGTTCTCAAGATCTAAAAATTCAAAAGCAATTTGATATTATTAAAGCTAAACCAGCATACAAAGAAAAAACCATTGGAAATGGATCCAGTTAACAATACCCATGTTAAGGGATCTATTACAATACCCATGTTAAAGGATCTAAAACAGTACCATGTTAAGGGATCCAATACAGTACCCATGTTAAGGGATCCAAGATGGTACTCATGTTAAGGGATCCAAGACAGTAACCTTGTTAAAGGATCCAAGACAGTACCCATGTTAAGGGATCCAAGACGGTACTCATGTTAAGGGATCTAAGACAGTACCCATGTTAAAGGATCCAAGACAGTACCCATGTTAAGGGATCCAAGACAGTACTCATGTTAAGGGATCCAAGACAGTATCCATGTTGAGGGATCCATGACAGTACCCATGTTAAGGGATCCATGACAATACCCATGTTAATTAATCCAATACAGTACCCATGTTTTGGGATCCAAGATAGTAACCATGTTAAGGGATCCAAGACCAATGTTATAACTAATGCAAATGGATCTAAGAAATTTAACCATGACATAACCATTGTAAATGAATCCAAGACAATACCCATGTTATAACCATTGTATATGAATCCAATACAATACCCATGTGATAAACAATGTTATGACTATTGTAATTGAATCTGTGACAATAGGCATGTTATGACTAATGTAATTGAATCGTGACAATAGACATGTTATGACCAATATTATTGAATCCATGATAATAGACATGTTATGACCAATGTAATTGAATCCCTGACAATAGACATGATATGACTACTGTAGTTGAATCCGTCAAAATAGACATGTTATGACCAATGTAATTGAATCAGTGACAGTCGACATGTTTGACTACTGTAGTTGAATCCCTGAAATAGAAATGTTATGACCAATGTAATTGAATCACTGACAATAGACGTGTTATGACTACTGTAGTTGAATCTGTCAAAATAGACATGTTATGACCAATGTAACTGAATCCGTGACAATAGACATGTTATGACTACTGTAGTTGAATCCCTGACTATAGACATGCTATGACCAATGTAATTGAATCCCTGATAATAGACATGTTATGACCAATGTAATTGAATCCATGACAATAGACATGTTATTACCAATGTAAAATGAATGCATAAAAATAGACATGTTATAACTATTCATAACAAGAGTCAAGTTATAACTAATGCAGTTGAATCCATGACATTAGACATAGTAACCAATGTAATTGAATCTGTGACAATAGACATGTTATGACCAATGTAATTGAATCCGTGACAATAGACATGTTATAAGACTAGTCTCAGTATATTAAGAGAGTGGCTTTACAGACTTAGAATTTAACAAATTGTGTTGGGTAAATAATTTAAGAATTTGCTTGCCCTGCCAAATATTCACTAGCCTTGCTAAATAAATGTACTAGTATTTACTAATCCTTTGACTGGCGAAAACTGAAACTTTACTAGCCACCAGACTGTTCAAATTTCGCAACTAGGTACTAGCCTGTCCGGAAATTGACTAGCCCCAGACTAGAAGGCTGTTACTAATTTCAAACCTTTATTTATAGTGAGGGACAGCTGTGTTTTGGTAAATTAAAAATCAGTAATTCACTTAAGTCGTGATTATGTTAAACTGGACATTTTGAAAAACAGACAAACTGATCTTTGTCTATAAGGTGGCTATTTTAGAGAATAGATGCTGAGCAGGTTTTTTGCTTGCCGGCAATGATAATGCTGTTTGAATTATAAGGCCTGTAAATGTTGCTCTTAACCACAGAACATGTATTATCGAGGGCGAGCTGTACTTTGCCAAGTATCATTTTCATATTTGAAATACAGTAAAACCTGTCCTGAGAGACCACTGCTATGAGAGACCACCTGTTTTGAGAGACCAAAACTTCCATGCACAGACTTATTAATTATAAAGTGTTATGACCTGTTATGAGAGACCACCTGTCATGAGAGACCATTATTTTGTGGTAGAAGGGGTGGTCTTTCAAGACAGGTTCTACTGTAGTAGCACTATAAGTTGGAGGACAAAAGCTATACCTTCCCTTTAAAACTCAGAGGATTTCCTTCCAAAATAAATTATCTTTGGCCCTGAACAGCTCAAATACTGAAATACAATCTGATTGGATGAACAACAGAATGAGTTGAGACAGTGTAATGGCTGAAATACAATCAGAATGAATGAACAAAAGAATGAGTACAGACAACGTAATAACTAAAGTACATATCAGTTGCATGAAGAAAAGAATGATTAGCAAAGCTTTAGGGATTGTTCAGGTGACTGTCAGCGAACAAAGTGCACCCCCCCCCATTTTAATTAAAATTTAATTTAATTTATTCTTGAAAATATGTAAATCAGTTATATTATTCTATGTCCATATCTGCCGTTTTTGCAGCCCTAACCAGACCCAAATTGTAGGAGGTATTTAAAAATCTCAGTACCAAAGTAATAATCCCCAAACAATATTTGTACAATTCAGATAATGGAAAATGAAATCTTATCACCAACAAACACATAGTAAACACATGACATGTGAGAATCATACCGTTAGTAAAATGCTTTTCATACAAATTACTTTCTTTTAATGATGAATGAAAACTGGAAACCAGGACTGGAAAGATTGTATCGTAGAAGTTGGCCAAAATGACGTCATTCACTATTAGTACTAAAACGAAAGACCTGTAAACAATCTTTTCTCAAAATGATGTCATTCGCTATTAATACATGTACTGAAAAAGAAAAATCTGCAAATGATTTTTTCTCAGCATCTGCTCAGCAGATTTTTAACAAGTTTGAATGAAAGCATCCTTTAAAAATTATATGAATTAAAAATGCCACTTCACCATCATATATATATATATATATATATATATATATATATATATATATATATATATATATATATATATATATATATACTGTTACTACATATACTTGTCAGGTCCAGTTGCAAACTGGATAGACACAAATCTGCCATCAGGTAATGTGCTTGCAGATCTAGGTAAATGCAGTTTGCTTGGTAAAGCAAACGTTACATAGACTCTTGATCTGTCAGCATGTTGTGTGATGGTAAATCCAGGTTTGTGTTGCTTGCAAATGGACTTGACATTTAGTTGAGTATATACAATACTAAGAATACAAACATTTGTTCTGAATTTTACCAAATTTGTCATAAAGAGTATAGTAGAACCTGTTTTGAAAGACCACCTCTTTTGGCTCTTATAACAGGTCACAATGCTAAATAATTAAAAAATGTGTGCACTGAGAATGTGGTCTCTCAAGACAGGTGGTCTTGCAATTAACTGGTCTTTCAAGACAGGTTTTACTGTTTTTGCAAGAAGACCCTTCAGTAAGTAGAGTCAATCAGGCATCAGTTATGGCTGCTGCTTTTACTAGAACTGGAAAACTGGAAATGTACAAAATTTAACAAATTTAAAAAGAATGCTGAGGGCTTTCAAATTTATAAAATTGAATTGATTCATTGTTAATTTATGGCCACCATTACTAAATTTAAGAATGTCTTTCAGTTTCATACAGACTATTCTGGTCCACTTCCATATATGGGTGTTATTATTAAAAATAGAAAACCTTTAAACATCTCAGAAACTACTAAACATAAAATGACCAAATTTGACCAAATAAATCTTGACTAGAAGACCTTTACAATTTGTACAAGTGTCATCAGATTTGACCACATTAATAAAAAAAATAACAAAACTTAAAATGACATCTCAATAACTGCACAACCAAATTCTATTTGACAGAAAACATCATAGGATAAAACTTTTCAAGAGGCACAAGAGAGATGGTGATTCTGTTTTCAATATAAACATTGTTAATAAAAAAGAAAAAAGTTTCATTAAATTCATTTTTAAAAAAATTTAACAGTGTCAATATCAGTTAACCAAATTTCAAAGAGAGCATACTCCTTTGAAGTTTTCACAAATTATCCATACCCAGTATACTTGAAACTATTGTAAATTTTAAAGTCATAAACGTCTGAAAAGTACCATACTAATCCAGATTTATTGTCAAACTGCCCTTTCATTCGGCTGTTAGGCAGATGTCAGTAGCATTTTCAGGCCCACTTGATACTCTTGTTATGAGATGCCTGTGTTGTCTGTGCACCTGGATATGATACACTTTTCCCTGGAGATAATTTATTCTCTTTGCTTGATTAGTTAAAAGAAAAAGACAAAATTGGATAAAGTAAAGCTTTATAAGGACTGGGAGTTAACAAACGTATACTTATTGTCAATTTTCTGGCAAGTAATAACATATAAGCTCAAGAGATACAGCAGTATAGGGTGGGTGGTGGTAAAAATAATGGGTTGTTAAATCCATTTCATGCATATTTGTGATTCTGTTCATATGTTAGAGAAGAAGAAGAAAAAAGAAAGAAAGAAAAAAAAAGGGGGGGGGATATACATAATGACCTAAAATGCTGGCTTTCAAAATAAAAGCTCATTGATAGAGTTCTGATGATAGATTCTGCCAGATGCCATACCATGCTGATTTATAGGTTGGGAATGGATCTTTGTCATGTTTCATAATAATATCTGATATTTGATATACTCAAAGAGTGCTTCTAGAGGCTTAATAATTTACATGCTAGCACTCTCTGATAAATACAGCATTTCCAGGAATTCCAATTCATCATACTAAATGATGGAAATGATACTGCATCTGCAATCCAAGCTATCCTAATGGTGTTTTGCACTTTGGAATAAATATAGGAGTTCCAAGCACACTTTTCATGTATTATTGGGACCCAGGGACTCTCTCTGTCAATCAGAGGAAAATTTATGTTGCCTATTTGTAACAGTTAATACATTCAATTTTAAGAATTCATATCTAACTAGGACACAAACCTTCAATACTTCTTTTTGAGGGGCTGCTCAAAATAGTTTGTTTAATAGATATCTGGTATAATTTTTCTATGGATCTGTTGGATAAAGTTATGGCAAAATTGCAAATTAGTTCATGAAGAATTTGAGTTAACGTGATGGACAGATATGTTAAGTTATACTGTGCATTGCATCCATTGATTGTCTATTTGAACATTTAGTTCTAATTGCATGATATTTCTCAACTTTAAGAAAGCATTTTATTTTGTTTCTCGTGATACTTAATAAGTATAAGTAATAAGTATTTGTTTCCCGTGATAAGCTAAATTTTTATATTTCATTACCATATAAAAAATGTCATGGTGTTCCTCATGGCTCTGTATTTGGTCCCCTCATCTTTTATTTATCAAAGATTTGTTTATTACTGGACATACAAATACTGACATATTTTCCGATGATGCAACATTTTCTTTTATAAAGTAATAATGGTTTTACCCTTGAATGTAAATGAAGTTCAGACCTTATTTAAATCAATTGAGGATTGGTCAGAATGCAAGAAAATGGTAACAAGTATTCTCTTGTCCAACATGGCCATGATGGCAGCCATCTTGAAATTCATTTTAGCAGTTACTGTCAACTCTTTGAAATAAAAAAGTCATAGAGTTTCCACCAGAGGACATCTTATGATGACTTCATAGTCCTAAATAAAAATGGTGCCAGTGCGACATTCAAGATGTCCACCACATCAGCTGTTTTGAAACTATTGTTATTGCTGAAGAACAATAAGCAGTAAAAGAAAGAAATGGTTTTATCTTGAATTCATAGAAATTCATTTCAGACATTAGAGCATTGTTTCCTTGAAGAGACTTTTGTTTATGGGATGAAGTTACATTTTTATAAGAGCTATTTCCATTCTGACTTAAATCTAAATGCATTGTATCAAAATCATCTAAATGGAACAGTTAATAGTTTTAAGTGGAGTACTAGGCCACCAGAGTGGTTAAAACAAGTAATAGTTTTAAATGGAATACTAGGCCACCAGAGTGGTTGGAAAAAGTAATAGTTTTAAGTGGAGTACTAGGCCACCAGAGTGGTTGGAACAAGTAAGTTTTAAGTGGAGTACTAGGCCACCAGAGTGGTTGGAACAAGTAATAGTTTTAAGTGGAATACTAGGCCACCAGTGGTTGGAACAATAGTTTTAAGTGGAGTACTAGGCCACCAGAATGGTCGGAACAATTAATAGTTTTGAGTGGAGTACTAGGCCACCAGAATGGTTGGAACAATTAATAGTTTTAAGTGGAGTACTTGGCCACCAGAGCAGCTGGAACAATTAATAGTTTTGAGTGGAGTACTAGGCCACCAGAATGGTTGGAACAATTAATAGTTTTAAGTGGAGTACTAGGCCACCAGAGCAGTTGGAACAATTAATAGTTTTGAGTGGAGTACTAATCAACAAATCACTTTGCTCACGGAATATTGTGAAGACAACTAGTTTGTCAGTTTTAAAATGGCTCATCATAAAGTTTTGTTGATTATTTTCATAATTTTTATCTGGAGGTACATATATATTAGTAATAATTTTGCTTGTGGAATTTTTGGTAGTTAATGGCCATTTTCTGAATGCAATGCAATCCAGTTCTTGTGAATGATGATTGTATGGCAATGTTCCATGCACTGTGTTGAAATTTGGTAAACATTAATGTCTTCATGTAAAGATGTATATTCAAAACTTATTAAGACTTTTGGCTGATCTTGACGTACACCTGGATGCAGTCAGTCTATGAATGCAGATTGCTTAGTACATATTCAGATTACCAGAAAAGATGTGTAACGTGGTATTCACATTATTTTCAGGAGAGTTAGGTTAAGTTTTCATTATAAACTTATTTCTATCATCTGTTCTAATAAAATATTAGTCAGACTACACACATTTCTTGGAGATAGAACAAAAATAACAAATCATATGTTCTCAAGACTATATTAGTCTGCATGCTACATTTTCATCTACGGTCTTGATGTGATAAATTGCATTTCATGGAGTTACAATCAAAACCACTAATCATGTTCTCAAGACTTTATTGCTTGTTCCGGAAATTTATAATCAGATATGCTAATAGGCACAGTTCATAGACCTCAACAGCAAAGCTAACTCTCATGGGGAATATTTTCGTGTCCTTTTTTCCAGTGCTTCAGTGCATCCTGAAAGTCAATTTTGGAGTGGTGAGAGATGGTCCTTGCTTGAGAAAACTAACAGGTCATCTACTCTTCCGTGTTTTGGTGTCATTCTAACAACTAAAAACCTTATAATAGCAGTAATACAAAACCAATCGCTATTGTGTAGCTTTTTCCCCATCTCTATTGCATTTTATCATGCTGAAAACCTTGTTTGTTTGATGTTTGGGGTTTTCCTTTTGCTCACTATGGTGATGCCATGAATGAATCCTGACAATTGATCAATTTAATTTTCCAGTTTTTTTGGCTCAGTGCTCTGCCGACTGAGCTATGATAGCTCCCCAAATAACTTTGAAGAATAATATAGGCAACATTGGAGTGCATAAAAATAATGTACATTACAGCATTTGAAAGAAGTGTAGAATTGATATGGTAATTCAGATACAGTTATGTATCAGTACATGTATATATATGTTGGGTCTTAAACTGTCACTGTGTGACACATTTCTTTTCCCCAATAGGTTGCATGAAATGACACCCAAACTGACCTGTAGAATTTGTTCTGACAATGTTATATGCACCATATGTTTTCAAAAAGATAATGTAAACCCAGATTTTAGAAGAAGAAAAAATTCTTGCAGTGTAGTAATATAGTAGATTATACTCACATTGTTGACAGTCAATGCAGCATGTGATTGAACTAAATGTGGGACAAGTGTATTGTCAGTAGTACTATGACTGATTTAACTCCATTATAAAGTAACATTAGACTAAAGGTTGGCACTTTTACTTACGATTTTTGAACCATTTTGTTTTCACTAGGAAGGACAATAATGGCTTTCTCATAATCCAGCATACCAGTAATCACAGAAAGGTGAGTTTTATTAGGGAGGTCATTTTTTAATGACTTTTTCTGTTGTTATTCTGTCACCATCACAATCAATGAAAAATCTTGTATAGTACAGACTGATTCATTCAAGCTCAGACAGAGACATAAGCTTTTGTATCATTAGAAGTGCAGACAGAATAGGTCTGTAAGCATGATTAGAAGAGAGAGGGAATAGTTCTGTAAGTATGATTAGAAGAGAGAGGGAATAGTTCTGTAAGCATGATTAGAAGAGAGAGGGAATGGTTCTGTAAGTATGATTAGAAGAGAGAGGGAATAGTTCTGTAAGTATGATTAGAAGAGAGAGGGAATAGTTCTGTATGTATGATTAGAAGAGAGAGGGAATAGTTCTGTAAGTATTGCATTAGAAGAGAGAGGGAATAGTTCTGTAAGCATGATTAGAAGAGAGAGGGAATGGTTCTGTAAGTATGATTAGAAGAGCAGATGGAATAACTCTAAAAACAGACTGAATAGCTCTGTAAATATGATTAGAAGAGAGAGGGAATAGTCCTGTAAGTATTGCATTAGAAGAGAGAGGGAATAGTTCTGTAAGCATGATTAGAAGAGAGAGGGAATGGTTCTGTAAGTATGATTAGAAGAGAGAGGGAATAGTTCTGTAAGTATGATTAGAAGAGAGAGGGAATAGTTCTGTATGTATGATTAGAAGAGAGAGGGAATAGTTCTGTAAGTATGATTAGAAGAAAGAGGGAATAGTTCTGTAAGTATGATTAGAAGAGCAGATGGAATAGCTCTGTAAGTATGATTAGAAGAGAGAGGGAATAGTTCTGTATGTATGATTAGAAGAGAGAGGGAATAGTTCTGTAAGTATGATTAGAAGAGAGAGGGAATAGTTCTGTAAGTATGATTAGAAGAGCAGACGGAATAACTCTGTATGTATGATTAGAAGAGCAGACGGAATAGTTCTGTAAGTATGATTAGAAGAGAGAGGGAATAGTTCTGTAAGTATGATTAGAAGAGAGAGGAATAGTCCTGTAAGTATTGCATTAGAAGAGAGAGGGAATAGTTCTGTAAGTATGATTAGAAGAGAGAGGGAATAGTTCTGTAAGTATGATTAGAAGAGAGAGGGAATAGTTCTGTAAGTATGATTAGAAGAGAGAGGGAATAGTTCTGTAAGTATTGCATTAGAAGAGAGAGGGAATAGTTCTGTAAGTATTGCATCAGATTCATGTAGTATACTAATGGCTTGGATAAACCAATAGAATGCAGAATACAAGATATTTGGAGAAATATAGTTTTCCTGTACCTTAAACTGGGACAAGCAGCAAAGTTACCTTTGCAATGATATTAGTGAAGCCTGCCAGTGAGATCAACATATAAGCAACACATTGTCTTAAAGCAATCAAAGATCCTCTTGTCTTAATTTTAATTTTAAATGCACAGTCAATATAGAAATGTATTCATTTCACATGCACATCATTCCACCACTTATAGTCATCTGGCAGTAAGTACTGTAGTCATAAGCATAAACACATGCACACGCAATGAAATCTTATGATAAAACTACAAAATCATTCAAAACTTTGTCACAGTCTTTGCAGATGCTCAGTTGAGCCACGGTGCAGATATAACACAGTTTGGATTTTTAATTGAGATGTTTTTTCCTCACTAGGACTTGGATTATTTATTATATTAGGTAACAAGTGAAACACTTCAAGCCATAGTTATCATGGAGGTTAGTTAATTTACATATAGACATTTCCTCCATTTACACCCTGCACACCAAACCACTTGAGATGTCATTCAAAATATCAATGATGGAGTGTGAATAAGTGATAAAGGGGACACACAATATCGTTAACTGTAACTTGCTGCAGCAATGGAGGATAAAAACATACATGAATTTACACTTCATTATTCATAAATAATAGTCTAAATTTGCCAGGGAAACAGGCTAGCTGGGAACTCCCTCCTTTATCGGTTCTGTCATTGACATTATATGCAACTAAATGCATATACATGCTATAAATCTTCAAGACCTGCTAAAGGAGAACATTGTTGGTTTTGGGATCAGACCAGTAAATCATTTTCTGTATACTTCAGGGTTAACATTTGAGAAAATATCTTTTTTTGTTCACTAGACTGTCCCAGGATGGTCCAACCTTTTTAACACTATGGGCCATATGGGCCTAAAATATAAAGATCATGGACCATACATGATATATACTACTATAATGATACTATAATTATAGAACTGACATCATGGCCTGTACTTGACCACTTTTAACCAGTACAAGCTGCATGTACTTTTAATTCAAGTAAGCAAAACTTAATGAATGATATCAATTTTGTGCATTACTTGTTTGTGGAGATAAATGTCACTAAGCATCATACCAATTAAAGTATGATAAATTTTGCTCCTGGTAGGCACAGGGTAATTTAAACCTGTTGTAATCAGGTATGCGCACTTGCAAAATCTTAGTATAAAATTAAAATCACTGACCAGAGTCTCAGAAAATGAGAAAAGAAATATTCCATGCTGATTTTACAGCCAATGGCCAAATCTTCAAATAATAAAAATAAATTAGAAAATAAAATTTCCATGCTGATTTTACAGCAAATTGCCAAATCTTAAAATAAATTAGAAAAATTCCATGCTGATTTTACAGCCAATTGCCAAATCTTCAAATAATAAATACATGTCTATCCAGTGTTCCACACTCTTAGACTGGTATTCTGCTAAATGAATGACAAAAGTTCAGATTCTGTTCTGCTTTTTGAGTGAAGATGGCACCTTGATTACTATTCTACTCTTTGTAAAGAAGAGTGCTTCAAATATGTGTCCAGTTTCATACATGCAACAAAATAAGGATTCCTTAACAGGCTTTCAGTAGTTCCTAATTTCAGATTTCCCTCTGATTCACTTTGTATTTTATGAAAAATGGATAATATCTTGTCTATCAGATACAGGACATCTATGCTCAGCTTCCAAGGAACCTCCAGTTCAAGTTCCTCTTGCTGGGTTTGTAAGGTTGCAATGGTCGCAAATAATCTTCCAAATTATGTTCACTCCATGGAGGAAATTCCAGACTTGGATTCGAGATGTCACCAGTTACAAATGAAGGAGACACCAAAAATCTAATCCTGGAGGACTAAATTATAATGACATGGCTTAGATCCAAACATCTGCTGTCAGGTTTCACCACTGTCAATTAAAATGAAAATAAAGATTGATTTAGATTTTAAAAAGCAGTGAATATTACATGATGTATGCTTTTATAAATAATTTACATTAAAAAAAATTACTATCTTGTAAATATACTGTTAAATGTTTTATTTTATCTAGGGATTGAACTGAATTTATTTGCATGAAATACAAATGATGCATTGATGCACAATGCTGTCTCAGGACTTCAAATTGCAACCCACCTGCACATGCTTAGAATGTACCTGCAGAATCTGCAGCTGATGTGGTCAGCATTTGCAACTTAGCAGCAAAGCTTGAGGGGTTGTGTCGTTGCACATTTGGCACAACATCTGCTTTTGGTTTTGTGCTCACAGCCGAAATTATCATGCCAATTCTTTGACAAATACAGCCATATTGGTGCTTTGGGCAGAAGTCACATGACTAGTACAAGTCTAGCCAGACAAAGATACATGTCTGGCTTTAGTTGTAATTTGCTGACCTAAGCTAACCTGTTTGAGCTTCCCAACATGTGCCTTGCTTGACCTAGCACAAGCTTAGAGGATGAAGATGCATACTGCTAATGCACTCATTTCCCCATCAAAACTGTAATGGAAGACATGCTGAAATCATATGCAACATTGTCTTTTCAGTTACAATCAACGTTCCCTCTAAGCAAATGGTAGATGTGCGCACAGTGCTTGCTGCATTGTGCAAGCATTATGGAGATGAGCAAACTTTAATGATGGATTGGTAATTCAGCTGCACGGGGATGTCTGAGTAGATGCCCACGCGTGTGTGCATGCAACTTAGAGGGAACATTGGTTACACTAGTTTTTCTATCATTCAAACCCATCCCATCTGGTATCTATGTTAGGCAGTTTACATTCTCCATTGTTTTGAAATTCAAAGTCCAGTTATACTTGCAAAATTTGGGAAATAGCATGCAACACTTTGCCACTGTAAAGGTGCATCCTAATCTGTGAAAAATATTGCATATGCTGTATATTTGGCTTTTTTTTCTTCTTAAAATTGTGTTCCCAAGCTGATCACATCTGAATGTAACCCGATGATGGTTCTGATCAGTCAAGTGACCAATGTCATTTCATGGGATCAGGAGACACTTATGGGGGAAGTGAAATCTTGGTCAGTTTTATTGATTTTATTTCCCTTTTAGCAAGGGCTGGCTGATTTTTATCAAAGGCTCGAAAGACATGATGTCTGATCATCACCTTTTATTCCATTATTACTTGTAAGAACTCAGAAGACATGGGCTTAATTTACTCTCCATATTATTCCAGCAAATGCAGGAATCAATTACTGCAACTGCTTGCTTTGTCCAGTTTGTCCAGTCAGTTGTTCTTGAATGATAATGGATCTGCCATCACTCTTGATTTTTGTACTGGTGGACCATTTCTGGTAAGGTTTTGGTTTTTTCTCTAATGTGTTGATAGAACACATAAAAATAACGTGTTTAAAGTTTAAGAATAAAACGCTTGTAATTTTCAACAGTGGTAGATTTCAGATAATTAAGCAGTATATGCAGTTCACAGTCACTAAAATGGTATTTTTGGTCTACCACAGGTAGAATTATGCGTATGAAACTCCTAATCAAGAGTACACTCACAAGGCTTATGTTAATCAAGAGTACACTCACAAGGCTTATGTTAATCAAGAGTACACTCACAAGGCTTATGTTAATCAAGAGTACACTCACAAGGCTTATGTTAATCAAGAGTACACTCACAAGGCTTATGTTAATCAAGAGTACACTCACAAGGCTTATGTTAATCAAGAGTACACTCACAAGGCTTATGTTAATCAAGAGTACACTCACAAGGCTTATGTTAATCAAGAGTACACTCACAAGGCTTATGTTAATCAAGAGTACACTCACAAGGCTTATGTTAATCAAGAGTACACTCACAAGGCTTATGTTAATCAAGAGTACACTCACAAGGCTTATGTTAATCAAGAGTACACTCACAAGGCTTATGTTAATCAAGAGTACACTCACAAGGCTTATGTTAATCAAGAGTACACTCACAAGGCTTATGCTAATCAAGAGTACACTCACAAGGCTTATGCTAATCAAGAGTACACTCACAAGGCTTATGTTAATCAAGAGTACACTCACAAGGCTTATGTTAATCAAGAGTACACTCACAAGGCTTATGTTAATCAAGAGTACACTCACAAGGCTTATGTTAATCAAGAGTACACTCACAAGGCTTATGTTAATCAAGAGTACACTCACAAGACTTATGTTAATCAAGAGTACACTCACAAGACTTATGTTAATCAAGAGTACACTCACAAGGCTTATGTTAATCAAGAGTACACTCACTAGACTTATGTTAATCAAGAGTACACTCACAAGGCTTATGTTAATCAAGAGTACACTCACAAGGCTTATGTTAATCAAGAGTACACTCACAAGGCTTATGTTAATCAAGAGTACACTCACAAGGCTTATGTTAATCAAGAGTACACTCAGAAGACTTATGTTAATCAAGAGTACACTCACAAGGCTTATGTTAATCAAGAGTACACTCACAAGGCTTATGTTAATCAAGAGTACACTCACAAGGCTTATGTTAATCAAGAGTACACTCACAAGGCTTATGTTAATCAAGAGTACACTCACAAGGCTTATGTTAATCAAGAGTACACTCACAAGGCTTATGTTAATCAAGAGTACACTCACAAGGCTTATGTTAATCAAGAGTACACTCAGAAGACTTCATACAGAATATACCCAAAAGGCTTATATTTTCATACAGAATAAAATCTACACATTTTGTCTTCATACAGATTACAGTGAAGTTTTATTTTCACTGCTCACTAAAAGCCTTTCTTCATACAGACTACTGATTTCCAATAATCTGACTGGCTACAACTGTGACCATCTTGAAAATCATGTTCATTACTACTTCAGAATGCAGACATCATGGCAGTAAATTTTTTAATCTAAATTAAAAAATACAAATCACACACACACACCTTAATAAAAAAGATAATAATAATGATATTACTGTCAATTGATGCTGGAACTTAATTGTGACTGAAACCTATACATACATCTAGTTGTATTGTTTTATTCTGCATATGTAGCAAATTGAAATAAATAATCAAGAAGTTTAGACTTGGAAGTTAACTGAGAGAGATTTAGATCCATCAAGTTAAAGAAATTCTATATAATAGTTTTAACATTGCGAATTTGAGAGAATTGACAATAGTTTTTTTTGTGTGCTGTTTTTGAAGTAATTGGTTCAGACTGTAAAAAATATTGAAGACTCAAACCATAATTTTACTATCAGAGGTTTAGAAATGGAACAATAATGAAAGCACCTCTCCAGGCTCTATTATAAGAGGATTCAAAGATATACATACTTTAGCTCCCCCCTCTGTCTTGCTCCACACACACTTTTAGCAGCTTAAATTTTTAAACCTTTTTGTCTTATATAAGCTCTATTGGTCATAGATCAGAAAAGCTTATGGGATGGTCTGTTTTCTGTCCATCTGTCAGCACAAGTCTGAAAATGGTTCCAGTCATACATCCTATTTGGTGGCCATGTTGACAATCTTAAAACCCTTTGTTGTCATTTTTAGCCAGGAATGGATTATCATTATGACGGGTTTTTCACCAAATCATAAATAAAAATGATACTAGTAATACATCCAACATGGCCACCACAATGACTTACAAACATTCTTGTTGTCTGAGTACTGTCATAATAAATGACTGGATGATTGTTCTGATATGGTGAGTCAAACACTTCTAATGATATCTACTTTGTCATGAAAATGGTGTTAAGCTGACATCCACTATGTGTACCACAGCAGCACGTTTCAAACTGTTGTTATTGCTAAGGGAATATTATAGACGGTTGCAACACGCAACTGTTAAAAAAGAAAGTTACTGACTTGTCCTATATTTCTGAAAATTCTTGTTGCCTAATATTATTACTTATATATTACTTCCTTAAAGGGACTCATTTTAAATACATGTTAGAGAAAATTGCCATCATTCACCTTTTATTTTGTGATAGGAGATATTTACAGTTACTTTTTTTTCAAAGTGTTTAGGACTTCTTATAGATTTAGCCGTTTTTATCCTCACATATTTATCAACTTTTTTTTGCCTTTATATTGAAGAATTATCAGCTTTTCAAAGTTTTTCCTGTTATATTTCTCAAACCATATTTTTAAATGGTTCTTTATAGCCTTGATAGTGCTGATGTGCTTTTGCTATCAAAGATTATCAGGGATTGAAAAATTTCTTAAGCCTGAGGTCAAGAACTCGCTTTTGTGATCTTTGTACCCAGCTTAATAATTCCATATGAACTTACCGGGTAGTCGCAAATTAAATTGTAATGTGTATATTAAAACCATGTAGATGAAGATACAGGTAGAATAAAGCAAATAAAGAATGTCAATGAAGATACAGGTAGAATTGAGCAATTAAATAATGTAGATGAAGATACAGGTAGAAATGAACAATTAAATTTGTAGATGAAGATATAGGTTGAAATGAAGGAATATAACAGGAAAACATATTTAGCATTGTAACTACATTCTGCAGAGAGTCATAGGACCAGACAAGTTTAGAAGTCTGAGACACACGAATCTAGAATAAAATTGAATTCCCTAAAACATAACCAAAAATGAACGGTACTTAGTTGGTATGCCCATACTTTTTCATGGATAAACCCCTCTCCATTTTACAATATTTGGAAAATATTTACTAAAGATGTTTTTGTCAGATGCAAAGCCCAGGTCCTGCTTTCTGACAAATTTATTAAGCTGACAATGTGGACTTGTAATAGTGTAAATCATTTGAGGTTTAAGATCTGTGTAAGTGATAGGTTTGGGAACAGATGCTAAAAGCTGTTACTGTATTGAGAGGCATGCTAGAGCACAGTGGAACAATTGATTTCTTCAGCAGACCCATTGTAAGGTTCATTGCTCCACCACTGTTGATTTTACAAAACATTTCCTCTTTGTTATCTTCTTGAAATCATACAAAAAGCATGATTAGAACTGAACACTCCATGTCAGTAGAAAATCAAACAGATCTGATAAATGTCTCAGTTTGTGAAAAGAATATATGCAGGCTGGGCCAGGTTTGGGTACAGTGTAAAATGCATGCTGTACATGCAGGTGAAAGAGGTAGATTTTAAGGGTTATCTTTCATAATGTGGATTTACCTGATGCAACCATTGGCAATTGATGAACAGGATTCAGGATGCATAAGGTGAGTTCACTAGACTATATATCATTGGAAGTTCATAACAGAGATTACAAAAATAATAGAGAACTTATTTTTTTTTTTGCTTGTACACAAAGTCATTCTTCAAGTTACAAGACAGTGAAAAATTTGTATTGCACACATTTGAAATGCTAAGGAGCTTACTTAATTTCAGGCCATCATTCAGTTGTCTCTCCATCAGCAGGCAAAACTTGCTGTGTGTTCTAACTTACAACTCAGACTGCAAACATCTGACATAACTTAATGTGCCTTCAAATCAGGGTTTGTATTTTTTTTTTAAAATACTGATTATTTCTAACAAACTGTACAGACGCAGATCTGCTGGTGCATTGTGCAATGGCAGATCTAGATCATTGCAGTTTGCAGTAGGTCTTATCTATCTTGTAAGTGACTATATACGGTAAGCCAACAAATTAATTGGGATTTAACTGTATTGTGCTGTAGTAATGATGGATTTCAGGACTTCTAACAATTTGGTTTTTCTCATTAATGCTGTGGAACAAAAAATAAGATCAGGTCCCATTGCTTTCCTATATATCATATAAATCCTTGTAAAATTAAAAAACATTTCTACCTTTTCCAGTATTCCTTTAATATCCTAATGTTTAAATGGTGAAGCACATGCCAATATATTTTTTTTAAACTTTGTTTTTTCAGGAAAAAAGAATTCATCCTAACGGATGTACTAAACATGAAAGAGAAAAGAAGCTGCAATGGATTACATACATCTAAATTAATATTTCAGTTTAATTTATTGGCTAATTTTTATCTTGAAGTCCTTGACTAATGTGGTATTCAGTTTGGTAATATCAGACTGTCATTAGACCTACCATATGTACTCGCTTGTAAGTCAAATCTAACAGCAAACTACAAGTACAGACCCAGATCAGCCTAATGCACAAGAACATCTGGGTGTATGCAGATAGTTAGTAATCAGTAGAACAAACATTATTGTTTCTGATATGCCAGTACATTATTTGATGGCAGATCAGTGTCTTTCTTGTTTGCAGTCGGATCTAGACTTGTAATCCTTATCCCTTTAGTTTTTGAATCAAAAGAATTTGCTTTTAAGAGCTGTTTCCTGTAGTTATTTATTTCACACCTGGTAGTTGCATTGGGAGGGCAACACTCAAATTCTTCAATCAGAAAAGCAAGTGAGGTTTTTTGGCAGACTCTCAATTAGTCTTGTACCAATGTCAGTTTGTTAGACCCAATGTCAATTTGTAGCCCCAATGTCAATTAGTGTAGTCCCTAAGTTCATATGCAGACTGAATAATTGTATTCCATGTTTATACAAATCTTTATTTATTGTATCCTAGCAACAAATAATGTTCTATTACAGCACTATCAGAATAGGTAATTATCAGATATACTCTTAGAAAATGGGAACAACAGAAACAACATTAACCCTGATCTCAATGGCATAATACAGCAACAGATCATGGTCTTTGTTGTTTGTTCAACTGATTATCCCTAACAAAATGCATAGACCCAAATTTGCCATCTCATGCATCAGCACATCTGGGTCTCTGCAGTGCAGTTAGACTTGGCTTATAAGCTAGTACATATGGCACTCGTACTTGCTTAGTAGTAGTCTACTGCCCATTGGTCAGTGAATTCTTTTTACAAAGATTCTGTCAAAATAATTAATTAATAAATTTTAATTTATTTATTTCACACTAATCAGTAATTGTTATTGAACTCTGGTGTTGTGGCAACTTTGATTCCTAGGTCTCATTAGTTAAATTGTTAAAGGAAATGGTGGATGTGTTGCTTCGGGGACAATTCTGGACACTTGGCGTATATTTTGAGTTGGGTAAGCAAGTGCTCTTCCCAAGACCATGTTGAGGCAGTTTTACTGAGTTTTAGACACCATGACTGCTCCTAAAAAAATGGTTTTATTATGGTACATGTATAACTTTTTTGATTATCAATTTGTAACAAGAAGCAAAATAAATTACTTGTAAATAGAAGCACAATTAAGCATAAAAAACAAAAACTTCAAACAAGTAATTTTGCTGAAAACTTGGCACAGGAAATTATGGAATTCTCAACTTGCAGCCCTGATGGTTACTTCTAAGACTTCGTTTGTCAAAACTGCCTGTTGCACGTTCATTCTCAACATAAAAGCTGCAAGTAATACAATTTGCAAGTCTGTGTTTGAAACAGTAAATTTTTAAACTTTTTTCTCCAATATAGTATTCTGTTTTTACCGTATTGAAAACTCCTCCTGATTAGAAAGTCAAATGACATAAAGACTTTTTTTTTGATATTCAGTTGATCTTGAATGAATATGGTGCCAATCTGACAACCAGTATGACAACTACAGTGGCCATATTGAAATTCTCATTGCTGCTATTGCTGGATGGATGGTTGTATTGTTATGAGGTCATTCATTAAAAGGCTTCTTGTGGTATCTAGCTGCACTATAGAAAAAATGGTGCTGATCTGAGGTCCAATTAGTTGTTATGGTTGCCATCTTGAAAACCTTGTTATCACTACTCCTGATTAGAAAATTGTCTCCAAAAGATTTCTTAGGATGTCTTGTTAGTCCTAAATGAAAATGGTGCCAGTCTAATATGGCTGCCACAGTCACAAGCCAGCTTTCAGGAAATAATGTTACATGACCACTCATCTTGCATGGGGTTCTCACTAAAAGACTTCTTGTAATGCTCTGTTGATTCCAAATTAAAATGGTAATATCTGATGTCTAGTATGTGGCATCTAGACAATCATGGTTTTGCTAAATCTTTTATACGGAAAGTCATTTTATCATGGGGTTTTCATCAGAGTTCTTATTGTATCTAGTTGGTCATTAATGAAAATGACTAAGTCTCAATCATGGCTGTCATAATGGTTGTCTTGAAAATAATGTGATCTCTACTCCTGCAATAAAGATCAGAGTCATGTTTTCACCAATGGCAATAGACTTTTTACGGTACCTAGTTGGTCCTACATGAAAATGGTGCCAGGCTTACATGGCTGACTTGATGGCTGTCTTGAAAATCTTGATGTCATTTCTTCCCCTGAATGGATGATCATTATGTGATTGGGTTTTCACCAAAGATCTCTACGGATGTCTACTTTGTCTAATGATGTCTACTTTCTCTTAAAGGAAATGTTGATAATCTGTGGTACAGTATAGGGTATAACGGTACCAATTGTGCAAGTCCAGGTGGATGGAGCTTAAGGTGTAGGGAACCTTGCATTCAGAAACAAACAACAACACTAGCTATGATTGGTGGATTATGTAAGAGTTGTACTTTCTGTTAGGCATTAAAAAAAGTTTATCCTCTTGGCAACATGTGAATTTATGCTAATTCCTATATAGATCATATTTTTTATTTTTTATGATTTTTTGAAAATGTGATTCACATGACTGAAAATATGTATGTTGTGACTAGATAACTCATACCCCTGTCTAGTACCAGCAGAGTTATCTCACTTATATGCAGTGGAGTACCTGGTTCTGTCATTGTCAAATTGACAATCTAACAGTGTGACATGCATGCTGAAATAGGATAGAAAATATATTTATTTCACAAAACATTAGCATTGAGGTCTATGGTAAAACAATTGGTATCGTGAGACCATATCTACAACAGCAGCTGATTTTAAAAAAAAATTTATTGGTGAAGAATATAAAGACAGTTTCAACACTCAGCATTTAAAAGGAAGAAATGGTCTCATCTGCAATTTCTAGAAAAAAAATTTTTTTCCAATAGAACATCATCTGTTACTTTCAAGGTAAATGAAATACAGGCAGAATAAAAAGAGGGAGGGGGTGTTAAGTAAAATTGTTAGGAGTAAACCCCAAATCTGCCAATAAATAAATAAATATGAAATGGCATATCTGGAATTCTGCATTTTACAATTTATAAAATTTGATGTGTTGGTAACTGCAGAATTACACATTCATGGTTTACAAGAAGCTTTACTGTGGAACAATTATCGACGAACGTTAGTTCTCTTAATGAATTCCAGGGCTCAAAATTATAAATTAGTGGTAGCCCAAGGGTAGTAAATCTTAATGCATCTGTCATTAGTTTTTGGCTGTTAATGTTGAGGATTTGGCAGGACTTGTAAATTTCTCAACCCCCTAGTCATTCTAGAAAGAAATTTATGTTAAATTCTTGGCCTGCAGATTTACTAATGAATTTAGATGTTTATGGAATGCCAAGATTATTAATTGATCTTTTAAATGAATTAAGAGACAAAATCCATTTTAATGCATTTGTATGTAATATGTGTGAAGTTACCTGGTTCACCTGTAGATAGGTATTATGCAGTATACATACACCTGTATTATGCAGTATACCTACACCTGTACAATATGCAGTATACCTACACCTGTATTATGCAGTATACCTACACCTGTACAATATGCAGTATACCTACACCTGTATTATGCAGTATACCTACACCTGTACAATATGCAGTATACATACACCTGTATTATGCAGTATACCTACACCTGTACAATATGCAGTATACATACACTTGTATTATGCAGTATACCTACACCTGTACTATATGCAGTATACCTACACATGTACAATATGCAGTATACCTACACCTGTCCTAAAACTTTGATTTACATTGACAAATCCAGTCTTTTTATTGGTCAGAATATTTTGGAGTGAGAGTTACGTCCTAGAGAAAAAGTTTGGTGGAGCAGCCTGATTGATTACTATTTAATTTACAGTAATTAATGAGACATTTTGATTGGATGCATAAATACCATAACCAGATGTTTTATGATCCTGCACATGAAAACAATGAAATATAAACAAAACAAGTTTATGATATTTCAAGCTATTAACTTTTTTCCACATATTTGTGTCTGAAATACTTGTGTCTTGAATGAAAACTTGGGTAAGGGGTTCCTTCAGAATGTCATTTGTGGAAGAACTTTAAACTTGGAATCAATGCTGTTCTGTTATTTTTACATCAAGCACATCTTGCATAGGGATAAACAGTGACCCCAATGTGGCCATTATGTAATGAAAGAACTAGGCATTACCATTAATATTTGGGTATGTTTTATATAGGGATAAGTACAGTATTAACCCAAATATGCCAACACTGGTGTCACAGTGGTTAGCATCTCAGACTTGCAACTAAGAGGGTTCTGGTTTGAATCCTACCATCAGACTAGCCTGGGTCAGCTACTGTGGTGTGTCCTTAAAGGGCAAGGTACTCCAAATGTCTTGGCTCAAAAGAACCTACTTTCTTTGCTGTGCCATAAAGCACCAAACCAAAATCTGGATCTAAGCCATTCACATTTGGATATATTTTATAAATAGATATACACAGCATTAACATTTGTGCCAACGCTTCAGGTAATAAAGTATGTTTGGTTCTGGTCACTCACCCAATCCATATTTTCCTGCCAACTCTACATTTTTTACGGAAAAACAATTTGAAGAAGAAAACAAAAAGTTAGGAGAATAAAAGTTAAGAGGGATATAACTACAATAAAGTTATACATTGAATGCAAAAGATGCTTATTTTCTAGTTGATAATTCAATTAAATTCATTTGGACCAAAACAAAACAAACAAAAGCGTTTGTACCAACCTACCTACCCTATTGTTTAAAAAAATTGTAAACAAAATCACGTATATTTTTTTATATGGCCTAATACGTAACCTGAGTGTAGGCCATTTTCATTTAGGTATGTTTTATAAAGGGATATATATGGTATGGAGCCTAATGTGCCTTCACTTTATTTACATAATGACAATTGTTACAGTCTATTCTAATTTAGGTTTGTTTTATAAAGGGATATATATGGTATGGAGCCTAATGTGCCTTCACTTTATTTACATAATGACAATTGTTACAGTCTATTCTAATTTAGGTTTGTTTTATATATGTATAAATACAGTAAATTAGATCAGTACAATTTTCACAGTAGTTGTACCTTTACCCCCCCCCCCCAAAAACAGTAAAAAAAACAAAAAACATTTTAAAATCTATTAACACTCAAACTGCAAGTATAATCTGATAAGAGAACAGTTATAGCTGGAATCTGCCAGCATTTCGTTGACATAATCTTTAATTTATGTTAAATGGAGTGCACAAAAGGGACTAAAATATTGATCAATTTAAATGCAGTTCTTGTTCTAACTGGTAAATTTCAGAGTAACTTGAACAAAGCCGATTAGTCATAAAATGTATAGAAAGAAAAGTAAAGTTGATGAAATGTTGTAACGTGCATACTTAAGCTTGTATGTTTGAGACGTATTTAGTTATTTGCATAAGACAGACACACGTATCACACTCATGCTGGAAGTGTTCACAAATGTGCATATTTCAGTTAATATTAGTTTTAAAATACACTAAATAAATAATGCCTAAATTAACTTTGGTTAACATAATTAAAATGCCTGAATGTAATCAAGCCATTTAGTGTAATGGTTTTACTATGATTATGGCATTTACTATTGTATATCTATGTGTACATTTGGGTTGCTGTTGTATTCTATCGATTTGTATGCACTCTATGCAGGATATTTATATTCATGGACACATTTATAGTTTTAAACCGGACAATCAATTCAATAACATGTCCAGACCCATCATCTTCAAAACTAATTTAAAATCAGTACAATTTTTGCTTTCTTTTGCACGTTTGCATAAATTTGTTGTTTGATGTGCCAAATTAAACTCTGTAAATTAATTTGTTCATTAAATTTGTTTTAACTGCATAGTTAAAAAGATGGACATTATGTTTGGAAAGTGGTCATGCATCATAATGACAGATTCGCTTTTTCTTCCATAATTAAAACACCCCACACAAATGTAGTTTTGTGAATGCAACAGTACAGATCAGGGATCCCAAAATTCAAATAGCTCTTGCTATGTGCATTACAGGGATCCCAAAATACAAATGATCAGGGGTCCCAAAAACCTAATGGCTCTTGCTATGATCAAGGGTCCCAAAATCCTAATGGCTCTTGCTATAATAAAGGGTCCCAAAATCCTAATGGCTCTTGCTATGATAAAGGGTCCCAAAATCCTAATGGTTCTTGCTATGATAAAGGGTCCCAAAATTCTAATGGTTCTTGCATTGATCAGGGGTCCCAACATCCTAATGTCTTTTGCTGGAGGTGATTTCTAGAAAGTAATTGTGGGGCAGCTAGATATACCTCTCCCTCGAACAAGTTGCACACAATGAGGTGCACAAACATAGATTACACTATAAGCTAGGGTGCGAGTTACTGAGAAACCTCCAGAAATAGAAAAATCGTTTTGACATAGAGAAAACCGGGGTGGGGCAGTGTTAGGGAACTGGGCTGTTTAATGACTGAATCCTCATTTTACAATCAAGTCAATAATAATTTTTAATAAAGTGCTTTTTGTAATGAAGTTGTTGGTTATTCTGTTTATTTCTAAAATTTGCAATGTGTGAAAGATCATTCCAACTGTTTTCAACAACCAGTCTGTGTATTACATCACTGTCTGTTGTGTTCTTGATGAGTCTGGTTCCTGTAGTGGTGTTTAATAGTATCCTGCAAAATTGGGAAATCAAAAAATAGGGAACTAGACTAACGGTTGATACACCACCAAACAAGATTCCTTTTTTCAAAAGCAAGCAACGTTTATTCCATTAGACAATTGTCTACATAAAAACACAATTTTTCTATTGTTCAATTAGTGCAATAATGCTGTCTTGATTTCATTGGAAGTAATAGTGAAACTTCTTATCATCCTTGACATTATCTCTTAAGTGCCAATTCAATATATCTCTGACAATTGCTTGGCCACAACAGTCTATATCTGTGAAATCAGGCTCTTTATTTTATGAAGTATTCATTTCACTTAGCTGCCTTGCTATCTTTGATCACAGTTATGAAAGAGTCTGTTAATTTAAGGTTGTTTATGTCACATACACAATAACATTTATGACAGTGTTCGATTGATCAAATAAAGTGAGTTCACCAAATATACTGGGGCCACTAGATTTTAAGTTTGCAGGATTTTCATGCCTTTTAAATTTTCTTTTATTCTACCTCCTTTATTTGATTCATTTGACATAATTAAAATGATTGTACAAAGGAAGCCAGGCTAGCATTTAATTCAGTGCAACAATACTTGTGCAAGTCTGAGTTGTCAAAACATGGTCGGCACTTAGGTTCACAGAGAAATGTTCACAAACATAGCTGTTACTGTAGATTGATGCATTTTACATTTAATTACAAGAGGACACATTGCATTTATGCTGATCACACTTAAAGAAGCTAAAAGATAGAACTAGAACACAAATTTGAATTGAATTTTGTTTATATTGAGTTTGAATTTATTTATTAAAGTACTGCCTCCACTCAGCATAGGTGAAATTTTTGTTGATTGAAATTACCTTACAGATCATTAATTGTGGTGTACTAGGAATGTTGTTTGGAAAGAAAATGTAACAAATTGTATGATTTATTTTTAAATGTGATAATTCTAATGTTGATTAAATTTTTTTTACCATTTTTGATGATAAAACAAACGAGATAACAGAGTTTCCACTACCACTAACAATTTTGATCACGATTTACTTCAAGTTCAATACAAATAGGGATCAATTTTGGGGGTATTTTCTTTTGAAAAATGGGATCTATGCCTGACCCCACTTTAAAAGCAGGTTCACAACTTATCAGGGTGCAAGTTATCGAGAGAGTGGTATATCGTAAAATTCGGTGTGCACCTTTCAAAGGAGGTCTAATGATAAGATATAACAAAAATGAAATAAGCGATATACTTGATTATTAAATGTACCAGTAAATGTTTCATTTTCATTTTTGGATTAATTGTTGCTTTTGAGCTCGAGTGTTATTCTTCCATGCTTCACTAGTTTTCCCTAGAGTAATCATTTTATCAATTTTTTCTCTCAGAAGACTGTGTTTTTTAATAGAATTTCACTGAATAAGTTTTTTATTTTACTCTGCTGTTTTTCAAAATTAAAACAAAATTTATGTAAATTGACAACAAGCAGACTGCAACTTAAAGATACCTAACTCTTTATTGAAAAGCATTTTCAACCAAATTGAGTGTTGACGTTTTCTTTAATAAGGTTCTCTGAAGTTCTGGTTCTTATCTTCTGTTTTTCTTAATTATCTTATTTTGTTACTTATCTTTTACTTATTTACTTAGTTTAATTTTTTTTAACCTTCCTCAGATATTTATTGATTAGAATATGGCTATAGAAAAAAGGGTGGACAAAACTTAAGCTTGTGACCTGGTTTCATCTGCTTATTTACATCATGTGGTGTGGATTTGAAAATCACTATGCCCTGGAAGAAGTTGCCGGAACTGCTCTAGAACCTTCATTTTTGTAATACATTGGTATCATTTTTTGATTATATTTTTTAGCTTGATAAGATTTTAGTCCCTTCATACCACAGTCCAAGTTACTATTCTCTTTTACCAAATATAGTTTGTATCTTTAAAAACATTTTAAAAAAACTATACGGTCTTGCTAATATTAGTAACAACAGATAGATCCACCCACTTTTCATAATATTTTTATATATCAAGGGAGAAAATACAATTTCAGGTAAATAATTCCACCTAATAACAGTTATCTCCCTTGGATATTCACTGACTGTGAGGCAATACATGTAGTATGAAATGCATTTAAATGAAATATCAATAGTTTCTCAAATAATATTTCAAATGGTATCAGAAGTTCTCTTGTGAAATAAAGAAAAGATAATTTAGAAGAATTATTAAGATTATTTAGGTCCTGGTAATATCAAGAGCCATGAATAGAAATATATGCTGTAATAAAATCTTTCATCTGATCTTATGTAAATTAGTCACAAGTATTCACTGTGATTCTCTAGCAGAGTGAAATAACAATTATAGTTGTAATCCCTGAGTATCAGGTTTTATCAGAATATGTAGAGTTGTTTCCCCTTATAAAGGATTAATTTTCCTGCAGCATTTGGAGATGCAATTTATTATTCTTCAATTTACTACTCTTCTTAAGATCTATGTCTTGAGCTCTATATATATATATATATATATATATATATATATATATATATATATATATATATTATTTTAGAACAGATCTGAATGGCAAATAAAACTTGTGGCAGTTAGGTGAATTTTAGGTGAATTTTAAAATCATTTGCACAGTTAAGCAATTGCTGAATTCCAAGCTGATCAGTATTTACAGTACATTTAAAGGATGTTAATTTGAGAATATTGCCAACTTAATTCATTGAAAGTAACTTTATTCATTGAAAGTAACTTTATTCATTGAAAGTCCCTATTTCATTGAAAGACCATATTTCATTGAAAGTTGATGAAAGTTAGTTTTCTAATTGTTTTGATCAAGCTCATACAAGTACTTTACTCATTTATCAATACTAATAAACACTTGGCAGAGATGAGCAGAATGGTCACAGTGTGTAATTACTTAACTTAGTGTTAAAATGGGAACAAAACAAATTCAGGACAATACACCTTTACACAGCTAAATAAGATCATTAACATCATTAACTTTTCTATTTCAGTAATTTGATAACTGAATCTTTGAATAATTTATTTGATATTCAGAAAAAGTTCATTCATTAATGTTAAAAGGAATTGTTGTTACATTCTGCAGTGTGTTTTCTATTTATCTTATACATAACAAAAGGCCTTTAGGTATTTAAGATTCTTAAGATACTTAATTAAATGCAAAGATACTTACGCTTTTCTGACAATCGTATACTCATGGTTCCCACTATGAAAACGAAGTCATATGGACAATGTTCTTTTGCATACCAGGGCCCAGCAATGTAGAATGAATTGCCCATTGAAATTAGACACAAACACACAGTGTTCCCTTTTAAGAGTGCTCTTAAAACTCGCCTTTTTTGACTGCAGGAACGAACTTAGAGACCAAATAATGTTTTGTATCTTATGTTTTCAGCATGTTTTAATGTTTTCCAATTTCATTGTTTTTGTCATTTGTTTTTCTGTAGTGTAGTCATATCATTATAGATGGTGTAAAGTGCTTAGAGCTTCTAAAGATTAGGTGCTATACAAAGTCCTCATTATTATTATTATTAAATGTAAAATGTCAAACATATCAATATTTAATATATAAAATTATTTGGAAAAGTCTTTTTCATGAAGGAAATAAAAGTACAGATTATTTATTTATTTATAACTTATTATGTATAATTTATTTATGTAAAATTTATTTATAATTTATTTGTGTAAAATTTATTTATAATTGATTTATGTGCAATTTATTTATAATTTTTTGGTATAATTTATTCATAATTGATTTATGTATATTGTATTTATAATTTATACTCGATTTATGTACAATTTATTTATATTTTTTTGGGTATAATTTATTTATAATTTATTTATGTATAATTTATTAATCTTAGGAGAGTAAAATTATGTTAGGAATGTGAGGAGCTTTACAGTGACTAAGTTTGGGTCAACTTTAGGTCATTCTTTTTTAATTCACTTGTAATGATGTATAAATGTCAGAACACACAAATTTTAAAACTTAGTTTGTTGGATAACTATATCATGTATCTGTACAGTGTGTAGGTTGATTCATGTAGACAGTGTGTCACATTACACTGTTCCAATCCAAATTGTAGGTTGATTCATGTATACAGTGTGTCAGATTACACTGTTCCAATCCAAATGTTATGTTGATTCATGTAGACTCTGTCAGATTACACTGTTTAATTAAATAAATCCAAATTGTAGGTTGATTCTGTATACAGTGTCAGATTACACTGTTCCAATCCAAATGTCTTGTTGATCTATCAGTACAGTACATCAGATTACACTGTTCCAATCCAAATGTCTTGTTGATCTATCAGTACAGTACATCAGATTACACTGTTCCAATCCAAATGGTATGTTGATTCATGTATACAGTGTCAGGTTACACTGTTCCAATCCAAATGGTATGTGTATTCATGTATACAGTGTGAGATTACACTGTTCTAAGCCAAATGGTATGTTCATTCATGTATACAGTGTGAGATTACACTGTTCTAAGCCAAATGTCTTGTTGATCTATCAGTACAGTACATCAGATTACACTGTTCTAAGCCAAATGGTATGTGTATTCATGTATACAGTGTCAGATTACACTGTTCCAATCCAAATGGTATGTGTATTCATGTATATAGTGAAACCAACTTCTTGGGAACTATTTACTGCATACCTCATCATATTTAAATTTGTATTTCTAAATCAATAACTTTCATTATTGTCATGTACAAGCTTAGATTTCCTTCTTTGTTGTATATTCAGCAAAAAGAGTGAGATATTTGAAAATAATCCATTATCAAACAGTTGTTGAGGGGCATCGTGTGGCTGAGTGGTCGAAAGCACTCTCCATCATGGATCACTGCCATCTCACCTCTGTCTGTGTGGGTTCGAGTCTCAGATTCAGCCAGTGCGGGTATGTGAGAAAGCTTGCCAGTAGCTTCTTGTGGGTGGGTGGTTCTTTTTTGGGGGGGATTTCCGGGATCTTCCTCCACCATTAATACTGGCCGCTATGTATATCCGATCTTGTGCTGAAAAATGGCATTAAACCCTTGAACAGCAGCAGCCAGCTGTTTTCCATTTATGTTTTAAAAGAGAGAGAGAGAGAGAGAGAGAGAGAGAGAGAGAGAGAGAGAGAGAGAGAGAGAAGAAGACAAAAAGCATGCCATAAATAGAATGCTGTACTCCATTATGTCTATAATAAGAATGAATGATAGGTTATAGTTTGTTCCACATAGCATCACAAATGTGAGCCTGTAACTATGTAAATTTTCAGGTTGGCTTCATTAAATGTTGCTAAAAAAAAATTAATTTCACACAAAGTTTTTAAAATGAATTAAGTGTTTAGTTACATTTAATAATGTGGGGACCCCGATTGGCCGAGTAGTCTAAAGCGCTCACCATTATGGATCACTGCCATCTCACCTCTGTCTGCATGGGTTTGAGTCTCAGGCTCAGCTAATGTGGGTATGTGAGAAAGATTCCTGGTAGCTTCTCGTGTGTCAATGGTTCTTTCCGGGGTTTTCATGGGTTCTTCCTCCACCAATAATACTGGCCGCCATGTATAGCCTATCTTGTGCTGAAAAATGGCATTAAACCCTACAACAACAACAACATTTAATGATGCGGAAAATTTGCTGATAAGCTAATATATTTTATGCTATGTGGAAAGAACTATAGTCCATTGCTGTTGGAGAGGGGATATGTCACACTTTTCTTATGGCACATTGTTCATAATTTAATATTTTAATACATTTTACATACAATTCATTATGTAATTATTACATTTTACATACAATTCATTATGTAATTATTACATTTTACATGCAATTCATTATGTAATTATTACATTTTACATACAATTCATTATGTAATTATTACATTTACATTGGCTGATTTATGAACCAATTTAAAAAGTACAAACATGTGTAACTTAGTAAATTTCAATTAAATGTCATGATTTAAATCCAATGATGTCTGAGCTTCATGCAGAATTTTCACCACACCTTTTTAATTGCTGCATCTTGTCCGCATTTGCAAATGTGCATTACAGAAAAGTATATGTTGCTTGACTTGGTTTGTTGCTTGTCTAATTCTGGTTACATGTCTAGGTCTGGTGCTTGTCTAATTTTGGTTACATGTCTAGGTCTGGTGCTTGTCTAATTCTGGTTACATGTCCACGTCTGTTGCTTGTCTTGGTCTGGTGCTTGTCTTGGTTTGGTGCATGTCTAGGTCTGGTGCTTGTCAAGGTTTGGTGCTTGTCTTGGTTTGGTGCTTGTCTATGTCTGGTGCTTGTCTTGGTCTGATGCTTGTCTAGGTCTGGTGCTTGTCTTGGTTTGGTGCTTGTCTAGGTCTGGTTACATGTCTAGGTCTGGTGTTTGTCTTGGTTTGGTGCTTGTCTAGGTCTGGTGCTTGTCTTGGTTTGGTGCTTGTTTAGGTCTGGTTACATGTCTAGGTCTGGTGTTTGTCTTGGTCTGGTGCTTGACTAGGTCTGGGGCTTGTCTTGGTTTGGTGATTGTCTAGGTCTGGTTACATGTCTAGGTCTAGTGCTTGTCTTGGTTTGGTGCTTGTCTTGGTTTGGTGCTTGTCTAGGTCTGGTTACATGTCTACGTCTGGTGCTTGTATTGGTCTGGTGCTTGTCTTGGTTTGGTGCTTGTCTAGGTCTGGTGCTTGTCTTGGTTTGGTGCTTGTCTAGGTCTGGTGTTTGTCTTGGTTTGGTGCTTGTCTAGGTCTGGTGCTTGTCTAATTCTGGTTACATGTCTAGGTCTGGTGTTTGTCTAGGTCTGGTGCTTGTCTAATTCTGGTTACATGTCTAGGTCTGGTGTTTGTCTAGGTCTGGTGCTTGTCTAGGTCTGGTGCTTGTCTAATTCTGGTTACATGTCTAGGTCTGGTGCTTCTCTAGGTCTGGTGCTTCTCTAGGTCTGGTTACATGTCTAGGTCTGGTGTTTGTCTAGGTCTGGTGCTTGTCTAGGTCTGGTGCTTGTCTAGATCTAGTGCTTGTCTAGGTCTGGTGCTTGTCTAGGTCTGGTGCTTATCTTGGTTTGGTGCTTGTCTAATTCTGGTTACATGTCTAGGTCTTGTGTTTGTCTAGGTCTGATGCTTGTCTAGGTCTGCTGCTTATCTTGGGCTACATATAGTTTCAGTTTATATTGATATGTTATTGGATCCTTCCTGCAAAGATCAGCTTTCAAATGGCTGACTTATTAAGGGCAGAGTGAACCACTTTCACAATTAGACATTATTTGTGATTAAACAGATTCTTTTACTTGGTTTCCTCCATGTGTTCTTTTATTACCCAGTTTTAGTTTGCATTAGCAGGGGTCATGCAAGTGATATCCACTTTGGGCTTACCTAAGTATACTGCTGTATTGGGCACCTATAAAAGCCAAATATGTACACATCATACATCAAACCCTTGATAATGTGTCAGTGCTACTTCACATTTCAAGTGATCCACAGTGACCCTGATTTACCCTCACATTATGTGATGCCATGAGGTTCTGTATGCTTCACAATTATGTCAGGTAACTAAATATGGTGCATCCTTTGATTGAAAACTGTTAACAAAATGAACAATGTGTTCACTGATCCAATTAATCTACAGTATATACTCACTTATTGGGTGAGACCAACTGCAAACTGCACAGATCCAGATCTGCCACCACATATGTGTTGGAAAATCTGGGTCTGTGCAGTTTGTAACGGATTAATTAGTATAAAAACATCATAGACCCTGATCTGCAGGCACATTATGCCTTGACAGATCAGGATTTTTGTTGTTTGCAGTTTGACTTGACTTCTAAGTGAGTATACATGGTAACTGTTGGGAAATACTTTTATAATGTTAAGCATCAGTGGTCAAATATATACCAACAACCTTTACACAAATGCTATTCTGAAATGTAGTATATATTCATTATGCCTTTGATACTAACATTACAACTAAAGAATCTTCTGAAATAGGGATATGCATTCATGTGGTTACCTGCCTGTCTCCTTGATTATCCACAATCATTACATGTGTCTTAGAGATTGGCTGTATTGATTTAAAGACCTCCAGGCAGACTGGTAAGTTGACCAAAATGAGAACCTTTAAATAAAGACGGTATTAGTAATAATATTTATTTTTTCAAGGGTGAGATTTTTAAAAAAACTAAACATATGAAATAGTTTGAGAAAAAAATTCTTGTTCTGATTATTTGGAAATAATAATCTAGTTTTGGTAAAAGAAATAAACATTCCAGCTTGAATGAAATCCTAGACCCCCACCAGCAGGAATCTAAATTGTTGGTTCTTTATGCAGGCTCTAGTTTCAGATTTGAAATATGTGTACACATTGACTTTGAGTAGTGCATATGCTTTGCCTATTTACTTTAGGTAAAGACCAATACTTACTAGATCTAGAGATATTATTTTTGTTGGACAGTTTTTGATGACGTCGTGTATTACACTAAAGTAAATACTTTGATCTCATGCTTGTTGTTGATTGCGCCAGTAGTTCTATTAGCTTCACATGTTGAGTACATCTTTCAAACCAGGATTATTTTAAGATTATTTCAGACTTGGCTTCTTTTAAGATTAGCCACTGGAAGCATGTCTGGCATCTTTTGTGTTGTTCTATAATATATAAGGGATACATTACAATCTGCTATTTGATGTGAGAGCAGGTAATGATGATTTTTCATCTTCTGACATTTTGACTCTTCATGTATGTATTACTAATTACCTTAGTTATGTCTTAGCTGTCTGCTGGAGACCAATTAACTGTTTTAATGGATAAATCACTTACAAAACATATTAGACATGTACATACCATTTTCAGAATGGACTGCAATAATAAAACACAAATTTGACCACTTTAATAGGATCTATGATTATATGTGCCTGATATGTGGAGTTATTTGGTACATGATAATTATCATTTGTTATGTAGAGTAATTGTATAGTGTTATGACGAGTAGTGGTATACTGAGGGGTTTTATGGTGTTATTTGGAGAGTGGTATCATTGGTTTTTTATGGAGTGTTATTAAGAGTAGTGGTATACTAAGGGATTTTATGGAGTGTTATTAAGTGTAGTGGTATGCTAAGGGATTTTATGGAGTGTTATTAAGATTATTAGCATACTAAGGGATGTTATTAAGAGTAGTGGTATTCTAAGGGATTTTATAGAGTGTTATTAAGAGTAGTGGTATACTAAGGGATTTTATGGAGTGTTATTAAGTGTAGTGGTATTCTAAGGGATTTTATGGAGTGTTATTAAGATTATTAGCATACTAAGGGATGTTATTAAGATTAGTGGTATTCTAAGGGATTTTATGGAGTGTTATTAAGTGTAGTGGTATTCTAAGGGATTTTATGGAGTGTTATTAAGAGTAGATGTATCCTAATGGATTTTATGGAGTGTTATTAAGAGTAGTGGTATACTAAGAGATTTTATGGAGAGTTATTAAGATTATTGGTATACTAAGGGATGTTATTAAGAGTAGTGGTATCCTAAGGGATTCTATGGAGTTTTATTAAGGTTACTGGTATACTATGGGATTTTATGGAGTGTTATTAAGATTACTGGTATACTAAGGGATTTTATGGAGTGTTATTAAGAGTAGATGTATCCTAAGGGAATTTATGGAGTGTTATGAAGAGTAGTGGTATCCTAAGAGATTTTATGGATTGTTATGAAGCATAGTGGTATCCTAAGAGATTTTATGGAGTGTTATGAAGTGTAGTGGTATTCTAAGGGATTTTATGGAGTGTTATTAAGAGTAGATGTATCCTAATGGATTTTATGGACTGTTATTAAGAGTAGTGGTATCCTAAGAGATTTTATGGAGTGTTATTAAGAGTACTGGTATACTAAGGGATTTTATGGAGAGTTATTAAGATTATTGGTATACTAAGGGATGTTATTAAAAGTAGTGGTATCCTAAGGGATTCTATGGAATGTTATTAAGAGTAGTGGTATCCTAAGGGATTTTATGGAGTTTTATTAAGGTTACTGGTATACTATGGGATTTTATGGAGTGTTATTAAGATTACTGGTATACTAAGGGATTTTATGGAGAGTTATTAAGATTATTGGTATACTAAGGGATGTTATTAAGAGTGGTGGTATCCTAAGGGATTCTATGGAATGTTATTAAGAGTAGTGGTATCCTAAGGGATTTTATGGAGTTTTATTAAGGTTACTGGTATACTATGGGATTTTATGGAGTGTTATTAAGATTACTGGTATACTAAGGGATTTTATGGAGAGTTATTAAGATTATTGGTATACTAAGGGATGTTATTAAGAGTGGTGGTATCCTAAGGGATTCTATGGAATGTTATTAAGAGTAGTGGTATCCTAAGGGATTTTATGGAGTTTTATTAAGGTTACTGGTATACTATGGGATTTTATGGAGTGTTATTAAGATTACTGGTATACTAAGGGATTTTATGGAGAGTTATTAAGATTATTGGTATACTAAGGGATGTTATTAAGAGTGGTGGTATCCTAAGGGATTCTATGGAATGTTATTAAGAGTAGTGGTATCCTAAGGGATTTTATGGAGTTTTATTAAGGTTACTGGTATACTATGGGATTTTATGGATTGTTATTAAGATTATTGGTATACTAAGGGATGTTATTAAGAGTAGATGTATCATAAGGGATTTTATGGAGTGTTATTAAGAGTAGTGGTATCCTAAGGGATTTTATGGAGTGTTACATGGCATACTGATAGTATTCTTTTTATGAAAGGAGCCTCAATTGCTTAGTGGTGAGCTTGCTGGACATGGAACTGAAAGGGTACAGGTTTGATTGGATTAGTTTGGCAACCATCGTAAGTACTTTGGACAGGCACTTTAACTACCATGGTACTAAATAACTGTGTTTCTGTACTGTAAGATGCCAATGGTGAGCATGCTGGACTCACAACTGAAAGGGTACATTTTTAAATCCTATGGGTGGATCAGCATGGGTTGCTTACCATAATGTGTACTTGGGACAGGCACTTTTACTTCATTTGCCTTGATATTAAATAACCAGATCATTTTTCCATGCTGTAATACACCAACGAATTTGATTACGTTTTATCAAATTTATTTATCAGAAATTTGAGATTTATAAGTTTTGTAAAGATGCCTGAGATTTTGCTTGGTAAAATGTCAGTGTCATTCACAATATTTTAGCAACATTAAATTTTAGCATATCCTGATTTGTTTTTATCACAGTTTCTGGTTTTACAAAATTTGGTAGGAGTTTTACCACTCTTAATTAACAGTGACACATTTTAACATGATATCAGCACAGATGTTTGCATTATATGCAGTGTCAGCACAAATATGCTTGCATGATATGCTGTCTCTATACACATGAAGTGTGGTTACTTTATTCCATCAAGAGAGATTTTAAAACCAAACACATCATCAATCAATGTAAAACAAAATTTTAGACACACTGGAATGAGTATGAACAGTCAACATCGACTAGTCATCTACTTATTTTTTGATTCATAAGATACCATAGAAACAAGAAATACTAACATATAAGTTACAGATGTTAAGAAATATGCATGTTTACATTTTTTTGTAATTCATTGTTAGCTTGCTAACTAAATTTGCTAAAAATGTATACCTATAAACATCTTGTGGTATATGGCATTTTGTTATTTCTCATCTCACAGTTGTGTTATTTTTTTTATCGTTTCTTGTATTAGAACATGAAATGAGTATCCACATTATGTATCAGGTCAGAAAACAATTATCCATTTATAACCAGTCATAAAACAAGTATCCATGTGTATCCAATCATAAAAAAATATTCACTTGTAACCAGCCATAAAACAAGTATCCATCAGTAACCAGTCATAAAACATTTATACACTTGTAACCAGCCATTTAACAAGTATCCATGTGTAACCAGTCATAAAACAAGTATCCACTTGTAACCAGTCATAAAACAAATATCCACTTCTTGTATCAGGTCATAAAACAAGTATCCACTTTTGGCATCAGGCCATAAAACAAGTATCCACTTTTTGTAACATTCATTAAAAGGTATCCACTTTAAATTGATCATAAAACATATGTTGACTTGTATTAGGTCAAAAAATGAGGTTCCACTTCTTGTATAATGCTGTTTCATATGTATCAGTTTGTAAATTTATAATATGTTCAAGATTTCAAAAGATTGGCTTGCTTAATTAGTTTTGGCTAGTAATATTGGCATCATTTTTTTAAAAAAGTGTTTTATATTTTGTTGGTTTTTTTTCAATTGCTGGCTTACTTCACCTGATTATTTAAAACTTTAACTTTAAAATCCAGCTGATACAGAAAAATATCATCAACATATTGATAGGGTTCTTAATGTTGTATATACATAAATATATAATACATAATATGAAATATAAAGGGTTTAAAACAGATCCCTGTGGAACTCCTTTCTTGATGGACATCTAATCTCAGATTTATCAATAATAACTTCCTAGCTTCAAATATGTATGATTTGAACCATGAGAGTGACAAGTGAGAACATTTGTGCTTTTCAAGTTTCCATAGAAGTATATTATGGTCAACTAGATCAAAAGCCTTCTTAAAATCAAGATGTATAATTCCAATCAATTTTTCATTACCCATATCAAGCAATGAGTCATCAATGAGTAGTTTCAATACAGACTGACTGGAATAGTTTTGTCTAAATCTAAGTGAACTAAATAGTACTTTGAAAGGTATAATTTAGATGTTTGGAAAATGCATATTTCAAATGGCTTGGATGTGGCTGGCATAATTTATATTGCTCTGTAATTACTGGAATTTGATTTTGAACCCATTATAAACAGACATAAACTTTGTAGTCTTCAGTTGAGATGGGAAGATTTCCTTAGTAATGCTTTGATTAATTATGTAGGTAAGAGATGAAGCAATAATAGCAGCACATTTTTTTAATGAATAAACCTATTTGGTCTACTCCAATGATTTCTTCGCACTTAACATTTTCCGTTCACTGATTACATTCAGGTCTACTTGGACAGTTTTAGGCACTAGTGGATGAAATCCAAGAAAACTTTTTGGAGTGTTCCTCTCAAGCAAAGGAAGAAGCACATTATTTTGGGGGTCATTAGTTAAAGATGAAAGTGACATTGACTGAAAATATAGGTCTGAGTTTTGCAATTTGCTTCTTTGCAAAGTAGTATTTCAACATTTTAATCTTATTTATATCTGGGATCTTTTTATTGGTGTAAAGTCAATTTACTGTATCATGGAAGGATGTCATGTGACATTTGCGATACTATTGTCACTCAGTGGAATTTTGCATATATATTGTTAAAGACTGCTTTTCTAGTCTTGAATGCCAGAATACTATATACTTTACCTTATGAAAACAAGGTCAGTGTGACCTATATGTCATATGCTTATGTAAGACAGCTATATTCCCCTCTTCTGTTAACAATTTTAATGTAATAAAGTACTGTAATGTGAAAATTGATTTTTTTTCTTCATCTTGTATTCAAACCATTGCTTGGCTGAATAATGAAAATGTGCAGTTCATCACTATCTTTTGGAAAATGTTACAACAATCAGCAGTTTTAAGTGGTCATCAATAGAAAATGTAATAAGTCACATGCATGTCTTTTTTTCAATATTAAAAAAAAATCATGGTCTTCAGGATATACATTTTCTAAAAACAATTGTAAAGTTTGTATAGTATTTCCATTCAGGACTATCCTTGTCTTCATATGATGTCATCACTTCCCACCCTGCCATGTCTTCAGAATTGTCCAAAGCTTGTGACAGAATTGTGTAGAAGAGTGTTATTACTTGGCATCATTTCTGTCATACATTTATGAATTATAGTGCTTTTGATTTGGCATGAATTTCTGTCATACATTTATGAATGATAGTGCTGTTGCTTTGGCATCAATTTCTGTCATACATTTATGAATGATAATGCTGTTGCTTTGGCATCAATTTCTGTCATACATTTATGAATGATAATGCTGTTGATTTAGCGTCGATTTCTGTCACATTTGCGAATGATAGTGCTGTTAACTTATCATTGATATCTGTCATACATTTGCGAATGATAATGCTGTTAATTTAGCATCAATTTCTGTCATACATTTACGAATGATGGTGCTGTTGATGTAGCATCAATATCTGTATACATTTACAAATGATAATGCTGTTGATTTGGATGATACAAGAGTATGAACATGTATACAGTCAAAAATGAATGGCAACATTTATGTATATAGTAAAAAATGAATGCCTACATTTATTATGTACAGTCAACTCCACTTAACTGCACATCGGTTAACTGCACACGCCGGATAACTGAACGTAGTCACGCCGGTCCCATTTTTTCCCAATGCTTTTCAATGGGAAGAAACTTCGGATAAATGCACTTCGCTTAAAGTGCACACTCTGGATAATAATAGCACGATAAATTTCTGCCTGTGGCACATTTTTCAGTACATTTTTACTCCGGTTAACTGCACAATATATATTCATGATCAGTTATTGCCAGTCCACTGCTGTAGCGTTTCAGATAAGCCGACAATTAAGCCGGTAAATGCAACTATGTAAATGATTGACATGTAAAGGACGCCTTAGATGGTATATACATGTATATTTGAGCCCACTAGGGAGCAATAGCATGGGAAAAATCATATTACAGCATGGGAAACATTGCTCTAAACCTTTCGGGTTTGAACGATTTCAGACCCAAAAATGGATGATTGGAAAGATGGAAAATGCGCAACGGAATTCAATTTAAACGACAACACGGCAAAAAACAGGATCCAGATGACTTTGGAGCTGAACGCTTTTTCTGTGGGAGATGACCCATCAATGTCTGACAGCAGTTTTCGAATAACAAGCGATCTATAGAATTTCATGAAATTCGCTATAATTCCTTGATCCATTGGTTGAATCAGTGAAATTGTGTTCAGAAGAAGGAAAACAAGCTTAACATTTAAGTAAAAGTTGAAAGAGTGGATTCTAATCATTGTTTAAATATATTCTTCACATATATTCGTGCCGTGCTGATTTAAAGCTGTACTGTACCGTACTTCGGTTAACTGCACACTCCGGTTATCTGCAACGTCTCGTGACAGACCCGAGGGTGTGCAGTTAACTGGAGTCGACTGTATATAGTCAAAAATGAATGGCTACATTTATGTATAGTATATAGTCAAAAATGAATGGCTACAGTTATGTATACAGTCAAAAATGAATGGCTACATTTATGTATACAGTCGAAAACGAATGGCTACAATTATGTTTACAGTCAAAAATGAATGGCTACAGTTATGTATAGTCAAAAATGAATGGCTACATTCATGTATACAGTCAAAAATGAATGGCTACATTCATGTATACAGTCAAAAATGAATGGCTACATTTATGTTCCAGGATGACTGGAAACAAGTAGGTTAGCTGAACAATATCTGACCAAAGTCAAAAAAGGGAGCTAACAAGGTAAAGAAAGCTCCATACATACAAAGAAATCAGCTGGACAGTATCCTCATATGATGTCCAAATCAAATAAGCATTATTATTATTATTATTATTATTATTATTATTATTATTATTATAGGTTCCGACATTCAGAGACATTGGCAGAGAAAACTAAATATATCTTATATTTAAGCATATCATTTAGTAGATATACCATGTATGTAGAGATAGAATATTAACACTTTGTTTCTCTTTCTTTCTGTTCCAGATTTCCAAGAGGACAATAAGACAGTAGTGGTAGACTTAAACAAGACTGCAGGAGTTACTCCCCTTGGATTATGCTGCCCTTTTTTAGGAGGCCACAAAGCTTGTGCAATAGCAGTATAAGAGTTATTTCCCTTTAATCAAGATTAAATGCAGGAAAGAGAAGTAATTGATGCTAAAGACTGCAACATAGCCATGAGGCTGGAAACTAATGGGAAAAAACATCCCACAGATATCAATGATTTATTCTTTAATGTACTAAAGATGGAAACATTTGAAGGGTTAAATAGTGAATCTCCTAAAGGGTCAACAGGGTTGAGAATTTCACCAAATTCTTTCCATCGTGTCATGAGTACAAGTGCTTTAAGAGTTCCAAAACAACGTTATTCCTTCTGGAGAAGGTGAGGTTTACTCATGATAGTAATTGGGAAATCTTTGACTTAATTTTTTTTTTTCTGAATTAAAAATAGTTTTTCTTACCACAGAATGTTTTAATTAAAGGTTTGAGTATTGTAGATTGACACGTTATGTGGTCCAAGCTTTTGATCATTCAGTATAGAAAGTTATGGCTCATACATATCTTTAAGTCAAATCCAACTGCAATGAAATAGACCCTAATCTGCCATAAAATAATGTGCTGGCAGATCAAGGTCTGTATTGTTTGTCAATTGATTACTCCCACAACTGCATGGACCAAGATAGGCTGGTACATCTAAGTCTATTATTTCTGCAGTCTGACCATGATTTGTAAACAAGCATATAATTATACAGAAAGAGTACATTCATTTAATCACATATCAAATAATGAGAAAAACTGTTTGGTCACTTTGAATGGACTGACTAATCAACATTTCACAATGATTTGATACAGAATCCTACTCCCATATAGCACGGTATGCCTGTATAGCACTGTATGCCCATATAGCACTGTATGCCCATATAGCACTGTATGCCTGCATAGCACTCTATGCCATATAGCACTGTATGCCTGCATAGCACTGTATGCCCATATAGCACTGTGTGCCCATATAGCACTGTATGCCCATATAGCACTGTATGCCTGTATAGCACTCTATGCCCATATAGCACTGTATGCCCGCACAGCACTGTAAGCCCATATAGCACTGTATGCCCATATAGCACTGTATGCCTGTATAGCACTCTATGCCCATATAGCACTGTATGCCTTCATAGCACTGTATGCCAATATAGCACTGTATGCCCATATAGCACTGTATGCCTGTATAGCATTAAATTACTAGAAGAATACAGAGTACTCAAGAGATTGCATGAAGTCACTAGCATAACACAGAGTACTCAACTGATTGTATTAAGTTACTACAACAATGCAGAGTATTATTCTACTTGTATTAAATCCTAAGTGTCTAACCAATTGAATGTAGTACCAAGTGTACAACTAATTGAAATTAAATCACTTGAGTGATGCAAGGTGTTTGACTAATTGTATTAAATCATTTGTGATGCAAAGTGTCTTCTCATCATTGTCATCATGTCAGTATCTTTTCATCATTGTAAGCTTGTCAGTATCTTCTCATCATTGTCAGCACATTTATATCTTCCCATTATAGTTATCATGTCAGTATCTTCTCATCATTGCCATCATGTTAGTATTTTCCCATCAATGTCATGTCAGCATCTTCTAATTGTAGTTATCATGTCAGTATCTTCTCATCATCAGCATATCAGTATGTTCTCATCTTTGTCATCTTGTCAGTATCTTCTCATCAATATCATGTCAGTATCTTCTCATCAATATCATGTCAGTATCTTCTCATCAATATCATGTCAGTATCTTCTCATCATTGTCAACATGTTAGTTTCAATATATCTATATCTTCATGTCATTCTGGAGATTACAACTCCTCCAGATAGTTTCTCTTTGATACTCAAACATCCATTTTCAGAGGTAAAAAAATAACTAATTAAAAAATTTGAAGTAAAATAAAGTAAGTGAAAAAAGGTATGTTATGATATAAAACTTGCCTTTTGTTATCACCAGATTCACTCCTCCCATGCCACTCTCATGTCCCACTGGTTTAGGCTGCATTCTAAAAGGTATGATTGTTGGTGCACATAACATAGTGTCTAAGGGTTGGATCAGGGGCATTCTTGTGTGCTATAATCTTCTGTTTCTCTCAAATCGGAGGATTATTAATGCTCATCCTATGGTCTGTGTATTTTCCACTTGTAAAGTACCTGCTTTGCAATATGTACTGGTAAGTAATACATTATTAAAATTAGTTCTCTGCTTTTCCCAACCTCAGAAATTACATTTTTAAAAACATTGTTTGGTGCAATGTCATGGCCTTATCATTATCATCATGTCAGTATCTTCTCATCATAACATGTCCATATCTTCACATCATTGTCATCATGTCATTGTCTCTTCATCATTGTTAGCATGTTTGTATCTTCTAATCATTGTCAGCATTTTTGTATCTCATCAATGTCATCATGTAACTATCTTATCATCATTGTCAGCATGTCACTATCTTCTCATCAATGTCATCATGTCAGTATCTTTCTCATCATTGTCAGCATGTCACTTTCTTCTCATCAATGTCGTCATGTCAGTATCTTCTCATCAATGTCATCATGTCAGTATCTTCTCATCAATGTCATCATATTAGTATCTTCTTGTCAATGTCATCATGTCAGTATCTTATGATTGTCATCATATCAGTATCTTCTCATTAGCATATCAGCATATTCTCAACACTGTCATCATGTCAGTATCTTCTTGTCAATGTCATCATATCAGTATCTTCTCGTCAATGTCATCATGTCAGTATCTTATTATTGTCATCATATTAGTATCATCTCATCAATGTCATCATATTAGTATCTTCTCATCATTGTCATCATGTCAGTATCTTATCATTGTCATCATGTCAGTATCTTTTCATCATTAGCATATCAGCATCTTCTCAACACTGTCATCATGTCAGTTTCCAATGTTTTAGTGGCCTGTCTAGTACTTAAGCAAAATTCAGAGGAAATAGTTTTAAGATTAATTTTGAAATTTTCCAAAGTCAGAATAAATTGTATGTGTATGTTGTGGCTGCAAAAATAATAGTGATAATTTAAAAGAAATGAAAAAAGAGACTAAGAAATTGCAATTTTATTAATGAAACAAATTTTGTTTTACATTGAATTTAGACTGAGCAAACTTTATCCCTGAATGTTACAAGTTTATTTGTAAAACAATCTTTTTATTAAGAAAATCTTCAAAATGCAAAACAAGGTTCTCCCCATTTCTTTGTGGGATTTGGTTGGTGTTCCTGTGGCACATCCTGTTGAATTCAGGAAAAGTAATCAAACTGGATTCCTCTTTGACATGGCATTTTTCAAAGTTATATAGAAATGGCTTAATGCAAATAAATTATGTATCATCAAAATTATATATCATATGTATCATCAGAATTATGTATCATCATTCTGTAAAGTCAAATCTTAGCAGAAAAGAGAATAATAAAAACATGCAGCTGCCTAAAAAATTGTGCGCATCAACTTCGAGGCATGGTAGAAAATAATTTGTTTATTATAAACTTGAGACAGACAAGAATCATCAGTAATATTTTAGTGTCCAATATTTCAGTATCCTCTATTTTAATGTCCAATATTTCAGTGTTAACTATTTTAATTCCTGATATTTTAGTGTCCACTATTTTAATGTCCAATATTTCAGTGTCCACTCTTTTAATTCCTGATATTTCAGTGTCCACTATTTTAATTCCTCTCTCTCTCTCTCTCTCTCTCTCTCTCTCTCAGTTAAACCAGGAATTAGTATTTTTCATGCTGACTGGATATTTTCCCATCAATACTTGGACATTACATTAGTTCATAATGCTGCTAAATTTGACTGAATATTTTCCCATCAGTACTTGGACATTACATTAGTTCATAATGCTGCTAAATTTGACTGAATATTTTCCCATCAATACTTGGACATTACATTAGTTCATAATGCTGCTAAATTTGACTGAATATTTTCCCATCAATACTTGGACATTACATTAGTTCATAATGCTGCTAAATTTGACTGAATATTTTCCCATAAATACTTGGACATTACATTAGTTCATAATGCTGCTAAATTTGACTGAATATTTTCCCATAAATACTTGGACATTACATTAGTTCATAATGCTGCTAAATTTGACTGAATATTTTCCCATAAATACTTGGACATTACATTAGTTCATAATGCTGCTAAATTTGACTGAATATTTTCCCATAAATACTTGGACATTACATTAGTTCATAATGCTGCTAAATTTGACTGAATATTTTCCCATAAATACTTGGACATTACATTAGTTCATAATGCTGCTAAATTTGACTGAATATTTTCCCATAAATACTTGGACATTACATTAGTTCATAATGCTGCTAAATTTGACTGAATATTTTCCCATAAATACTTGGACATTACATTAGTTCATAATGCTGCTAAATTTGACTGAATATTTTCCCATAAATACTTAGACATTACATTAGTTCATAATGCTGCTAAATTTGACTGAATATTTTCCCATAAATACTTGGACATTACATTAGTTCATAATGCTGCTAAATTTGACTGAATATTTTCCCATAAATACTTAGACATTACATTAGTTCATAATGCTGCTAAATTTGACTGAATATTTTCCCATAAATACTTGGACATTACATTAGTTCATAATGCTGCTAAATTTGACTGAATATTTTCCCATAAATACTTGGACATTACATTAGTTCATAATGCTGCTAAATTTGACTGAATATTTTCCCATAAATACTTGGACATTACATTAGTTCATAATGCTGCTAAATTTGACTGAATATTTTCCCATAAATACTTGGACATTACATTAGTTCATAATGCTGCTAAATTTGACTGAATATTTTCCCATAAATACTTGGACATTACATTAGTTCATAATGCTGCTAAATTTGACTGAATATTTTCCCATAAATACTTGGACATTACATTAGTTCATAATGCTGCTAAATTTGACTGAATATTTTCCCATAAATACTTGGACATTACATTAGTTCATAATGCTGCTAAATTTGACTGAATATTTTCCCATAAATACTTGGACATTACATTAGTTCATAATGCTGCTAAATTTGACTGAATATTTTCCCATAAATACTTGGACATTACATTAGTTCATAATGCTGCTAAATTTGACTGAATATTTTCCCATAAATACTTGGACATTACATTAGTTCATAATGCTGCTAAATTTGACTGAATATTTTCCCATAAATACTTGGACATTACATTAGTTCATAATGCTGCTAAATTTGACTGAATATTTTCCCATAAATACTTGGACATTACATTAGTTCATAATGCTGCTAAATTTGACTGAATATTTTCCCATAAATACTTGGACATTACATTAGTTCATAATGCTGCTAAATTTGACTGAATATTTTCCCATAAATACTTGGACATTACATTAGTTCATAATGCTGCTAAATTTGACTGAATATTTTCCCATAAATACTTGGACATTACATTAGTTCATAATGCTGCTAAATTTGACTGAATATTTTCCCATAAATACTTGGACATTACATTAGTTCATAATGCTGCTAAATTTGACTGAATATTTTCCCATAAATACTTGGACATTACATTAGTTCATAATGCTGCTAAATTTGACTGAATATTTTCCCATAAATACTTGGACATTACATTAGTTCATAATGCTGCTAAATTTGACTGAATATTTTCCCATAAATACTTGGACATTACATTAGTTCATAATGCTGCTAAATTTGACTGAATATTTTCCCATAAATACTTGGACATTACATTAGTTCATAATGCTGCTAAATTTGACTGAATATTTTCCCATAAATACTTGGACATTACATTAGTTCATAATGCTGCTAAATTTGACTGAATATTTTCCCATAAATACTTGGACATTACATTAGTTCATAATGCTGCTAAATTTGACTGAATATTTTCCCATAAATATTTGGACATTACATTAGTTCATAATGCTGCTAAATTTGACTGAATATTTTCCCATAAATACTTAGACATTACATTAGTTCATAATGCTGCTAAATTTGACTGAATATTTTCCCATAAATACTTGGACATTACATTAGTTCATAATGCTGCTAAATTTGACTGAATATTTTCCCATAAATACTTGGACATTACATTAGTTCATAATGCTGCTAAATTTGACTGAATATTTTCCCATAAATACTTGGACATTACATTAGTTCATAATGCTGCTAAATTTGACTGAATATTTTCCCATAAATACTTGGACATTACATTAGTTCATAATGCTGCTAAATTTGACTGAATATTTTCCCATAAATACTTGGACATTACATTAGTTCATAATGCTGCTAAATTTGACTGAATATTTTCCCATAAATACTTGGACATTACATTAGTTCATAATGCTGCTAAATTTGACTGAATATTTTCCCATAAATACTTGGACATTACATTAGTTCATAATGCTGCTAAATTTGACTGAATATTTTCCCATAAATACTTGGACATTACATTAGTTCATAATGCTGCTAAATTTGACTGAATATTTTCCCATAAATACTTGGACATTACATTAGTTCATAATGCTGCTAAATTTGACTGAATATTTTCCCATAAATACTTGGACATTACATTAGTTCATAATGCTGCTAAATTTGACTGAATATTTTCCCATAAATACTTGGACATTACATTAGTTCATAATGCTGCTAAATTTGACTGAATATTTTCCCATAAATACTTGGACATTACATTAGTTCATAATGCTGCTAAATTTGACTGAATATTTTCCCATAAATACTTGGACATTACATTAGTTCATAATGCTGCTAAATTTGACTGAATATTTTCCCATAAATACTTGGACATTACATTAGTTCATAATGCTGCTAAATTTGACTGAATATTTTCCCATAAATACTTGGACATTACATTAGTTCATAATGCTGCTAAATTTGACTGAATATTTTCCCATAAATACTTGGACATTACATTAGTTCATAATGCTGCTAAATTTGACTGAATATTTTCCCATAAATATTTGGACATTACATTAGTTCATAATGCTGCTAAATTTGACTGAATATTTTCCCATAAATACTTAGACATTACATTAGTTCATAATGCTGCTAAATTTGACTGAATATTTTCCCATAAATACTTGGACATTACATTAGTTCATAATGCTGCTAAATTTGACTGAATATTTTCCCATAAATACTTGGACATTACATTAGTTCATAATGCTGCTAAATTTGACTGAATATTTTCCCATAAATACTTGGACATTACATTAGTTCATAATGCTGCTAAATTTGACTGAATATTTTCCCATAAATACTTGGACATTACATTAGTTCATAATGCTGCTAAATTTGACTGAATATTTTCCCATAAATACTTGGACATTACATTAGTTCATAATGCTGCTAAATTTGACTGAATATTTTCCCATAAATACTTGGACATTACATTAGTTCATAATGCTGCTAAATTTGACTGAATATTTTCCCATAAATACTTGGACATTACATTAGTTCATAATGCTGCTAAATTTGACTGAATATTTTCCCATAAATACTTGGACATTACATTAGTTCATAATGCTGCTAAATTTGACTGAATATTTTCCCATAAATACTTGGACATTACATTAGTTCATAATGCTGCTAAATTTGACTGAATATTTTCCCATAAATACTTGGACATTACATTAGTTCATAATGCTGCTAAATTTGACTGAATATTTTCCCATAAATACTTGGACATTACATTAGTTCATAATGCTGCTAAATTTGACTGAATATTTTCCCATAAATACTTGGACATTACATTAGTTCATAATGCTGCTAAATTTGACTGAATATTTTCCCATAAATACTTGGACATTACATTAGTTCATAATGCTGCTAAATTTGACTGAATATTTTCCCATAAATACTTGGACATTACATTAGTTCATAATGCTGCTAAATTTGACTGAATATTTTCCCATAAATACTTGGACATTACATTAGTTCATAATGCTGCTAAATTTGACTGAATATTTTCCCATAAATACTTGGACATTACATTAGTTCATAATGCTGCTAAATTTGACTGAATATTTTCCCATAAATACTTGGACATTACATTAGTTCATAATGCTGCTAAATTTGACTGAATATTTTCCCATAAATACTTGGACATTACATTAGTTCATAATGCTGCTAAATTTGACTGAATATTTTCCCATAAATATTTGGACATTACATTAGTTCATAATGCTGCTAAATTTGACTGAATATTTTCCCATAAATATTTGGACATTACATTAGTTCATAATGCTGCTAAATTTGACTGAATATTTTCCCATCAATACTTGGACATTACATTAGTTCATAATGCTGCTAAATTTGACTGAATATTTTCCCATAAATACTTGGACATTACATTAGTTCATAATGCTGCTAAATTTTACTGAATATTTTCCCATAAATATTTGGACATTACATTAGTTCATAATGCTGCTAAATTTGACTGAATATTTTCCCATAAATATTTGGACATTACATTAGTTCATAATGCTGCTAAATTTGACTGAATATTTTCCCATAAATATTTGGACATTACATTAGTTCATAATGCTGCTAAATTTGACTGAATATTTTCCCATAAATACTTGGACATTACATTAGTTCATAATGCTGCTAAATTTGACTGAATATTTTCCCATAAATACTTGGACATTACATTAGTTCATAATGCTGCTAAATTTGACTGAATATTTTATCAGCATATCCTGCTCTTACCTGTGTTACAAAATGTACTTGAATATACCGGAAAATTCTACAAATACAACCATTAGACTGTCTTGTGCCAAGCATCCATTTTTTCCTGATTTTTAAAAAATACACAATAAGAAATAGCATTAATTTAGACAATTCTTTTGCATATGTACTGTGAGAAGAATATTTATTTTGTATCCTTTTTCTTGCCATATTTGCTGATCCTTTGCATGGTATTTACCATATATACAGCGAGTGCTTCCTCATATTGGTGTTATTGGAATTGTCATCACCACAGTCCTTTTTATGGATTGAGGCGTGTAAATTGCAAGAATAAAGATATTGATTTTCTCCAGATGACTGAGCGATGCTGTATTTCAGAAGATAACGGCATAAAGTGTACCTCATTAGTTTAAATTGACAGAGGAAAATAATGGGAGAGCTTCTAGTTCAGTCCAATACTTCTTAAGATACAGTCTTGTGTAAATTGTGGCTTGCAATCAATAGCTGTGGGAGTTCCTGGCATTTGACGTACATGAAACTCCAGTAAAGTACGTATTTGTAACAGGGATAACAGAAAGTCATGTTTAGGATTGTCTATTTATCAGATTACACTGTACATCATACAAAATCTGATACAAAACAATGACGTATTTCCTATGTTGAGGATAAATAGGGTATCTTAATTTTGATATATTCTGACTTGTACCTTGTGGTCCAGCTGCTAACACCCTAATACCTTGATCTGCCATCACATAGCATGCCATCAGAACAGGGTCTGTGTTGTTCATTTAGATCAGGATCCACATTTTGTGACATGACAGATCTCAGTCTGTGCAGTTTACAGTTGGACTTGACTATAAGCAAGCATATATGGTAGGCATATGAAAAAACAAAGTATTATTAAGGTTCTCCATCCCACCCCATCCCACCCCACCCCATCTGCTTGTCAGTCATATGTGGATATTAATGATCCAGCATTGTCTGAGGCATGTTGATATCTTGTATTACAAAGGTGATTTTGATTTTTTTTAAAGAAAGATGCGTCAATCAAGACTATTAATTTTATTCAGTAGTTCAGGTGCATTGTTTTTTTTTTTTTTTCTTAGAATGTTTTTGTACTTTCAGCACCCAAGGAACCGAAACTGCTACTCAATATGCACACGCTATATTACTCAATATGCACACGCTATATTACTCAATATGCACGTGCAAAAATTACTCAATATGCACACGCTATATTACTCAATATGCACACACTATATTACTCAATATGTACACGCTATATTACTCAATATGCACACGCTATATTACTCAATATGTACTTACTATATTACTCAATATGCACACGCTATATTACTCAATATGTACACGCTATATTACTCAATATGTACATCCTATATTACTCAATATGCACATGCTATATTACTCAATATGTACACGCTATATTACTCAATATGTACATGCTATATTACTCAATATGCACATGCTATATTACTCAATATGTGAATGCTATATTACTCAATATGCACATGCTATATTACTCAATATGTTACTCAAAATGCACACGCTATATTACTCAATATGCACACGCTATATTACTCAATATGCACACGCTATATTACTCAAAATGGACATGCTATATTACTCAAAATGCACACGCTATGTTACTCAAAATGTACACGCTATATTACTCAAAATGCACATGCTATATTACTCAAAATGCACACTATATTACTCAATATGTACATGCTATATTACTCAATATGCACACACTATATTACTCAATATGCACATGCTATATTACTCAATATGCACACACTATATTACTCAATATGCACATGCTATATTACTCAATATGCACATGCTATATTACTCAAAATGCACACGCTATATTACTCAAAATGCACACGCTATATTACTCAAAATGCACATGCTATATTACTTGATATGCACATGCTATATTACTCAATATGTACATGCTATATTACTCAATATGCACACGCTATATTACTCAATATGCACACACTATATTACTCAATATGCACATGCTATATTACTCAATATGCACACACTATATTACTCAATATGCACATGCTATATTACTCAATATGCACACACTATATTACTCAATATGCACATGCTATATTACTCAATATGCACACACTATATTACTCAATATGCACATGCTATATTACACAATATGCACATGCTATATTACTCAAAATGCACACGCTATATTACTCAATATGCACACACTATATTACTCAATATGCACATGCTGTATTACTCATGGAGATGCAATGCACCCAGATACAAATAGCATACCCTGATCAGCCTGCATAAATTAATTGTAATCAAAGAAGACGTGTGCAGAGTTCATTAATGATTCAAAGACCTTTGATATATTCTAAATGGCTTTCACATAAATGGAGTGCATGTGGAATAAAGTCGGACCTGCCTTAGATGGAACCTTTACTTCCCAGTCACCTCCCTAAACAACTACACAAAAATATGACTCAATCACACCCCTTGAACAGCCACCAGTCTTAAGGGGCTATTTTCTTCCTTCCATTGAATGGACACTTATAATAGGTCACTTTTCTTGCTTCCTTTGGATATTTTATAAGGGTCATTTTTCTCCATTCCTTTGAATGGATATTTTATAAGGGTCATTTATCTCAATTCCTTTGAATGGATATTTTATCATGGTCATTTTTGTACATTCCATTTCAATAAATATTTTCTAAGGGTCATTTTTCTCCATTGAAAAAAATGGAGACTTTATAAGGGTCATTTTGCACCATTCCTTTCAGTGGATAGTTTGTTCCATTGTAAATTATGTGTGCATGTGTGTGTGTGTGTGTGTGTGTGTGTGTGTGTGTGTGATTTGGATTTTTAACATAGCTTTTAAACAAATTCAGTCATATCGCTACAATGTCTGCAGTGTGGCAGTTTATTGTGATGTCTAGCACTGAGGCATCATGCCACAGACACGTGGCATGATGTCCCACCAGTGACATTATCCTGACACAAGGCTGACCAGTCCTAACACTAACCTTCCAATGCTGAGCACCATGTAAGGCAGCTGCTAGCACCATTTCTAAAAATGTATCTTTGGTACAACTCAGATGGAGTTCAAACCTGCGACCTCCAACATCGGAGGTAGATGCCATAACCACTTAGGCTACAGGAACACTCCCATTGTAAATTAATTACAATATATTTTATTGAACTTTTTCCAGCGAGATTTTTGCTGAATATATGCTGCAGTCATTTAATAAGTATGCTGCAAATTCCAAAAGCAAAAGTGTTTGCAAAGTTTTAGAGAGTACCGTATATACTCGTGTATAAGCTGAGAACTTTAGGAAAAAAATAAGGCCTGGAAGAAGAACTGGCTTATAAGCGAGTTTATATGGTACATCATCATTTGCATTTTTCCCAGTAGTTTAAAAGAAAGTTGGAATTAATCTGAAAATATTGTAGAGCTCTGCAGCACAATTCACAGACACCAATAATTTGTCCACATCTTACTATTCAATAGTCCAGTCCCTAGCTCAAAAGTCAAGGTCATTTGTAGGGTAAAGGTCACAAGATCCATGTATCATATTTAATTTATGGTACTCTTGTATCCTGCATTAATCACAACAATAATCTGGTTCAGTTTTTCAGTTTTTTACTTACATGTATAGAAATCATAGGTAAAATCAATGAAGGTTACAAAAGAATATATGGACCTATTCATTGGTATGCAGAAAGTACTGACCTATTCATTGGTATGCAGAAAGTACTGACCTATTCATTGGTATGCAGAAGGGACTGACCTATTCATTGGTATGCAGAAAGTACTGACCTATTCATTGGTATGCAGAAAGTACTGACCTATTCATTGGTATGCAGAAAGGACTGACCTATTCATTGGTATGCAGAAAGGACTGACCTATTCATTGGTATGCAGAAAGGACTGACCTATTCATTGGTATGCAGAAAGGACTGACCTATTCATTGGTATGCAGAAAGGACTGACCTATTCATTGGTATGCAGAAAGGACTGACCTATTCATTGGTATGCAGAAAGTACTGACCTATTCATTGGTATGCAGAAAGTACTGACCTATTCATTGGTATGCAGAAAGTACTGACAGACAAATAAGACTTTAACTAATTTCAGTTTAAGGTCAATGGTTGAAGGGGGTGGGGTGCAAGAGGGGTTGGGGACATATTTAACCATTACTTTACATCAGTCAATTTTCCTTTATTAAATGAATTTAATTGGAAGTGAGGTATTCCTCAAGGTGAATAGCAGACAACTAAGGGTTCTATATGGAGAAAATCCGTATTTTTATTCTTGTGATGTGTTGCCATGAAAATAACTTGATATAGCCAAGAGCTTAGAAACATTATATAGTCTGGATATCAGAAACATCAAAGTCTGTATTTGCAAAATAATTAGACTGGTTGTTCAAAAATGATTGATGATTGGCTGGTTTTGTTAAGAAGAATGTGTTTCAAATCCGATTTGTGGATAACTTAATTGCACCGTGATTTTAATTTTTATTAGACCAGATAATAAAGTATTTGTGGTTCCGGCTACTTAACTGACCCTATTTTGCACAGTGATCCTACATAAAAAAAAAATTCTGAAAGAAGACATATTTTTGGAGTAAAAGAAATAACATAGTGATTATATAGTACAATGGAAGTTAAATTCAAGATATAATAAACATTTTTGGTTGTTGTTTATACTTCCTTTAAATCCATCCGGACCAAAATGTTTGTACCAACCTACCTAGCCAAAGAATATTTTCAATGTCACCAGAACTACAAGTTTCTTTATTTGGCCTTTGCAACCAGGTAGTATTCAGTTGTTGTCAAATTTTAATATTGTGATTTTCACACTCTCAAAATAATCTTGCAATTACAAAAAAAAACAACTTTGGATGCATTTGACTTGAACAGTCCAAAAACTATTGCTTCAAAAACATTAGTTTGTTTGAATAGTCAAATTCATGTGGAGTTGTCATTTTCTAAAATTCTCATAAAATTAGTTTCAATGGATACAATTATTACAGCCAGAAAATTACTTCCAAGTTGTTGTGGGATAGTTGGACCAGAAGGTCTGCACCAGAAATGACTGGGAAATAATCACCAACATATAGCTTTGTATGGTTACTTTAAGTCACTTACATCAATGAAAAGCAGCAAAATGCAATCTGTCTTGAGGATGCTATTGATTTGTCATTGAAGGGTGTTACATCACTTCTTTGTTCCAAATTACAAAATCGATATATGCTTTGTATGTTTTGTTCTATCTTATCATTCATCCAGGATAGACAATTAAAAACCTACTGTAGTGGTTTTTTTTAGGGATTCATAGTATCTTTTTGATGGATTTCACACATTTATTTGAATGGCTCCAGGTATTTATTTGAATGGTTTCACACATTTATTTGAATGGTTTCAGACATTTATTTGAATGGCTCCAGGTATTTATTTGAATGGCTCCAGGCATTTATTTGAATGGCTCCAGGCATTTATTTGAAGGTTTCATGGTTTTTATACATATATATATCACTTACAGTGTGCCATACTGTGATGCATGTATACCATGTACATATACATATATATGACTTAGAGTGTACCAGACTGTGAGACTGTATGCCATGTGTATGTGTAATATATGTATGTATATGTGTATATATATATATATATATATATATATATATATATATATATATATATATATATATATATATATATATATATATATATATATATATATGTATGTATGTATATGTATGTGTGTGTGTGTATATATATATATATATATATATATATATATATATATATATATATATATATATATATATACCGGTATATATATGTATGTATGTATATATACACACACACATATATGACACATTGTACCAGACTGAGACTGTATTCCATGTACATATAAATCTATATGACTTAGTGTACCAAACTGAGAGACTGTATACCATGTACATATACATTTATTTTGACTTACAGTATACCAGTCTGTGAGGCATTTATAACATGTACATATACATATATATGAATTGGTGTACCAGAATGTGAGGCATGTATACCATGTACATATACATTTATATGACTTCCAGTGTACCAGACCATGAGACTGTATGCCATGTACATATACATGTTAATGATGCGCACAGTGTACCAGACTGTGATACATGTATAGTACTTGCAGTGTAACAGATTGTGAGGCTGTATGCATTGTACATATACATATATATGATACTTTTTGTGTACTAGACTGAGGCATGTATACACTGTACATGTATATGACTTAAGAGTTTACCAGACTGTGAGACTGTATACCATGTACATATACATATTATATATATATACATGTATATATATATATATATATATATATATATATATATATATATATATATATATATATATATATGATTTGCAGTATGCCAGTCTGAGGCATGTATACCATGTAGATATACATATGTGTGTGTGTGCGTATATATATATATATATATATATATATATATATATATATATATATATATATATATATATATATATACAAAGCAGGCTTACCAATGGCATTGGTTGTTCGGAAGAGTCTTGGAAAAATGTTCCTCTAGTTGACACATTTTCAAATAAGAAGTATTATGTAGACTGGTTAGATAATCTTGACCTTTATTGATCCAATGAATATAAACGCTGTATTACCTGAGAACATATAAAACTAGGACCAGTCAATAAAACAAGCAAAAATGAATGGCAGATCAAGACTATATAACAGCAAGATGGCAGATCAAACCTAATGTTGTTTGCAGTTTGATCTGACTTTAATTGTAAACTAGCATATACTAGTAGGTAATGAAATAGGCTGAATATGTATATGGATTGCAAATCTGGATCTCAAGAAAATCCATCTTGTAATGAATTAAGCACCGTGCTTTGCTTTGACTTAGTGCCAGCTTTTGTAAATTCCATTCACATCCATTGTAAAGGATAATTTTAAATGTGCTGGATACAACTTGTCTTAAGCAAACTTTAAATGTATTTAAGGATGCACTGTAACTCAGTTGGTAGAACATTTGTTTGACTTGTAGCTGCTGGTTCGATACTGGCTCTGGCCAGCCTGGGTTGGTTGTTTAAATCTGCCCTTGGGAAGAACAATTAACTCCCATTCCATGGCATGATTAAGCCAAAAATTTGTTAAAAGTGTACTTAAAACCAACAAACAAACATTAGATGCATTTAAAATCTTATTTAGTGGGGCTGAATGTTTAATACACTCATATTAATTTTATTGTTAGTAAAAAAACTGTTTGAAAGTGGCTATGAAAAGGTGGATCACATTTGACATCCACTGTAAATATATAACCTTCACAAATGCTATCAGTTTATATTAACCTTTTGTTCTAACAATACTGGCCATTTAGATATATCATTCACAGGAAGTCAATCCCCCACCCCTAAACATTTCATGTGATGGATAATGATAAATTGCTAACATATTAGTTAAAACTGTTGAATTAATATTGCATATTACTGAAAGCATGGACTACTGGATTCTGTTTATAGATATTTAGACCAAAACTAAAATGTGCCACATGACTATGTGACCATACTTATAAAAAGCCCAAGCATGGACTACTGGGTTCTATTTATAGATATTTAAGCTAAGGGTGAGATGTTTAGTTTCTTCATCTTTTAATTATTATTTCATAGATAGACATTTTCCTTTATGACTGAAATTTATCTCATTTAAGAGGTTTCCATGTTTTTATTTTTAAAAAAGTCTTAAAAAGCACAGAGACAAGATAGTAATCATCTGATATCAAGACTGAATGACTCTGTGATCCAAACAAAAGCAAAATTCTGAACTCTCTTTGGTATTGTCAAGGCAAGCAAAAAGACTGAAAATAAACATTTTCAGATAGAGCTTACAAGAGTAATAAACTGTGCACAAAATCTAAAACCATGTAAAAATCCCATGTAATGGAGTATCTGGGATTGGGAGGTCAGAGGTCGCATTCTCATTATTCTGTTGATCATAATATTGTCAGTTGATTCTGAATTTCCAGTACAAGCCAACGTCGGTGCCATCGTTGATATCTGAGTTCAGTATAACTAAGAGGAAGGGAAACAAGGTTTAATATAAGCTGGCTTTCTGATTTTTTTTTTAATGGAACACACTCTCAATCTCCTACACTTCAAAGCCCATTTTTTCCAAGCCAAGTGGTATTGTTTATTTGTAGACTGTCCTTATAATGTGGAGACAAAGATTGAAACTGTTCCTGCAAGTCGATAACTTTCAAATCCATCCCTAATTCAATGCATCCAATCAAAGGCATTTGTTGCAAAAGTCAGATTTGTCTGCTTTCGGAGAAGAGCTGGAATCTGACATATTCATTGTAAAAGAATTGGGAACCAAATCTGAGTTGCAAAAGAGGAATTACTACAGTTGCTTCCTTTACCTGATCTTTAGCCATTTTTGGCTGGGACTTCTGGGTAGGACCATTGTGAAGTATCTCAGTTATTTCTGCAAGATAAAATTATGCCTCATTTCTCCAAGGTCAGTTTATATTAGAATTTAAGTTGCTAAAAATTATGGCCTTATATGATTTTTCTTAAATTAATTATTCATTATTTATTTAATCATTTTACTGTTTGTTACCATAAAATCACATTAAACATTTTCATTGTCATGGAGATAAATTTAAGTATATTCTTTCCCTGAGTTCATAGAGGCACGGTACACTTTGGTAAAGTGTGGTCAACCTTAAATCAAGTTCTTTGAGTTTTGAGTTTACAGTCTTGTACTTAAATAATTTATAGTTGTGGTAGGGTTTTGTGTATTTGTACAAATCTTTGCATTCTAAAACACTTCATCTCAAACTTTTAACTCAGACAGTAGAGCATTATTTTTGGCACAGCAGAATTGGTTTCCATATATCGATCTGTTTCTGTCTGTATGATATCTTACAGCTGATGAAATTTGACAGACTTGATTATATTCACCACTTGCAGCCATGTTTAATGGATCTTTATTTTCTGCTCTTGTTTCTCTTTGGATCCCTGGTTAGGGATCACAAAGGTCAGAGGCACAAACTTCAACTTATCTGGCATCTTGGGATATTTTAGCACTAAAATTTATTATACAATATTGACAGATAGAAGCATTATCATTGCATATCTTCTCTACAGTCCATAGTTCAGGATAATGGGGTGGGAAGGAGGATTAGTTTGAGGATAATGGGGTGGGAAGGAGGATTAGTTTGAGTAAAACTACATTTTTTTAAAATTAGGCTATGTATGAATGTATTTGTGGCAGTTAACAGCACATCAAAACAATCCAGGCTATATAGTGTCAATTACAAGTAAAATTCCCAGAAAAATAAATAATTGCCACCAACAGTGAATGATGGCAACTGATAATGTTTGGCTATTTTAAATAATTTGTGATAAGGTTCTTATTATGTAATTCTCTTGAACATGATGTTGCACTAAGTTTCATAATGTCACAATATTGTCAGTTTTTGACCCATTGTGCAAAAAATATGACATGTCACTTAGTCAGAACTGCTGTAAATTTGGGCATTAACCCAATCAGAAAGCATGTCATATTTTTAGATGTGGACATTCAACTAGATCAAAAGTGTGTTATCTTCTGCAGATGTAGACATTCAGCCAATCAGATAGTGTTTGTAGATGTGGACATTCACCCAGTCTAACAACATGTCATGTTTGTAGATAAGGATAGTCAACCAGCCAATCAGAAGGATTATAATCTTCTGTAAATGTGGACATTCAGCCAATCAGAAAGTTTGTCATTTTTTTAAATGTCTCTAACATTAATTTCCACACCACTCCAGTGGCCTAGTGGTCGCAGGTTCGAACTCTTGCTGATTTATACCAAAGACTTTTAAAAAATGGTACTAACAGCTACCTAGTTGACTGGTCTGCCTGGTGTCAGAATAATGTGACTAGGTGGGAAATGATGACATGATGCACCAGTACTAGACCACTAAAAACTGCCACACTGCAGACATCGTAGCGATATGACTGAAAATTTTTCAATAAATAAATCTATTTAAAGGAATTTAATTAATGTTGTTCTCTTATTAATCGTGTTGAAACAAGACGGTTCTTAGTGAGTGATCTTATGGTAATAGGAATGGCCCTGAAGGAACAAAAGGGCACAATAAAATTAGACTGGAAGGTTCTTATTTCTACAAAAGCTGGAGAAGACATTGAAGACTGCTACATGATCATCGTTTATTTACTCACTAACAAGTTGAATCCAACTACACTCACACACAGATCTACCAGTATATAATGTGCTGGCTGATATGGGTTAAGATATGTTAAGAGCAATCAATAGAACAGTCATCATTAACCCTTATCTGCTAGTACAGTATTCAACAGTAGATCAATGTCCTAAGTTATTTTTTTATTGGACTCGACTTATACGCTTGTATATTTAGTACATTTTGCAGTGGTAAAAAACGGAATTTGAAATCTGACTATTTATCCAAAATTTACCCCTTCTCATTCTTAAAAAAATCTTGAACCTACACAATTTTTTTTTAATAAAACCTGCCGATAATATAAAATGATTGTTTCTTGTAGCTTAACAGTAATTTATTTGAAAATGGTGGTCACATCAAATCTTCTGATTGCATGTATAAATATGCAAGCAGAAAATAATTTTCTCAAATTTATGCTAGCACTGATTTTTATTCTTTTCAATCATTTAACTTTATTTTGCACACTTTATTCAACACACATGCATGCCATTCTGTATTCTAAATCTTGTTTTCCCATTGCTGCACGTCATGTTTTTGGCACTGGATATAGGATTAACCTAACATGGTTTTGTCAATAACATCTTGAATTAATTGTAGTTAAGAGGTTAGTAAGACACCTCAGCTGAGATTTTAATGTCACACCGTCTGTAGCAGCAGCTTGCTGAAGACGAGTTATTACTTATGCAGGAATCTAATCAGGCTTCACGAGAAATGAGTTGTTATTGATCAGTAACGTCTCCAGTAGGCATTAAATCCTGCTGGGACTTCTAAGGCATCGTGGCATCTATTTACATCCATGTTAAACTGATTGGAGGGTCTGTCTTAGGACTATTGGAATGTTGTATTCTGGGAACCCAAGGAATCTACACACCAGAATAGTTTTCTCTGTCCTGCAATGGGACATTTGTTACGTTTATTAATATGTGTTTCACTTTTTATATGTTCAATTCAATGTCTTTCCAATGATCTTTATGGGAGTTATGTGTCTCTATTTTCAGCAGTGTCCAAACAGTATGTTAACTATGTGTTATATTTTATTGATTGTGCAAAGTGCTTGGAGAGTGGTTTTGGAAAGGGGATACAGTTTCGATCCCATGGTTCGGCTTGCTGATTAAAAGGTTGTGGAATAAGAAAATCAACACCAGTATTGTTCCTGTATTTCTTATTTTGCTGAAAATGCAGAAATTAGTCCAATACTTGACTCCACATTTTAAAACCAATGGATGCAGTGTGATGAGAACATCCAAACATCGTGAACGCAATAGGGAGAGGCCTAAAGGCAGGGATAAGAGTTTACCCAGAGATTGCTGTAATAGTAGAAATTCTTGTTCTCATTACAGACATGCAGAGGATTTGATTGTTACGCCATTTGCTCAAGTTCTTGCAAGTCTAAGAAGTGTTCGGAATAACTACATCTTGCTGACAAATGTACAGAGTCCAAGGGATCGGTAAGTAGAAAATTAAATTTCAGGTACACACTGTCTGTCAGGGATACCAGAGTGTTGAGTAATTATAATATTTTGTTCTTTAATAACAGGTGTCCATAATAATGAAGTTTAACTGTAGATGAAATGAACATAAATTCTTGTCTATTCACTGTCTTTCTTGTTAAAATACTTTTAATTGATGCATGCTTTTTGGGATGATATTAGGCATGACATATGTTAATTAAAAAACATTAATCGTCAGACACTCGTGTTTGCAAAGTTAATTTGTGCTGATAAAGCAATAACACAAACTGGACAGAGGTTGGGTTGTTTTTTTTTTATTTTACTGCCGTATTACCTGTGAAACCCCAAACTTGAAATTCTGATGTCCCATCCCTTGTTCCCCCCCTCCATGAAATGGTCAGTGTCAAATGTATTGTATATTCATATTTCTATAGAGGCAAGCATATCTTATGGTCAAACTGCATCAAAGTTATGACAATGGTAATATTATCAGAACAACTCAGTTCTGACCAGGATTAGTTCAAATTATCTAGAAGGGAAGTTTGAACAGCAGTACCATTTAGTCTCTATTGAGTGCAAAGATGAACAATAATGACACTTGTATTACCTTCAAACCTCTATTGAACTAATGAGAGGAGCAAAGACTACATCTAATTAAGTATATAATTTGCCATCCAGTGGATTTTAAAGAGAGAAATTTGATTAATTTTCATTTAACATTAATGTGATTATGGTAATGTGTGTGTTATGTGTATGGTGATGATATCTGACAATGATATGTCTACCAAATATTTCTTTCTTTTTAAGTGTATGAAATGCAAACAGACAAGTTCTTTTCTTTTATTCAGTTTAAATTTCCAATCATTTTGTATATGATTATATGAAAAGATGACATCATACTAAAAAACTGACATGCTCTCCATTGGATGAGATCACTTTTTTTGCATCAAACTCACCAAGACCCACCACCACCACCCCTGTCCCATCCTCAAAACACACTTCAAGAAACCCCCATCACTGTCTTGGAATAAGGCAGGTATGATTCCAATATGGCCATGATGGTATCTATCTTGAAAATCTTTGTTATTGCTACTCCTCCTGTGTAGATGGTCATTTCAAAAAGGGGTTTTCACTAAAGACCTCTTATGATGAATGGTTTGTCCAAAATAAAAAGAGTGCTGGTGTGACATCCAACTCACCTTTAAAATCTTGTCTCAACTGTACTCACCAATAGACTACTTTGATATCTAGCTGGTGCTAAATGAAAATGGTGTCAGTTATGCATCAATTATGGCTGTAATGAGGACTCTCTTTAATCAATTTTGTTGTCACTAAGTGCCCTGAATGGATTATCATTATGCCATGGGGTTTTATATTTGGTTCTAAATGAAAATGGTACCAAGCAGGCATGTGTAACACAGTATTTAATTTGAAAATCTTGTGTTTTCACTGAAAAATACCAGAGATTGGTTTCAACACTTGACAGCTAAATGGAAGAAATGGTAATATCCTGAATATCTGGACATTCTTTTCACCCAATAGAGTGCATGTTCTCTCAATGGACTCTTTGTTGTCATATTCTTCCGTTAATTTACCACTCATTTGATTTTTCCAGTGTCTATGGCAACCAAATTATTGGGCTTGGTAACCTAAAGTTTCAAATGGTCACTAGTGTTGAAGTAGGTTGCCCTGTGGCTACTCAAGTTTGATAGGTACATTTGATTGATGCAGTAATTGTAATTCAAAGTTTGTTTTCGAAACTTTCTATTATCAATCTTCTTGACAAAGATCAAAGTTTATTAGAAGGTGTCAGAACAAAGACAATAAACAATCATAAGTGAAAGAGAATTTTTCAGAATTTTAATGAACTTTGGTGTCTTTCTGTAACAGAACATTATGAAAATCAAAACCAAGTACGTCTCCTTCAGTCTTTATTGGGGTGGGTTCAGTAGGCAGTAATACAGTAGAACCTCTCTTGAAAGACCACCTGTCTGCCAAAAAAGTGTTATCTCAAGACAGATGATCTCTCATAATAGGTCATACCACTATATAATCAATAAATGAGAATATGGTCATTTGAAGGCAGGTGATCTCGCATAGGTCATTTGAAGGCAGGTGATCTTGCATAGGTCATTTGAAGGCAGGTGATCTCGCATAGCAGTGGAATTTCAAGGCAGGTTTTACTATACAAACAAAATCCATGTAATACATGCACCTTGGTGAGCACATAAGCACAGGTAAGCACATTTTTGTTTAAATATAGGTGCTAAATTTTGAATGGCTTGATAAATATGTTCAATTGTGACTTCCAGACATGGCCACAGTAGGACTTTTAGGGCGTAGGAAATTTTTTCCAGTAGGCCACTGTGAATTAAAAAAAATATTGTTCTCTTTTTTTCTGTTTGAGCCCTGCTTTCAGACAGAGTTTAACATTAATTATCAGGACCTATCTGAGAACAACCATCCTGGTAGTGTTGAGGAGAGTTATTCACTCTCCTCAACTATGTACAACATCATCCTTAATGGCACATCATTGTTTTCAGTACATGACATCATATATCAAAATGACAGAACCTGTAAATATATCAGTATTTGTGAATGACAACTGCCATGAAATCTGGGACAAAATTGAGAAGTTTGCACACAAAAAATCTGGATAATATTGTTTTGAACAATAAGATCGAGAAGCAAATTTAGGAGCGTGACTGCACGCAAGAGCAATTGCATTTTCTCAAAACACAAGCCCTGATTTAACTAGCTAACACTATAGAAATATGACCATGATACATTATCTTTCTAGTATATACACTATATGACTGTGATACATTATCTTTCTAGTATATACACTATATGACTATGATACATTATCTTTCTAGTATATACACTATGACTAGCAGGCTGCCTGTACAAATATGACTATGATACATTATCTTTCTAGTATATACACTATATGACTATGATACATTATCTTTCTAGTATATACACTATATGACTAGCAGACTGCCTGTACAAATATGACTGATACATTATCTTTCTAGTATATACACTATATGACTATGATACATTATCTTTCTTGTATATACACTATGACTAGCAGGCTGCCTGTACAAATATGACTATGATACATTATCTTTCTAGTATATACACTATATGACTATGATACATTATCTTTCTAGTATATACACTATATGACTAGCAGACTGTACAAATATGACTGATACATTATCTTTCTAGTATATACACTATACGACTATGATACATTATCTTTCTTGTATATACACTATGACTAGCAGGCTGCCTGTACAAATATGACTATGATACATTATCTTTCTAGTATATACACTATATGACTATGATACATTATCTTTCTAGTATATACACTATATGACTAGCAGACTGCCTGTACAAATATGACTATGATACATTATCTTTCTAGTATATACACTATATGACTAGCAGACTGCCTGTACAAATATGACTATGATACATTATCTTTCTAGTATATACACTATATGACTAGCAGACTGCCTGTACAAATATGACTATGATACATTATCTTTCTAGTATATACACTATATGACTAGCAGGCTGCCTGTACAAATATGGCTATGATACATTATCTTTCTAGTATATACACTATATGACTAGCAGACTGCCTGTACAAATATGACTATGATACATTATCTTTCTAGTATATACACTATATGACTATGATACATTATCTTTCTAGTATATACACTATATGACTAGCAGACTGCCTGTACAAATATTAGTAGTATATACTATCAGTAGCACACATCATGTGACTTGCAGACAGTACAAATATAAGTAGCACACACTATGTGACTAACAGACTACAGATTGGTATAGGACACACCATCAGTAGCACATACCATGTGACTAGCAGACTGCCTATACACATGAATAGCACACACTATATGATTTGCCATCTGTACAAATAGTGCACAGTCAGTGGCGCACACTATGTGACTAGCACACAAACTCTGACAAGCTCACACTATATAACTAGCAAACACTATTTGACTAGTAGACACTGTATGACTGGCACACACACTGTGTGACTAATCTGTATGAATATCACACATTCCAGTAGCACACACTATATAACTAACAAACACTATACATGTATGGCTAGTACACATTATATGACTGGCATATGCATTATGTGACTAGCCTGTACAAGGATGACTATCATACACTGACAGTAGCACACAAACTATGTGTCAGGCATACATGTCAGGCATATGTGTCAGGCATACACTATATACATAATGCGTACTATACAAGCATGAATAGCACATGTTACAAATAGCACACATTATTTAAGTCACACACACTTTACAAGGATGACTATTACACATTATATAGGTCACACATAATTTTAAAGTATGACTATAGGACACATGTAAGTAGCGCACATTATATATGTATGACTAGCACACACTATGTAACTTCCACACTCTGTATAGCACATGTGGCAACATGTGTAACACACAAAATGGGATTTAATGAAAATATGTCGACAGATGATGTTTCAATTTTGACTTTTCTCTTGTTCTTGATGAAACTGCATCATTTATAAACCTATATATGGTATACAACAACTAAAATGAAGCCATTTAATCCAAATGATTTAAAACTCAAAATTTTCCATGGATGTGCGCATTAAGCTTGCAGCTGACACGTATGGCAGCCATTTTTATATTAAAGCCATTGACAATGTTCATGCTGTACAACCTCAACTTGCGACTTTCATTTCCTATGTGTCTTATAACTCTTATTATCTTATTATATTAACTTAAGAATCAGTTTTTAAGACAAGTCTTTGTAGAACATAATTGATAATTTAAGTAATACATTCTTGGATTATCATGACATTGTTTGGTATTGCTGCAAGGTGAAAATTTAATAATGCAACCAGATGTACTGCCTGGACATACCTATAGGATACTTATGTGGGATCTACAATGATAAGATATTGAAAGATCAGAAACATTTTGTCTTTTTAAATGTTTCTTTTGCAAAAGGTAAATAATATCTTTTATAGAATATTTTACCAGCGTGACCAATCAACCTGATGTATACTGTGTTTTCCAAATAATTATTGTCAACTTAAGCTTTTTCTTAATACTTTTAAGATAAGAATTACCAGATAGAACTTCACAATGGATGTTCTTAAGCAGAAATATGGAATTGTATATTTTAATTGGAATGGGTAGTTCCCCTCGCACTAACAACCCATGCTTATTTATTTACGTATTTGTTACAAATGTTGTACATGTTTACAGACATTAAACTAAAATGAGCAATTTACACATGGAATTGTTGAAGCCTTAATTCTCCAACCACAACTATCTATATTCTTGATTTGGGGCAGATAATCTATTTCTAAACCATGGCTACTCATATGTTTAAAGGTGCAAATATATACTTATATATATTTATATATACTTATATGTTTAAAGGTGCAAATTAACAGAATCCCAAACATTTTTTCAGTTATCAAGACACCACAAGATAAAGGATGAAAAAGACCTTGGTTCTGAATGACAAATGGATATGGCCATGCATAGAAATTGTGCCCTACTTTGACTTGATTTAGATATGGCCATGTGTAGAAATTGTACCTTACTTTGAATGACAGATATGACCATGTGTAGAAATTGTACCTTACTTTGACAGATATGACCATGTGTAGAAATTGTACCCTACTTTGAATGACAGATATGACCATGTGTAGAAATTGTACCCTACCTTTGAATGACAAATAGATATAGCCATGTGTAGAAATTTTACCCTATTTTGAATAGCAAATGGATATGGTCATGTGTAGAAATTGTATCCTACTTTGAATGACACATGAATATGGCCATGTGTAGAAATTGTACCCTACTTTGAATAGCAAATGGATATGGTCATGTGTAGAAACTGTACCTTACTTTGAATGACAGATATGACCATGTGTAGAAATTGTACCCTACTTTGAATGACAGATATGACCATGTGTAGAAATTGTACCCTACTTTGAATGACAGATATGACCATGTGTAGAAATTGTACCCTACTTTGAATGACAAATAGATATAGCCATGTGTAGAAATTGTACCCTACTTTGATTGACAAATGAATATGACCATGTGTAGAAATTGTACCCTACTTTGAATGACTTTATTTAGCAACCAGTCCAACAGACACAATTATAATGTCTTTCTTGTTGTCTTCTTTATACCATTACAGTCAGAGGTTTAGAATCGTTAACTTGTGAGATTAAATATTCCAACATCTTTGAAGCATCCCCAAAATTGAAATTATTTAACATGCAAATACTGTGTTTTGAATATTGAATATCATTATGGGTATTTCCCCACCACCTCCAGACCATCTTTTTGTTGTGGTTTTATAATTAGTAAAATAAGAAAGTGTGGTGTTGATTAAGTACTTCTGAATTTTGTGTTTTTATTTTGCATTTATTATTTTATTGAAATGAACTTTTCTGATGTTAGTCATATTGGTATTTTTGGGAAGAAACATATTAAAACATCAAACTTTAGATGCATTCGTTAGGACTACATTTTTTATATCTAAATATCTATATCCATTCACCTGACATAATTCAGTGTGCAAAGTTTAGAAAATATAGTTATGTGAACATCTGAATTTCAAGACTGTTGATTTCTTTGGGGCTCTGGTAACTGACCTGTCTGCGAGAAACGTTTTTCTACATTTGCAGTATGTCACAGCATAACCTCCTATGCTATTATCCACCACTCCATCCAATAGACCATTTTTTTGTATCTGCACATAGACATGGTAATAGATAATATACATTTATTAAACTATGTGGATACCTTTCACTTTGAGTAACAAAAAACTTGTTGAATTTTCAAGGTCATTAGAGAAGGTCATTGTTAGTGCAATATGATTTGAATAACAATGATACACAAAAACTAAACATTTTTGGATGTGTTGCTGTTAAGATGAAGAAATAAAACTTATTGCTACTGTTTCAAGATTAAAGATTACATCAACTGAAGGGAGAAAGATGGTATATACATGACAAATCTTGTGTAATAAAATCTCCCTTCAAAAGACTTCATGGACAATTTACCCCAAGGTAAGAAAGTAACCTGTTGCTTGTGATGCTAAATGGTTAAGTACAAGGTAACTAATACAAAAATATGAAACTTAAACAATAGAGTGTGACTTAAAAGATCCTTAGTAACCATCACCAATGGCCTCCTTCTGGAGGAGGAAAATGAATTTTCTGTATGGGAGTCAAAAGGTCAAGGTCATAAATGCTCACAAGAAGGTAATTCACATTTTCATATTTTGTGTTATACATGTTGTTACCAGTTCATCTTTGTAGCAAATAAGAAACTGCTTGGTTATTTTTAATTACAAAGGTCAAATATTTATCTCCTTGAGTAAGACAAAATATTGTTTTTAAACCTGATTGGGGGTGGGGTAGTTAGAGCTGTCTGTGCAAAGGAATGAATAAACAGGCTTTGAATTTATTTGGCATCATTTTTGGTCATCATGTTGTCTTCATTTCACAAATTGTTTTTTTAATCATTGATATTAATAGAAAATGACCATGTTTCTAATGCTCACATTTGTTTTACAGACCAGTTGAGCAAAATTCCCCATGTTCTCCAAAGTTAAGGTAAAAAGTGAGATTTGTTTTGTAGACCCCCTAGGCTTTTTTTTTGCAAATAGGGCTAGCATAAAACCCTGCATGCTGGTTTGAAATGGTTTGAGTTTGATGGTTTCAACTGTGAAAATATTTTTTTCAAAATACTTAAAACAAATCTGTAGTCTTGTAGTTGATGAAAAAATAGCTCAGTGACATTGGAAGAATGAAAAGTTAATTAATTAAATATTATCAAAGACATATATTTGTTTTGTGTAATGATAATGCATTACATACTTTAAATGAAAAGGGATATTCTAGTTATAAAACCATTGATGGTTCCAGTCCAAGACTAGATTAAGTCAGGTAAAGGTGAGGAAAATGTTAAAATTTAGCAGTCATGATCATGCCATTATCACAAACCTTTGACTATAATGTCCAACTAGCTTAAAAATACTTTGCAAACCAACAACAAAATTATTAAAAGATTCACTACCTTCGATAGAGTCTGCTTATAAACAAAGGGATAGTGTCCACAGTCTACATAGGTTTCTAAAGAGGGGTTTCTTGGGACAGATTAACCCAGTTTTATCAATAGTTAATAAAGTATCAAATATATAAAATATACAACAAGAATGTATTTCCTACACAAATTCTCCTTAAAGTCTCCTGACAATACATGATATCAGAGTTCAAAATTACTTCTGTACCTCATTATAATATTGGTATAGTTATATGGCCCCCAACTGTCACATTAAAATGAGGGAGAGTTGAATAATTTTATCAAAATTATTCAGGGTTATATGCTGTTTAGTGCCCTTGACCAGCAAACATCAGCTGTTTAGTGAGCATGACCAGCAGGTATCAGCTGTTGAATGCCTTTGACCAGCAGATATTAGCTGTTTAGTGCCCTTGACCAGCAGGCATCAGCTGTTTAGTGAGCATGACCAGCAGCTAGCAGCTGTTTAGTGCCCTTGACCAGCAGCTAGCAGCTGTTGTTTAGTGCCCTTGACAAACAGGCATCTGCTGTTTTGTGCCCTTGACCAGCAGGCATCATCTGTTTAGTGCCCTTGACCAGCAGGTATCAGCTGTTTAGTGCCTTTGATCTGTAGATGTCAGCTGTTTATTCTCCTTGACTAGTGTGTTTAAAAGGTTAATTTTTTTAATGTGCTTGTTGAGGTTTCAGAGGTTATCAATATCAGCAATTTCAGTTTCTCCAATAATTCATGTCCTTGACTATAAAGTCACTGTGACCAAAAGAACATCCACTTTGTGCTTCCTCTTTTTATTTTTTACATTGTGTTCCTGAAACCCATGTATTGGGTGAACATGTCCATTTGATCAAAGGTTTTGACTGGCACATACTTGGAGCAATTGGAAATTGGTCATTGGAGTTCTCAGATATCATTATTATCATCTTGACCTTGATTTCCTTTATCCATTAAACACCCAAATAAGCACCTTGATGAAGTAAAATTAAGAAACACCAAGTTTACAGATTGCTTTTCTGTTAGACTATTAATAGTGGCATTTCTAATTAGCTAAGCTTGGGGCCCCAGATGGTCTAAGGAACTCAACTTTAAAGACCAGTCTGTTTTCAACATGTCCATATTGGTTCTGGTTTTGGCTTAGCCTTTGAGAAAGCTTGCCAAGAGCTTCCTATGGGTTGGTGTCTGGTGACTTCCAAGGTTCTTCTGTGATGTTGGCACCCCATGACTTAATTCCAGCACACACTGGTAAAGAGTTGGAGGTGTCACCCTGGGTTTTTCATTTTCTAAAGGTTATGGTTCGTGGTTATGTATCCCTGTCCTCCCAAATGTGGATTTCATGTGTACAAGTGGAGATGTTTTTTTAATATTAAATATTTTGTTTTAGTGTAGTATTTTCAGTGTTGATCTTGTTTTTGTTTCATCATATTGTCAAATTGTCCCCGCATGCTGGTTCCGAGATGTACTCTGTTCCTTCCCAATAAGCAGGTTGATTGCCATTTTCAGGTCAATACTTTGCATCTCAATAGAGTTTGTGAGTGTTTTCTTGACCTTAAACATCACATGCATGAAACTTAGAATCATACTTCTATTCCCTTGGGCGAATGTCCAGGGTTTTAGTTTCTGTTCCCATCCCGATTTGGTTATCAGTTTTGTGTGACTTGCCTTAGTTATTATTTTCCTGGTGTGGTGCTATTTGTGTGTTGTGTTGTTACTGTTGTTATTTTCCAGCAACAACTGGCACTATCTAGATCATATATTGAGGGTTTTAGTTTATCTATCTGATGGTGTGGTAGGGTTGTTTTATTAAGTTCTTGCTAATGGTCACCAGCATGGATTTGTAATGATACTCAGGTAGATTAAGTGTGTTGAGACAATTTGGATAGTAGTTCTTTTCCAAATTGAGCTTGGTATTGTATTACTGTGTGGTGAGGTGGGGTTGGTGGGTTGTCTAGTTGGTTAAATTGAAAGTATAAGGGCAATTTTGATGGCAGTTCCTTTCCAAGTCATAGCTAGGTGGTTTTGGATGGCTTGTAGTGTGCTGTTGATTACTACTGGATTGACATTCTATAATGTGCTGAAAATGGCATTAAACTTATAAAACCTCCTAAAGGAGTTTGGTCATTACATTTTCCCAGTTATTAAAAACATTGGATAAACACTAAACACAATGCTAAAGAGCTGTGACAGTATGGACTTGTCAAAAGCCCGATAATTGAACAATTTGCCCCAGGGTCTGGACTAGACATATTCCAACTGTCTCACACACACCATGTGGTTGGTGTCAGGTTTATCATTACAATACCAAAATATATTATGCCAACTCCCCTACCCCCCCCCCCCCAGGTTGAATAATCCTTTAAGATTTATTTTATGGTGGGTAGGAGATTAAAAAATATTTAATATCTAACTATACTGGGAAGTGCCCATTTATAGGGTATTATGTATTTCCAAGGTAGTAAGTCATTGTGTTATGAATAAGGAAGTTTTAAAAGAATCATGGAAAAGAATTTAGTTAAAGGAAGTTTTAAAAGAATCATGGAAAAGAATTTAGTTAAAGGAAATTTTAAAAGAATCATGGAAAAGAATTTAGTTAAAGGAAGTTTTAAAAGAATCATGGAAAAGAATTTAGTTAAAGGAAGTTTTAAAAGAATCATGGAAAAGAATTTAGTTAAAGGAAGTTTTAAAAGAATCATGGAAAAGAATTTAGTTAAAGGAAATTTTAAAAGAATCATGGAAAAGAATTTAGTTAAAGGAAGTTTTAAAAGAATCATGGAAAAGAATTTAGTTAAAGGAAGTTTTAAAAGAATCATGGAAAAGAATTTAGTTAAAGGAAGTTTTAAAAGAATTGTGGAAAGGAATTTATTTAAAGGATGAAATTCTTTGTACAGTTTCTGTAAAAATACCGTTGTGATACATATAATACATGAATTTAGTTATATTCTTGTTTATATCTCCTTTGGATGTGTTTATATTAAATTTCAGAAATACTATAGCCATTACAGTTTCATGATCTCCAGTTTATACCTACCTATTTTTCCTCTTGGGTTATTGGGTTTTTTTTATAAAAAAAAACAACTTAATCCTCAATATAAATTCTTTTAACAGAGTTGTGACCCATTGAGTATCATCTAATTTTGTTTATATCATACAAACCCTTAATTCTGTCCCATCTTTGGAGGTGAATGTATCTTGTTTTTAAGTTCCTTTGTTTGTTACCTAAATTTGCTTCTTTTTCTGCTCAGTACAAAGTCTATATTCTTGATGCTGCTAAATATTTCATGGTTAAAGAAAATATCAACGTTAAAAAAATGTCCTACCACCAATGCACTGGGGAGTTAAAAATACATTACTGCACATAATATTGCATCTCTTGAGATGCAAATATTTTTATATTGAAACTACTGAGTAATAATGAATAGAAAGAAGCCTATAATGAATAGAAGCCAATAATATTCACCATTCCTGACAGTCTAAATGTCTATAATTATATTCAATGCATAGCTTAATCTTTCCAGCATGAAAATTTTCCTTTTCCATGTTGACATTACAGCTTCCCAAAGAGCGTACACTGAATTAACAGGACTGATAGTTGTCATTTTTGTCGTCTCAAGACAGACAAGTTCGTGGTCGATTTTCTTGTCTTCCTTTTCAAAGAGAGACCATTCTCAATTAATGCTTTCATGGGTGCTAGGGCAACCCTATCCAACAGGCACTAAAAGAGAAAAAAATCAAGAGGCCCAATCATTTGTCCAGACTTCCTGATTGCTTACATGACCAGGTATTTCAAGCTACAGAGACCAGTGTCTAATTTTCTAGTGCCTAGATGAAATGTCTTGTTATAATCTATGAATCTGTGGTTGAAGCTTCTTCTTAGAACTCTATCATCATCTTGATGACCATAGCTTCTACAAGATGAATGAGTGAGTTATTTCATGGCCAGAAAACCAGGCAGTCTAAAACTCGGTGACAATTACAAATCAGTTTCTTTCTTTTGTCAGCCAGGTCTTTTAGCAATATAAACCACTTCAGTCATTAGCTCTACTGCATTTACAAACTGCTCTGATGGCCTAGTGGTTAGAGTGTTCGCTGCAGAAGTGGTAGGTCGTGGGTTTGATCCATGGCCAAATCTTACCAAAGACTTTCAAAATTGGTATAAACAGCTGCCTCGCTCGGCACTCAGCATTAAGAGGTTAGTGTTAGGACTGGTCGGATTGGTGTTAGGATAATGTGACTGGGTCGGTGATGCCCAATGCTAGACATCACTATAAACTGCCTCACTGCAGACATCTTAGCGATATGACTGAAAAATTGTTAAAGCTACGTTAATAATCCTAATCAAACAAACAAAAAACAAACCACTGCATTTACAAATCCCCAGTCTCAGTCATATCTGTGAATGATCAAGATCAGATATTATGTCCAGTTAGGACTTTTAAGTGTCTGTTTGGCCACCTCTAAAGGGAAAAGATCTTTTCCTTCATCGATATTATATTTTGACTTCTGCTATCTCAAAGTGGATTGCCACAATGATCAAAGAGCTTACCAAGAGGGACCTTTCATTCACCCATTGCTACCTGTTTATCTCATTTGTCTTTGGAAGATGTGATGAAAGCCATGTTTTGGCAAACTCAGACCACTCCAGCTGCCTTCTTTCCATTGTACAAATTCAGTAATGCAATTACAGCAGGTAACATGTTACTGATATTAAAATGTTGTTTGGGGAGTAGGTTAAGACTAACTTTACTTAGGTAATACTTACCTGTTGCTATTGCCAGATTCCCACCTCAGTGTTGCGGTTTCTTACATAAACTCAATGCTTAAAAGCGCAACATAGAAACAGATATTTATCCCTTGAAATAGAAACTTCTTCTGAGTCATTATTGATTAAGTAACTTTCAGTTGTATTGATTATTGATTCTTCCATTTGTATACATGATCTAAGGAGAGTCAAGAATTTTCAAGTATTGTTAATGTTAATGGGTGGTATCATTGAAACGTAGACAGATGTAGCTCTACAATGATATCAAGTAATCTGGACATTTTAATTGCATTACAAAATACAGTGGGAAAAACCGACGTTTTTGGACCCGTTTTTTTCTTCACCCAAAAATCGCCCATGGTTGGATTCCGAATTTGTGTCCTACAGGGGTTAATGTGTTAACTTTAAGTGCAAGTGATTAGAATACTGTGTGCTTTCTTCATTTGTACTGACTGACAGGGCAGTTCAATTGATTTTGTTAATACTTTTTTTTTACTTTTCCAACCATCACACAGACAGAACCTAGGAATGGAAAGCCTAATCTTTCTGCCACTACAAAGTTCAAATTAGGTGGTTAAGTGGTCTAAAGTGCATGCTGGTCACTGACATTCCACCCCAGTCTGCATGGCTTCAAGGCTTGACCATTGTGTTGGTATGTGAGAAAGCTGCCAGTAACTTCTCATGGATATGTGGTTCTTGCTGGCATTTTTCCATCTTTTTCCTCCACCAGTTATATTGACCACCTATCTTGCACAGAAAAATGGAATTCATTGACAATAGCAACAAATACATTTTATAAATGATGATAAATTTTGGTCTGCTGAGTTTTTTAAAATATAAACGAACACTAGAAAAAAAGTAGTTGAAGAAGTAAGAAAATTTGTCCCTGAAGAAAGGAAGAAAGGACTTGTAAGTTAAATTCTCAAATTGTATAATATTAAAATATTAAGACTAAATATTACTAGTGTATGCATACAAATATTTTTGCAAGCTGGAGGGGGTGGGGATTATTTGGGAGGTCCATTTCATTACCAATATCAATGAGGAAAGGGATCTAAGGCAAACTGTCGGGAAATGGAAGAATATATTAACTTACTTTGGTATTCATTATTCTGTACAGTTTATTCACATTAATACACTGGAGTACTTGTTGATTCTCTGTGTAGAGATTGTGAGACAGGAATTGAGATTGGCTTGTAAAAATGGTAATATGTGGTTCCCAGTCAGATTAGATGCCAGGATTAAAGTCCCTGTGGTGATTGTTCTTGGGATTTTTTAAATTTCTGAGAATTGAATCAGGAGTTCTAAATGTAAACAACTCTTTTCAAAGAATTAGGAGTCACCAATTGATTTATATACAGTTGAGGAAGTCTGTCCTTTAATCCAATGGGATCAGATGATCTCTAAAGCTCTTATATAATGGTCTAAACACTCATACAAGTTTTATTATACTGCGACTAATATTGCATTTTCTATTGGCAAAGATATACAGGTAAATTAGTTAGTTATACAGGTAAATTAGTTAGTTTTTAATATGTATAGATGACTCTTTTTAAAAAAAAAAATTAAGTTTCAGTTATTATGTATTAAATTTCCTCCTTGCAATGATGCCTAATTGAAATATCAAATAAATGTCATATATTTCCACATATAATGAAAGATGATATATGTAATAAAATTATCAGATACATGTATTGAGTAAATTAAAATGTAAAGTAAAATGGCCTGGACAATGTAAATATTTAAACAAAATTCTACATACTAAGTCCTGGGTATTTCTTGTATTGAGTAAATAAAGGATATATTTCACCAATGAGATGAATATGTCTATTGTTACTTGTAACAGCCTGAATTTCTGTTTTATGCTCATACTTGTTGGCTATGTAAAGTCTATAACAGATTGAGGTAACACAGATGTATTGCGATAATTCTTCGCTGTTTACTGTTTATATTCTGCTGTGTTTTGTATACATTCACACCAAAATATGAATACTTCTAGTAACTTACTTATGTTAACTATCTTTTCTCATTCAATGTAAGAAAGGTCATAGATGTATTTGAAGAATTTTGTTTATTTTTTTGAAAACTCACACTGCAGTTCATACATTGTTCTTGTGTGTAACAAATTAACATGTTACCACTGCATCAAGCGATTGGCAACAATGTGGATGAAATTCTTTGGTCATAATGTTAATTGTGTTTGTTTTTTCTTATATTAAAAGAACTGTTTGCCAATGGAAATATCACACTGATAATTCCAGTATTATTTGTCCTGAAACGTCCACAAACTCATGGACTAGAATAAAATATCAAATAGAACTATATTGAGGGCATTGATACAATACTGCATTATCAGGAGCCATGTTGTTTTGTTTTTTTTATTTCAAACCTCGTAGACCCAGATCTGCTGACACGTTATGAGATGCAGGGCTTGGTCTTTGCAGATGGTTCTGACAAGTGAGAGTATACGGTAACATATTGATGGAAAGTAATGTTACCTATACCTAGTTATAATCTTTGAAAGTTAACTCCTCATTGAATGGCTGTCAGTATTGCCTGAATCTCACTATGCAGTCATATTTAGAGGCCCTGAGTGGTCTAAAGCGCTTTCCGTTACAAATCACTGCCGTCTCACCTCTGTCTGCGTGGGTTCGAGTCTAAGATTCGACTAATGTAGTTATGTGAGCAAGCTTGCCAGTAGCTTCTCGTGGGTCAGTGGTTTTTTTCCGGGGTTTTCCCTGGTTCTTCCCACCACCAATAATACTGGCCGCCATGTATAGCCTATTGTGTGCTGAAAAATGGCGTTAAACCCTAAAACAACAACAACGCAGTCATATTTCTGGAACAATTACTGAGAAGTACAAATGTGTTGAATATAATTTTCCTTGTTTTTTAAATTCTATGTCATGTGCAATCCACAAAAGTCTTTGCAGTTAAACATTACAAAATTAACTTGCAAATTCTAATACAAACACAAGTATTTGTCTCTATGTTTTTCTATTTTGCTCATATTTTTTCTTCAAACTGGACTTCTTGTTCTTGACCATGCAGCCATTTTGTGCCAACTTCCTTAATTAGTGCAAGCTATACAGGGTAATTATACGCCGTCGCTATGTGCTATCAATGTAGTGACATGTAAAGTCACTTTATGAAGGAAATAACCATTGCAAGCATAAAAAATTTTGTTCCATTGGTTTGTAAGCGTAACTCTAGCTATGAAGCATTAGTTTCTTAGTATTTGTTTGTGATGGATACATAGATGTTCGGAGGGTCAATAGGTCAAGTTATCATTAATACAGTATATTATTTTCAGTAGACTAAGGAGATGGCAGTATTGGTCAGTTTGGTGCACCTGCATGGACATATCAAGTGGTAGAAATGGGAAAAGTTTGGCATTTGTTAAAAATATGATAGTAAGTTTGACTTTGCGTATGCATACAAAACTGAATGCCTGAGCTAGACATCAGGACTAAATTTATTACAGAATGTGAAATGTAGTTTGGAACATCGACATTGATTCTCAAAAGTGGTCATGTAAGAAGAGAGAGGAATCATCCCTTGTAAGATTTAGTACAAGTCTTATTTGTAAATAAATTGTAAACAATGATACTGTTCTCCAGAGGTGGCCATCACGGCGACGTTGGTGTTGCATGAACAATTCATGAAAGCAAGCCAGTTACAATCTTCATTAAAACATGGTCGTTAATGAAAGGAAGTCGACACCATACTTGAATAAAAGCTTTGGAATCCGATTGATTGTTGCATTTTCCAAAGGGATTGGTGATTGGAACAATTTTCTGCAGGATTATGATTATGTTATAGGTATTCTTGGTTGAAGCTGTCTTGAAAGACCACATCTTGTGCCAAATAATAATGGTCTCTCATGACAGGTCACAACACTATAATAAATAAATCCATGCATAAGAAGGTGGTCTCTCGAGACAGGTGTTCTCTCGTAACAGTGGTCCTTCATGACAGGTTTTGTTGTACTCTGTTAACATTTGGAATTTTTGCTTAATTAATCCATATCTTGTTGACAGGCTTTCATTTCCAGTGAATATCATCATCCCCATGGTAGCCTTAGTAACTTGATTACCTTTGCTGCCGTAGGCAGACCAAAATCTAATTCAGTTAAGTACATCTAGAATGTGACTAACAAATCTACAGCCACATGCTAACTGGGGGCAGTGATCTAGTGAATTCATTTTTTTGTGTGATGTATGTTAGTTGACAGCTCAAACAAGGACTACCATTTTTTTTTAAATTTTCATTATGCATTTTATAATTACATGTGACTGACACATACATTTTCAAACATGTGACCTATGCTACTTTACATGGATTTTTTTTATATACATACATGTACAGTATTTTAGCAGTTAACACAATATAGATAGCATTATACACAGAGGCAACACAAAGGCATCTTGTCAATATACAAGTATATCTCAAACTGTTTTGTCTTCATTTAATCAAAACTCTATTGTTTATTTTCGCAAAGTGCAAGTCCTACTCAAGACAGGTCATGCTTAAAAATTTCGCTTGTATGCAAAATTTTGATTTTTTTCATACACTTCCCTGACCATCAACCAAATACTCTTCTCAACATCTGTGTACGTTAACAATATTATTTTGGTCCCAAGTATTGCAAGATAAATGGGTGATACTGTGTATGATTTTATGATGTCAAATTCTGATAAATTTATATTACACCTAACTCAATATGACACTTCTCTCTACAAAATACTGCCGAGTTTTTCAGTAATATTTCAACAAGGTAACATACAAAAAAAATCTCTTGAGCTTCATTACCATAAAATGTTTCAGAGATTCTAATTTTAAACATTGTTAGCAGGGAGAATACAATGGAAAATTTAATATTTAGAACTTTGAAATTGTGTATCATTAATAATAAAAAATGGTAACAAAATATTAATTCACAAATCTTGTGAATAATTTTGATTTTAGGCAGTTTCTTTACTTTGAATTTTACCAAAATCTTTTATTTTGAATTTTAACTCAAATCGTTTATTTTCGTCTTATACAGTATAAAATATTTTTCAAACTAAGCAGATTTATATTGTTGTGGAAAATCTTAATTTACTAGTGTTTTACTAGTATTTGTTCATGTTACTAGTATTTCTAAGAATATGTGTTGATGTTACTTGTGTTTCTAACAGTATTTGTTGATGTTACTGGTGTTCTAATAGTATTTGTTGATGTTACTGGTGTTTCTAACAGTATTTGTTGATGTTACTGGTGTTTCTAACAGTATTTGTTGATGTTACTGGTGTTTCTAATAGTATTTGTTGATGTTACTGGTGTTTCTAATAATATTTGTTGATGTTACTCGTGTTTCTAACAATATTTGTTCATGTTATTGGTGTTTCTAACAGTATTTGTTTATGTTACTGGTGTTTCTAATAGTATTTGTTGATGTTAATGGTGTTTTTAATAGTATTTGTTCATGTTACTGGTGTTTCTAATAGTATTTGTTACTGGTGTTTCTAACAGTATTTGTTCATGTTACTGGTGTTTCTAATAATATTTGATCCTACATCATTCCTGATTTGTCATCCCTTTCATGTAAACTGGAAACTAAATGGTATTGTCAGCATTTTTGGCAAAAATGCAACAATTATCATGATCTGGCAACATACTGTAATAATTCCACTTTTACTTTTTTTTCAACCAGTTTTAGATTTGGAAGGCTTCTGTTTACAAGGTTTCAGTATTGGGTGTGCCATGTTTATGTCAGATGTAAGTTTTCAGAGATCAACCAATAGCATTTAGAAGCAAACTGATTTTAACCAATAGCTTTTAGAGGCACACTGATTTCAACCAATAGCATTGGAGGCACACTGATTTCAACCAATAGCATTGGAGGCACACTGATTTCAACCAATAGCATTTAGAGGCACACTGATTTCAACCAATAAGCTTTTAGAGGCACAATGATTTCAACCAATATCATTGGAGGCACACTGATTTCAACCAATAGCATTGGAGGCACACTGATTTCAACCAATAGCATTTAGAGGCACACTGATTTCAACCAATAGCATTGGAGGCACACTGATTTCAACCAATAGCATTGCAGACACACTGATTTCAACCAATAAGCTTTTAGAGGCACACTGATTTTAACCAATAGCATTGGAGGCACACTGATTGTTGATAACTCTTCATGATCATAATACATGTACATTCTTAATAGCATTCAAATTTTGTTTATTCTTGGACGTATTCATATTGCTGGTTCTGCTCATGTACAAAACACCTTAAAAGAAAGCATATGTTACATTTCTTTTCATCTCAAATGTTTGTTAGAATAAAAGAGCTGACCCATTGTTAAGATTTTAGTACCATATAAGGTATGACACAAATCACTTTTTTATTTATATTTCTGTACTTTTAAATATAAGGTCAAATACTAGTAATAAACTTGCAATATATTTCACGTTTTATATTATTTTCAAAGTAAATATTATCAGTTACATTTGCTCTGCCTCATTTGTCCATCACAGGAGTGTAACTGGGTACATTCTTAAAGTAGCAACAACAACGAAGAGAAATTAAACAGTAGGTTGCAAACTTGAAATTATATCTGTTCAGTATATAATGTAACTCATCGAGTGTTTAATAATGTAACTCATCGAGTGTTTAATAATGTAACTCATCGAGTGTTTAATAATGTAACTCATCGAGTGTTTAATAATGTAACTCATCGAGTGTTTAATAATGTAACTCATCGAGTGTTTAATAATGTAACTCATCGAGTGTTTAATAATGTAACTCATCGAGTGTTTAATAATGTAACTCATCGAGTGTTTAATAATGTAACTCATCGAGTGTTTAATAATGTAACTCATCGAGTGTTTAATAATGTAACTCATCGAGTGTTTAACATCCTTTCCCAAGGGTAGATATTATGGTTCAAATAAATCTGTTGTCATTATGATGGCAAACCCCATTTTTCTAAAATTCCTTTATAATTACAATATTTTAAGTTCCAATCTATTACAATATTGGAAGTTCCCATATATAAGAGTATCATCAGAAGTTACCTTCTATTGCAGTATTTAAAATTTGCATATAATTCCAGTATTCAAGTGTCTAAAATCTTGAATCTCAATGCAATAGTATCTTTTTCATGTCTCTTTTCAAAACTTGTTATTGTTACACATTTTGAATTGTGTGTGCATGTGTGTTTGTATTTTTAACATAGCTTTAATGGTTTTAGGCACATCACTAGGATACCTGCAGTGTGGCAGTTTATAGTGACGTCTAGCTCTGGGGCATTGTCCCGCAGATATTTAAAATGGTGTCCCACCTAGTCACGTTATCCTGACACCTGGCCAACCAGTCCAAACACTAACTTCTTTATGCCAAGTGCCAAAACGAGACAGTTACTTGTACTATTTTAAGTCTTTGGTATGACTCAGACAGGTTTCAAACCCATAGCTTCTCACATCCAAGGCAGACACTTAGGCCACAAGAGTGGTTCTTTTTTAATGGAAAGTCATTTTGATGTGGCTTTTCAGCAAGAGCTTTTTTATTTATTTAGTTGGTCTTAAATGCAAATGGTACCAATCATATAGTGGCAAAGTACCCCACCCACCCCAATCTAAGCAGAGGATGGGGCAGATCTACTGGGGACCGAAACTTCTCAGTAAACTGTTTTTTGTTTACTGGGAAAGAACCCAAGAATTAAGTTAGGAGGGTCCGAATATCTTGCTACACCACTGCTGTCATGGAGTCATAGAATCCACCTTGAAAATCAGTTTTTATTGTTACAAATGATATCAAAATATATTCACCACATCAAAGAATTTAAAAACTATTAAATGACTTCATTTTATAAATGGCTACTTGGAAATTACTGCATTTGATCGTAAGAATCCTGACATATAGAGCTTTCAAGTTTTAGTTCGATAAGAAAAAGACATGGCCACCATTACTGACTTAGAAAAATCCATCTTCTTGAAACTGCTGAACAGAATTTTGTCAAGTGTGATAGAAACCATTCAAGGTTGGGAAACCTTTCAATATTGTGCAGATGATGCCAGTCTACCTTCCTCTTATGAATCTGTGGTCTTCAACTAAATAGCAGAAAAGAGAAGAAATAAAAAATAATTTATTCTCTTAAATACAAACTTTAAATTTAAAAAGTCAAAGGTCTATCAGAAGTTGAAATGTATAAATTTCCAATTGAATATCAGTTGTATTCCAAAATAAGTTCTAATATTGATTATCTTGATGTCCTTGTAGTTTTGAATGTGCTCATGTGCCAGTGGCCTTGATTTTAATGATGTGCTAACATTCTTTTGATATTTCACAATAACTCAATAAAAAATGGCCTTGTCTGAATTTACTATAATTCCAAATTAATGTTCCAGTCCAAAAATATGTTTGATGAACTCTGTTATTCCAATAAAATTTTAATTTGAATAAATAAACTCACACAAGTAAAAAACTGAACACAACAATAAGACTGATTCTGCTTCAGAATGTTAAGGCAAGAATGAGTAATTTTTAGATAAACAAGATTATGTACCCCTCTTCTTGACCTAGGTCACACTTAGTTTTCTGGATTTATAACTCATTTAATGAAAACATCCATTCTGGAACTTTCTAGGGTCATAATCAAGACTATTTTTTTAACTCAAATTCAGGTAAACCTTTTTATAATAATAAATAATCTGAATGAGAAAATTTTAGCTTTTTTTTAATACAAAATAAATGTTCCTGGTTAGGTACACATCGAACTTGAAAACCTCTGACTGGAATTTGACTGATTTGGACAGAACGCATTCTGCCTTTCAAGGTTATGCAACTGAAGCTGATATACCGCCCAGTATGGTCACCATTACTAAAAATAGAAAACCCTTCAAACAAATTTTCAAAAATTGCAGAATAGAATTTTACCAAACTTGACCATACTAATATGAAGACCCAAATGATGCAGATCTGCCATCAAATATGACCACTATAAATTCAAAATGAATAAAGCTTTAAATGATTTTTCTCAAGAACTACACAAGTTAACCAACTGACAGAATGATTGCTTGCTGTCATTACACGAATATATAAACATTTGAATCAATTTCTTTTCCAAAATCATTGAATTTAATTTGACCAAACTTTATGTAAAGTATACTCTCTTGTGAAGGATACTGACAATAACAGATTTAGGTTATGCTGAGTTCTCTCCCTTGCGGAAAAAAATGTGTTAACACATAATAATAATAATAATAATAATAATAATAATAATAATAATGAGGACATTGTATAACGCCTCTGAAGCTCTAAGCTCTTTACACCATCTATAATGATATGACTACCCTACAGAAAAACAAATGAAAAAAACAATGAAATTGGAAAACATAAAAACATGCTGAAAACATATAAGATACAAAACATTATTAAGTCTCTAAGTTTGTCCCTGCAGTTGAAAAAGGTGAGTTTTAAGAGTATTTTTAAAAGGAACCACTGTGTCTTTGTGTCTAATTTCAATGGGCAATCGTTCCACATCACCGGGCCCTGGTATGCAAAAGAACGTTGTCCATATGACTTCGTTTTCACAGTGGGAACAATGAGGATACGATTATCAGAAGAAGAGCGTAAGTATCTTGCTGGTGTATACAGCTGCTGAGATAAATCTTTAGAGTACCACGATCAGAGCACACATCCCCCTGCTCTGTATCCAATACTAGCTCTCCATTCGATCCAGAATCAAACACAAAATTTGCTCTTTGTGTTCCGTTTCACTGATAGATTCCAGCCCAGCATACCTATCTAGCCTCAACCATGTGTACGCACCAGCAAAATACTTACACTCCTCTTCTGACAATCGTATGCTCATTATTCCCATTATGACAACGAATTTGTATGGACAAAATATTTTGCATACTAGGTCCCAGCAATATGGAATGAACTGCCCATTGAAATTAGACACAAAAAAGACAGTGATCCCTTTCAAGAGTATTCTTAAAATTCACCTTTTTTGACTGCAAGAACAAACTTAAAGACCCAATAATGTTTCCATAAATATTTTCAGCATTTTTATGTTTTCCAATTTCATGGTGTTTGTTTTTTGTATTCATATCATTATAGATGTTGTAAAGCGCTTAGAGCTCCTGAAGATTAGGCATTATACAGAGTCCTCCACCTCCTCATCATTATTAGTATCATTATTTCTTTTCCATCAGTCTGTCTTTCTCTGTCTCTCTCTCTTGGTTACAGCATGGACTCCTTCCCATAATGTAGCACATGTATGGAGCTAGTTTTTCCCCTTCCCAGAAAGAGTCGGACTTATTTGTCATACTTTTCATAGTAGTGTTCAGACTTATTTGTCAGACTGTTCATAGTAGTGTTCAGACTTATTTGTCAGATTTTTCATAGTAGTGTACAGACTTATTTGTCAGACTTTTCATAGTAGTGTTCAGACTTATTTGTCAGACTTTTCATAGTAGTGTTTTCGAGACTGGCTCTTTCTGTGTAGACCGATTGCTCTCTCTCTCTCTCTCTCTCTCTCTCTCTCTCTCTCTCTCTCTCTCTCTCTCAGGTTCTGGATCACACAAATTCTTCAAGACGTCTATCCCATGGATGATTTAAAAGAAATACTTACTATTTCTCAGAGCTAAATTCTAGTTTCCCACTAAAGCTTGGACAAATGTTGTGATGGAGATTGCTTAAAACCTTGAATTTCATCTGGAAACAGATGCACCCTCATTTGTCTTGGCCAATCAGGATTGGTGTTCCCAAACCACCAAACTTTTAACAACTCTCATCAAACCTTTATTAATAACTTTTCTGGGACAGATTCATTTTTATGTCACCAATTTCCAATTGCCCATGACTGTTTCTGGCTTATCCCAACCTAGTCATCTTTTGCTACTTGATCTTACATTAACATGTTCTCTTTGACCATTATCTGAATGGACTCTAATTAAAATTCACTCATGCCCCCCAAACATCACAGGTTAGCCATTGCAAGCTACCAATTTATTGTGAGCCTAGCCCATCCGTTAATCTTAATTGTTACGCGTCCTACTAACTGCAGCTGAATGTGAGGTGACAAAAGTTTCACACCATTACAGTATGTAAAATGCTTACTACATAAAACACCACCAAAAATAATAGTCCAATATGGCAACCATCTTGAAATTGTGTTATTGCAAAAAGAGAATTGATGGTCAGTCTTGACCCCTTCTACCAATAATTATTGTCTCAATTCAGGTGGTCTCTCATAACAAGTTTGTGCAAGATTACCATTTTTATGGTCAAGATGCAGCCGTTTTAAGACAAAAATACGTACATGCATTCAATTTGTTATTCACAGTGCTTGTTAAAAGCACTTCAGTCATTTCATCTCAAAGTAATTTTATAAATAAAAAAGATACATCTGTCATCATGCGTTTGCAATTACTATATTTAAAGATCATGTGTACATATAGGTTAGCATATGAATTACCAAATTACTAAGGTAATATTTATTTATCCTGTCCATAAGTTGACTTGAGATGTCCATAAATGTCAGACTCATACAAATGTAGCTTACGAACTGCATTATTAACCATGATAATACCCACTCATCCTGACTGTATGACTTAGTGGTTTTGATCGTACTTTAGGTAAATATGGAATATTTATGTACAAATGAATGAATTCAACAGACAGAATTAATTCATTTAGAAAGAAAATAAATTTGTTTCAAACAGAACTAAAATGCTTAAATCACCAGTGATATAAAGTGATCAACTCCATAAACAAAGGGCGCAGCTGGCCTGGGCCATGGTGAAGAGATGATGATTTGATGTAGGCTATAATAAGATCCAAAAATCAACAAGTAAAACAAAACCTTCTACAGTGACAATTAAATCTGGAAAACAATAAGAAAGGGTAAAGATTTCATTCACCCATAAATTATGGATCAACTCCAGAGACAAACAACATACTTGGCCAGCCCAGCCACTACACTGATGCCCATTCAAATATCTGATCATTTTAGGACATTATTGGGGTTTGGCATTTTTTTTCACAAAAGATAATGAAACAATACAGACAGTCTCCTATAGGAAAAGATGTCAACACTGGCCTTTGTAGATAGATGACCTCTGTACATTCATCATTCAAAATTTGGTTTCAAAAATATACCATGAACCAATAATCATCGTCATCATCATTTTTATTAGGTTGTCAAGATTATTCATTTTTGCACCTTTCAACAAAATTCTAAAAGGTGCAGATTGTTCCAAATGTCCCACACAAAAGTAATATATTCTTCTCGCTTAAATACACCCTTCAAATTAACTCATCACTGACTTACGATAATCATTTGACTATTTTATGCCTCATGACTAATTTCACTACTGATTGACAGCATACCTGTGATTGTAAAACAGAGGAAATACTTCTTTGGTTAGCCAAGTTGTATAAATTAGGCTTTTCGGTATATATATATCAGTATAAATGTGATCACTCAGGCAGGTGGTGTACACCTTCATCTGCTTTGTAAATGTAAATGTGAAGCCAGGTTTAGAAAGTGGTCTCAGTCACGATGCTCAGCACAGTTTAAAATCTGTCATACAAAGATTGGTATCATCATTATTGTTAGGTACGCTGAAAATATTCAAATTTAGAGTTGTGAAGTTAAATATAAGAAAAGAATTAACTTCAATATCTGTACCATGTTACCTGTTGCTTTAATATAGAAATCAAAAAATTGTTAGCAGTGGGGGTGGGGGTGGTAAAACTAATTTTAATCATAAAATATTTAGCAATTTCTATTGCCAGATTACCTCCTTTCACCCCATGGTGATGTCCCTCCCCTTCCTCCCACTCCATGGTGATGCCCCCACCCCACCTCCCACCCCATGCTGATGTCCACAGAACAGTAGTAGTAGGGAAAAAGATAGGACGCAAGTTCAACTTTCAGAAACTTCTGGAAGTCATCTTTTTGGACGATGAATTCTCATCTAAAATATAAGAGTATTTCCTGTCCCAGAAAGAGTAAGCTGAGCCCCAGTAGCCACAGTCAAGGAATAATTAAAATCCCCCACCCATCCCACACAAAAAAACCAGCATAAAATGGCTACATATTCCATACATAGCTACAAATGTCTGACAATAGCATTTCTACAGTGGCCAAAATATCATTATCATAGAACAGGGGTCAGTAACATACGGCACTCATGCCACAAGGTGGCACTTCGAGAGGTTTTGTGTGGCACGTGAAGAGGTTTTGTGTGGCACTTCAAGAGGTTTTGTGTGGCACTTCAAGAGGTTTTGTGTGGCACTTCAAGAGGTTTTGTGTGGCACGTGAAGAGCAGCCAAAACTCTTGATTTTAATGGTGTTATTCTCTTACTGGCTGCACACGGTCGATGTTATAGTGAATCGAGAAAAATATGGCATGCTATGTAAAATAGGTTGCCAACCCCTGCTTTCTTAGACCTAAGTAAGAGGCAGGTTGCTGGAAATAAGGAGTCACATGTTTGGCTGTCAGCCTTCTGTCAAGATGTCAACACTAGATTGATTGGTTGATTATGTTATTTGACAGCACATATTAATCTGGCATAGGTTAAAATATATATTATTCTAAAGTTACACAAATAAACTTTATAATGTGCAATATAAAGTTATGATCTTATAGTTTGCCAACAGTACATAAGTAAATTGAAAACCAATGGGTTAGAGTGTAAGCAGTAGTATGATTCCCAAATAACAGCTTTGTAAATGACTAAAAATGGTACTAGGATTATTTTATTTTATGTCAAATGTTCTCTTACTGCAGTAGTATTATAGAATCGTTGAAATTCCAAGTTTATAAGAAATCTGTTTCATCGTCAGCAGGGCTTGATAAGATGTGCATTATGGTTGAGTTCAGTCTTTATATACGCATTTCATTTGGGTATTCCCTATTCAACAATGAGTTAGGAAAACTTTATCACTTCAAACAATTCATTAACAAGAATGCAATTCTCCAAACACTGGTAAAATGTTATTGTTCAGTAAACTCTTTGAACAGATTTCCGCAATTTTTCTGTTGGTGCAGTATTTAAAGAGAATCAGGGGAAATTTTAAAATCTGCTAATGGGATATTCAGGGACTTGGCAGCAGCAGCATTTTCACTGAATTTAATTCCTACGTAACTGAGCAGAAAGTTTTTTTCTTTCTTCATTAATTAGGATGGTGTTACTTAATCAAAACTTAATATTGAATAGGACAAATTACTATGTAACTCAGCAGAAAGGAGTCTTTTTTTTTTTCATTAATTAGGACCGCTCCGGTGACCTAGTGGTTAGAGCATCCGCCACGGGAGTGGAAGGCTGTGGGTTTGATACCCGGCTGAGTCATTCCAAAGACTTGCAAAAATGGTACTAACAGCTGCCTCGCTTGGCGCTCAGCATTAAGAGGTTAGTGTTAGGACTGGTCAGCCTGGTGTCAGGATAATGTGACTGGACATCGTGCTACATGTCTTTGGCATGATGCCCCAGTGCTAGACATCACTATAAACTGTCTCACTGCAGACATCATAGCGATATGACTGAAAAATTGTTAAAGCTACATTAAAAAAATCCTAATTAAAAAAAAATCATTAATTAGGTTGGTGGTACTTAATCAAAACTTCTTGTTAAATAGGACTGGCAGTCAGACCTGTTAATAGCAGCAAGAAATGGGCAAAATCCAAACTGGCCCTTTATACACAGATGACTTCTCAATGCAGATTCACCTTCAGACTTAGTACTTGAACTAATACAATGCACAATATACCAACATTGTTTTTGTTGTTGTTATTATTATTATTATTAGTAGTAGTAGTATTCTTTCAGGCAGTTTACATATTTTCAGTTCACAGAATTTATCCTATTAATTTATCGTTGATAAATACTGTCAGAAAAGTGTTTTATTCATAGATTTTTTTAAGCTAATGTTGAGTTTTAATTTTTCAACACAAGAGAGGCTATATATGGTGATCCACCACAAGATAGGCTATATATGGTGATCCACCACAAGATAGGCTATATATGGTGATCCACCACAAGATAGGCTATATATGGTGATCCACCATAAGATAGGCTATATATGGTGATCAGTATTAGTGGTTGAGAAAGAACCTGGGAAAACCTCAAAAACATCCACCAACGTATGAGAAGCTACTGGCAAGCTTTCTCACATACCCACATTGACCGAACCCATGCAGACAGAGGTGAGATGGCAGTAAACCATAAGAGTGCTTTAGACCACAGGAGGCCCCTAGAATGCTTTATATATATATATATAGCTCTTGCCAAACATCTTCTCCCTGAAATTATGTGGTAACCATATATTTGTGAAATTTAACATAAAAACATGGAAAGAAAGAAGTCATGCTAAAAACAAAAACATTGATATACATATTTATTAAATGTACCAGAATATGTGTTAGGTTTGGTGATTCTTTAGTATTAGTATTATTGTTTTACAATTTGTTCATTCCCTCCCTAATTAGTTTTTAAAAAAGTAATTTATTCTTTCAGAATAGCCAAGTCCAGTATTTTATTACACTGTACAGTTATAAAAATTAATAATTACTTGATGATAAGCTTACTGGCTACTTCGGAAATATTTAAATGACTAATGAATGTGGTATTTCTGGAAAAGTCAGAAGGTGAAGTTTTATTTCATCCCATACATGAGTATTGGAGGATGATAACAAAGTCTTTTTTTTTATTGTTGCTGGGATTGTTTTGTTTTTATACTTTGGGCCTTGGGTTCACATTTTTTTGTCCTAAAGGTATAATATGCTGACAAACATTAACACAAACCAAATGGTTTAAGGGAATTATGTTGGGTCTTTTAGAATGGACCCTGGGGCAATTGTTTACCTGCTTTTGATAAGTCCAGGAAACAAGGTTTTCATAGCTTTTTTTGTCTTGCATTTTGTGGTTATAGAAAATACAATTTAAAAAAAATTACTGGCCAAATAAAGTGGTCAGCAACACCTATATTGATTATCAAACCAAAATAAAATCCTGAAAAGGACATCTAGCCACCCTTGAATTGGTCAGCACCACTTTTATTCATTGTCCAGTAGTTTGTAAACTAGATCTAGTGACCTTTGAATTAATTAATGTGTTCATTTACACTTTAATGGATAACAAATTAAAGACATATTAATATAATAATTGTGGAAAAATCCTATGACCAATGTCCAGTTGCTTAGAGTATGTGCTGACCAAACCTTAGATCCACTGGACATGTCTGATGCATACAGGGATTTTAGGATCTCTGATATATGGTAAACAGTAGCTACCTTGGCTGTTTTATTTAATTCAGCTGTCTTAAAATAACAAACCACTGCCAAATATAGAAAATGTCAACCCAGTGATTGACAAGTCACCTCTGTTCAAAGACTTGTGATGAATTTTTAAATTGAAACACTGTTCACATAATTTTTTTTCAGATTGATTGTGCCGAGGTTTTGGCCTCAGTTGTGTTTCTGCAGCATTGGGCATAGCCATCCAAGACAGTTACATTCTAGACTGGAAGTTTCTGGACAGCTGAAATTTTCTAGCTCCTTAATGTTTTAATAGAATTTGAATAATTTTGTTTTGGGATTTCCATGATGATAAAAGAAAACTAGCAGGCATTATATAAAATTACACATACAATTTACAGTCTCTGCTAAAGGTACACATTTGTTTTCTACTATTTTCTGTGTTTCAGAAGTCGAGGTAGCCAGTCAGGGTCTCACAACCATGGAGCTCCAACCAGCATGCAACACCAAACAACATCAACCCTGAGTCCCCAGCAGCAACAACAACAGCAGCAAACTGCGAAAGCAAATCTGACAGGTAAGGTTTGTTATGATCTTCTCATGCATGGTACCATTGAAATTGCAGCCATTTTTCATGACTAATGGTTATAATGATCATGCATGGTATCATTGAAATTGCAGCCATTTTTCATGGCTAATGGTTATAATGATCAAGCATGGTATCATTGAAATTGCAGCCATTTTTCATGGCTAATGGTTATAATGATCATTCATGGTACCATTGAAATTGCAGCCATTTTTCATGACTAATGGTTATAATGATCATGCATGGTACCATTGAAATTGCAGCCATTTTTCATGACTAATGGTTATAATGATCATGCATGGTACCATTTAAATTGCAGCCATTTTTCATGACTAATGGTTATAATCAAGCATGGTACCATTTAAATTGCAGCCATTTTTCATGACTAATGATTATAATGATCATGATGCAGCTTGTTCTTCCTCCTGGAAAAAATCTAAACCATACACATGATTTTCAGCATAAAGGTCAAGTCAATGTCTATAGTCAAGGTTACTGTTGTTGGCTTAATGCCATTCTTCAGCACATTATAGGCTATACATTGCTGTCAGTATATCTGGTGGAGGAAGAAAAAACACCGACTTTTGAATAGCTACTGTCAAGCTTTCATGCTATGGACCCCATAATCTAAATTTTAAAAATTGTAATTTAAAAAAATTAGAACGAGTTTCAAAATCTATCGATTGAAAACTTTACATTAAAACTAACGAACATGTCAGAACTTTTTTCTTCTCAGTTAAAATTTGTATAAGTTTGATTAATGGGCCCATGGTGGTACCACATTAAATCAGGGCTTGTGTTTTGACAGGCATAATGTGCTCTTGCATAAAATCATGTTCCATCAATTGCTTCCAGGAGACCGATCCATCTCTCATCCCATTCTTATTATTTGAAACAATGATTTTCACATGTTTTCTAACAAACTTCTTCATTTTTGCCCAGATTTAATGGTAGTTTCCTTTCACAAATACTGATATGTTTACTATATTTTATGAACGGTGTTTGGGGGTGGCAAGTGGGATGAACACCTCAGGCCCCACTCTTCAGGCCTAAGGTCATCCTAATGAGTTTGTCATGACCGCCCTAGACCTACACGGCCATGGTCAGCCTTAGGCCCCACATACTCCTAATGCCGCCTCTACTCTGCTATGTTTACAGGTTCCACCATTTTTATATATGATGTCTTGTGCTGTAAACATTGATGTTGTAGATATTTGAGGAGCGTGAATAACATTCCGCAAAACTACCAGGAGCACTGCATTTTACAAAACACAAGCATTAATTATATCATAGATGATAAAAACGTTGTTTTTTTTTCGTTTTTTTATGTTACCTCAAAAAACTTGTTTTTTTTTTAGTTTTTTTAATATTTTTTGCATTTGCGAAAAGCTGGACATTATAAATTATGTTGAGGAAACCATAGAGTGGTCAGATCAGTCAGATGGTAATAACCACATTGAGTGAAAAAAAAATCAATGTTATCTGGACTACGGTTTAAAACTTTTAATATTTTTTCATATTTGTATCACTGAAACTTTAAAACTGGTATGTAGCGTGTAAATAAGTAAATTATTGATTTTTGTGTTGCCTAAAAACTACTGGAACGTTTTTTGTTTTTTTTTTATTATTGAGGAAAAAATGCATTTTTTGTTTGTTTCAATTTTAACGTTTTTAACATCTATGGATTATATCCAGAATTTTGTTATAGCAAAGTGCATTGTTACAGAGGAAGAGTTTTACGAGATTTCCTTTACAGACCCAAATAGAAACATTATAGAGAATCCAGAGTGTATAGATTTATGCTGTTTATGGAGCAGTAATATCAAATGGGGGTGAGTGGAATCCAAAGTGCCAAACTGTACCAAACTAATTGCCCAACATTTTTGTACTCAATGTCAATGGTATTGCACAAAATAATCATATTTTAATTTTAGCTTGTCAGCTATGAAAACAAATATTGTACTGATATTGATATTCTTGGTGTCGAAATATCATTTTTGAACTACAGTGGTCCCTCTCTTATACAACCACCCCTTCAGCACCGGAAAAGTGTCCTTATAGAATGGGTGGCCTTTCCAGATAAGACTATATTTGTGAGACTTATATGTTTATGTAGTAGGAAAGTTACCTATGACTTAAAACAGTTAATATCTTCATTTACAAGTACGTGTGTAGCATTAATCATTAGAGTTATTTCAAGGTAACATAAATTAACATTTCATATTCTTAGGCTTGGTGTGAGTGGGATATTTTTGGCATGCACATTAAAATATCATTACAAAATGTTATTTTATGTTGTTTCATATTTAAAATAATCCATCTTGTTTATTTGAGTCTTCCCAACTTAAACATTTTTGGCACCAAGTCGAATAACTTTGACTTTTTCTTCTAAAGTATTATTTTTTTGTTTATGTGATGGCATGTTAAAAGTTTTGTAATGATTTATGCAGACTTTTGTAAAGAAAAACCTTGTTATTAAGGAAGTGATACATTACTGTCACATGATTTTTCAGTCATCGTCTGGAACAATGTTTTGTTCCGATTGGATTGTTTCTCTGTGTGCTAATCCACAAAATCTATTTTGCCATTTAACCATCTTGACTGTTACATTGGTCATCATCGTCAATTAAAACAAAAACGCTGTGTGAAGCCCAAAGCTCTTATCAAAACATTGTTAACTCCATTTCTATCTGTATTATGATTTTGACAATTACATCCAGTCGTAATTGTCAATTAAAACATAATCTGCTGTGTGAAGCCCAAAGCTCCATCAAAACATTGCTGACCCCATTTCCTGCAAACATCAGCATTAATAATATTAGTGATACATGTAATGTAGCCAACACCTCTTTCAGTAATGAATATATGACATCCAGAAACAGACATGGGGAAAGATAATTGGATTGCTTACCTTACCCTAATTAACTATTGGTTCTGGACACATATTAATAATAAAATATGGCTGCTTGTGAGGGGTAAATTTTACATTTGTGCACAAATCTGTTGGCCGCTGGTCACGTTAGAGGGGTGGCCTTTCTTGAGGGGTACTTTTGAATACATACTCGTCGATGCCAAGAGATTCTGGCCATAAGAGTGGAAGGCCTCTGGTTAGGGCAGCCGTTTATAAGGGGGACCACTTTATCTCCATTAGACAAGATAACATGAGGCAGAATGGCATCATTAGCTCACCCTCGGCCAAGATAGCTTACGATATGGCCCTGCATTCATTGTGCATCGTCAGTCAACTGAGGCTATTTTAAACTTCTCAAAAACCACTTCACTATATTAGGCCAAATTTGGCTGAGAGCATCTTGTGTGTGTGTGTGTGTGTGTGTGTGTGTGTGTGATTAGAATTTTTAACGTAGCTTTAAAAATATTTCAGTCATATCACTGCAGACATCGTAGTCGTATACATCAGTTTATAGTGATGTATAGCACTAGGGCATCATGCCGCAGACATGTAACATGATGTCCCACCCAGTCCCATTATCCTGACAACTGGCTGACCAGTCCTAACACTAACCTCTTAAATGCTGAGCGCCAAGCGAGGCAGCTGTTAGTACCATTTTTGTAAGACATTGGTATAACTCAGCCAGGGATCGAACCCATGACCTCCCATCATCACGGTGGATGCTCTAAAAACTAGGCCACCAGAGCGGTCAGAGCATCCTGTCATAATGAACATTCATATCACTGATAAAACCAGGCAACAAATAGAGTGAGTATTACTAAAAGTAAATTTTTAAAATAAAAAACCTTCACTGTGTTTAACAGATTTTGGACAAATTTGTCAGTGAGCATCCTATCATGACATACTTTAAAAACAGGTACTTATGATACCAACCAGTCATCAAGTTTGGCAATCATTTTTTTAAAAAACTGATTCTTAGAATACCAACCAGCCATCGAGTTTGGCAATCATTACTTAAAAAAAAACTTTAAAAAACTGATTCTTAGAATACCAACCAACCATCGAGTTTGGCAATCATTACTTAAAAAAACCTTAAAAAACTGGTTCTCAGAATACAAACCAGCCATCCAGTTTGGCAATCATTACTGTAAAGAAAACTTTAACAAATATGCTCAAATACTACTCAGCAGGATTTGACCAAATTTGATAAAAAGCATCGCGGCATAAGGGACTTTCACATCATTACAAACGACAAAAATCTACTATCAAATATGGACACATTTACCAAAAACAACTTTTTAAAAACTACTCCACAGAATTGTATCATATTTTGACAGAAAGCATACTGGTACACAAGGCTTTATGGAAGTGATACTGATCTGCCATACAATTCGGCTATTATTAGGCAAAAAAACGATGCTGTTATGGTAACCTGGCCTATGCTATTTTAATTACCCTGACCATACAACATTTTAATACATATTTAAAAAAAAGGAATGAATCTGATCATTCAGTGTTTTTCATCTCTGATTAGATTAAAACTGTGACATAAACATAAGCAGGACAAATAAATCTATTTTAAAAATATTTGCATGAATGAACCTTCACATTTTTTCACTGTTTTCAAGAACCACACATGGAGAGGATTCTCACTAGAAATAGGGAAAGAAATTAAATGACCTTGCAAACTAAATGACCTTGTAACACGACTTCACCAGATTTGACTGAAATCACCCAGGCTTGAAGGGATTTGAATTGTTAACAACTAATGATGATCTGTTATTAAATATGGTTTTGATTACAAAAAAAACCAGAAAAACCTTGAATTATTCTTCACAAACACTGCTAAGCAGAATTTGACCAAATTTTGATAGAAAGAATCATGTCATAAATGTCTTTCAATATTAGATAAACGCTGCCCAAATTTGGCATTGCTATGAATAGTTACTTAAAAAAAAAAAAATACAAAAAAAAAAAAAATTCAATGACTTCTCTAGAATAAAGAATTTTACCAATTTTGACAAAAAGCATCCTGATATAATAACCTTTCAGTTGTGGACAAATGATTTTGAAATGTCGGCTGCGATACAAATCATCGAGAAACTTCGTAACAATGTTGCAATACAATAAATAGTGTAGGAAGAAATGTATCCAGAAAACATCCTATAGACTCGTTTGTTAGCCATACTGCTTTTCGAGCCTACATTGGTCTTTTGTTTGTAGGATGGTTACCACTTTAAACTTGGAGAAAAACAAAACATGGTTGCATTTTGGAGAAAATCTTGACTGATATTGGATCCTAATGGATACATAACAAACAAGAATTCAGTAATTATTGCTGAAGAGAAAATAATAGGTCAGAGACTGAACAAGAGAGTTATCTTTTTTGCTTCTGTGTCTTGTGTTCTGCTTGAATACACCCCACCCCCCATTTTAATATATCATGTCACAAAATTAGTTACATAAGTCGACTGAAGAGGTCTTAGTTGTTATTAAGAAACATATCTGTCCGTTTTAGTCTTTTTAGGGTGGTTGGTTAAAAAGACATGTGCAGCTTTATAAATCGTTGGGTTCAGTTTTGATTTTGTGGTTGTAACGTTTTTTAAAACATGGTAACTTATAAAGCCAGTATATTTGGCTTAGGAATTAAGAACCACCAACCCATGGAAAGCTACTGGCAAGCTTTTTCACATACCCATTGTGACCATGCCAAGACTTGAACCCACACCTGCAGAGGTGATATGTGAGTGATCTGTCCAGGCAAGCACCTTTGACCACTTGCGCATTTGTTGGAGTTAAAGATTTGGCTTCATTATTGAACTTTAAAGACTAGGTGAGGTGATCTTGGGCAGAACGTCTTTCTTTTGCCAATGTTGATGACGGATGCAGAGAATCAAAACAGTTCTTAAAACAAAAATGGATTCTTATGGATATTTGCAAATTAGATGCAAGAAAAATAAATATAAACTTGAGACAAGAAAAACAAATTCCACTTTAGAAAATAAATGCATCAACATATCTATCCTGAAATACATCACTGACAAATTTATCTATTTTCGGACCCTGGAGACGTATCAACAGAACTGATTAAGAAACATTTTTGACAGAAATTGACAATACTCCTGACCTCGGTGTCAAACTTTGTTATTTTTAAAATGGAAGGCTAAATAAACTCCTTTCACTTGTGTAGGACATCAGTACACTAAAGATAGTAATCAGTGTACATAAAACCAGTGGACCATGTTTATGATAATTTTCAATAGCAACTTAGCCTGATAATTGAAATTTACATCAGGTGTAAGAACAAAAAGGTTTTGGTATGTAACTTGTCAGAAATGCCATTGTAGCACTTGTAAGAAAGGCACTGACAAAAGTATTTTAATTTATAAACATTTTTACACTGCAATAAGAATTATACTTTAAAATAATAACAAATTTGTCTATAAAGATCCAATCTTAATCTTTTCTCAATTAGCACATTTGGAATTACCCCAAGATTTCTTTACTGGTACTTGTACAGTTATTTAATTCTAGAATCATTAATGGCATGTACTATCAATTATAACACATTTTGTAAAGCAACATTTATTTGATTTTTATTACATTGAGCTGCAGAGCAAATAAAATTCAAACATTGCCCCTCACCCACCCACCTTGACTTTCGAACCTATGCCCACTAAAAGATGTGGCACAAACTTTTTTATTTTAAAGTATTTGCTTTAATAAATAAGCTGAACGTTTTCAAAATATCAACCTTTTCTGCCTAATGTTAGATTATATATTCATTCTTTTTAATTTTCATCCATCATTTGATTCTGCACCTAATAATTTTTTCAAATTAGCAAGCATTTGGCATCAGGACCATAGTAGACAATGACAACATACATGTATCTAATCATTATGACATGATAACAACATGTATCAAAACATAATGACATAATAACAGACATGTATCTAATCATTATGACATAACAACATGTATCTAAACATAATGACATAATAACAGACATGTATCAAAACATAATGAGTAACATGTATCAAACATGACATAATAACATGTATCTAAACATAATGAAATAATAATAAACATGTATACAAACATAATGACAGAAAAACATGTATCTAAACGTAATGATATAACAACGTGTATCAAAATATACTGACATAATAACAACATGTATCTAAACATGATGACTAATAACATGTATCAAAACATAATGACCTAATAACATGTATCAAAACATAATGCTATAATAACAACATGTATCAAAACATAATACCTAATAACGTATCAAAACATAATGCTATAATAACAACATGTATCTAAACATAATGACCTAATAACATGTATCAAAACATAATGACCTAATAACATTTATCTAAACATAATGACATAATAGCAACATGTATCTAAACATAATGATGAAATAACAAACATATTACTGTATAATTTTGATGAATCACAATAACATCTCATGACAAAGTGTGCATATACATGTAGTGTACTAAACAATTTTGTCCATTGAATATCAGATATTTGTCAACAGTAGCTTCTCAAAACTCATTAAATAATCTCTCTTTGTTCGAATTTAGTCATATTAATATTACAAATCATGGCCTGTTGGTATTGCAACATTGTGATATAGATGCCAATCAAGTGTCAAGTTTGTCTGCCAATACAAAAAAACTAAACATATTTAAATGCCGCCTTAAGTCAAACATGACAGTAGGTAGTTTGGCAACATTGTCTTATATTTTATAGTAATCTTGCTTATCCATGATCAAAAATGACTGCCATTTCTATAAATAATTTTTTTTTTTATTTCAAATCATTTAAGCAAATTCTGCTTCAAAATTGTTTAACATAATTTACCGGATAATCTGACCTGACAGAAAGCAAATTTTTGACAAGGCCTTTTAATTATTTGCAGAATGATATCAATATTATGTGGATGCAGTCACTTAAAATGGCAAAATCTTAAAGATTGGATTGACATTGGAGCAAATTTTACACGTGTTGAAGTTGGTATAGATAACTAATGCTGATTCTGAAAACCACTTGTGATTAACAAATTAAATCCAGCATATTTGTATTCTTACATTCATTACCTGATTAAATTTTCAGAGCAATGCTTGGCAGTTTTTCAAATGTTTTACAAATTTTGAATTTTCATGCCATTTATAGTAGTTATTTACACCGTTTCTAATTACCGGTAATGGTTATTTACACCGTTTCTAATTAATGGAAACAGAGGTTTAAAAGGCTAGATTCTGTGCTTCATGTACGCACTGTTGGTCCTAAGCTACTTTTAAATAAAATGCTTCACTTTTGTTCTTTATATGTGAAATTCCTGCATGGAATAAAAGTATGTTTCCATTCAGAGATTAAGGCTAGATGTTGTTTAATGGCGTGACTTGAAAGCTAAAATGCACGTAGTTCAGAATATGGCATGCCTGGGTGATCTAGCATTTGTCAAAAGTTGTTTCCTTTTGATAACATGGAGGTTAAGAATAAAGTCAAATTTGTTCCAGAAGATAGGAAAGTTACCAAAATCTCCAGCAGTTACAACGAATTGGCCTTCATTATAATGATTAGTTGTGATAGCTGTGAAATAAATGTTTGTGTTCACAAATTATTAGAGGGGAAAAAAAGATTCATATACAGATAGCTTTTTTTAAGTCCTGAGTTCATGACATTGGTAAATTTAAAATGGGATTATTTTGTTTCTTGCATGTTTTTGATAAATTATATGTCAATTGTTGATATGACTGCGTAATTTCTGTCACTGTTTAACCAATGCTTAATCTCTTGTGTGTGTGTGTGTGTGTGTATATATATATATATATATATATATATATATATATATATATATATATATATATATATATATATCACACCTCTCACATATTTCTGGAATGTATTTTAATGAAATTTGCATTTATGTCCAATTATCATCCCACCTTTAGTTGGTCAGGGTTTGTCATGTGTTACACAACTTTCATTGTGTTGTAAAAACTCTTATCACATAAAGAATGGTATGCTATAATGAATCTTTTGTTCAGAAATAATAATAAAATAACACCTCCATGTAATTTGCCTTCTTTTGTCTATGCTGACCTGAATTTAGATAGGATTAAATTATGACTTGTCATCAAGCTGTTTATTTGTCTTGTCATGTCAAGAAACAATCTATCAGAATAACTGCAGTAGAGTGAAAAAAAGCAAGTCACGTAAGTCAATTAACAAACATGGTGATTAATTACACAAGGACCACGCTTACTCATTGTGTTTTGATTATGTAACCATTATGTCACATCCATTTGCATCCTATTGTTGCTATGAATTAGGATCTCAGTACTAAATAAACAGTGATAAGACTTTAATTTATCATAATAAAATTATCATAACATCTGTGCATGTTTATTTCTTAAACTCCTTCGAATTGTCCAAATTTGAATCAGTAATGCGGACAGTACTGTTAACCTTTGTTATAACTATAAATTTTAAGCAAAAACGGCTGTTCTTGTCATTTTTGAGGATGCAGTCACATGACATTGTCATAAATGCCATAATTAGTTTTGTCTGAAAACAAGAAAAGAACTAGATTCCATAATGAAGATACACTTTTTAAACTGGCACAAACGTATATATTGATTTGAATCATTTTGGAAGAAAAGAGGAAAATTATTGATGTTGTATAATATGACAACAGTTAAAGTTTTGATCCTATACCTTAGTGTGATTCCTTGAGGTATTTTCAGGTCAAGGTTAGTCCATGTACAGAGGTGATATGATTAGGATCATACTACATGTCTGTAGCATGATGCTCCAGTGCTAGACATCACTATAAACTGCCTCACTGCAGACAATGTACTGATATGACTGAAAAATTGTTAAAGCTACATTAAAAATCCAAATCACACACACACACACACACACACACACACACACACACACACACACACACACACTATTTCATTGGATTAAATGTAACCATCATAACCCTGATGAGCACTTCCATATTCAGAAAAGAGTCCATTGACTGGGGTCATTTCTGTGAGACCTTACTCAATGGGCAAGCTGGCCTTATTCAAAGCTTCTACATCACTGTAACACTGATCAGTATTATTTTGTGTTACAATCTCACATGCCTAAGTTGTCGCCTTCAGCTAATATTCGGTGGACTGATTGTTAAACTTTGCAGTGATACTTTTGAAAATAAAGCATATATATTTCTGCATTTTCTTGGTCATTTTGATGCATATTATTTAAAGATTGTTTAATCCAGATGTATTTTTTTTTTGCGACTTGTTTGTGCTTTCTCTATTGATTATTGTAAACGAGTTTTATTCAGTCCTTGACATGGTTTATCAAGATCAATAACGATAGTAAAATATTTGCAACCATATAGATTGGTTTTGACCCTGTAGTTTGTTATCAAGGAAGCTCTTGTAATAATAATAATAATAATAATAATAATAATAATAATAATAATTATAATAATAATAATAATAAACTATATTTTATGAGAGTATTTTAGTTAGGATAATAATCCCCATAGGTCTAGATGATTCTTTAATAAAACTACAAAGTGTATATGATATGCATTAACAATAATTTGAAGACCCCATTACAAGCATTATTTAGCATCAGAACACCTGACACCCCCCAGGTAATCCCACTGACCCCAAAGGGGCATTGTCGCCCACTGTGGTAACCACTGTTATGGACATTTCAGACAGAGAGGGAGGCAACTCAGTTTTACTAACACATAATTGAGAGGGAGGTGACTCAGACTTTACTAATGCACAAAAGAGAGGGAGGCAACTCGGACTTTACTAATACATCTATGGTAGTACTGCATGTCAACTGGATTTATTCTAAAATTAAGTCATCAACTTATTAAAAATTTAAAAATACATAATATGAAATATTCTGCATCCATAATATGAAATATTATGTAGGACATAGGAGATAATTTTTTTGTAAACAACAAATTTTTTTGTTTGTTCCACCAGCAGTCCACCACCAACCAGTTCAAGAGCAATGTATGGTATCCTGCTTTTAAAAGATTTATTTTTAGTTGTAGACATAAGTTGTACATTTAAATACTGATTTAAGTGTTAGTTCATCTTCACCAATCATACTCATTAAAAAACCACTTGGCAGACATCAGCTATCATTGTGTATTTGTGTCAAGTAAGTAAGAGAAAGTAAAAACAAAATTTACATACATTGCATAATTTTGACTGAGGTGTCAGTTGAGATAATGCATGTTGCATGGTAGATTTGATTTGAAATAATTTTGGGGGGTTTATCATTTAAATTTAAAAGATCTTTTGGATAAGGTTTGTTTAAGGGTTTTATGTTTTCAGTATGGTGCCATATTTGATGGAAGATGGGTCTTTTTTGCGTCTAATCAAAAGTTCTGAATGCTTTATGTAAATATTCTGTCCATTTCTGTTGGTAAGTTTGCGGCTTTTTGTTTGTTTTGTTTTTGTAGCTCAAAATAAGAAATATTTAGAGATTTTTCGTTGTTTAGGAACAGCTGTCATATTTGATGGCCAAAATTTTTAAAGTTTATAATGCTAAGATGCTTTAATTTGGTCAAATTCAGCAGATTAGTTTTTAAGAAGTACAGTGAAGTTAAAGTTTATATAGTGTTCAAAAGCTGTACACTTACAGTGTTTAGTGAGATTAAAACTTGTTCAATATTCAGTGAATTTAAAGCTTATACCAGTTGTATTGAGGTTAAACACCTGTTCAGATATTAAAATCATTTAATCATAATCCATGAGGCAGTTGGTCATGTCCTGATCAAGACCAGTGGCTAGTGTACCAGCCAAGGTGTAACCATCTGCATCCAACTGATTGACCAATCCCAACACCACTGACCCAAATAGTAGCTTGTAAGATTTGCATGACCTTTTGGCCTTTCAACAGCCATTTTAGCAGAAAACATACACAGTTTTCATGCCAAAAGAAAAAGATGGAAAACAAACAGCAGTGGAAATAACTGACATTAAACATTTTAGGAACATAACAAGTATTTGTATGTGCATTGGGACAGATTTTGACCCTTGTCCATCTCTCTGTTCTTCTGTCTATATTTCATAACAGGTTTCAATCAGGGACATCATGTTCTGAAAGAGGAAATGGGGATTGGACTATATCATATGGCCTATGCTATTTTCTGTCTTATCTACAGTTGATTATAAATGTCAATTGATATTCTCAGATAAGGTGACTCGACTGCTGTTTTACAACCACAAAATGAAAAACAATCCCAACACATCCCACCCTGAGTTACTTATTTGTCTGAAGGAAATAGAATTACTAATTAATGACAGATCATGTTTTCATTGACTGCTGCACTTTGTCACTAAGGGTTTGGTACTTAGCTAACATTTCTCAGTATATAGCCTGTAATGGGCTGAAAGTGTTGAAACAAAAAAAAAAAAATGTTAAAATATAATTTTAAACAAAACACAACAAAAAAGTTTTAACCTCAGTGCATCATTTTATTAGTTTCGCCTTAACATAAGATCAAATGTGCATGTAGTGGTGGTATGCCCATCCATCTGGCAACAGTTGCTTTTTCAGCCTCTTAAAATCCACAGGACAAATTTCAGCCAAATATGTCATATTGATCCTAACATGATTGGCTTTAAAGTATATACAAAATGATTACAATCCACCATCAGATATTCCACTGTTTTTCCAAAAATAAAAAATGTGTTTTAAAAAAAATCACAACACTTATTTTTCCGTCTTAGAGTTAGCAGATTTTTTGCAAAGTGATGTTATCCTTCACATGTGTGCACATCTCGAAAACCATTGAACAGAATTTAACTAAAGGTGGAAAAAATAGCATCATCATCACGGTGTTTTCAATTTTAAAATGATGCAAATTCACCATCAAATATGGCTCAAAATTAAAAAGACAACTTTAAATAATTTCTTAAAAACCGCTTAACATTATTTTGTTAAATTAAAAGAAAGTATTATTATAGTGCTTTCAAGTTTCTAAAATGTAACAATGCCATGACATTTAACAGCTGTTACAAAAACTAGAAAAGGTTTTAAAGAACTTCATCTAAAGAATTCTAAACAGAAGTTGACCAGATGTAATGGAAGGTATTGCATTATAAGAAATATGCCAATCTGTCAGTAGTAGTTGCCTCCATTACTAGAAAATGCCAAAAATGTGTGTTTCTCTTCAAAAACTGCCAAATGGAGTTTGAACCAATGTAACACAAAGTATCCTGGCATAGAGCTATATTTAGATGTACAAAAGATACCAATATGTCAATACATGTCACCTAGTGCTGAAAAACAAACAATATTAAAGTTGGGTTTATCTGAAACTGCTTTGCAGAATTTGACCGTATTTGATAGAGTATGTTGACAGTAAAATTTGTACAAATGATGTCAATCCACTGTCAAACGTGATTGCTGTTACTTAAAAAAGAAAATCCTTTTGACTGGCTTTTTGATAAGTCTACTCAACACGATTCCCCAAGTTTGATACAATCCTTCCTTACATGAAGATGTTGCACATATATTGCTGATCTTCCATTAGATGTGGGCGCTGTTACTAATAATCGAAATGCCTTTGATAATGTCTGATGAAAGCATCTAAATAGAAATTACTTTTTAAAAAAACACCCTGCGTAATTTGACCAGATTTGACAAAAAGTGTCCTTGCTTGAAGGTCATAGAAATGATGCCAATCCAATGTCAATCATGGCTGCCATGCCTTAAATGAAAGAGACATTTACTTAACTTGATCAGTAAATAAATTACTGAAGAGAATTTGAGCATCCTGAACAGAGAGCATCATGGCATAAAGGCTTTCCAGTTTTGGACTAATAATGCTGACATATTATCAAATATAGATGAAGATACAAAATTTGAGAGATCTTGAAACAGTTGTTTTCATAACATGCAGTTATCATGCTGCTATTACTACTACTACTACTAATAATAATAATAAATCGTGATGATGACTTTAGAAAAGCTCATTGGAACAACAGACTACTAATCATCCATGAAGGTTTCTATAGTTACATGTATACAATGTACTAGTGGAAGTACTTTTAGACAACAAAAGTATTAATGACTAATTAATTAACTACTACTACTACTACCACCTTTTTTTTACAAAATTTTACAAAAATAATTGAATAAATTTAATCTGAAAGATTAAAAGCAACAGATATTTCTCATCTTTTATGAATAAAATCATTCTTTATTGAAATTTGTGAAAAATATGGATAAAAATCTTTTAAGTGCACTAGGTCAAGGTCAGCAGATATGTCAAAGCTAAGACCCATCTGGAGAGACAAGAATATCTGTCTATAAACTAAAATAAGACTATTGAGAGCATTAGTCATCTCAATCTTTTTGAATTCATGTTAGGCCTGGACCCTGACAGCAGAATTACAATGAAGAATCCAGGCACTTTTAATGAGATGCTACAACACCAGCCTTGGCATTTCTTACATGGACCACATCACAAATGAAGAAGTGCGTAACACCATCAGGTGCAAAGTAGGTCAATCTGATGACCTCCTCAACACTGTCAAAAAGAGAAAGCTAAAAAGATAAAATTTGCCTGTTCCAGAAAAAAAAGTTGAGGCTGCCGGTATTCATGTACCGACAAACTGTAAAATGTGTTTAAAGGCATGGTGCTTGTACTTTTTTTTACCTCTGTGAAATCTCACACACAAAGAGCCATCTAAAAAGAGCCATTATGACAAGACAAGCCAGCATAATGGCATTCAGTGATCTTCTCCATGTTTATATTCTTACTGAAAACCATGTACTAACTTACTAAGCGCTAAATTTGTTTATCTGAATATACATGTGCATTCCAGTATTTAGTTAAAGTGATGGTTAATCCTGCAGACTGTATAAATCATATAATCAAATTTGATGAATCTTTCTATAACAGTATAATACACAAATTGCTTGTGTTTCATCACCGATACATATACCCTGAATATTTTGAGATGAAAATTCCAATTGAACTGCACCCACCCCCAATTATTGATGAAGTATTCTTATACGTGATTCATGTTTTAACATATAAATAGAGAGCGATGTAATGTGGCTATTATATTTTGCTTAGCGCATACAATTATACTCTGCTAATGTGATGTTTTTTACATGTATAATTTAGAAATGTTGCATATATAATCCATATGCATGTATTTTTTAAACAATGTATCAATGGATTTTTTGTTTGTTGGGTTTTATTGTATTATGCATTTTTGATTTTATTACCTTTTCCTGATGGCAATGTATTAATGGGTGATATATATATATATATATATATATATATATATATATATATATATATATATATATATATATATATATATATATATATTACTATGTGGATAATAATTTCCTTAAATGAAAGATATATTCAATTACATTTTATTGGAAAGTATAATTGTTTGCTTGTATTGACGGAAACAGCAATACAAAATCTGCAGTCCCTAATGACAACTTGCAATGATACACATTTTGTACACAAAACCAACTGACAAGGAAATAAAATAGATATAAAGGAATAATTAAACTGATGAAATGAAACAGTTTCTTGTAATAACGTAACCATTTAAAACAATACAAAAGGATGACTATGAAATAAAATGTACAAATTTATTACTGTACACACTCGTCTATTATAATTGATTATAACAAAACATTACATAGTAAGAGAAGTACAAATAAAAACAACTTTATTTTTGCATCAATTAATACATGTTATTAAGCACCTCTTGGTACTTTTCCCAAAAACAATATGGTTGCAGCCGGACACATTGACTTAATGGTCTATTTTTAGCACAAAGTAGATTTCAGTACAAGTTAACCATCTCAACATCAAATTCTGTAAGAAGCCAACTTATTATTTTCATATGGTTGCAGTCCCATATGCCTCCTGTTTTTTATCAGTGACTGTCGGCAAAAGGAGTGTTGGCATATCACTGTGTTGGATGCAAGCATTAGATATTCAGTTTAAGCTAAACTAATGCAAATGAAAGCAACCCGCTTGCTGTTTCATAGGCAGAACTTATCCGTCACTTTCTGTTCATCCCATTTGTGCTAAATAGACTAGAATCATGGCATAGCGATGGACAACTTCACTGATAAAAAAGATGCTGGGCACAATGTTTAAAATAAAATAACATTCATGCTTTTATTTATTTCTGTTCAAAACAAATTAATAACTGTCTTTTTGTTAGGGGTGGAATGGGTAATAGTTGTGTTGGGAAATATATAGTGTATAATGAATTAGGTATTGTTAACAAATTTGAATCATGCTGACCTGATAATTTTCTGAGTTACAAATCAGTAAAATTCATGATACAGTGTGAAACCAACTATATTGTCCAAGATGGACATTACAAGTTGCATTTCGTCGAATTAAGTGGGTCCACATTTGGACCAAAACTTGTGCCCGACATAACTGGGTTATCAACTTGACGGGTCAAGATAAGTGGAGGAAAAAATAGCATAACAATGAAGGAATTTTCGAGACTGGACAAAAATGCTTGACATAAAAATGGGTTCTTGAGATCACCAAGGTCAAGATAAAGTAGGTTTTGACTGTAGGTTTGTTTTATAAAATTATTGTGTTTTTTTTTAAATTTAGCAAGTTGTATGAATGGCATTAAGGCAATGGCATTGCAATGAAACAATGTTTCACTTAAGAAATCCGATTAAACCCTGTTGAAACAAAAACGTTTTAGCTGATTTGATTTTAAAAAGTATCACTTTCAGTTCAGTATCATGCAATATAACATTTAGTAAGTACTAGAGAAGGAGCAGACATACCATTGGTAGCCAACACTGTACGGTCTTGGCAGGATTTTGAACGCACATCTTTTATGTCATGCCAGCCTATTTGCCTAAGTGATAAACAAATGAAACACGAAACACTAAGTCTGCAGTGCTAAAGATAAAATAATTAAAATAATTTAACTAAATTAAATTTTAGTCACTACAATAAATGTACAAGCAAGAAACTAAAAGGACTATTTTACTTTATCTCTGCCTATTTAATGGTTTCAATGTATTTATGCATATTCAGTTAATATTTTTGTATTGAAATTATGCAGAGAAAGCAATGAAACCATCATGTCCTGATGATAAATGAACAAGAATTTGATTTGTTAATTTTCATACAGCAAAGATCAAAGTGTACGAGACTTGGGATGTTTTATATCATGCCGCCCCTTGACATCATTCTGAAAGTACATTTATGAATGAGAAGCCAGTGAAATAATGTACATTTATAACAGGAGACATTTATGAGCCAACAATAATTATAAGGTGACATATGTCAAGAATTTTTTTGATGCATTAGCTGATAACAGGATGGACTTTTGGTCTTGATTGTTTCTTAATGTCTCTAGCACATTGTTACCCCACCATTTGACAGAAAGATATTATATTAAGCAGGTTTCAAATATGCAGCTTATGGAATAATGTTCTCTAAAGAAAATTCCACCACAGATATCTTAGCCTGAACATATACGTTTCTAGCAAACAAATGACTTGGGTTCAACCCAACGACTGTATACTTCTCTATAAGAGACTATTCTGCTAATGAGTATTACTGTGATTTTTAACTTTGCTGTAATCTGATTGGTTACATTACCAGAAGCTGTCTTTATTAAAATAATTATACCTTTATGCGTACATGCAAGGGTGAAATAAGATTCTGGTAACTCATGTGATATCTACTTGCCAATATTCTGTATCCAGGACATACAGTTCTGTATCCCAATATTCTATATCCAGGGCATACAGTTCTGTTTCCCAATATTCTATATCCAAGGCATACAGTTCTGTTTCCCAATATTCTATATCCAGGGCATACAGTTCTGTTTCCCAATATTCTATATCCAGGGCATACAGTTCTGTTTCCCAATATTCTATATCCAGGGCATACAGTTCAGTTTCCCAATATTCTATATCCAGGGCATACAGTTCTGTTTCCCAATATTCTATATCCAGGGCATACAGTTCTGTTTCCTAGTATTCTATATCCAGGGCATACAGTTCTGTTTCCCAATATTCTTAATCCAGGGCATTCAGTTCTGCTAGCCAATATGCTATATCCAGGACATACAGTTTTGCTGGCCAATATTCTGTATTGTTGGTATACTATTCTGCTTTCTAGTATTCTGTATCCATGGCGTTCAATTCTGTTTGTGTATATTCTGTATCCAGGGCATACAATTTTGCTTGCGAGTGGTCTAAAGCGCTGTTTCGGATTACTGCCATCTCACCTCTGTCTGTGTAGATTCGGCCAATGTGGGTATGTGAGAAATCTTGCCAGTTAAGCGTCTAATGGGTCAGTGATTCTTTCTGGCGGTTTTCCCAGGTTCTTCCTCCACCATTAATATTGGCTGCCATGTATAGCCTATCGTGTGCTGAAAAATGGCGTTAAGCCCTACAAGAACAACACCTTTGCTTGCCAATAGTATATATCCATGGCATACAATTCTGTTTGCCAGTATTCTGTATCAATGGCATACAATTCATCTTGCCAGTAATCTGTATCCATGAAATTCAGTTCATCTTGCCAATAATCTGTATCCAGGGCATTCATTTCATCTTGCCAGTATTCGGTATCCTTGGTATACAATTCTGTTTGCCATTATCATGTATCCATGGCATACAAGTCTGTTTTCCAATATTCTGAATCCAGGGCATTCAATTCTGCTTGCCAGTATTCTGTATCAAGGGCATACATTTTTGCTTGCCAATATTTTGTATCATTGGCATACTATTCTGCTTGCCAGTATTCTGTATCAATGGCATACAATTCTGTTTGCAAGTATTCTGTATCTATGGCATACAGTTCATCTTGCCAGTATTCTGTATCCATGGCATACAGGTCTGTTTGCCAGTATTCTGTATCCATGGCATTCAATTCTGCTTTCAATATTCTGTATCAAGGGCACACATTTTTGCTTGCCAATATTTTGTATCATTGGCATACAAGTCTGTTTGCTAGTATTATGTATCCAGGGCATGCAGTTCTGTTTGCCAGTATTTGGTATCCAGGGCATGCAGTTCTGTTTGCCAGTATTCACTATCCAGGGCATGCAGTTCTGTTTGCCATTATTCGTTATCCAGGGCATGCAGTTCTGTTTGCCAGTATTCGTTATCCAGGGCATGCGGTTCTGTTTGCCAGTATTCGGTATCCAGGGCATGCAGTTCTGTTTGCAATATAATCACGTAAACATTTCTTGATATTTTTTTAATAAATTCATTATTTAAGATTTGAACTATTTTGATTCAAATGAGTACTTTATTTACTTAAATGCAAAGTCTGTGTTTTCTTGAAATTCTCTGCAGTTCGAACTCCATTGAATGCTGTTGTCCCGGTACTATTGCAGCAGAGAAAAACAGAAACATTTGAAGTCGGAGTGTTTAGTATGGAAAAGAATTTCTCACCCATGTGACAGAGAAGTCTAGCTGTTTTGCGAACCTTACTTTTCTTATCTGAGTCTAGTCATCTTAGTCAAAGTGTCCACACACTCAGAACTACTTTTTAAAAAACAACTTTTTTTCTACTGTGCCTGATGTAGTTGTTCTAAAAGCAAACAACAATAAAATATATAAGGCAAAAACATAGTACTGGTAACTAGAGGTCAATCCATCTTTGAGAAAACACCATAAAAAAAACATTTCAAGAGAGTCAAAGAAATGCACGCATACATGTCAAGCTTTTTGGTAGTATGCTAGTTTGTTCCACGCAGCATGGTTAATTTTATCCTATATACAACCCTAGCTCAGTCAATTTTCATGATAGTGTCAATAAATGTAGCTAAAGCAAACCATCTAGTTTTAAATACTTCATGTGAAATAAATTATATACTGTTAGCTACATTTAATGATGCTGACTTGAAAATTGACTTTGATACATATATGATAAAATTCTCATTGCTATGACAGAAAACACTGATGCATGCACATAGACTATAGACCTTTACACATAGACTATAGACCTTTACACATAGACTATAGACCTTTACACATAGACTATAGACCTTTACACATAGACTATAGACCTTTACACATAGACTATAGACCTTTACACATAGACTATAGACCTTTACACATAGACTATAGACCTTTACACATAGACTATAGACCTTTACACATAGACTATAGACCTTTACACTTTATAGCCTCCCAACTCTCTTAACAAATACAAAAACTTTGTAACAGCTAGAAATGTGGTATGTCAAACATGCTTTATTCTAATTTTATTAAGCATCTCCACTGTGCCCCAGTTAAATAATAAATATTCCTGCAATATTAATCGACAATTAATGCATTTACCAGCCAGAAGGAATCATTTATCCATCAATAACACTAATCACTGCAGTACTTGCCATATTTCCAAGACAGAAAAATACATTTTAAAAGAATCTGTGAACTTGAAAGTTTAACACATGGTTATCCGCTAGGGTCCATATTTGGTGGGTCTTTTATACGGGGGGATAATTAAACTGAAACAGTTTCTTGTAATAAATATTAGTTGTTTTCATTTTCATATAAGATCCATATATTAAATGTGATAATACCTCATTACTATGCAACGGTCACACCACAGCCCTCATTAACATATTTGTATTCATGCACCACATGTAAACATTGGAATGTGAACATTAGTGAAGAGTATATTTTACTTTAAAGGAAAATTACAATTTGTGGGGGTTAAATTATATGTCTCCTGACTCTGTGGCCTCTTGAGGAGACAGATAATGTTACCCCCTTGACTGGTATTTCCTTGTCTCGGTTCAAACCCTAACATAGATTTTATATATCTCCACCATGTGACAGAAATCTAGCTGTTTTTCTGACCTTACTTTTCTTATCTCAGTCTAGTCATCTCAGACCAGTCATCACCATCAAGGTGTCTACGTGCTCAGAACTACTTTATTAAAAAAAAGAAACCCTTGTTGTCTTCTGCTGTGCCTGATGTAGTTGTTATAAAATCAAACAACAACAACAAATATATAAGAAAAACACAGTAAATGCTTGTTGTTGTTCACAGTGCTAAGCCAATAATAGATGTTGGACATACTAATTAAACAAGGCATCATTCCTATTAATGTGATCAATGTGTATAATGGCCTCTGTGATGCTCATGGTCAGAAGAACAGTTTTTAATGCTCTTCCATCACTAGGCTCAAACTTACTTTTTTTATGATGCAATGCTGAAACCAAAAGAAGCCAACACCAGACAGAGCCCGACATGGCAGTGGAAGAATTCCAGGTGAAGTACTTTAATCACGTTAAGCAACATGTCACAAAGACATGTGATAAGTGCCACAAGGCCAATGGAAATACAGTCAACATGCTGTTTGATCAGAAAACCAAGATCTGACTTTTACAGACCCTCTCCAGAGCAGCAAAATAAACTGATGAATTTTGTTGGCTATGTCGCCTACCTATAACATTTCTAGTCTCCTCTGTGGGCATTGTATTTTGGAATGTAAACATATACATGTAACAGCCATTTTTTTCTTGCTTCTGTGTCTCATTAATCTCACACACACGAATTGCTGTTTTCTAATTGTGGACTCCGCTGCATAAACAATGCTGAGACCAGGCAATGAACCAACCATGATAAATTCCATTTCTCCAAGGAGAAGGGATGGTCATTTCTCTGCAAGAATGAAGACAGCATGACAAATTTTTCATTGAAAACTCAGAACCTTACTCCTTTCTGTTCACCACCACATCAGATTTAATATCTGGAACACAAGGGATAGTTCAGCAAGGCAAATTGTGATCTTCCCTTCATGTGATCAATGACATGAGATGGCATTGCATAATGCTCATCTGTGGTAACACATCAGTTGTGTCATGCGCATAGATCATGGGTTTTCTCATGCTTGTTCTCTTTGCATGGAACCTCCTCCACTGGATAGACTCCTATGAGGTCAGTCTCAAGTGTGCCACATTCAGACAAGATAACCCTCCTAGACAGGGTTGGCTAGTCCTCACAAAAATGGTCTCTGTGTTGTCAGCAGCAGAAATTCTTGTTTATCCGCAAGGGGGGGGGGGGGCACCAGTAGTAGGATTCTTTCCTATGGGTCTGAAGAACAAGCTCCTTCTTGATGTCTCCTCAGTTCCAGACCAAATGTATTAATTATCGATGTCTTCTGTTTGAAGTGGGATTATTTGTACACCTGCACCTTCCCACCTTTTAGAAGAATCCCTAAAATTCTTCACCAAGTCAGGTTTTAAACTTCACGGCCCATCCTGATAGTTCCCCTCCTCCTGTGACCCTAACATTCGTGGTTAAATGACTTTGATAACCATTTAGTAGATGAACGCATTGATCCTATTGGTCCCACTTTAACTGATTGTCTCTTTTCATTTTAAATAAAAAGACTATTTGGTATCCAGCATTCAGGGCTATAGGATTTGGCCATCTTCAATGCTCACATGTTCTTTGTGGGCTCCACCAATGGACCAGATTGTTACCTTTCAGAACTGATCTGACACTTTGAGCTTTCACTCTTTATTGCCTAGTTAGTAACCTTTTGTGTGCTGTTTGATCATTAATGAAATATTGTTGTTAACACATGAGTGAAGACGGTCTTCCTTTATTCACTAAAGTTCGCAAGGAGACACAGTGAACTTAAAGCCTAATTATCAGTTGTTTTTGGTTCAGTGGTAACTGTGATACATTTAGTCATTTTGCCAACCTGTGTTTATGGCCAACAATCAGCAAAGTTTTAATATCCCCTGAATATATTGAAATTCAAAATCTTTGGTCGCATCTGTGCTGTGGATGATCAGCTCACTCCACATTCTCATCATTCTAATTGTATCGGTGTTACAGAGGAGCAAATGCTTGTAAGCAGTAGGTCCGATTGTGATAACCCACCAAATTGTCTAACCATTCTACAGTTTGCAGTGGTAAATTTAGCAAAGCAGGAACAGTTAATGTTTTACTGCTATTTAAATGGATGGGGATTTGAAGCAGGTTTTTAATTATTTTAATTATACGATGTTTATCTGCTATTACTGCCTGATTTTTCCATCTTTCCTGCTCTGATGTCTTCCAATCTCTGTCCATTTAAAAAGGATTGATACTCGGATGGTGGAAATAACTTAGGTATCAGACTGGGATCACATTTTTGTTCTAGACCTCCAGTTACAAGTTGGAGGAACGGATATCACCTTGGACTGGGGACTAGCATCAAGAAATCAGAAAAGCAATAACAGTAGGTAAATAATGCGTAATTAAAATCAAGTTGGCCATTTAATGCTAAGTAAATTGAATTAATTACCTTACTCAAGGAAACAGGTTGATCTAATGGCAGGAACCTGCACCCTTTCAGTCACAAGCCCAGTTTGAGGACCACTGAGACATCATGGATCCTGACTCCATTATGATGTACAGGATAATGCTTCTGACCAATCCTACTGACCAGTCCCCAAGTCTACAGGGAGTGCTTGATGCTGAAGGATAGAAATCATAAAGGTGTCAAGACCAATATACCAAAGTGACAGATAATTATAGCGAGACATTTATCATAGATTTCAACAAATTCTGATGTACAAATGTTTGCAAAACATTTATAAGAATACCATGTTTTCCATACCATACAATTAGAGCACAAAAAATAATTATGGTTTACATTGAAGTGATGATGTAGGAAATATTAAAGAGTACAAAACAGTCCATGCAAAGTCGCTTATATTTCTAGTAATAATTGGGTCCTTATAACTCTTTTGTCTTATGTCAGAGTGACTTGTGATTCAAGATTTAATTACTTTTGTTTTGATGTCATCATTTTAATGAGACAATGTCTCTCCTTCATAACGGTGACTAATATTACTTTCAAATTAAGTTATAACTGGGTCATGGAAAACAAGTGAGAAAATTCTTGTAAACAGTTAATCCCAATGACTTACTTGGCACGTGCCAGTGGATTTTGTTCAACATGTTAAATTGAGTCTTTGAGAATAATGTAAAAACATATAGAATACTTTCATACGGTTATTCCTCACATACATCTTCCAGAATTCATAGACCAATCACAGTCAGCATTCATGTCATTGGTACATTATACAACTTTTGTAATAAACAGTATTCTAAGTAACTTGTTGGCATCAGTTTGATTAGTTATGGACTACTATTTCTGGCACCACTTTGTGGCCAAGTGGTTAGAATGACTGCCTTGGATTCAGGAGGCTGTGGGTTCGATCCCCGATCAAGTCATACCAAAGAATTATAAAAATGATACTAACAGCTGCCTCACTTTGCACTCAGCTTTAAGAGGTTAATGTTAGGACTGGTCAGATTAAATTGCCACACTGCAGACATCGTAGCGATATAACTGAAAAATTGTTGTTGTTGTAGGGTTTAACACCATTTTTCAGCACACAATAGGCTATACATGACGGCCAGTATTATTGGTGGAGGAAGAACCCGGGAAAACCCCTGGAAAGAACCACTGACCCACAAGAAGCTACTGGCAAGCAGCTTTCTCGCATAACTACATTAGCCAAATCTTAGACTCGAACCCACGCAAACAGAGGTGAGATGGCAGTGATACATAAGGGAGAGCGCTGTAGACCACTCGGGCCCCCCCCCCCCCGCCTACCTACTGAATTTTTTTTAAAGCTTCATTAAAAATCCAATTCACACACACTTCCTGGCAAAGGTGCAACATGTCACTTGTTTTATAGACGCAATGGAATCTTTTCAGACATTCGGGCTTTTGTGCCTCACCTACCTGACTACCACTATATATCATATACAAACTTAATTTATCATAACCTAAACTATTTTGCATTTTACATCAAGCATGTAACACTAATTAACATGGGTGAAGTATGAACATAACATTTTATATGATGTGTTATGCAAATAAGTACCACATATATTCATTTATAAGACAACTCTGACTGCAAACCGAACATACCCAGAAGTGTTAGGAATAATCAGTTGAAGAAACAAGATAGACCCTGATAAGCAGGCTCATTATGCTATGGCAGATCAAGATCTTTGTTGTTTACAGTATGAGGACTTATAAGCAGGTATAAATTGTTAATGTAATTCTCTCCATTCTGTGATAGGTCTGTTCCACTTCACAGAACAATGCACCACTTACTTTTTATAATTGTGTAATGTATGTTACAAGGTGCACGCTTTGTATCTGAGTGTGAACATTTACAAGGATACATGTTTATTGCTTGAAGAATTGAACTGTTGGCCAATGTGAGCAGTTGGAACAACTTTATTTTAATCGCCCTGATACATTTCAATTGAATTATTTAATTTTTGTTACATATATTTTTTTTTACTTTTTGTTACCAATTGCTCACACCTGTTGTTTGTAACAATGACTTTCGGTTCTGTAAAAGGAAGTAATACACATACTGGTAATCACTGTCACCAATGTGGGTGTCATACCATCATTAAACTTGTGTTTTAAGTTCTCTAGTGCTGAGGCTTGTCAATGGTTGTTTAGATACTCCCCAAAAGACTGTCCTTGTTTTGTTTGGCTACCACAGTTTCCTTCAGTGGGCATGATATATAGCTAAGAATGTGTTAATGAGCCTTTAAATGCAGCCAACCAGCCATTCAAGCCAGCCTTATTTATTAATGGCTTTCAACCGAATTTTGTAGGAAACATTACAGTGAATTTGACCATGGCTGAGGTTCATTATTCTGTTCTGTTATTTTACAATGTTAAAGTCAATGCTTTTGAACCCAGTTTTACATTTTTATAACTCATTTAATTTTAATGTATTTCAGCCATATTTAATGTTGTTAGCATATTCATCTCCATATTGTCTATATCATGCCTAGGAAGTAGGAACTATATGCTTTTATCAAGTACATATTGAACCTGTTGTTGCTTTTAGATTTTAAAATAAGTTAGTAGCAGTTTGATATAACTGAGATCTTAGTAAATTTTGTATTGCTGAGGGGCATATTTAGCATTCAGCACCATCATTTGGAGTTGTGGCCATTCGGGTTTTCAAACTTTCCCACTTTCTTTCTGCTCATTAACTCCCATGGTATGTAACTTTATGATAAGGATACCTTGTCTTTCTTCAATTTTTCATTTCATCAATTAAACCACTTTGTGGAGCTGTGACCCATAATTGTTGGACCCACCCAGTTTGGTTTCAAAACAATAATTCCTCTAATTTATTTTTGGATTTGAAGAAAAGTTTACATGCCACTCTGTATTGATATAACTGAAGCTTTTGATTATCAGATCCATGTATTATGATTGAATTTAACTTTGGCTGCTGAATATTTGACCCACATTTTGTATGCAGATATATATTAACAAGACCTCACCTGGGTTCCATTTTCAGTGTTTTAATTCATCAAGAGCATCTTCTATTACCTTGTTTACTATGTCACCATTGTCACCAAGCCCGTTTCTTTACACTCCCTTTTGCAAAACAAAATGTGGGGCATCAGTACCTGGAAATCTGCATTTTCGTTACACATTTTGATTGGTTAGGCTGAGAAACAATGCAGCTGAAAATGTATTTACTGCACCTTTTTATGTTTCCTGGTACACCTGCAGTTTAATAGCATTAAGGTGTGTCATCCATTACTAACCATTCCCATTATGTAATTAACCTGAATAACCATTCCCAGTATGTAATTAACCTGAATAAAAAAAAATAGCAAAATATTACATGATTAAGATAAATCAAAATTGTACATTTTGTTTATTTTCGATCAGCTTTTGTTCACCTTTGATATAATAACTAATGCATACTGGCTTCCACCTCAACTTTATTACATATCCAGTAATATTGCTAACATCAGTTTTCTCACCTATACTTTAAAATTTTATTTTACCCTTTTCACAAGCATTTCATCTGCTTTTTTATGCACACCTTTCATTTAATTCAAGCAAATATAAAGAAAGAAGAATAAGTACTGTACTGTGATACAGATATGTTACTGAGAAACTCAACTCTAGTTCAAATACCATGACAGCGTGTAAATTGCTACCAGGATATGTCATGTACTTGACTCGTATACATCAATACTTAACTCCAAGACGAGTGTCATCTCAAACCCAAAGTCCCACCTACAAGCCACAAGTCAGGGGAACAATTCTGCAAAAGTTAAAAATTTCAAACGACGTCAAAAGTAAATTTTAATTTTGATCCGTCAATTTTGTAAAATTTTGATGAAGTTACAGGAAGGTCATGGAACTTTGTATAAAAGTAACTTAGTGTCTTGATGGTCTTCTGTTTCAAAAGCATCCATCTGTGAATACATTCTTATAAAGTGGCAGGAATATACGGTCATCTTGATGTCAGCATGTCCATCCTTCTGTCCAGCACTCTATAGTACAACTAATCCTGCAGTTTTTGATTGATTGCTATGAAACTTGGACAGAATGTAGTCATCACCTGAAATGTAGGTATTGGCAAGTAAATCGATTTGTTCAAACAATTTTTCTATGCATACAATGCATAATGTACCAATTTCATTTCTATAAAATAACTCCAATTGTCCAGCATTTACATTTATCATCTACAGTTACTAAACTATGAGAATGGCTTGTACTTGAGGTAAAGAAGAATCAGATGGATCATGTGACTTACTTGTTAGAGCATCTGCCTCTTACTTGTTAGAGCATCTGCCTCTAATGCAAGAGGTCACAGGTTTTAACCCAAGTAGAGTAATACCAAAGACTTCTAAAAATTGAACTAGCAGTTGCCCTCGCTTACATCTTCCAGAAGTCGTAGGCCAAACACAGCATTCATGTCATTATGCAACTTTAATAATATACAGTATTCTAAGTAATTTGTTGCCAAAGGTTTCTTTAGTTATGGACTGATATTTCTGGCACTGCTATGTGGTCTAGAGGTTTGTCTGCCTCGGATGTGGGAAGTCATTGGTTCAATCCCAGATAGAGTCATACCATAGACTTGTAAAAATGATACTAACAGCAGCCTCGTATGGCACTCAGCATTAAGCAGTTATATGTTAGGACTGGTATCAGGATAATGTGACTAGATGGACTACATTAAAAATCAAAATTACACACACAAACCAATAACTCAACTTCATTGACAATTACTGGAAGAACAACTTTTTCTTCACAATATGTTGCTGATATCATCAGTTAAAAGACTTCGTGGATGGCTTACTGATGAAGCTTGTTTTTTTCAGGGTGAAAGGTCAGTGGTCCAAATTTTGAAAAAAAGACAATAGTTTCTGGACACAAAGTTATCAATGCAGACAACTATTTGGGACAGGTGTATAATGTACCACTCACAATACATCTTTGAGTTAAAGCATTTAGGTTTTTTGTCTTGCAGGTTAATAAATTGGGCTTTAACCTTGTAGGTTAATAATTTGGGCTTTTGTCTTGCAGGTTAATAATTTGGGCTTTAACCTTGCAGGCTAATAATATGGGCTTTTGCCTTGCAGGTTAATAATTTGGGCTTATGCCTTGCAGGTTAATAATTTGGGCTTTTGTCTTGCAAGTTAATATAATTTGGGCTTTTGTCTTGCAAGTTAATATTGTTTTTGATGGATAATTACCATGAAACAATTACCATGAAACATACTGAATATTATGGTATCACAAATCGACAAATCACTTTTACTCTCATGTTAAAAGTTACTTCCTTTTCTGTACTTTGGATAAATCATTGAAAGTCTGGCAATTCTTTATGGATTGCCATGAATTTTGATAAAAAAAAATATGGCATGACCCCGTAGTTTGTTTGGAGTTATTGCCCATTTATCTTGTGGCTTAATCTAGTGTCTTGTAAGCATGACATGTTATTTAGTTTTTATTTGACTGCCATAAAACATTGTAACTTAATGCTTGTAATGACACAACTTATTCTGTAGTGTCCGTTGGTGTTTATACAGACGGCTGTGAAACTAACATCTATACTCACTTGTCATTAGCTGCAAACAATTTTTTTTTTTGTTTTTGTTTTTGAGGCCGTGATCCACTGTAGCATAATTTACCTGTAGATCAGAGTCTGTGTTGTTTGTTCTATTGATTATTCCTAGCAATATGCGCAGACTCGGATCTACTGGTGCATTATGTGACGACAGATCTGGTTTGTGCAGTTTGCTATTTGCTTCCATGATTGATGAACATCAATGTTTCCTTTGTTAACTTGCAGCTATATTCATGTATCCCAAAATTTTGTGAATGAAATTACTCCCTTAGATTGTTTTGTGGATACAGTAAAACCTGTCTTGAGAGACCACCTGTTTTGAGAGACCAGAATTTCCATGCATAGACTTATTGATTATACAGTGTTATGCATGACCTATTATGAGAGACCACCTGTCTTGAGAGACCATTATTATTTGGCAGAAGGGGTGGTCTTTCAAGACAGTGGTTCTACTGCATATACAAAACCACTTAGTACATATCTTGTTAATGCTAATTCAGATGCAAGACAAAAGTTAATGGAAGACTTAATTAATTGGTGTAGGCTTATCATTGGGTAGCCATTTGTCACATAGCTCTCTCCGCCCCATGATTTCCAGTTTGGTATTAACACTTTTGGCATTTGGCAATGATCTTGGGCCATTGAAAGGTAATGATGAATGGTGACCAGATTCGTAGATGTCTTGACAAATGGAAATTAGCAAGCTTATCACTGTAGGGAAGAAAAAGAATTTAATTTCTCATAAAAGAAGTTCTAGATTTTTGTTTAAAAAAGGTACAAAAGCCACCATACAAATTTCATCCAGTTATGACAAATACTTGATGCATTAGACCACTTCCATGACTTGAATGGGTATCTTAGATGTGGGAGGTCCCAGGTTTTAAATCATGCCAAGTCATACCAAAGACTTACAAAAATGGTAATAGCAGCTGCCACACTTGGCACCAAGCATCTACTAGTTAGTGTTAGGACTGGTAGGTAATGCTGTCAGGATGATGGGACAATTTGATACCACATGTCTGTGGCATTATTCGCCAGTGCTAGACATCACTAAAACTTCCAAAATGCAGACATCATAGTGATATGACTTGTGCATGGTTTTGATGTTTGCCATCAGTAGCGTTTTAATGGTTGGAGGCATCAATGTCATATGGAAATATTTCTATTTTGAAAATGACTTGCAAATTCATTTTCTTTCAAAGATAGAAAATTAGTGTCTGAATTCAAATGCCTCCATTCATTTCCAGGTTAATACTTCTGCAATTTGTATGCATGTATTGTTTTTGTAATGATAACTTTATAAATTTAAAAACTAATTTTGTCAAATTTACAAAACAAGTAGGTTGGTTTGATGTATCATATAATGGAACACCTTACAGATTTCTTTTGTAGATCTGCATTTGTCATGGGGATCAAAGTATATGTTGCTCATTTTGTTGAATCATCACAATAAATTGTCAAGTACTTGCTCCAGTGCCCCATATTTTTTTTTCATGAATGAATCTTATCAAAGTGACGGTGATTGATTAGTACCAGAGGAAAATGTATATAGCCTAGGGCTTAGTATATACCTTTGATGATATATATATATATATATATATATATATATATATATATATATATATATATATATATATATATATATATATATATATATATTGTAGGTATGGGAAGTTATAATCTTGATGTAGTATAGTTTCAGCATATAAACCTTCAAACTTGTGATAGCTGGCTTAATTTAGTCTAATTTTAACATACAGTTGGGTCTAGATGAATTTGGTACTAGATGGCTTTATATTTAATGGCACTAGTAGCCATTTTTAAATTTCGTTATAATTTCTCCTCAAGAATTGATTATATGAACACAATTGATTTTAGTAATAAAAAATGAAATAAATTATGATCCATAACAGTCCGATGATAATGGGTGTTTGGTCGACTCAATCTGAGCAAGATGCTCCACGGTCTGTTATCATCACCTTGGTAACTAAATTAAACAGTACTGTTAATCTAAGCATTTTCTCCATAGTTTTAAATAAAAATAATGCTTATCAGACATTCAATACATCATAGATACTTTCCCTGATCTATAAACATTGGGATTTATCAGACAAACTTTCTATGTATTGCATTCTAGTTAGTCCTGATCTCCTTTGCAGGAATGCAACCAAGAATGTGTTGAAAGTGAAATTAAAACCTAATAGTCAACATGTCATCAAGAAGATGGTATTTGTAGATGATAGCAAACTTGAAAATCTTGAGGGATGGTCATATGAACATGGGGTTTTTACTTCCCAGTCGATGCAGTTGAATGAAAATGGGGCCATAATGTGACCTCCCAAAATTTGAAAACTCGTTTTTAACAGCTGATCATTCTAAATAAATGGCAAAATTAACACTTTAAAAAAAACTACTACTGTTATATATACTCACTTATAAGGTTGAGTCAAGTTGCAAAATGCACCAACCCAGATTTACTGTCACATAATATACTGGTAGGTCTGGGTCCATGCAGTTTGTTAGAAGTAGTCAGTAGAACAAAGAACATAGACTCTCATTTACATTCAGATTATGTTATAGCTTATTAGGATCTTTGTTGTTTGGACTGGACTTATAAGTGAGTATATATGGTATATTTCAATGTACAGTAGTTATTCTATAATAAAATGACACTGATCTACCTTCCAAAATTGACAGTATATCCTAAAAATGTTTGTGTGCTTACATCTTGTACATGGATGGCCTTGACAAGAAGGGGTTATCTTATGTAAGCATAATAACACAAGGTCAAAGGTCTCAACTCATGAATTTTTGCTGTACTGTCTTGTAAGCATGATCCTTGTGATTAAGTTCAAGGTTATTGCTTGCATTTTTTAACTCAACTCAGATTAGGACAGAGTAGCTTGTATATATACAAGTGAAGTTTGATCAGACATTGTATTTGGTTGCATTCCAATAACAAGTTGATTGCACTCTTGACCTTGACTTTAAGGTCAGAGGTCTTGACCCGAGATTTTTGTGTTGCTTTACTGGATTGTAAGCATAATAACACAAGGTCAAACTCTTGACCCAAGAATATTTGCTGTACTGTCTTGTAAGCATGATGACACAAGGTAAAAAGTCTTGACCCAAGAATATTTGCTGTACTGTCTTGTAAGCATGATGACACAAGGTAAAAAGTCTTGACCCATGAATTTTTGCTGTACTGTCTTGTAAGCATAGTGACACAAATATCAGTGGATTATTTTTTATCACACCCAGTGTATGATAGATATATCCATTGAATGGTGCATGTGGCTATATCTTGACATTGAGACAATTTTCATTTTTTTTTCTTTCGAGGTCATTATCAGGTTCAAGGTCACAAACAATGACAAAGAATTTTTTCTGCACCTAGAGGTATCTTGAAACACATTTTAACTCTTGTTAAAAAATATTTTTGGTTGCCAAATTCAGTATCTTAGATTTTCTCAAAAATATCAGATTTTTTTTAATACTGAGTGGTTGCTATTTATAAAAGGACAGAAGTGCCATCTTACCTTTTCAGTCAGTAGAACATCAGTCCCATGTAGGGACTTTTTTTTAATTTATTTTTTTATTTTTTTATTCATATAGTGGTTTTATGTTTGTATATATGTTCTAGAATTACCCATCAGAATTCCTTATTGTTGTATTTTTCCCTACATATGTGACATAGCAAACATTGAAACTGTGAATACTGGATAACACATTGCATGTGATCAACTGTGCATGTATGATGTTGTTTAAATGTGCTCAAGATTTATCACTGGGAGAGATCTTGTGGAGGAGATGGTAGTGGTAGGACTGAGGGGATAGTGTAGTTGTATGAATGATTAATGAAAGAAACAGCTGGATACACCATCATTTGATATCCTCATATCTTCAAAGGTATTTGAATTATTTTTAAGACAGGAGTTCATTTTACTGAAGCTTTTGGCCTAACGGATTGCTAACACTACACAATTACTATCTAGAAGGTCAAGGTCAATTGTTGGAGCTGCAGTATCTTTTAATGCTTCAGCTAAAGCTATTTATGTCTTGAAGGACAAGGCTAAAACTGAAGAAAGAACCTCTTAGCATATACTTGCATTTTTAGGGTCATTTTATAAGCTTTTTATGCTTCTGTTAATGTGGATGCCCCTCTTGCACTTAAAATTAGGAAATAAAGCACTTTACATAAATTCTGGGAGTATGTGCTGAATTGGCACATGATCATCATGCTCATACATACGAGGTATTGTTGACAAAAGTATCGATACCCAAGACAATGAGGTATCCCTTGACAGAAGTATCAATACCCAAGACAATGAGGTATCCCTTGACAGAAGTATCGATACCCAAGACAATGAGGTATCCCTTGACAGAAGTATCGATACCCAAGACAATGAGGTATCCCTTGACAGAAGTATCGATACCCAAGACAATGAGGTATCCCTTGACAGAAGTATTGATACCCAAGACAATGAGGTATCCCTTGACAGAAGTATCGATACCCAAGACGATGAGGTATCCCTTGACAGAAGTATCGATACCCAAGACGATGAGGTATCCCTTGACAGAAGTATCGATACCCAAGAAAATGAGGTATCTCTTGACAGAAGTATCGATACCCAAGACGATGAGGTATCCCTTGACAGAAGTACTAATATTTAATGATAATAAGGGCACAATAAAGAAATCCTGAGTTTTAAAATAAATTATAAATTAAAGCCATTGATCATTTCTCAACAATAAACATGCATGGTCAAGAATTGGCTGATTTTGAAAGAATGACTAAAACTGCATATTACAAAATACTATTTATGACATAGAAGTTGCATCCAGCTACAAATACATCATCTCAGGGTTCGTCTTGTTTTTTTTACTGATAACTCCAAATAAACTGGATAGACCTTAGAACATTTTGCGATAGCTCTGGACCTATAAAGTTTGCTGTTGAATCCGACTTATAAACAAGAATAATTGGGTCTATGACAGATTAATTCGTCATAAATGACTGCTGGAAATGGTTTGGTTAATAGCAGCTTCAAAGTATTAAAGTTGTTGTGGCGAACCTTGTCAATCAAAACCTAAAAGACAGACATTTTTTGCAGACAGGTAAGTTTTTTTGTGAATCATACAAGTACCAGGAAATATAATTAAAAAATCCATTGTTCATTCTGGACTGTGAACTTTTATGGTACCAGTTGTATAAATTACTGTCAGACATTAACACGTCATCATGAAATTTGAAGTTAACTTTTCTCTGATGTACATTATAAGGTAATTAAAAAAAACTTAAAAATTCCTCAATTTACACCTGACCTGAATACAAATGTATCACAGAGAATTGATTTGAAAAAGCTTCCTTGTATATCTTGCTCATGATGTTCACCTTTCTCTTTTCTTGACTGTAGTAACTTTTGATCAAAATATTTTCATCACTATCCATAGGGAGAATTATGTGACTCCATTATTCCAGTTTTGGAATTGTTACAAGGAAATATATAGCTTCAAGCCATCAAATTGTCCCTTTTTAAAAGTTGAATATAATGAACTAATCAACCAATCACTGAAAAGTACACTAAAAATTACAGAACTCTTTAAGAGAATTACTGAATCTACGTAACAAATAAATCATTAAAAGTTTCCATTGACAAATAGTATTTCGAATTACTTGTACATGGTAAAAGTTGCCCTTTCATACTGTGATGAAAATGGGGTAGGGGTGAGGAACTTATCAATCGGGGAGTTTTAAATAAGGAAATAATGTGGTGCAATAGATATTTGGCTCAGTGCTCGTCATCTGCCAAACATGGAGGCTGACTTTCAATCATGCAAATTAGACCGTGATTCAGAATGCATGATGTGGCCTGATATTTTACAGGAAATTTAATATATTTAGGTAAATGTGATAACAACCTTTTTGCTTCAAGATCGTGTTGTCAGTTGCCAAGGTAACCAGACTCTCGAGCTTCACCTATTGATGTATCTTTCGTAATTTCACTCTACCATAGTTTGTTTCCCCTTTCAGTATAATTCTAATGAATTCTACAGAAATTAGAGGAAGTGGAGGGGAGGTTGTGATGTTAGCACCAATCTTTAATTTTCACCTGTTGGTACCTGAAACCGATTGTCTTTTGTGTCGAATCAGTCACTAATTATGTACTGTCCATTATTTTCAAAATTCTGTTTCTTTCACAAGAACCCACAATAATGTATCCATTACAGAAATTTTTAATTGGAAGTGTTTCAGTTATTAGGCAGGATATGGAAAACAGAGACTTAATTGCAGTCAACTTCTGATATTTTATACTGCACTGGACCGTTGACCCAGTTACAGTATCTGAGACAGCATTAAATGTGCTTTTGTGACCAAACTCCAATCAATTTTACTTGGCTGTACATTTTGCTTTGGAATTCTTAGCATTGCTTGTTGTGATGGATTGGGATATAGTGTTCTCAGTACAACTATCAGCTAAGTTCAAGTTTTGTCAGATGGTTCCAATTCTCAACAAACATCACTTAAATCTTTTAGGAGATGAGTGTTTAGTGAGAGACCTAATTTGCCCACAAAGGTAGTCACTGACATTGAGCCTGTTGATAATGTTTTAAGGTACTTAGAATACCCTTCACCAGTTTGTAAACATCACTTTAAATTCCTCTTGTACAGATTGATTATGCTTCCTTCATTGTTTTCTGGGCTACGATGGCCAACCTGTCAGTTCTTAGATCATAGAAATTAAGATGTAAATAACAATAGTGGTATCTTAGTTGGTCTTCTTAATCAATCATGGGCAGGAAATCATTTAGGTGAAATTTGCTTAGTAATTATGCATCAGACAGTCAAATTTGTACAGTCATTACCTTTGTAAATATTTTCATAGCAGTTATATGACATTAGGAATGTTGAGACCAAACTATTTTCCAGACCCATTTTTTATAGAAAGTTTTGCTTGGAAGTATTTCAGTTATCATGCCTTCTGATTCTGGAAAGCTTTAAAAAAAAAAATTGAAACCACCACATGAAATAAGGTAGCAAAGTTCCACAATGGTTTAAGTTCCAGAAGACAGAAGAGCAGGCTTTTCCAAACCTAAGTTATTTTTAACAGGATCCAGATGTTTGCCTATGAACAATCTTTCAATGTCAGTTACTTTACTTAAGTGCTAAATTGTCTATAATGTCATGAAAATATACATAATTTTCCTTCTTGTGGTGAATAATTTTGTTGTAATTGAAATCATTGAGAAAAAAAAATTGCTGGATGCCGATAATTTCCATTTTAACATGTGTCCCCAATGCGTGGATATTTAGTTTTGCTCATACATGCACATTTATTCTGGTTTTGACACCCAAGGTTCATCAACTCAAAGTTTTCTGCAATACTGTAAAAACAAATCTTACAGCATTGAAAATAAAACATTCTGAATTTCTTTCTATTTTGATAAAACTCTGAAATTTGTCAGTCTGGCAGATCGTTGAAAATACATGTATTTGCAACAAACACTCATAGTAATTAATACATGTACCTATTTTTGGACATGTTATAATTTGCATTAAACCTTGGGTTTGAGACTATTTTGCATCAAACTTTGCTAGAAAATGACAATCGCCATGAACTTACATACAAATCTAGGCGGGGGGGGGGTAGAAGGGGAGGGTAATTTGTCAGTCTGACAGATCGTTGAAAATATTTGCAACAAACACTCATAGTAATTAATACATGTACTTATTTTTGGACTTGTTATAATTTGCATTAAACCTTGGGTTTGAGACTATTTTGCAGCAAACTTTGCTAGAAAATGACAATGGCCATGAACTTACATGCAAATCTAGGCGGGGGTGGGGGTGTAGGAAAGGGTATAAGAGTTAACACAAAGCTATTGGAGGGGTAGGAGAAGGTGTGTTTCAGTGGTATGATTACAATATTAAATCAATGTATATTAAGCAAATCTCATAAGCAGAGAACCAATGGTACATACATGTATAGCAGTAGTTCCAAAAGTGGGCAGTACCACCCCCTTGGGGTTGGTGGTATTACAGAGGTTAGTGCTAATACTGAATAATGCTTGTTACAGTGTAAGGTAGGGGGTGCTGAGTATTACCAGGAAGGGGGGAGGACCAAAATAGTTTGGGAACCACTGATGTATATCATAACATTAAATACATGGATTTACCAAAGCCTGGTTCTGTGCCTTACTTCATCAGTAAGCTAATTAGGTAAAAAAATATGTATATATTTTCACAAGCCCAAAGTAAATCAACTTGCAACACAAAGACTTTCTCATTCACATCCTTTACCTCAAACAATAAATATCAGCAACACCAACATTAAATTCACAGTCAGTATGAAACCTACGTGTTACTTTGGACAGTACTCTCTCATTATGCACCAAAATGTCATGAATATATGCAAGAATGCATATCTTGAGCTGAGACACATCAGCTTCTTTCAGTTGATTCCACTGAAATACTTGTGTGTTATTAGTACTTGCAAGACTGGCTATTGTAACTCAATTCTGTCAGGTCATCTCAATTTCAACTCCAGAAACTTCAAAAAGTTCAAAACACAGCTGCTTCGACCATCCTTAGAGTACCACAATCAGAGCACACCTCACCGCTGCTCTGTACCTTACACTGGCTATCCATTCGATCCAGAATCAAACACAAAATTTGTTCTTAGTGCTACGTTTCACTGATGGACTCCAGTCCAACATTCCTATCTGGCCTCACCCATGTGTACACACTAGCAAGATACACTCCTCTTCTGACAATCATATACTCGTATATGTCATATGCACAAAGTTCTTTTGCATACCATGGCCCAGCAACGTGGAATGAATTTCCCATTGACATTAGACACAAAGATCACTTTCAAGAGTGCTCTTGAAACTCACCTTTTTCGACTAAGAGAACAAACTTAAAGACCTAATAATGTTTCCTACCTTAGATATTTTCAGCATTTGTTGTTGTTTTTTTTTTATATAGTTATATCATTTTAGATGCTGTAAAGTGCTTAGAGCTTCCATAGATTTGTTGCTATATAAAGTACTCATTATTATTAATATTATTATTATTATTGTTTTTATTAAATATAAAGTTCAGTATAAAAAAAATCCAACCTATCTACCATAATTTTAAAACCAGTGCAATAGGAAACACATTTTTTGGAGGACCATCAGTGTTACACTTACCACAGTTTGGGAATTTCTGAGCTAGAGAAAATGTATGGTACTAGAAGCTTTCTAAGAGAGCTTGAACATGCTCAGAGTTAAATGCATTAAATTGCTGAGCTTTTACTTTCGTTTCCAGAAAAAATCTATTAACAGAATATCAGATAATAGTACATGTCTTCTGATTCATTCTTGAGTACTCTTAATTTATGATCTTAACTCCTTTTCATAGCTGAGTAATGGTGACATACAGTCATCTTGACATGCTTTCTCAAGTTCTGACAATAGGAACAAGTGCAGATAAGCTGCTTTTGCTGTGTATTATTTTTAAACATGCCAAGAGTTACGTACCTTTTCGTTTTGTTTTTTGGTGGGTTTTTTATGTCTATTTTTATTAAAACTTTTGTCAGTTTGACTCTCAGAATCTTTTCTATACTGGGGAGATAAAGAAAATTGACATACTGCAGAAGTGTCTTATTTTTCCAATGTGTTGTTTTAGGTCTCAGATTTTAGTGTGTAATTTTATGGAATTAAGATACTTTTCAAACAGTCACATGTCAAGACTTTTTCTGGGCTAAAACAAGAGTGACAGTAGAAGCCTAAATTACATATTTTATGTCAGTAATTAAGTCTAGGATTTTCAAGGCCATCACCTAGCTGTAATTTAAGCCTTGACCTACGTTACCTACGTTATGTATGTGTTTGTGTGAGATATATATATATAAAGTTTGTATATTATTTTATGCTCATATTTATTTATTCCTATATTTACCAGGAAATGTACAATGATCATTCAAGTGGCTATGAAAGTGTTTTGCTACCCAAGTAACCATTCTTACATATAAGTCAGATCCAATAAAAGACCCTGACCTGTCAGCATATAATGCACTGACAGACCAAGACCTACATTGGTTGTATATGGATTACTCCTAACTACTATGGTACATTTACCCAGTCTATGCTATTTGTTATACGGATTACTCCTAACTACATTGACCAGGTCTATGCAGTTTTGTTATACGAATTACTCCTAACTACATTGACCAGGTCTATGCAGTTTTGTTATACGAATTACTCCTAATTACATTTACCTGGTCTATGCTGTTTATTATATGGATTACTCCTAACTACATTGACAAAATCTATGTTGTTCACAGTTGGACTAGATATGGTAGGTGTTGCTACAATGGCTAGTTCTGGAAATGCACTTGAAGTGCATGATGTCGAAACTGTAACTTTGATGCTATTTGAAAAATATTTCCCACATTGTTTATTGTAAAGAAATTGTAGTTGGAAATTCCTTTGAAAAACATACAACAAAACAAAACACAGAATGTGGATCTATTTTTGAAGATCATATTATGGAAGAAATTTGACATTTATATAATTTACAAGTCATATTTCTTAAACTACTGCATGTAGGCAGGAAGATTAGGTGTTACAATTAAGCAAGGTTAAATGTTTAATATAAAATGTCCTGATCAAGTCACTTCCAGTAAACTGTAACATCTACATTGTTCCTGTCAAGTAGCCAATAGTCAAAATAAATAGTCAAATGGTCAAAATAAATAGTCAAATAGTCAAACTCTTGTTTAGCAAACATGGGCCATTAATTGTTGTTGTTTTGGATTTATTGCCATATTCCAGCACATGATATGCTATACATATTGGCCAGTATATCTGGTGGATAAAGAACCACATACTCACAGAAAGCTAATGGGAATCTTTCTCACACACCCATGTTGGCAGACCTCCAGACTTGAGCCCATGTGGGCAGAGGTGAGATGTCAATGATCTGTAGAGAGAGTGTCTTAGGCCACCTGGCTTAAATCATACATAATTGATTCTGACTGCTAGTTGTACCTAGATTGCATTGATTACAGTGTTAATTACATATATTACATCCTGTTAATTACATGGTGTTAATTGCATCATTTACATCATGTTAATTACATAGATTGCATGATAAATAATTACATGGTGTCAATTGCATAGATTACATCATGTTAATTACATAGATTGCATGATAAATAATTACATGGTGTCAATTGCATAGATTACATCATGTTAATTACATAGATTGCATGATAAATAATTACATGGTGTCAATTGCATAGATTACATCATGTTAATTACATAGATTGCATGATAAATAATTACATGGTGTCAATTGCATAGATTACATCATGTTGATTACATAGATTACATCATGTTAATTACATAGATTGCATGATAAATAATTACATGGTGTCAATTGCATAGATTACATCATGTTAATTACATAGATTGCATGATAAATAATTACATGGTGTCAATTGCATAGATTACATCATGTTAATTACATAGATTGCATGATAAATAATTACATGGTGTCAATTGCATAGATTACATCATGTTAATTACATAGATTGCATGATAAATAATTACATGGTGTCAATTGCATAGATTACATCATGTTAATTACATAGATTGCATGATAAATAATTACATGGTGTCAATTGCATAGATTACATCATGTTAATTACATAGATTACATCATGTTAATTGCATAGATTACATCATGTTAATTACATAGATTACATCATGTTAATTACATAGATTACATCATGTTAATTACATAGATTGCATCATGTTAATTACATAGATTACATCATGTTAATTACATAGATTACATCATGTTAATTACATAGATTGTATCATAAATAATTACATGGTGTTAATTACATAGATTACATCATGTTAATTACATAGATTACATCATGTTAATTACATAGATTGCATCATAAATAATTACATGGTGTTAATTACATAGATTACATCATGTTAATTACATAGATTACATCATGTTAATTACATAGATTGCATCATGTTAATTACATAGATTACATCATGTTAATTACATAGATTACATCATGTTAATTACATAGATTGCATCATGTTAATTACATAGATTACATCATGTTAATTACATAGATTGCATCATGTTAATTACATAGATTACATCATGTTAATTACATAGATTACATCAGGTTAATTACATAGATTGCATCATGTTAATTACATAGATTACATCATGTTAATTACATAGATTACATCATGTTAATTACATAGATTACATCATGTTAATTACATAGATTGCATCATGTTAATTACATAGATTACATCATGTTAATTACATAGATTGCATCATGTTAATTACATAGATTGCATCATGTTAATTACATAGATTGCATCATGTTAATTGCATAGATTGCATCATGTTAATTACATAGATTGCATCATGTTAATTACATAGATTGCATCATGTTAATTACATAGATTGCATCATGTTAATTACATAGATTGCATCATGTTAATTACATAGATTACATCATGTTAATTACATAGATTACATCATGTTAATTACATAGATTACATCATGTTAATTACATAGATTACATCATGTTAATTACATAGATTACATCATGTTAATTACATAGATTACATCATATTGCTGATTTGTAACAAATTTAATAGGCTGTTGCTAAAATAATAATGTTATTTTCTGTTTTATAAACTTTTGCTCCAAAAATGAAAAAAATTGTCTTTTACTGGACAAAATAGTCAGAGATGAAGGTACCATTTATACTCATTTTTAAGTTCAAGTCAGACTGCAAACAACAAAGATCCTGATCTGTTGTAGCATACTGTACCTGTGGATCAGAGTCTATGTTGTTTGTTCTACTGATTTAATTCCTAACAAACTGCATAGACCCAGCTCTGCAAGTGCATTATGTGACAGTAGAAATGTGTCTGTGCAGTTTACAGTTGGACTCTTAAGGGATTATGTATGGCACTGTGACATATCAACATTTTCCAGTTTCATGTTCATTCTTTAAGTTAAGGGGGCATTCCTGTATTTAAGTCTTACCAGACATATATGTAGTTCTGTAGACAAAAGAATCACATCACAGAAGTTTGGTGTTTTTAGAAATGCCAGTATGAACACTCTAAATACCCAGAGAGAGTGAAATAAAGATTTTCACCCCCAGGCCCCCCACCCCTGCATATTCAAAGTTTTATCATACATCATTTCCTCAGACACCAGCTTAAGTATACCTCTCAGACTTCCATGTCTCAAATCTAGTTCATTGTATTAGACTTTATTTTCAGCAGTAACCATCTAGAAGCCTTCCCACATGACGTCCGAGTTTAAAGTTTAGTCTGTAAAAATAATGAAAATTAAAACGATAATAAATAAATTCACATTTGTCAAGTGGCTATTTTTATTTTTCCTCTTTCGTAACTTGTCATCAATTTCCATGGATAAATTGTCAAACAGCTATATCAGTGTCAAATCCTCTCGAGCTGACATTATTACCACACATCAGTAGAAGTCGGCATCTTAAATGATATTTTTGCAATTAAAATCATTTCCTTTTTCATGCGCCTGCCATTTTATAGGGTTACATACAGGGTTAGCCATGTTTGTTATGTATCTTCTGTCACATGACAACCGTTAGGTGTTTTGCTCAATTACTTTAATTGATTACTGTGGATTCAGACCCAATTTGATGTAAGGTTTTACAGTACAGTGATTTGAGTCAAGTGAGATTTCATAATAAGGTCCCTCTTTTGCCTTTTAGTTACATATTTTGGAGGGGCATCAATCTTGTATAGATGCATATCTTTACTTTAAACTTTACTGTATCTTTCGTTTAATGTTTACAATCCTGTGAAGTGTCACTATTTCTTAGCCATTGCTTACAAACCTGTAGAGATTGCTCAGTGATGCATTATGGGTAAGTAGTATTGAGATAGAGTGTGTACATAAACATATTGTATCAGTATATTCAATTTAACTGACCGCTTCAGTGGGCTAGTGGTTAGAGTGTCTGCTTCAGAAGTGGGAGGTCATGGGTTCAATCCCCGGCCAAGTCATACCAAAGACTTACAAAAAATGGTACTAACAGCTGCCGCATTTGGCGCTCAGCATTAAGAAGTTAGTGTTAGGACTGGTTGGCCTGGTGTCAGGATAATGTGACTGGGTGGGACATCATGCTACATGTCTGCGGCATGATGTCTGAGTGCTAGACATCACTATAAACTGCCACACTGCAGACATCATAGCGATATGACTTATAAATTGTTGAAGCTACATTGAAATTCCTAATCAAACAAACAAATATTCAACTTACTCACAGTACATCACATGTTGAAGTAGGGAGAACTTAGAAAACCAAGGGAAAAACAATGCAGCAGTCTTGGTGGTATGACCAAAGTAATGTAACAAGAAAATTTTAAAAAGGTACCCCCCCCAAAAAAAAAAAAAAAAAAAAAGTTAGAGGTGAACATGAGGTTTCAGTTACCATTATCAGATTATTAGTGTATATTATTTTTATATTATTTTCAGTCCCAGAGGAAGTTCTACAACAATGCAATGTCACAAAAATTCCCATCAGAGGTCTCACATCACAATTAAGTGAGGGGTCTATATTTAGTGGTGCTCAGTTATCTTGAGAAAGTAAAATGGACAGCAAAAACAAAACCAGAAGAGCTTAGGTTATTAAAAGTCAATAAATGTATACATGTACATAACGTCTTTTCCTTACATAAACTATTAACTAATAATAAATTTTTAATTGAAGAAAAGGAACGTCATTTCATTTCTACATTCCCACCTTAATAGCTCAAGCTAATTATTTATAAAAATGAGCACATGATTATTGATACATTGTATTGACACACTGATGTATTTTCATATCATGTTGACAGTATAACGTTTTAATTGTTTTAATTTTCATGAAGCACATTTTATACTGTATCAATACATTTTAATGCACAATCATGACATTTCAAATTTAATTTTGTTTACAAGTGTGGCATATAGATACATGTTAATTTCTTGCCATCTAAACCATGTATTATAATCATGTCAGATTGTTTATTTACTAAAATATTGTAAATGTATGTATGTATGTATGTATGTATGTATGTATGTATCTCTCTCTCTCTCTCTCTCTCTATATATATATATATATATATATATATATCAGTACTTATGTAAAATGGCTTAGTGATTTAATATATACCACTGAGGTCTCTCTCTCTCTCTCTCTCTCTCTCTCTCTCTCTCTCTCTCTCTCTCTCTCTATATATATATATATATATATATATATATATATATATATAGCAGTACTTATGTAAAATGGCTTAGTGATTTAATATATACCACTGAGGTCTCCTCTCTCTGAAGCTCAATGAAGAGACTGGAAGGTGGGATGTGGCAGAGATAACGGGTCAGAGCAGTTCAAAGTTCTGTCATATTTCCACTAACAGGTGACATCTTGGCCAATCGGCAGTTGAAAAGGCTCTAAATTTTGCCACTCCAAAAATGGTGACATTTGCCAATCCGTAATTGATAACCATCAGTCCATGGAAATGTGACTTCCAGAGACCGTTGGCTTTAATTATTTATCTTTATATTATACCATTACTTTGTATGTCCTGTGTAATCTCCATTAGTCTTTATTTGGTGATTAAATCTATGCATAATATTTTGTATTTTAATTGAGATGTATGGAATATGCACTCTAAAATAAAGAATTTCTTATTTGTTGCAAGATTTATGCCAGTACAGTAAAATCTGTCTTGAGAGACCACCTGTTTTGAGAGACCAGAATTTCTATGCAGGTTTATTTATTATATAGTGTTGACCTGTTATGAGAAACCACCTGTCTTGAGAGACTATTATTGTTTAGCAGAAGAGGTGGTCTTTCAAGACAGGTTCTACTGTATTACCACTTTCCAGCATCAGACCTGGGTTTATACAGGAGACAACTATTGTATAGATAAATGCCGGTGACCAGAGACCAGATGACTGGGGTCATGCACAAGAATGAATATAACAATCATGCTATATACATCAACTGCAGCAAGTTACATATTTCCAAAGATTCTTGACAAAAAATATACAAGCTGGCAAATTTTGGAATCATCGGTATACTGTTGACATCACCATACATGTAAAATGATAGCAGAGACTTAGACCACCATCATGAATGAAGTACCATTTACCTTTGCACATGTAAGAGGCAGTGTTGTGTTTCAGTGTCAAAGAAAACTGAAATGCAGATGTTGGTGAAAACATCAGAGTTGAGCTGTTCTACATGTACAATACAGAAATATGAATGTACATGTAATAAATAAGAGTAACATTTGTTTTTTGTTTTTTTATAATTGTTTCCTTCTTTCTTTCATCTAGAGGAGGCCCATACCAAACTTGCAACAGAGACTCTGGAAGAGCTGGACTGGTGTCTGGACCAGTTGGAAACCATCCAGACACATCGCTCAGTCAGTGACATGGCTTCCAGCAAGGTAAATACTGAAACTTAGTATGGCTTACTGTCGGTTGTACAATGTTGCCTACTGCAACATAAAAATGGAAATCCTGAGCTTTTGATAAATATAAATAAGTTTTCCTTGTTGTATATTAATACATAGAGAGTAAAAAAAAATTATTGCCAGAGTAAGGTAAAATTGTTTATTGCCAGAGTAAGGTAAAATTGTTTATTGCCAGAGTAAGGTAAAATTGTTTTATTGCCAGAGTAAGGTAAAATTGTTTATTGCCAGAGTAAGGTAAAATTGTTTATTGCTAGAGTAAAATGATATATTGTCAGTTTATTGCTAGAGTAAAATGATATATTGTCAGTTTATTGCTAGAGTAAAATGATATATTGTCAGTTTATTGCTAGAGTAAAATGATATATTGCCAGTTTATTGCTAGAGTAAAATGATATATTGCCAGTTTATTGCTAGAGTAAAATGATATATTGCCAGTTTATTGCTAGAGTAAAATGATATATTGCCAGTTTATTGCTAGAGTAAAATGATATATTGCCAGTTTATTGCTAGAGTAAAATGATATATTGCCAGTTTATTGCCAGAGTAAAATGATATATTGCCAGTTTATTGCTAGAGTAAAATGATATATTGCCAGTTTATTGCTAGAGTAAAATGATATATTGCCAGTTTATTGCTAGAGTAAAAGCAGCTGGCAGTGGTTCTGCAAGGCGAAGATGTTCTTGTCTTTTTCAAGGAAGGACACATGTGGGCTTAAAATAGATTAGCCCACTTGAAGACACGGAGGCAAATTGTGAATCCTTTTTTTTTGTGTTTGTAGGAGTGGTTATTTTCACACATTGTTCCAACATTTTCACGGAATAGGTCTATCAGATGTTGCTTCATGTTTTGATACTTGCTGTCGCACATCAGAAATAGGCCATTTTTACAGCCAAAAATTCTAACTGCAATCAATATGTTGCGATGTATAAATCTGTTAATTTCACTAACCTTCAAAGTAAAGTTCAAAGCTTGTCAAGGTGTTGGCAAAACATTCCTTGTTTATTAAATTTTTGATCATTTTCCCAGTCAAGATCTGACAAAATGACAAATAGTTGTCCTTTTTTTTTCATGTTAGTGACTGATGGTGGACTATTTGTTCAGCTGACTGCCTAAAAGCCAAAACTTACCTTCTAACCAATAATGCAATAAGCATATCAACATAATCATTTTTATGCAACTTATTCAAACATGTGACAGTAAGACGTAAGATCACTAGGACAGCTCCAGTTTATTGATAGTCTACAGTTTATTAATAAGAGTGTGGAATTAATTAAATCGGCTAATTAATCTGCCAAAGCAAGCATTCTGCAAGCCACACAAGACTGACTTCCTTACCCATGATGCATACCACAGCAAGCCACACAAGACTGACTTCCTTACCCATGATGCATACCACAGCAAGCCACACAAGACTGACTTCCTTACCCATGATGCATTTAACCATACAAATATATGAGCTGCTCTGGGAGTGATTTGAAGAAAATCAGCTTCCACTGTAGAGGCCCTTTATAGCCAACTCAACCGGGAATTATAACCCAAAAACACTACAGGCATGGCACAACAGCTAGAACAAGGCAAGCTACCATGGCTGCTACATCAAGACTGATGTGGGGGCCGCGAGTGGTCTAAAGCGCTGACCGTTACGGATCACTGCCATCTCACCTCTGTCTGCGTGGGTTCGAGTCTAAGATTAGGCCGATGTAGTTACCTGAGAAAGCTTGCCAGTAGCTTCTCGTGGTTTGGTGGTTCTTTCCGTGGTGTTTCCCGTGTTCTTCCTCCACCAATACTGATGTGCTTCTGCTAGCAGATAGTTTGAGGTCTTCCATAACATTTAACTGAGGAACTGCAGCCTTGGTCCAGCCCATTACTATAGCAAAAATGAGCTGAGAAACCCTTACAAAAAATGACAGGTACCAAGATCATGCTGGTAACAGTCATCAGCTTGCATTAATGTATTGAGAAGGGCATCCAGACCATCACTTCAATGGTGAACTGGTGTCATGCAAATGTGAACATCACAACATGTCTAGACTATAGCCTACCTAAATTATCATCGATTCTAAGGCAGGGCCATCATGCCAAGTATACCAAATGACAGCTTTAAGTAGGTCAACCCTGCCACACATGAATCACTTAACAGCAATCACACCCAAGAGCACCATACTAATTAAATATAAAGTATTGTGCTGAACTTGACATTATTCAGGTAGATGATAGAAGAGATGGCAATAAAATCAAAGTGACCCTTAAATGCCAATTCAAGTTGTCAGCAAGCAAGCCACAGTTGTGGTGACCGATAATCATGGTGCAGCATAGCTGTTAGTTATCAAGATTCATGCCAGAATGGCAGGTTAATACTGGTAGATGATGGACACAAATTAGCCAATTTGTATATTGAGCTGTGCATCCATAACATGTATTAGTACTTGCTTAAAATGCTTGCAACCAGCTTTTCAGTTTCCAGCATTATGCCACGATGCATCCTTTTGTCACATAGAGCATGTGGTCTTCATTTGACCACATATTAATGGCAAGGTCAAATATGTTTTGGTAAAAGACACCAATATCAATTTACAACTTTTTGTTCTTGATGGACTATCTTGCCATTTCTTTTTAAGGTTTCTTTGCACTGCTGGTATCTCACCTGCTTTTAGGCATAGATTTGGTTTGGCATCCGTTGAATGTGACCAGTGCCTTGTTAATAAAGAGGTTGTAGAAATATTTAGTATAATAATTGGTGCTTTGTGTCATATCCTCGAATGTCAAAACTATTTCATTTTGCCAGTGTATTCAGGTCAATGTTCCACATACTGTCTTTCTTATTCAACACGATCCTGTGATGCTGCAGCATTTGGGTGTTGAAGCTGAGGTACTGCATGGGTCATAATATCAAACTCTAGCGAGATATAGCTGACCGTGCTCTGGATCATCAATTATTAAATGTCAGCTCGAAGATGTGGTCATAGAGGTTGAACAGGTATTGTGGCATGTGATCTTTTAGCAGCTCAAGTTCAAGTGGATCAAGTGAAAGACACATCAGATTGGGTATCGGCGTTGTCACTTCCGACACATATAATGGCATTGCAAGCGTCATTAGTTTGCTCTTTTTCTGTCTGCCAGAGATCTTTGTAGATGCTACAAACATCGGCAGTGTCAGTGCAAGTCAAAATTAATTTTCATCCAACTTTACAGTGATGGTGCCAAGGTTTTTATATAATTGTTCAGCTGCGGCTCTGTGAATGCCAGTCTAGTGTACCAGGTACTTTGACATCCATGCTGGTGTGGCTTGGAAATTGGACAACAGGCTGCTGGTTTTGATCAATCGGACTTATTAGTCACTATAACAGACTTTTGTTATGCCAAGTGCACTGCAGAGGGAAGAAAAATTGGTTAAGTTTGTTTCCATATTTGGACATTTAAATGTAATTTCTTTACTATAGACCTGATCTGTTGACACATGAGTTTTACACTGGCTGTTCAAACAGACAAATTTGGTAGAGCAGTTCAGATGAAACAATAGAAGTTAATTTCTGAAACTTCCTTCAGATTCTTATGAGTTGATAAATTGATTAGGAGTTGATAAAGAGATTGGAAGTTGATAAAGGGATTGGGAGTTGATAAAGGGATTGGGAGTTGATAAATTGATTAGGAGTTGATGAAGAGATTGGAAGTTGATAAAGGGATTGGGAGCTGATAAATTGATTCTTCTCTTCTTAAGTCCTTCCGCGCAGTGGGGCGCATAGGGCAACAAGCTTCCTCCAGCCATCTCAATCGGCAGCCTTAACCTCCGCTGCGTCTAAGTTGATATTGACGGCTCGCAGATCTTCTATAAATGTCCGTCGCCATGTCTTTCTCGGTCGTCCAATGCCTCGTTTCCTACGTGCTGGCGTCCACTACATCGCCGTCTTTGCGTGGCGCGTCTCGGCCATTCTCAGAACATGTCCTGCGAAACGTAATCTTCTTTCTGCGACCACTTCTCCCAGGCTTCGGGTGTTTGCTGTTCTGAGGATTTCCTCGTTAGTGATGTGGTCGTGGTAGGTGACACGAAGAATACGTCGCAGACATCGCTGTTGGAATACGTTCAGCCTGTTGACCAGCTTCTTCGTGCCTTTCCATGTCTCGCAGGCGTAAATGGCGGATGGGATGACGATAGTGTTGAAGAGGCGAAGTTTGGTGTTTGTGTGAATCGACCGACGTGTCCAAATTGGGAGAAGACGTTGGAATACTGCCGCCGCTTTGCCAATTCAGCATTTGACGTCTGCATCAGCTCCACCTTCCTTGTCGATGGTGCTTCCCAAGTAGGTGAACTGCTCGACTTGGCCGATGGTCTGGCCGCCTACGCTGACCCGCACAGGTGTCTTCCGGTTGACCGCCATTGATTGGGAGTTGATAAAGGGATTGGGAGTTGATAAATTGATTAGGAGTTGATAAAGGGATTGGAAGTTGATAAAGGGATTGGGAGCTGATAAATTGATTGGGAGTTGATAAAGGGATTGGGAGTTGATAAATTGATTAGGAGTTGATAAAGGGATTTGAAGTTGATAAAGGGATTGGGAGTTGATAAATTGATTATGAGTTGATAAAGGGATTGGGAGTTGATAAAGGGATTGGGAGCTGATAAATTGATTATTAGTTCATAAAGGGATTGGAAGTTGATAAAGGGATTGGGAGACGATAAATTGATTAGGAGTTGATAAAGGGATTGGGAGTTGATAAAGGGATTGGGAGACGATAAATTGATTAGGAGTTGATAAAGGGATTGGGAGTTGATAAATTGATTAGGAGTTGATAAAGGGATTGGAAGTTGATAAAGGGATTGGGAGTTGATAAAGGGATTGGGAGTTGATAAATTGATTAGGAGTTGATAAAGGGATTGGGAGTGGATAAAGGGATTGGGAGACGATAAATTGATTAGGAGTTGATAAAGGGATTGGGAGCTGATAAATTGATTAGGAGTTGATAAAGGGATTGGAAGTTGATAAAGGGATTGGGAGACGATAAATTGATTAGGAGTTGATAAAGGGATTGGGAGTTGATAAAGGGATTGGGAGTTGATAAATTGATTAGGAGTTGATAAAGGGATTGGAAGTTGATAAAGGGATTGGGAGCTGATAAATTGATTAGGAGTTGATAAAAGGATTGGAAGTTGATAAAGGGATTGGGAGTTGATAAATTGATTAGGAGTTGATAAAGGGATTGGAAGTTGATAAAGGGATTGGGAGTTGATAAAGGGATTAGGAATTGATAAAGGGATTAGGAATTGATAAGGGATTGGAAGTTGATAAAGGGATTAAGAATTGATAAAGGGATTTGAAGTTGATAAAGGGATTAGGAATTGATAAAGGGATTAGGAATTGATAAGGGATTGGAAGTTGATAAAGGGATTAGGAATTGATAAAGGGATTGGAAGTTGATAAAGGGATTAGGAATTGATAAGGGATTGGAAGGTTGCCTAGACCTCATTTGAGGTGATAGACAATCAGCAGCTACATACAATATTCATGATAAAAGATGATTGGGCGAATGGTCTAAGAAAAAATCGTTTTATCCTGACTTTTTTGGTTAAAATTGGTATATTAACTTTCCAGATGTATCACTCTCCAATATGAAAATAGAAAAAGATTCCATACCAACTAGTCACACTAAAATACAGATGGGATGTAGGCATATACAAACAGATGGGTATGGAGAGACCACTTGAGGCTCCATAATGTTTGTAATTTTCATACAAAGGAAGTCTCAGATTTAAGGATCAATGAATAAAAAAAAAAGTCATAATAAAAGCCTGCATTATAAATGAGTTGGTACCTTTCTTCACAACCCCATTCTTATTCAATATAAAGGAGTTTTGTGTTTTTAAAGTTAAAGAGCATGTCAAGTGAAGATAATCAGGATCTAATGAAGTAGCTTAATATATGTTCCTTTTAAGTGTTGGTATTTTACTATCAATACTTGATGCATGTATGAATTCATAATGACACAGTTCATATCTGCAGTCTAGATACTACCGTATATTTACCAAGACTAGTGCATCATCTGCAGAATCCACATTATATCCAACCATTATTTCTTCAAGTCCAACTCTCAAGACAATAAATGCACTCAGTTTACTAATGAACATTTTTCAGTTAATTTTTTGGGGCATATGCTGTTATCTGTGTTTTCTTTAACGATGTTTCGGTGTGTTGATGTCTGCAGCAGAGGTTAATATAAATGCTGATACCGCAATCTGTGGTTGTGCACCAAATGGCACATTTGATTTGACGTAATGGTGCAGAGTTGTGGTAGATGTTTTGTCAAATTCTGTCAGGATCAGCCAGACATGTAACCATTAAGATTGATATATTGGCTAGGCATGCCATAAATTTGTAACTTTCAATGGCTAGCCTCAATTATTTGGGAGCAGTCTGACAGATATGCTAATGTAGGGTCAAACATAGGAAATGGCAAAGTAGAGAAAGCCTGAGAAAAATGTTAGGAAATCTTGACCATTCAAAATGGGTGTCATAAAATTATTTTTTCCAGAATAGTTATTAGTTAGTTATTAATTAAGGTGGGCGAGAGTGAATTATTCTGCCTTCAATGGGGGTGTTAAAAATAGGGCAATTAAATTTGGAGAAAGTTAATCCTGACTGGCAAAGCTAAATGAGGGAGCTTTGTTCACAGATAGAAATTAATTTCCCTTGCAAAATTTGGCAGTCTAGGTTTTCTGTGGAAGGGTACTTTTCTCCTTAAATTGTCTTAGAGACAAGGTCTGAAAGATGTTGAGGGAGATATTCACCTGCATAGAAAAAGCGAGTCACAGAAAGGCACAAAGGAAAAATAGCTCCAAATCTGTGCTACACTGCCAGAAGAAGTGCAGACTGCAATCAAGTTACTGTTGATGACCCTAAGAGGTTGAAGAGAGGGAGAGAAGAAAAGAAATACAGCAATGCCGACCTATCCCCAACAATGATTTGGAAAGGATTGGAAGCATTTGGGTTATGCTGATATGCTGGCAATCAAATTGATCCTATGATGTAATTTGTTTTATTGGTGTGACAGAAGGCTAATTGCATTTCACATAAATTTTGTAATTTTATTTGGTAGAGAAAGTATATCATTCAAATCTCATGTTCAGTTTCATTTTGCTTATGTAATTGATTGAATAATATTTGGCATTTGGGAGCTCTTGTTGTTCTATTCTATATCTTTGCTCAAATCTCTGATATTTCATCCCTTAGTTTCATATTTTATGTTATTAATTACTTAATCCAGGTCTTAACACTATGGTTTAACATCTAGATAAAGATAACCAACGCACCATAACAAGTGAGGGATCAAATATAATATCAGTCCTTCCCTCACACTTGATTTTGCAAAAACTTCATCTTGCTGTCTGATGTTCTTGAGCAACAATTTTCCACAACAAAATGTAGCATGTACTTGTCAGCTTCATATATATCAGTAAATCAAGAACCAAATGCCATCCTGTACACAACAGCAGTTTCTGAATCTGCACTCTCACTGCATCGCTTTAGTTAGAAGATGCTATCAGTACTATAGTTACAAAGATGCTATAAATAGCATTAATTTTAAATTTAAGTGCATCTCTCCCTTGATAACTCACACAGGATGGGGTCCAAAAACATAGACCACCCTTTAAGCAAGGCTATGTTAAAGAGGGACCTAAAAAATTATTTCATTGGTAGTGTTGCCACTAGGAAGCAATAGTGACATTTTAATTTTCATCAAACAGAATTTCTTCAAATGAGTATTTTGAAAGGAAACAAAAGTGATGAAATTCATGCCTGACCAAACATTATTATAGACAGGTTCATGAGTTAGCGAGGGAATGGTGTATTTGTAGCACACTAGTGCTGGTTGCGACAAAAAAATCTTGACTAATTCTCAGGTTGGCTGTGTGGCATCAGATCAGGTGATCCACATCTGTTCATGTACTTCGAAGGCCTCTGAGAGCCCAGGATGGTACAACAAGGAATACATACTAGTCGTGCAGGATGATCTCTGCCTCCTTGGAGTTGACATGTACCAGTTCTTAGTTTTCATTGGAGTGGAAGAATGATGCAAAACAGACAGACATGAGTTACCCAGAACATCTTAAGTCAGTCCATAAGCTACTAGGGTTAACTGTCATATCTTTTTCTGAACAACCACCAAAGATACCGCTAACAGAGAAAATGAGCTAAAGTGTTACAACAGTGGCAGTGTGGTATTTAGTATTTACAACAGTGGCAGTGTGGTATTTAGTATTTACAACAGTGGCAGTGTGGTATTTAGTATTTACAACAGTGGCAGTGTGGTATTTAGTATTTACAACAGTGGCAGTGTGGAATTTAGTGAAATGTCCTTGACAATAGTGTTTCCTTCAGGGTATGTAAAACCCTGTATCATCCATCTCACTGGCAGAAAAACAAAACAATTATTTTAGATGCACTCTGAAACAATTATAAGCCAGATTAAAAAAACTCAGTTCATGATACATGTACTGTGAACAGAGGACACGGTATTAGTAACCCTTGATGAGTAAATAGCAGGCATGTGAAAACTATGTTATTTCCAGATCTTGTGATATCAAGCGAATGTGTATGTTTATTAATATCACTGCCGTTGTGCCAGTACACAATGGTGAAAGGATAGAGGTGCATATCTGCATGGGAGCCAAAAAAAAGAACACCATTAACAGCCAACCAGATCAATTTAACATTCATATCACACTGCTTGTAGAGGAATTATAAAGTCACAATACCCAAAACTCCTTGAATTTCTCATGATAAGGATTTGTGATGCTAAATTTCCTTACAGGCTGAACAGCAGTGCACTCTGTAAATAAAGTAGAAACCCTCTGTAGAAGTGCAGAAATTTTCTGACACCGCAATGATTGTGTCTGTGGGCATCAGTGTGGCAGGGATTGAAATATTATAAACAATCATGGCTGCTGGTATTTCAGTTTCCTTGTAATCAAGACTTGAAACTGTATTGCAGTTTTCCTAGTAATCAAGACTTGAAACTGCGCTTCAATTTACATAGCTAGAAACGTTATCAGCCAGTGACTTTCAGTGAAGCTGAAAAAGTACAATGTAAACCATGTCGTGAAGACCAACACAAATGCAGATGACATTTCTAAGTTACTTTGCAACAGTGTGATCTCCAAGGAAGAGTTCAAGCTTGTCCTTGATGACGTTGACATGAAAATTAAAAATAGCATCATACAAGGCATACACTTCAGTTCTAATCATGAAGTGACAAAAAATGAACCAATGGCGGCAGAACATTGCCAGAATGTCATGAAAAATCTTGCAATGAGCATAATTAGAATATATATGCACAGCTGAGTCGGCAGGGTTCACAGTTAAACAAAGGCCAAACAAAATGGCTATTTTCATGTGTGTATATATGTATGTATATATATATATATATATATATATATATATATATATATATATATATATATATATATATATAGAGAGAGAGAGAGAGAGAGATTGTCAAGTGACTGTCAGAAACAAATTTCATTGATGTAAATTAAAACAGCGGTGGTCTTGGCTGGCCTAACATCCAGGCATTTTTTATCAGCAATCAGTTGTTTTTTCTTCCAACTTTCCCCCAGTCATTCCAATTTGACCCCCCCCCCCCGAAAAAAAAAATGCAAATCCCCATACTGGCTTACAGAGGTGGAGGCAATATACCCCTTTTAAATCTACTGCATTTTAACACATTTTTGGTGTGTGTGTGTGTGTGTGATTTGGAATTTTAACATAGCTTTAATAATTTTTGTCATAACGCAATGATATCTGCAGTGTGACAGTTTATAGTGATGTCTAGCATTGAAGCATGATGCCACAGACATGTATCATCATGTTTTACCCCTGAGTCACATTATCCTGAAACCTGGCTGACCAGTTTTAACACTAACCTCATAATGCTCAGCACCAAGTGAATCATCTGCTAGTACCATTTTTATAAGTCTCTGGTATGACTCGGCAGAGGTTTAAACCTGCAAACTTGCACATCCTGGTGAAATCTCCAACCATTGGAGTGGTCTCATGATTGGTTATATCATGCATAGGAAATGGGAACTGAGTGCCATTCTCAAGGACACCTTGAAGGAGCCAACCTGGGCTGACCTGGTCATGTACTGGACCTTCAACCCTTGTGTTTCAAGTTTGACATGCCATACTCAACCACACCATGAAGGAGCCAACCTGGTTTTGTACTGGACCTTCAGTCCTTGTTTTTCAAGTTTGACATGCCATTCTCAAGGACACCTTGAACCAGCCACTTGGGCTGACCTGATTATGTACTGGACCTGCAACCCTTGTGTTTCAAGTCTGATATGCAGTTCTCATATTGTTTTTTTAATGGTATTAAGTATTAATGGTATTAAGTATTAAGCATTAATGGTATTAAGTATTAATGGTATTAAGTATTAATGGTATTAAGTATTAATGGTATTAAGTATTAATGGTATTAAGTATTAATGATATTAAGTCAACGTATATGTACTAATTTCCAGTCAGTGACAAGCCATTTGTAGCTAATTGTCAAAGGGGTTGGAATTGTGACCAGAGTTCGCTTCCCAAAATGAGATCAGTCAAAATCAAATACTAGAGTGTTGTCTTGGACAGGGAATTTCACGTTGCATGCAGTGTCATAACATAAAATTTCAGAGTGTGCTTTACCATAAAAATAAAATACCAAACCAGTTTAATCAGCCAATTATAAATTCTGCATAGTTGATTAGTATGCAGAAAATATCAAACACCGAACCCACCAAAACAAATTGGTTGGGATCCATTATGTTATGTCACTACAGGTTGAATCAGAGATGCATATACAAATGCAACTTGAGTATTAAATTTGAAAAGAAGAATGCATCCTTAGAATTTTCATTTTTCTACAAAAAATTATAAATGTAACTTGAGTATTAAATTTAAAATGAATAATACATCCTTTGAATTTTTGATTTTCTACAAAAAAACATCTGTAAGGAAATTGCCAATTAATGTGCAGTCACCAACTATTATTATGGCTCCATCTCCAAGATGGGGTAGGGGTGAGATTCATAGATGTCAGAGGTTTATTTCAGTGAGCAAATTGCTTACAATTCCTCTAGTTTTATATCAAATTAAAATATGAGTGTAAATTTGTAATGAAAAGACAAAGATAATTTCTAATTTTTAAATTTAGAATGAAAAAGAAATATAATATAATCAAATTCATCAGTTTGTTTCTGCCAGATCCAAATGGGTTTATTTTAAGCTCCTTTGTGTGATGCAAAATCAATCTCCAGATGAAATATTGTGTTTTGAAGGGAATTCATTTTAAATATTTGGACTTATTTACTGGACATGACGGTCTTCATTGCATTGCAGTTCAAAAGAATGCTGAATCGTGAACTTAGTCATTTTGCTGATTCCAGTAAATCAGGGAACCAGATTGCTGAGTATATCTGCACTACATATCTAGGTAAGTAATCCAATTTCTTTTATCACCAGCATTACATTGTGATCTACTTAGTCTTGTATTGACATTTTAGTTGATGCCATTGCCCATGTCTTTTATTTTATAGCAGGAATGGGTGGCTTGCATTGAAACATCGAGACCCTGGAACTGTACATGTGAATCTCCTTGACAGGATGGTTTTCCTTCTGAGATAAGGGTTTTCTCCCATCCCTCCTGTCACTCACTGAAATCTCCCATGCTTGCAGAAATATTATTGAAAACAAAAATCCTTTTTTTTCACACCATGCTTCCAGTGTAGTATATTTACAGTAATACTGCTTGTGATCACATGACTGGTTGGAATTCAGTTCAGGACATGAATATGTATTCTGGGTGTCTCATAAAGTGGATATAAATCTGATATGGTGACAAGAACAACATAACACATCCAGGACATTAAATGCAATAACAAATAAGCCATCACTGAAATAATTGTTCATGGTATCGGTATCAAATGCTGTGACACTATTTGCCAACTTTATAGCCAAACATTATATTCTGTTTACAATAACAAATCATTGTTCATGTCTAGTCACAATAATGTTCCCTGACTCAGATGGTGCACAGAAGTTCTCATGAAAATGGATGAAAACTAGTCTCATGGTGACCCAAGCTTGGGGTCCTCATTTCAGACTAGAGAGTCAGAAAATCTTCCCTATTTGAACTCAGACCTCACAATCAAATTCTGCTAATCTCCTTGATGGTCCTCAGTGGACTGTTCATTTTGTCACATGAGTGGAACCTAGAGTTGTTTTCAGCATACCTGTGAAATCTTGACCACATGTTTATTGAACTGCACTTAAGTAAATCAACATTACCCATAGTTAACTTTGTTATAAATCAACATTACCCATAGTTTACTTTGTTATAAATCAACATTACCCATAATTTACTTTGTTATTAATCAGCATTACCCATAGTTAACTTTGTTATAAATCAACATTACCCATAGTTTACTTTGTTATTAATCAGCATTACCCATAGTCAACTTTGTTATTAATCAGCATTACCCATAGTTAACTTTGTTATAAATCAACATTACCCATAGTTTACTTTGTTATAAGTCATTACCCATAGTTAACTTTGTTATAAATCAACATTACCCATAATTTACTTTGTTATAAATCAACATTACCCATAGTTTACTTTGTTATAAATCAACATTACCCATAATTTACTTTGTTATTAATCAGCATTACCCATAGTTAACTTTGTTATAAATCAACATTACCCATAGTTTACTTTGTTATTAATCAGCATTACCCATAGTCAACTTTGTTATTAATCAGCATTACCCATAGTTAACTTTGTTATTAATCAGCATTACCCATAGTTAACTTTGTTATAAATCAACATTACCCATAGTTAACTTTGTTATAAATCAACATTACCCGTAGTTTACTTTGTTTTAAATCAACATTACCCATAGTTTACTTTGTTATTAATCAGTATTACCCATAGTTAACTTTGTTATAAATCAACATTACCCATAGTTTACTTTGTTATTAATCAACATTACCCATAGTTAACTTTGTTATTAATCAGCATTACCCATAGTTAACTTTGTTATAAATCAACATTACCCATAGTTAACTTTGTTATAAATCAAAATTACCCATAATTTACTTTGTTATAAATCAGCATTACCCATAGTTAACTTTGTTATTAATCAACATTACCCATAGTTAACTTTGTTATAAATCAACATTACCCATAATTTACTTTGTTATTAATCAGCATTACCCATAGTTAACTTTGTTATAAATCAACATTACCCATAGTTAACTTTGTTATAAATCAACATTACCCATAGTTTACTTTGTTATAAATCAAAATTACCCATAGTTTACTTTGTTATAAATCAACATTACCCATAGTTTACTTTGTTATAAATCAAAATTACCCATAGTTTACTTTGTTATAAATCAACATTACCCATAGTTTACTTTGTTATAAATCAGCATTACCCATAGTTAACTTTGTTATTAATCAACATTACCTGTAGTTATCTTTGTTATAAATCAACATTACCCATAGTTTAACTTTGTTATAAATCAACATTACCCTTGTAGCCTAGCTCATGAGTCATAACTTGGAAACCAGCAAAATCCCCACCATAATAAACATGTATACTATTTCCTGGCAAGTAAAAAAACAAACAGCCAACTAATTTATGACCATCATTGACTACTGGGAACTTGATACCCTGGAAACTGTTCACATTTCTGCCCCTAAGGTATATGTACACTTACCATACTTGACATGGTAAGGGGAATTAATGTGTGCATTTTGCATCATTTGCTCAATTTGTCCATCTTCCTCTGGGGTCATAACTAGGAAACCATTGAGATCTCCACCCTTTATGCAGTCCCTTGACTTGAAAAGTAGCTGTCATTTATGCATCCAGTTTTAACATACACACCCACCAACATGAGTTTTTTCATGGCTGCTATTGATTTGATGCTGGATTTAAATTTAATAACCATTGATTAGCAGAATGCTAAAACTATATATGCACTTACTTGCAATGAAAAAGGGAAGCTGCTTGCATTAGCCAATGCAAAGGAGTCAGGTTTAATCAAAACAATGCAAGACACTACCATATATACTTGTTTCTTGTGGAGTCCAACTAATAAGAACATAGACACTGATCAGACATAATATACTATGCTGGCAGATAAAGGTTGATTTATTTGTTTTACTAATTACTCCTGATAAAATGCATAGACCCAGATATATTGGCACATTATATATTGGCAGATTTGGGTCTTCACAGTTTGCAGTTGGACTTGTAAAGAATTATATAATGTAGTGTTCCATTGAACTTGTATATATCAGTGGAACCTGGTCATTAAAAACAGATGCTTGTTATATGCAGGCGGCTGCCATATCTGGTTTGACTGAAATGTGATTCACCATGTTTCAAACTTTTCTCGTTTTAGGTATTTCCATTTAGGGTATTGATTTTAACGAATGGTATATGGTGATAAATCTCATCTTGTAAAATCGCTAATTTATTAATCAAGTTAATCATTTGATAAACTGGGCAAGTATATAACTGTATTATATATTGTATGCCTTTTTATCCAGTTAAATCGTCCTTTTATTTTTTTACCTGATTTTTTGAAAACACTTTTGTCTTATTTGTATATTTTCATTGTGGTCTGTATTTTTGGTGCTTATTTACGTAGAAATTTTTTGAAATCTCCGGTGGCTTAGTGGTAAAGAGCGTCGGCCGCAGAAGCGGGAGGTCATGGGTTCGATCCCCAGCCGAGTCATACCAAAGACTTACAAAAATAGTACTAACAGCTGCCTCGCTTGGCACTCAGCATTAAGAGGCTGTGTTAGGACTGGTCAGCCTGGTGTCAGGATAATGTAACTGGGTATGACATCGTGCTACATGTCTGTGGCATGATGCCCCAGTGCTAGACATCACTATAAACTGCCTCACTGCAGACATCATAGCGATACGACTGAAATATTGTTAAAGCTACTTTCAAAATCCTAATCAAACAAACAAACAAATGTAGAAATTACCAAGTCTTATATTTTGTTCTGCCTAAAAACAATTCCACCAAGGATTGGCACAAAATAATAATTTTGATAATAATGATACATGTAATAATAATTGTAATAATAATTTTAGTAATGGTGATAATAATTTTAATAATAATGATAATAATAATTTTAATGATAATAATACTAATAATTTTAATAATAATCATGATAATAATTGTAATAATAATAATTTTAATAATAATAATAATAATAAGTAGTAGTACGAGATGAGTATTGTTCTCAGGATATAGTGGAGTTATTGCCCCTGATTGTCATTCCTTTTCACGCTTTGTTTTCCTGAGGAATACTTTGATGTCATTACAGTTAGACATTATTATCATAAAATCCCAGACAAGAATGAGCATCTGGATAACTGGTTTTTTTGTCCTTTGATGGAAACCTTACTTTAACATTACAAGTAGTATTATCTGATTGTAGAGATTCCTTACTTCTTATTACTTTCATTGAAAGAGAGAAAAATGGTTTGAAATGTAAAAGATGGGAGACAAATTCTTTTGCTTTTAGAATTGTTATATAATTGTATGTCCTTTGTAAAAGTATGTACCTTGTAAATTCAAGGGTACTTGCCACATGCAAAAAAAAAAAAGGAAATAAAATGAGTATTGTACAGAGGAAAGATTTTTCTACTTTCTTTTTCTTGATCTCTCTCTCTCCTTGAGTGTTATCATTTTTCTCCAGTAAACATGTAGACAAGATACCGGATTTAAAAGTCCATACATATTTGTTTACTGAGGCAGAACAAATAACTAATTCATAGCATGTAGACAGTAGTACATCCTGCATCAATAAGGTGTTGTATTTGATTGGCTACATCAAGACTGCATGTCATCATTGACATCCAAACATATGTGGTGTGAAAAGTCATTTGAAACACTCCTGCTTTAAAAACAAATGTACAAAATAAGAATCATTAGTTTTATAGTTAACAAAATAACGTTCATTCTGATTGGCTCGAACTCTCAGAGGAGGGCCAATCAAATTTTAAGGTAAACTATACATTCATTTCTCCCTACCAGGTTGCCAGAATTGATGTACAGCAGTTATGATTAATATGTCATGAATGAAATACAAGATAATATTAGTCAAAACTACCATTATCAGTACTGTCCTATGAAACTAAATGATTGTATTACTATAAATGACTTTGCTACCATTTGTTACTAGGAGCAAATATTAGTCAAAACTACCATTAGTTCTTTGCTATTATTTATTAATATGAGATAATATTAGTCAAAACTACCATTAGCTACTATCCTCTGAAACTAAATGATTGTATTACTATAACTGACTTTGCTACCATTTGTTACTAGGAGCAAATATTAGTCAAAACTACCATTAGCTCTTTGCTACTATGTGTGTGTATTTGTTAATATGAGATAACATTAGTCAAAACTACCATTAGCTACTATCCTCTGAAACTAAATGATTTTGTTACTATAAATGACCTTGCTACTTTTTCTGACTACGATATTAAGTCAGCTCTTACCTTCTGGTTCTGGGGTCCCCGAGTGGCCGAGTGATATAAAGCGCTGTCCATTAAAGATCACTGCCATCTCACCTCTGTCTGTGTGGGTTTGAGTCTTGGATTCGGCCATTGTGGGTATGTGAGAAGGCTTGCCAGTAGCTTCTCATAGGTTGGTGGTTCTTTCCGGGGTTTTCCGGGTTCTTCCTCCACCATTAATACTGGCCGCCATGTTTAGCCCATCTTGTGCTGAAAAATGGCATTAAACCATAAAAACTAAAACAAACCTTCTGGTTCTAAATGATTTTATTAAGGGCTGGAGGGCGGTTCTAAAAGATTTTATTACAAGTTAGAGGGCAGAGTGAACATGCCAATGTAGGAGCCAGACCTGCAAATCTAAACTCTGTATCTCTTTTCTAGCCTTCAAAATAGTGTGTTCAATGAATGCCAGTGCTTCTTAAGTAAAAATCCATTATTATAACTTCTTGAACTTATTTCATGGGTGTGTAAATTTATTCTTTTGAGAATGATTGAAAATAGTCATCTTAAAAATAACATAATTTTAATTGAAACAAATGTTAACAAACATGGGAGTCATGCTGCAAGTTCCCAATCCAAACTTACAAAATTCTCACAGCTTTGAATAAGCCCTTCCCATACAGATCAAAAAGAAACTTAAATGAATAGGGCACTAAATTAATATATTTTAATCAAATGTGTGTAAACATACATGATTCATAGAAAATAGGTATGAGAGAAATGAATACAGAAATGGGACAAGAGTACATCCACCAAAATGAATACAGTTCCTAAAAAATGAACATTATGTCTTTCTGTATTAAAATTGGCAGTAATTAATTAAAATTTTGAATACACCGTAATTATTAAAGGGTTTCAAAGCTTTCTTGTTGTTGTAGGGTTTAACGCCATCTTTCAGCACAAAATAGGCTATACATGGCGGCCAGTATTATTGGTGGAGGAAGAATCCGGGAAATCCCCAGAAGGAACCACTGACCCACGAGAAGCTACTGGCAAACATTCTCACATAACTACATTAGCCAAACCCATGCAGACAGGTGAGATGGCAGTGATCTGTAACACTTTTTCAGAACAATTAAACTAAATTAATATTAATGTTATCAGTAAATGAAAGTCAATTTTCTTTTGTAGTTACTAATATTTTGGAGAGGATTTAGATTTTGAACCAATTTTCTGTGCTACTCTACATAGCATTAGCAAGTACCAGTAACTATAGTAACCAGTAACTATAGTAACCAGAATGCATTTGATATCATCTCCACACAATGTATACTTTAAGATTATTTAAATCATATGAAAATCACTATAATTATTTTCAATTCTTGTATGCAGAATAGATCATTGTTGTTGCCTCAGATAAAATGGGCAGGTACTTGTGTTGTTTTGGCCTTTTTTTGTTTCTGAAGATTGAATAGGTATCTTGTAGTGAGTTATAAAGAAGCATGTAGAAACGAGTTTTACTTATTTTGCGTTTGCAATTTATTTGATAGCACACACTCATTTTGTAATTAATCTGGAAAAAAAAGGTGTCATGCTGTGTATAATAGGTTTGGCACCTGTCACAATCATGGAAATACCATTGAGACATCCTTAAAGATCAAATGCATGTCATTATTGTGATCCCGCAGCATATATAAGGTTTCAAAATGGATTTTGACAATAATGTCATATCTTTGTTGCAGTTTTTTGGCTGTTGGTACACTCTTAGATGTTCGCTAATTTGTACATGGCTATTAGATACTACAGGTATAAATGATTCATTGATACAATTGGTATTGCCATATTTTCTTCAGTGATACACCTCAGCAATATCTGCAACTACTGGAACATCCAATACATCATTGCAGATGTGACAGTAATAGGCTAATAAATCAGCCCCCTCACCTGTAATGATAGTGATTGGCAGTTTAGGAGCTGATATCACCTATTAATTGAAATATGCAGTGAATTTTGGCTGCACATTCTTGGACATTTTATATGCTTACCAGTATTTTGTGCAGCTGTGAAGCTACCATCAGCTGAAGGGTTCTCTTAGTGACAGTTATATTGTATCTCTGGAGTAAATTGTATGTTTGGTGACTTTTAAATCTGAATGGAATTGGCACAGCTCTCTGTCCTGTGACCACTTTGAATTTTACCCTATACATGGCTATTACCAATTACTAATGCAGTAGAACTTGTCTTTAAAGACCACCAATTCTGCCAACAAATAATGGTCTCTCAAGACAGGTGATCTCTCATAACAGGTCATAACACTGCATAATCAATAAATCTGTGCTTGTGGAATCTGGTCTCTCAAAACAGGTGGTCTCTCATGGCAGCGGTCTCTCAAGACAGGTTTCACTGTACCTGTCAAAAGTAGATGCTGGTTTATCTCAGAACAATTTGCATGATGCATAATTGCACATTTTAATGATCAGTTGACACAAGACCCACAAATCATCCATCACCATAAAACAGATTTGGGTGGCGGGATTGATTTATCAGACTGACAGTACATCAGCGTAATAATATTTGAAGTTGATATATCACGATGTAAATGAATTAAAGTTGAAATAAGAAATAAAGTTCAGGTGTTTTATGTCTGTGCAGTAAAACTTGAAAATGTTGGCTCAGTTCATTTGTGCAGTGTTATACATCTGCTTAAAATGAGTTAATCCCATAAAACCAGTCTTGAGAGACCACTGTTTGGAGAGACCACCTGCCTGAGAGACCATGCTTTCCATGTAAAAATGTATTGATTATAGTGTTATGACCTGTTATGAAAGACCACTGGTCAAAAGAGACCATTATGTTTTGGCAGAAGTGATGGTCGTTCAAGACAGGTTCTGCTGTACCTTCATGGATTTTTGACTTGCAATTATTTTAGTATTGATTTGTTGAAATTTTCAGTATAGTGCTGTATTGATTTGGGATTTATCTGCAAATAAACTCAGCTTAGCTCTGAAAAATTTGAATTGTGAGAAAAATGTCTTGTCTGATAGTAATTTGGGTTTTTGATGCAGCCTTGCAGCTCAGGTTTGAAATTACATGTAGTTACAGTGTGAATTAACATAAATAATTTTCAGAAACACCAGCAGAGGTATTTTGATGAGAATGGAAACAAAATCCAGTAAAAAAAATAACCCCAAATTGAAATCCCTGAAGGGATTTGAATTAGCCACCAAACTGGTTCCCTACTTAACAAGAGATGTTAAAATATTAAAATATGTCGTGGGATATGGTTAATTAACTTGATAATGAATCCTAATTTGAACATTTCCATTTTTATTAATTCAGGTGTAAATATAGTTCATAGATGTAATGTCAACAATCTCGGCTTTCAAAAGGGCAGACAACATTGTTACCCCTCGGCTTTATTTAAGTCAGCCAACTGGAAATATCTGGGTCAAGTACTTATAGAGACATTGTATTTAGTAACTAAGCTGTATTCACAATTTACCCAATGTATATTATATATATATATAAATCATGTGCTTTTAATTTGAGTCAAACTGCATGCAACACAGAGTCTGATGTGCTGTCATGTTTAGGACCAGCATACAGTATCTTGGTTTATATTGTTTGTTCTACCGATTACTCAGAACAAACTGCACAAACCCCAGTGCTGCCAACACATTATTTGATGACAAATCTGGGTCAGGTCAGGTTGTAGATAGACTCATAAGTGTGTATGTACGGTAATAGATAACGTTGTATAACAATTCAAGTATCTGAATACATTTCATACTGTGAAAAAACACATTAATGTTGGACTCTAAGAGAGTATGTCAGCTACATGTTACAGTGCTGACAATTTAAGTCTCTTGGCCATTTAAGATCTTTTTTTTAATGGTAGTGAGCAAAATATACATGATAAACGCCTGCCATGACTTTGAATATAATAATCGTACTTACAGAAAATCTTCATTTTAAACATTAAAAAAAAAAAACATTTCTTTGTTATAGAAATCTACATGGAGAAAAATAATGGATTGGGTGTTACCCTGTGAACATGTGTCACTTGCAGAGATTTTTAAACTTGTTAGTTTTGAGAGATTCACATGGCTTGAGGGAATAATTTTTATGCCAATTTTCAGCATTTTATTTGGTCTTCTGTTGAAAATGCTTTGTTACATTGTATACCAAACTTGCCATGGATAGATCCAAACCATAGCCATTCTTTATTTAGAATTGACAGTGTATAGTTGTAACTGTTAGGTGCGACACCTGTTTAAATATTAAAATGTTTACACTGTGAAACTGTGAAATTTGGTTTGCTGTACAATGTTTATTGGAAAAGGTATTTTTTCAACATATACCAACCAGTCTGCAACAAAGTACAAGTCCAAAAAAAAAATGTAAAAACAAATAATAATAATAATAATAATAATTTGTAACCAATACAATGTCTCACAGACAGCATCATCAAATTTTAACAGTTAAAAAGTATGATCGGAAAATGAAAATGTGGCCACTGAAGTGGCCCTGTGTTTAGGACGTAAATATTATCAGATACAAGTTGATCCATTTTCTGTCAACTCTTATAAAATTACTTTTCAAAAAGGGGTGTTCTTTTTTAGTTGTTTCAGTATTTATATAAAAAAAACAATGGGATGACAAGTTTACATGTGTACAACTTGAAAACTGTTGTAAAGGCATACATTTTGACACAGATATGTTAATTACAGCTGACTGTATGTAAAGAGGCTATAGATTTATGTAATTAAGTCAGTCACATGAATTAATTCTCCATTAGAGAAGGGCTAATTCGGCCAATACTCTATTTTGATCCACCTATGAGCACTATTGAACCATCCAATAATAGTGTCCAAGAAATTTGTTATAATTAATTAGTATGTAAGAAAGTGATTATAATTTACTAGTGTCCCAGAAAGTGGCTACAATAGATTTCAATCCAGAAAGTGGCTACAATAGATTTCGAATTTACTAGTGTCCCAGAAAGTGGCTATATTGTCTAGTGTCCCAGAAAAATATGATTATTATTTACTTCTCCCAGAATGTGGTTATAAATAGTGCCCCAGAAGGTGGTTATATATGACTAGTCTCCAGAAGGTGGTTATAAATGACTAGTCTCCCAGAAGCTGGTTATACATGACTAGTCTCCCAGAAAGTGGTTATAAATGACTAGTCTCTCAGAAAGTAGTTATAATTTACTTCTCTTAGAAAGTGATAATAATTGACCTTACCACAGTTATAATTGACCTTACCACAGAAAATGTTTAACTCCCACTTTTTCATTTGCATTTTCATATTTGTTATATTTTACAGGATGGTAAAGTGGAGGATTACATTGAAAATTTACTGTATAAATATCATTACTTCCCCATTTCTTCTATATACTTGGGTTCTGAGTTACAAGATAATTCTCCTAAAATATGATTGGTTGTTAAGTGTCTTATACTGTTGCGGGAAGTTAAGTCTTGTCAGCACTCACTGTTGACATGTAATTGGTCAGTTCTTGGGTGTGTCGGACAGATGGATGAATTGGTTGTAGGGTCATTTACAAACTTACTGTATGCATGATATCTTTCAACTGGCATTTATTTGCATACATTCAGTAAACCTTTTTTCATTATGATACTATATTATTATTGTAACATCAGAAGTAATAAAGAAATATTTTGACACTGTGACCTGTTTTTAGGGTTCACTATTACAATTTTACACCTGAACAAATTGGGTGGATAGAGATTTAGTTTCCATGGAAACAGTAGTATCTGCAAATGACTTTACAAAACCAGTGCAAGTGTTATTCCACTCTCTTGTTTTCTAAATCTAAGTCTGAAGTTAAATTTTTTTATGCATGTGCCTTGTAGTTGGGAACACTAGCGTTGCATCTTATTTCAAGGAGGACCCCTGGTGGCCAAGTGGTCTTGACACTTAACTGTAGAGATCACTTTCACATCTCACCTTTGCCCACTCAAGTTCTCAGCTTAGCCAGTGTGGGTATGTGAGAAAGCTTGTCAGTAGATTCCTGTGGGTGAGTGGTTTTTCTGGGGATTTCCTGGGTTCTTTACAAGATATACTGGATACAATGTATCATCAATCATGTGCTGATTTTAAAAAACCCACAAAAACAAAGTCTAATAATTTCAAGTCAAAGTACATTTTGGGAGGGGAGAGTTTCTCTGCAGTTTTGCTGTAAATATCCATGCTTTTTCCATGGGGTATCTGCTGCCTTCAGATTTCAAATAAAACCAGTATCTTAACATATGAAAACTCCATTTTGATGAAGGAGGACATAATTTTGGCCTTAATTTTATCGGCATATAAAGTACATCTGTCTCTATAGAATATGAGGTTTTGTGATCATATGAATACATAAGTACATGGCTTTCACGTTTTTTTACAAATACGACTTGTATGAATATTTTCTCCAGACTGGTTTATTGCCCAGTGTTTGATAATTTTGTTGCTTTTAGTGATTTAACCAGTCAGTGTTCACGTTATGTGAGCAATGTCAGTTACTTGCCTTTAGGGATATAACACACACATCATCTCAGTCCATGCTAGTGTTCTTTCCAGAAATGGAAAATATGGGGCCCTGGAGTGTCTCCTACCAGATCAAAAAGTGTGGTAACCTGTATTGCAAATACGTTAACCTGTTCCATTATATTTGAAGAAAATGAAGCCCATGTCACTAACATATTTGCATACATTATGGATTTATTAATTTTTTCAGTCAATATTTCATGTTTACGACATAATTTGTACTACTGGTTTGAAACATTATAGAGTCAAGCTACAGCAAACAATTTTCAGTTTCCTTGATCAGTACACTGTTGTTTTACTTGACATTAACTGTTGTAAACCATGTTTTAATATTACTGATTCAATATATATAATGCTGGAAAAGTGAATTTGTTCTACAGATATAATAAATCTACAACCCTAGTTCCTATGTTCATTTTCAGTCTTTAAAACAGTCTGCTGTCATGAGTTTTGAATTCCTTATAATCAAGCAGCCTTTAATTTATTTCGGACATTTGGGTCAGCATCTTTTCACCACTTTACTCTAAGCCTACTTGAGAAATAAATGTAGCACTGTTTTCACTGACAATTTCAGCATTGCTTTTTTTGTATGTAAGATATCACTGATCCACCATGTGTTCTTGACTGTTGACCAGTCAGTGACACATTTTCTGAATGAAGTTGATTAAATGTCATTTGACTACATGCCAATGAGAGTACTCCTCTCCCCAAGTTTGGAATATTTTTGGCAAAGTATGATGTCAGCTGTAACGAGTTTTGCTTTTATTTACCAAATATGAAGAAACAAAAGTGTCATTGGTGGAAGGGTGTAGCCTAGAATGAACCCTGAACTGGCTAGTAGAGTCATTTCGCTCCTAAAACCTAAAAACATTGCACTGTGTTACACAGTTGCATTTTTGTGTATTAAATTGCAGTCACTAATTTTCTCTATGGCTTTTATGTTTCTAATTTGTATATTACTTTGTTTCCTTACTATGTACGAGACAGGTACAATGTACAGTGTATATTGTAAGATTTATATCTGACAGGAAACACATTGTCATTATGTTCGTCATAGCTGTCCATAAAATGACACTATTGGTCACACAACATTTAGAATAATGTTTTCTGTGACTTATGTATCACTATGAAAATTTGTTCAGTCACTGGGACAACCACAAGAATTACATTATCACCTGATAACATTTGTTATGCAAACCTTTTACCAAAGAAAACGGCTAACAATAAAGATCCATATTTGTGCATTAGAACTTAGTTTTTCTTCTAAATGGTCAAGCTGTATTATGCATGATGTTCAAATAGCACACAGAAAAGTAGTTGTTGTTTTAGTTTTTATGCCATTTTTCAGAACAAAGATAGGCTATACACAGCAGCTAGTATATCTATTGGAAAGTCCCAGAAAGAACCACCAACCGAGGAGAAGTTACTGGCAAGCTTTCTCACATACCCACATTAGCTAAGCACAAATATGAACTCACATGGACAGAGGAGAGATGGCAGTGATCAGTAAAGGCGATCACCTTTGACCATTTGGCCACACCCATTGAAGTTGTAATTGTTATGTTATGTATTATGACTTTCAATAAGCACACAATGAATTTGTTGTAATGGTATTGTAAATGATTAGGTAGAGGGCAAACATCCTTAATAAACTAGAAGTTACTTTTAACATACCATGTATACTCACATGAAAGTTTGTTCCCAACTGTAAACTGCACTGATTGAGACCAATGCTGGTGTATAATGTGCTGACAGATTAGGGTCAATATTGTTTATAGTTGGACAGGACATGTACACAAATATGGTACTTATATGACATACTAGTAAATGCAAAAGTTTGTAATGCGAACTCATTTAATATATAATGTAGAATCAGAGAAAATTTAAGATTTTTTAAAAAATATAGTTGTTGGGTGTGTTGACACTCATTATTATGGAATCAAAAATATGAATGCCGACTTTGTTTTGGCAACTTGTATAAAAACGATTTTCAGTAATTCCTAAAGGCAGTTTTTGGCAGCACTCTTAAAAATATAGCATTTGTATATTGATGGCATCACATCAGATATGAGTATATTCACAACCTCATTTTCACATTGGTCATTGCTTTTTACATAATATTTTTCCCAAATGCCTGAATTGAAACAGTTGGATAATGTTTCAAACTCTGGTTCTGTAATTAGAATCATTAAATAAATATACCTCAATTAATGAGTGACAATGAGAGGATGTTGATTGAATTATTGGGAAATTCCTTGTTTATTTTTAATGGCACTTTCAGCATTTGTTTTGGCTGTATCTTGCTGTGGAAATGGCACTTATGTTCTTTTTCCCCAAGGACCCCAACCCTCTGGTCAATTGACCCAGGTTGACCTGGATGTGTTTTAAACCTTTAACCCTCTGATTCCTAGTCAAGTGATGTAACAAGTCAGTTACAGCAGCTTCTTTTGTGAGATTAAGATGAATGACCATATAGTATGTATATTGAATTTGTATTGTGTGATTGACCTTTGTTCATAATTAAGGGTAAGAGTATTGGCCTACCTGACTAATGTTTTTGTGTTCTTTTGTAAACAACATACTGCATAGATAATTTTTGTCTTTGATTGTAGATTTTATTTTAAGATTATTATTATTTTTAGGTAAACATGATTACTTGGATTTGAGTTCAGAACATTGGTTTTCCACATGGGAATTCCTGGTGTGCCTGATGTTTGAAGTGTTCTTTACTAAAGTTAAAGCAATAAATCTGATCCAGTTTAAAACTTAATGTTCTGAAAATGAACTTTTGACCATCATCCTGGTCCTCTAATTGTGATTTTTTATAGTAAGGTTTATACATGTATTAAACTTACTCATTCTTATACTAACATCTATAGTGGAATTAATCTTTTAGTTTTAATATATTTTAATCAAATCTATTTAAATTATCCACTGAAATTACAGCTTACTCATTTAAACATTTGGACAAAATCACTATTTTGGGATTATTGTTTATTTAGACATTTTGCATTGTATCATGTGATACATCAATAATGTTAGCACATCAGTACTTCCAGGCTATGGATACATCAGCACATTCAAAATTGAAATTCATTCTGAATGCTCTATACTGTTGGACTTGCAATAGAACTTTAAATTTAAAGACTATCTTGGATTTAATTCACCAAACTAAGTTATTTTTAAAAATCTACTTTGTATTCTAGAGTTCACATTATTTGTTGAATTTGACTAAATTTTGTGGAATTTAACTTTTTCTGATACTTAACCCACAGACTCTAATCATAATACTTTTCAGATGGATCTAGGCCCTACAGTCATAACAATTCCTTGATCTTATAAATATTGAACTTGGACTATATATAGTACTCCAAAAGTTAATGATATTTGGGTCTTTTAATTATAGTTTTTACAAATGTTATGTATTTTGAACAGTAACACAATTCTGACATGTTCCTGATCGTTTTTTTTTATTGCACACAATGTAGAAGATCCAGTGGAATGTTTTGATAAATTTTAACTTTATTTCAATTCTTGTATTACTTTTTAACTATCCTGGGATATTTTAAAGCCAACACTTGGAATTTCCACTGAAAACTTTCAGTCGTGAAAAAAGAAAAACAAAGACCATTTCAATAGCTCCTTACAAACTGTACATGTTTTAATGTTCTGTAAGTTACCTTACCTTATGTTCAGTCTTATGACATCTGTTTTTGCACAGAATGGGAGAAGTTAGGAAAACTGATGAGTGTATAGTTCTGCCAAACGGGGTATTCATAAACAGGTTTTTCTTTCCATTTAGTGGCATTTTTGTTGGCCTCATTTGAATGTTTGCACACAAATAAAACAGCAATGCAGAAGAGAAAAAAAATATGAAAAGAATTCCAACATCAGCTAATGCCCTATGCTTTCTCAATGCTCAGTTACTTATCAGCTTCCAGTGATGTAATTAACCATAAGCAAAGGTGCCATGTTGTCCATGGAGATGAATTGGAGCATTCTCTCTTGAATGAGTCAATGTTTACAATAACTTCATCTTGTCATCTTCTCTTGCTCAGATGTAACTGGAATCTTACTGTAAACAATTTTGTTTTGAGTTCGGCCTGCCAGCACAAAACTGTGCCAGAGAATTGGGAGGGGTAGGGTGCATTTGATTGATAACAGACTTATTATATTCCAATCTATTTGTAAAGAAACAGGAACAAGTATATTTAAGACTCAGTTAGGGTATATACTGTATTTACTCACTTATAAGTCGAGTCAGACTGCAAAGAACAAATATAATCTATCATCTATTTCATAATCTGCCTGCAGATAAGGGTCTGTGCTGTTTGTTCTACTAATTGCTCCTAACAAACTGCACATGCTATATCTAATGATACATTATGCACTGGCAGATCTGGGTCTTTAATTTTCAGTTGGTCTCGACTTATAAGCAAGTAGTAATGGTACAGTTTTTAAATGAGTTTACGAGATGTAAATTCTGTAAAAAAAAAAAAAAAAATGAGGAATTGCAAGATTTCCATACCTAAGCCACTTTGTGAAAGATGAAATATAATGTATATTAGGTAGTAATTTCTTGTGTATGGAAATATTATGGTGTAATTAAGGGGGGGGGGGGTATATGCAGATTAAGTACATGTATACATACACATTAAGGATTTGCATAATAAAATATACAACCCTTATCTGAAAATAATCTGGTGTCTTGATTGAATGGTGATTTTCTTATAGAAAAATTAAGCTGTCTGCAATTCTTAGTATTGAGTGTGCTTGTCAACTCTGATGAATGGCTTTTAGATCTGCGATGAGACTGGTCTTTCTCATGATGAGCTAATCTCATTAAGATAAATAATCATTTGTAGACATGGAAACAAACCAAAAGACGTTGGAAACTTCTAAAGAAACATCAATCCTTGCTTAAAAGTCAAACTACAAACTGCATAAATCATATCTGTGCAGTTTGGTATGATTAATCAATATAACAAACATAGACCCTGATATGCAGGCACATTATTCTATGGCAGAGCAGGATCTTTATTGTCTGCAATTTGACTTTACTTATAAGCAAGTCAATGTGAAGGATGGGAATAAATTATGTTAAACTCATGAATTATAGCATCCACAAGACATTTGTTTGTTATTCATGTCATGTAATGAACAACAACAACAAAAAAAAGAAGTGAAACTGTAATGTTGATTTTAGCTGCTTTTGAAAGTGAATATGCAGTGTTTTCAATTTCTCATCCTTTCTTCAGCATTGTTGTAATACTTTGTACTCCATCTTTGAAGAAATTCCCTTTTGTTTCTAATGAAAATTCCAAAGCTCTTCTCTATGAAAGTACATTTAGTGCCAATCCACTATAATACAATATGGTTTTATGATCATTTTCAGCATTGTGTAATGATAGATGCAGTAAATGGTTGACAGGTATGCGTAGGAGTTGAGCTACATAAGTGGTACACACCTACTTGACATGGCTTCTTGGTCCTATCCTGTCTGGTACACCTTCTCTAGGTGTATTTAGTGTAAAAGGTACTAATAGCTCACCATTTCACTTGTTTGCAATTAAATCTGCATTCTCTTTACCCATCTTTGATTCTTAAGATTGGATGGATTACATTTTGGTAAGCACAACTGTTGCTGCTTTGGGATGAACCAAATGTATTTCAGGTGTACACTATTAGCACTCAATCAATCAATATGAACTCTTTCACTCTAATTTTAAGAAGAAATCCTGTATTTAGTCTGCAACCTCAAGTGTTGTAGGTGTTTACAGCTTGTAAAAATATGATATTCTTGCTGTTTCTTATCAACGTTATGCTTCTACAAATTATCTGTGACCCTAAAATTTGGCTATGGATGCACTCCGGACCCAGACATTTAAAGCTAGGTACATACAAATGTGCAGCTAAGCATATTTTAAAGCCTTGTATAGTATGCTAAGTTCTGTATCTTGACCACACCACATGGATTCATGGTGCTGTATTGCCCACTGACCAGACATCAATGCATGTCACTGACCATGTGTATGCTAAGTACTGCATCTGCCAAATGCACCGACTAAACTCCATGAGGTACTTGACATTTGCTTTGGAGTTCTTTGGATCATGATCTTATAATCCAATTGTCTTCAAATATACTTTGATGGGTTTGGACTTGAATTGCTTTGGCATAAAAAAATGAATGGGTGCTCTTTGGAAGAATTTAACTTGGCAGACACTCAACTTTATTGAGTTTTGGTAGGCAGTTCTGTTGGATTATGAACAACATTAAGCCAAATAGTTCCAAGAACTGTAAGCTTTATGTAAGGAAGAGTTCAGATTGTGTAATAATAAAATAAATTTTGTAAAAAAAAATATTTATTTTGTAATAAAAGCTGAGAGTTTCAGATGAATTGTATCCGAGGTATGATGTCTTACACTTTGAATAATACCATTGCATTAACGATCCAGAGAACAAGTTATATAGCATTGTAGTCATGGGAGCTTATAATCTTAAATTATTTAAATTAATTATGAAAATGAAAATCCCATTAACTATAAATTGATGATAAATCTTAACATATAAATAATAAAAACAATGAAACAAAATTCTTCACAGAATGATCTCATGTTTAATTTTTTAAAGTTTTGGATTTTCTGTGCACATTATTCTTGCGTACATGATTTAGAATTACAGGCAATAAGACTTTTTAATAAAGTTGCTCGTTAGTTAAATACAAGTGTGATTTCATTGTCTCAGTGAAAGAGTTAAGACATTGTGATGTCCACGATCACATTGTCACACTTTACCATAGGATGGAAGAAAATTCAACAAAATTTTGCTGTTGCACTTGATGTTACCATCTTTAAGAGTGGTGTTGTCTTTGACTCCCATCCCTGGGAAGAAGTTAAAAAGAGCAGATGTACACAAATTTCAGCTGCAGTAAAAATTCTGATTTATGCACAGCATTCAAATTAGTGAGTCCAACATAAAAGTTGTATTCAACGTCATAATTTTTAATATTCTGTTTGAACTAAGGGAGTCTGCTTCCTGCTGCTGTAGAGTGACCAAGATTATTTTGTCAGTAAGTGAATCAGCAAAAACTGAATGAGCAAAAAGCAGAATTATTGGAAGGCTGACAACACACAGCAATGATCTTGCTGACAAAATACATGTATAGAAAGCACAGAATAAACTTAAAGGTTATTCACCAGAAACTGGATGGTGGTAGGCTTTAAGGGGACTTAACTCAATGCTTGTTGTTGCATTTTCACATTGGTAACGTGAATTGATATTTGATGTCCAGGGTACGTTTATTGATCTTAATGATGCTACATGTAAAATGGAATGCCAATACAGTTTAATATTGCAATCTGCCATGATTAACATTCGTACAGTTGGTAGTGGTAATAGTCTCAGTCCGGAACCCAGATGTTACTAAAGTTACTTGCCTTTTGGGATAACACAAACATCATCTCTATTCATGTTAATTTAAGGATAACACACACATCACCTCTGTCCACGTTAATTTAGAGATAATGCACACACACATATCGCCTCTGTCCAGGGTAATTTAAGGATAACACACACCACCTCTGTCCATTTTAATTTAGGGATAACACACACATCTCTGTCCATTTTAATTTAGGGATAACACACACATCTCTGTCCATTTTAATTTAGGGATAACACACACATCTCTGTACATTTTAATTTAAGGATAACACACACATCACCTCTGTCCACGTTAATTTAGAGATAATGCACACACACACACATATCGCCTCTGTCTATTTTAATTTAGGGATAACACACACCACCTCTGTCCATTTTAATTTAGGGATAACACACACATCTCTGTACATTTTAATTTAGGGATAACACACACATCTCTGTACAGGTTAATTTGATTCTCTGCTCAGCCAGTACGGGTCTGTTCCAAGTTTACAAGCAGCTTCCTGTGAGTTGTTGGTTGATCCTGGGGTCCTCAGATACACTGTCCTCCATGTGCAGCCTTTCAGTGCTGGACATTATATGTGGCATAGCAGGGATGACAGTAGTTGTTTGTTTCAAATGCCATTGTCCATATTGATTAAAGCAATTTTGGGAATGTAGATCTGACTGTTTGATTGGCAGTTCAGCATAATGCTGTCAAGATTGACTGAGAGCAGAAGGTAAATATGTGACTGTCAAGACAAGTTTAATTTTAATTTAATTGACCACTGTCAAGTATATTAATGACAATGATGCACATGCATCAAAACTTTGCAGGTATAAACTCCAATAAAGCAATTCAGGATGTTTTGATGCTAAACATGACTCCCTAATGTTGGGCATAAACAAAGAATAAACATGCATACATAACAAAATATTTTGCTAGTGATAACAGGAAGAAGGATGATATAAATGATGGATTTTGCACTATGACCCATGGGTCACTGTCTGGGTAAAGTTGAGTAATATGACCATGGGTCATTCATTGTCTGGGATGGAGTTGAGTACCAGTATGACCCCTGGGTCACTGTCTGGATAAAGCTGAGTACCATTATAACCCTTGGGTTACTGTCTGGGGTGGAGTTGTACCAGTATCAGATCATATTCTTAAGCAGATTTCAGGTGCATCACTACTCATGTTTGACAATGAAAAATGTTGTTATTTAAATAGTTAGTCTGTTCCTTCTTGGTGTATTTAACAGAACATTAGCATATGGAAAAATGCTTCTTCTCATAATGGTACATCCTTATTGCCACAGTAGACACGAAACATTTACTTCGGAGTGCAGAGAAAAACTACCTGGTAATTTCTCAGAAATCATGAGGATGTGGAACAAGTCAAATACACCCCCTCCCATAGATTGTACCAGGTGACTCAACAGAGACGAGAAGCACCGTGATGCATTGGTTAGCATGCTATACTCACAATTAAAGAGATGGGTTCAAATCCCACCATCATATCAGCGCACATCATGAATCATGTTTCAGTCCTCTTTCACCAGTTGCTTTGTCAGTAATATCCTAATTGACTTTCTGAGCCATAAAATACTAATCTAAACCAAGCTAAACCAAAAGCACACTAAACCGAAACCAAACAAAATCACCAAAAAAAGCCACACTAAACCAACACCAAACAAAATCACCAAAAAAAGCCACACTAAACCAACACCAAACAAAATCACCAAAAAAAGCCACACTAAACCAACACCAAATGAAACCGAACAAGGCAGTATTAAATGTTCTTTTACCTACATGGACTGAGGCTTGTCCTGCAAAGTAATTATGCTATCATGTTCCATTCAGTGGATATGATAATATTTTATACTTTTATTTATTCTAAGTCAGGCAGTAGGACACTATAAAGTCGACATTTTTGTCAACAGGGGCTAGGTTAAAAAAGTGTGTAAACAAGAATCAACTCCTGTTACGGTACAGATTTAGCTTTCATTGTTTACTAAGTATACCAACATACCGGTACTAACAGAAATAATGCCAGGTCTCGTACCTACAAATTTTGCACACCTCCACCTGAAGGACCTATGTTTTTGTGATGTTTATGCATAGGAAGAGAACGTAATGACTCTAGTTTAGATTATTTCATGCTGTTAGACAAATATTCTTGTCCACATTCCAAACAGCTTGTGTGATCACTTTGTCAGACTGTTTCTTTGCTATTATCAATGGTAAACCAATTAAGAGGTAAACAGTAATACAATAGCATTCTACTTTCCTGGTTGTATGTTTGGTATGTATAATGTTGTTTGGTACAAAGTTGGAAGAGAAGTAGAAAAAGCCAAGCATTATTCTACTTGTGACAGAACATCTCTCTCTCTCTCTCTCTCTCTCTCTCTCTCTCTCTCTCTCTCTCTCTCTCTCATATATATATATATATATATATATATATATATATATATATATATATATATATATATATGCTTGGAGGATTGCCATGGAACTTTCAACAAAGGTATATCACTTGGATGTGTTGGTTCTAAATGAAAATGGTGCTACTCTGACATTCGTTATTCCTACAACAGCAACCCTCTTAAAAATCTTGTTATTGCTGCTCCTCCTACTGAATGGATGGTCAATCAACAGGATGATGCACTAAAAGACATTCTGCGATGCCAGCCTGCTTTTAAATGAAAATGGTGTCAATCTGATATCCAATATAGCCACCACAGCAGCCAATTTTGAAAATCTGATTCTCACTACTCAACCTGAATAGAAAGTCATGTCAGCATCGCATTTGGACCAGATTACCTTGTCTGGTGTCTCATTGGTCCCAAGTTAAGATGGTTCCTGTTGGATATCCAATATGGCTACAACCTTACCATCTTGAAAATGTTATCACTGCTTCTCTTGAATGGATGGTCATATCAATATATTGTTTTCAAAAGAAGACTGGTTATGTTTTCTTGCTAAATAAAAATGGTGCTGTTTTGATGTCAAATATGACCACTGGCAGCCATATTGAAAATCTGTTGTCACTATAATATCTGACTAGTAAGCTGTATATCAACATCGGGAATCACAACAAATCTTCCTGTAGTATCTTGATGGTCTTGTTTGTGCTGATTTGATATTCAATATGGTCACCACAGTGGTCATTTTGAAAATCTTGTTGCTGCTCTTTCTAAATGGAAAGTCAGATGAACTTTTGGTTTTCACCACAATATGTCTTTTGATGTATAGCTGGTACTGAATGAAAATGGTGACAATCTGACATTCATCATGGTGATCATAGCTGCCATCTTAAAAATCTCAGTATATTTATACCTCTTCTACATGGCAAAAAATCAGAAGTCTATCCTATCCCATCAGTATCGAATGAAAATGAGGCCAATTTGACTCCAAATATGGCTCCCACAATAAACATAATGAAAACAGTCTATTTTTTCTGAAAGGATTGTCAGGTCAGTATGGACTTTAGAAACATCTTGTCATTCAAGAATAGCAGTGATACTTTTAACACTCCGCAGTTCAAAATAACAAATGGTCTTGTATTGAATTCCTGTTTTCAGACAGTAGTGTCAGTCCCTTCAAGATACTCAGATTTCACTATAGACTTGTCTCCAGCAGGGAGGTTTTGGAGGAGATTGGGATATATCTTGTATATTAGCAGACTGCCTACAATTCATCTTGTTTCTCGGCAAGTATTTTTGTAAGCCAGATTTGTGCACTTTCGTGTAAAGGGACAAAATATCACCAACATTTTATGACAGAATTAATATGTCACTGAAGGAAATAAAACGTGCTACGTCATGCTTGTTTACGTGCCATCATATCTGTCAGTGTCTTCTACTGCAACATCTCTTTTATTTTCTCACTAAGTATATAATAAACCCACTGTAACACTGCTTGATGTCCTCCATATATAAATATTACTAGTATTTTATTGTATTTTGGTATTTGTGTTCATCATAAATGTACTAATCTTGATTCAGAACATCTCAGCTTTTATCCTTATGTAATGCATGTATTTTATATGCGGACTACAATTTCTTGTACAAGTAAATCAATGAGTTTTTTATAAGCCATCTAACACTGGGTGTTAGATTAAGTCCAAAATGGTGTGCATCATGCATAAAAAATCTGAATAACCAAAAGCATTTCTCAGTTTAGACAAGTTAATTATATTTATTTTAAAGAATTGTGTACATTTGTATTCCCCTGCCAATATAATACAGGGAGATGTAGCCATTTTCCATCTGTCTGTCTCTTTATTATCCATTCATCATTAACCTTTATTTCTGAGCATATCTGTATGAAACGTGTACATGTAATACATGTACAATAATTTTCTAGATGCACCTTTTGTTGACAATTCATCAATCACAGTAGATTTAGCACACATGGCCAAACTTTCATTTGATAGCAACATTTAAAAAAATAAAATGCTGTGACATCAATTGCCAATATTCTAATTGATTGCCAATATTTTTATTATGTTATGCTATATACTTCTTTTTTTTCAAGTTTTTTTCACGGTGTTGTCTGATACACATAATTTTCATTTCTGACATACATTTTTAAATAAATCTGAAACTTGGAACAATTTCTTAAATTTTTTCACAAATTCAATTTTTAACTGGTTACCTTTATCTCACATTTTTAGTGGTGATAATTTCTTTTGGATAATGAATATTGGATTTTATTTTGTAAAAATGATGATTTCTGTTATAATATTACCAAATATATATGTATGGATGAACCCAAATTCCATTTTAAATGTTGTGAAAGCAATTAAAGTCCTGTTAGTCCCATTTCAGTCTTTTACTTTGCATTACATTGACAATGTGGAAGCATCTTTGCCATTTCCTGGATAGTTAGAAGTTCCCCTGAGTTAAATTTTGTTCAGTTCTTTTGCCAAGGGAAGAACCAACATTTCTTACTTTATTAGCATGATGCAGGCGCATTGAAGTATGTGTTGCCACATTTTAACCTGAGGTCTGCTATCAGTATATTAGAAATCTATATATAGAACATCAGATATTTGAAGTCCCTTTACAGTCTTCATGCAACAGGGACTCTTAGACAGTAGGGACATATTTTCTCTCAGGGGTGTCTTGCTGTTTTAGGTTTAGTATTTTTAATTTCATAATCCATGTACATATATTTTGACTGTACGTTCATTTTCAGAGTGTAACTTTAAAATCATTAAAATGTTGATCTACAATATGCCTTTGACTAATAGGAATTCTTTTTGTCCAGACCATCAAGAATTGTTTTCTTCACACTGTTTTTGGAGCAAAAAACACCAAATTAGTCCAATCATTCCCATTGATGCTTGCTTTGTACATCTGGATATGACTTCTGCTATTATGAAATTGTCTGCTTCAATGCAGAATTCTATGTGTTAGAGTCCTGTAACTGACCAGAGGACCTGGACAATGAGTGAAGTTTAGATGACTCATGATTATGAAGGTAATGTAAGCAAATTAGGAAACATACAATCAGTGGGTGAGTCCATTCCTTTGGTGATTTTATCCCAAATTATAGTTTTTAACAAAGTTAATTCACTGTAAAGGTTTTCGCCTACATTTTGATTTGGAAATCTCCATGACAACCAAGTGTTTAGAAATATTGATCTACAGTCATATTCAAGAAAGAATGTATTTGCTGTATGTTTGTTCAGCATTTGTACAGTAATTGTTTATCAGGAAAATGAACGCTAGGTACAAGAAAGTATAAACAATTTAAGATCAAGAAAATGAGATATATAAAATTTTGCTTGATGGATCACTTAGATGGCTCGCAATCAGAGCATGGAGGATTAGAGTCCAATACAGATAAGGCCACCCTTGTTTGCATCTTGGCAAAAAATGCCTTGAAACCAAATAACCTTGGTCTGATTTTAAAATTATGTTAAGAAGATGATCAATCATTGCTAGGAATTCTAAAGGAAAATTAAAAATCACCAACAATTATTTAACGTCAGCTGTGAAGGTGACTGATTTTGTTGACTACTAAAGTATGCATAATAATGCTAAACGGCCATTGTGGCTATAGACAGTGTGTGGTGTCTGCGCACGTACCCTTCAACCTTAAGAATGTACAGATGTTATGATGTTACAAATTTTAAGAACCTCAGTAAAATGCCAGCTTTTGAATTGTAATTGCAGTAAATTACCAGCAAGTTTAAATTAAAACATAGTAGAATTATGAGGTATTTCAGAATAATTTTAAATATTCTTCGTCACACTGAATTTGGATTTATTATGAGAAACTGTACCTTGGAACTTCAACACATAATAGTTATCTTGGTCACTCTTGTATAAAACCATGTGTGGAAATGCACATCTTGGGTAACCCATGGGTGTGTATACTATTCGTGGAAACATACAAGTTAAGCAGTCCATAAGCGTGTGTTAACCATTTATGATTATTTACAAATTAGGCAATCCTAGCAATCCATGTGTAAACTGCACGGAAATTCATTACCTTTATTGACAAGGTCAATGGATGTTTCATGACAATCACGTGAAAAGTAAAGTGAGAAACCCTGTAATTGTTTTTTTTAAAAAATAATTATTATTAATTTTTTATAGATATCGATCTGTGTCGATTGCACTATCATATAACATATGCTAGCTTACAAGTCCACAGCATATATCCTGATCTTTCGAGGCATAATGCATCAGTGGATCAAGGCCTGTGTTGTTTGACTGATTACTCCTAGCAAATTGCACAGACCCAGATCTGTTGACGCGACATCAGATATAGGTCTGTGCAGTTTGCAGTTGGACTCGTCTTGTAAGCGATTATGACGGTATATCAAATTTAAAGGAAATAAAATATATAGCACATTGTTATAAAGATTTTGAAAAATTATTGTTCGCATTGGTTTTCACAAATGACATGACTTTTTCACAACATGTCACTGTTTACAAGCATGGAGCGTATTTTGAATATTGGGCGTACTTACATTTTCATGATCATGAACAAGTTTGATAATAAGCGAGATCCACGCATAATAATGAGGTGGTCTTTCATCTGTTTGGTTGAACTACCATTCCGTTGGCCGTGTGTGTGTGTGTGTGTGTGTGTGTGTATATATATATATATATATATATATATATATATATATATATATATATATATATATATATATATATATATATATATAATCCGTTACCAAACTTGGGATATAGGCTTATAATACTGAAGTCTCAAACAATTTGGATAGCGATGTTGATCCCTGCATGTTTTGAGGTGGTTTTTGTCATCGAGATCTTGATGAGCTACATTCGTGCATATTAATTCGATGAAATTGCATCTGACTGGCCGAGTTTGTTACCAATCTGGAGGACATACTTTTCTGATCCAATTTTGTCTCGTTGTTGTCTAATTGATACAATATAACAGTTACAGACCATTGTTTCGATGCGTATGAAGTTTTAGGAACTGCCCGTTCATATTCATCTCAACACCCCAAAACAAAGGTCTATTTTGCACAGTGTCAGTGGATGTCGAGGCTCCCCTCCAGAGAAAGAAGTCACTATTGCAGGTTTGGCTTCATTGCTTTATACTCATAATTACCTCAACTTTTGACCGGCTAAATTTTAATGTCTCCTTATAACAATGCATAGAATTCAAAATTTGTAATCATCGTTTTCAGATATCTAGGAAAATAGTAGGTTTCACTGACAGCATTTCTATCTTTACCAGCTGTATTGACCTTCGGTTAATGTGCATATCTTAAATTCCCCGTCCGCTCCCCACCCCCCACCCCCCCACCCCCTCGTTTTAGTAGTTAACAATCGGAAGTACATCTTAAGTGGCTTGAAGTAACATTTTGTAATGCTTGCACACAAACCTGGTTGCATCGCACAGCAAATAGTGATAATCGGGAGAGTGCATCTAAAGTTGCTTGAAGTAACAATTTGTAACGCTTGCATAATACGTTACACAATGACGAGTATTATTACCACAGCTTTAAACTTTTGATCTAAGTTGAGTGTAATCACTGGAACATGCACGCGTTAGTGCTGACTAGTCCCCATTTTGGAGCCAAAGTTTTCTTTCATCTCTTATAACATGTTTCCTAACTAGAAACCTGTCTCATCTGCATCTGAGGAAGTACAATTATCAGGTAAGCGACACATACGTATGTTCACTGCATGGTTGTACTACGTAACCATTGTATAACACATGTGTACTACATGACCTTTTGTATAAACGATGTATGCCATACCATGGAACAACTCTCGTCACATGCATTGCACTTTCTTCCAGGGCTGAAGTGTTATGAAATTATTTTTAAAAATGTTATTTTTTGCGCTCTTTATTGCCCCACCCCACCCCATCATCTGAGTAACGTGTGTTCTCTCACTTCTTTCTTTAGCACCACACCACATTCTAATATTGATATTTTACATTGTGATTTCAGGTCTCGTAACATTTACGTGATATTGACACTCCTTTGTTGGTGTAAATTTGCAGTAAAATCACGTGTTCATGTCAGGAGACAATCCATGCAAAGCAGCTAATGGTAAAGCATTATTTTTGCACCTTTATGGTTCCCCGTCCTTCGTTCGATCTCATTAAATGAAGCAGCATTATTAATAAATACAAAATAGGTGCTACAGTAACCCTTATGAGACAATGTTACCAGTATGAAAAGGTCCAATGATGTACTATATAGGTAAAATAATAATATACATTTAAAATAATACTAATCAGGTAAAATTAGTCAGAACAATCAAATGCACTACAGCAGGAGTGCACAACCTTTTTCGGCCGAGAGGTCTAAAGCGCTCTCAGTTACAAATCACTCTCATCTCACCTGTCTGCGTGGGTTCGAGTCTCAGATTCGGCCAATGTGGGTACGGGTTAAAGTTTGGCAGTAACTTTTCGTGGGTCGGTAGTTCATTCCGGGTTCTTCCTCCACCTTTAATACTGGAAATGTATAGCCGGCTTATCGTATGCTGAAAATGTTTTCATAACCAGCATGGTTTTGTAACTATTCAACACATAAGCAATTTCTGTGGTTAAAACCCATTGAAATGTAAGCTGTTGCCTTGAAACAGGTCAATTTACTTGGATTTATCTAATGAAATGGAAAGCATAAAAAAATGAATAAAATAGTCCGTTTTATATTCAGAACTTCTATTATTTGTGTATTTTCCAAAAAGAATTGAGCAAATAAAATGTGGTAAAATTGAATCACGCAAATGACACATGATAAGTTAATTACCAAACTTTGTAGTGCATTGACCTATGGCACACAAATTAGTTGACGTGCTTTCGTTGTACTCTTATGCCTGTCTATGTAACGAAATAATATGGAAAAAGTTCAATTTCCGTAAAAGTTTTTGAAAACTTTTTGAAGTCCTTAAAAATCAATTGTCAGAGGTTGAACGAACAATCGTATTATCTCGAAACAGATGTACATGTCCCTCATCTCTAATGAGATGTACATGTCCCACATCTGTAAACAGATGTACATGTCCCTATCCCATATTTCTAAACAGATGTACATGTCCCTATCCCATATTTCTAAACAGATGTGCATGTCCCTTGTCTCTAAACAGATGTACATGTCCCATATCTCTAAACAGATGTGCATGTCCCTTATCTCTAAACAGATGTACATGTCCCATATCTCTAAACAGATGTACATGTCCCTATCCCATATTTCTAAACAGATGTGCATGTCCCTTGTCTCTAAACAGATGTACATGTCCCATATCTCTAAACAGATGTGCATGTCCCTTATCTCTAAACAGATGTACATGTCCCATATCTCTAAACAGATGTACATGTCCCATATCTCTAAACAGATGTGCATGTCCCTTTTCTCTAAACAGAATGTACATGTCCCTTATCCGATATATTGTCTTTGCACGTGTATTATTATTCTGTTTTGTGGGGTTTTTTATTCAGGAAATTAAAAGTTGTATCTGTTTATCACTGATTGACTGATTTATGTTCACTTAACCTTGAAATTATTTTGTTTCACATCTGGACTGTATGTTATTGTAAACATCAGCTGTCAGCAATCAATGCATATCAAGTTGCCATATGTTGTGCGGTCGTTTCTAAGATGCAACATTGCCCTATCCAAACCGTCTTCGTGTATGTAGATTCGTAACTTCTCACTTTCTTCTTACCGTAAATTACAATGTAGTAGCATCATTCAGTTCGAGCAAATTTTAAATTTATATCCACTACACGTAATTCCGTTACTGTTGCTAATACATAGCTGGTAGACTTCTTGATGGACGATATTTGATGCGAAATTGCCTTCCCATTAGGGTGAACCAAAAGATTCCACAACTCTTAAAGTCGCTCCTTGGATAATACCACATCCCCCGACACTTGTTTATGCGTATTGCCGCTTCATTCTTTTCTAGGTTGCATGAATTGAAGATTCTATGCTGCTTCATGGGTTCACAAGCGAATTTGCCGTATCTCTTGTTTGCATATTCTTTGGCATTGTTTAGATTGTATCACAGATTGGGAACAAATACTAATAATTCTTTCGAGAACCATCTTTACCTAAAAGTCTTCGTTCTTCCCATACACAGAGCACGGGCGTTTCAGATTAAGTTATGCATATTTCTAACTAAATAGTTTGTTTAATATACCGTATCCTTGCCTAAATTGCGGTCCATCGACTCGCCATGGTCCATTTTGTTTTTAATTACGAATCTTTGTCTTTCACATTACTTATAATAATTGTTCAAATTGTAAACCAACAGGTGTGTGTGCGTGTGTGTGTGTGTGTGTGTGTGTGTGTGTGAGAGAGAGAGAGAGAGAGAGAGACTTTCAAGCACCAAAGTCCATTATCGGTGACATGATCAATTACCCCAGTAAGGGAAAGCTAGACGTCATGGAAGAGTCGTCCTAAAGAGCCGAGTCACCCGATGGGCTTTTTTGCCTGATGATCCGGCATTGGTCGTTGGAGCCCTATCAGTATGGGGATGATGGTAGTGAGGTCGCTGCTGCGAGCTGTGGCCATGCATCGTCTGATAAAGTAGGGGAATATACCTTTGTATCCCAAATGATCTTTGCGAGTGGAGAGATGCAGTCACCTACCCGCCAAATCAACTTCTAAGGGAACTGTCCGAGAGTTCTGCTCTCCCGCACATCAGAAGAGAGTCATCGTTTTGTGTGATCGCGGGTCAACCATGTATGTGCTGGAGCGAAGATCGACTTTTGTTTCCCTTTTAGGCTTTACGTTTTTAGGGGCAATAAAGGTTAGGAAATATCTTTTCCCGCCAAATATAGGTTCAACCAGTAGATCAGCTTCCACATTAGCTAGGTGGATTTCGTGAACTATCGAAGTATCAAACACAAGCATTGTGCACAGTGGCGTAGCGAGGGTGGGGACGATTGCCCCGGGCGCCGGTGGCTAGGGGGCGCCAAATGGAACCCAAATCGGCCCAAAGTATCAATATAACTGCGCAACAGGGGCAGCCGGGGGAGCAAATTTAGGTGTTTTGCCCTGGGCGCCGCAAATTTGGGTGTTTTGCCCTGGACGCCAAATATCCTCGCTACGCCACTGATCGTGCATGGTATTAAAATGGGGGGTGGTACTATTTAATGATGTAATACGTACTTAACGGTGTTGCTACTGCCAGATTCCCTTCTCCCACCCCGCATTGATGGCCCAGTAAGTTAATATGCGCCCAAAGAAAAGAATGAAGGGGCATTACACATAGTCGGGTATGTGCGGGGTGTCTCATTGGCGATCGAGTGCTCTGGAATCTTCTGGTTCACCGAAATGGTAAAGCGGATTTGCGTCTTAAGTTCTAGGTATTTTCCACTTTATCAAAGCGATATAAATTGGTACAGACATAAATTATAGATAAAACCTATAACAAAGGATATCTTGAAAGCAGTATACCCTGGTTTTTCTGTTCACTGGCTTGTACTATTTTTGTGGCATTTATCATTAATGGCTTGAAGTATCTAACTTGAGCCTCTCACCACGATTCATCCACATAATTGTCAGCATTTATATCGCTTAAATGTTTTCATCGCACATTTTTGGGGAACATTTTAGCAAAATTTAGTTTACTTTACAAATTCAATACAGTTTTGTGTTTGCTCGACTTTCTTGATTCACTAAATTAACCCTTATCTGAATTCTCGTGACCCTCGCTTTTGCCAAAGGTTGCCTGCGAGATTTCTCACTAAATCTGTAAGCTATATTACAAGTGTACGTTAGTGCCACATGAGCAAGGCAGCTGCTCAGACGCGGCTGGAGCTATAGATTGCCCATCTGAACGTATGGAGGTCCGAGTTCAAGCCCTGTTCCATTTTTTTTTGTTGTCATTTTTGCCCCATTGACATTTGGCTGCGGTTGTGAGATCATGCAATGTAGACAAGTTAAATTCTTAAAGATCCATACTTTTTTAGGCTTGCATAGTCGCAAATTGGAGACAAAATTTGTATGACTTAGGAAAATATGCACAGTACCTTACTGGCGTGGATTATGTTTATCATCCTACAAAGCCGAAGTAATACTTGTTCGTCTGACCACCAACTTATCTCGTTTATATATACATCGGTCAATCAGGGACGACATTTCAGATTGCCCCCCACCCCCCACCCCAATGTTGTCCCTGGGGTCACTATCCTGTTTGGTTGTGACGTCTTAAATTAATGTTTATTTATATACTGGAAAATTGATATAACTTTTTTAACACACACAGATAATGCACAATTTTTCTGACGTGGTAACAGTAATACACAAGTCAATGTCCTTTGGTCGTGAATAACGTTTAGATTCTATAATGGGAAAAGCAAACAAGTGAAAAACACAAAAATAATATATTTGTTTTCCTTCAAGTACACTAAATGATGGTAAACACATCTTTCATTGTGATTTCAACTTGAACCATGACAGGTTATTTTATTTTTGTTATAGTTTAACTTTGCTTCTGTCAAGTATAAGAATGTATCGTTTGACATAACATCAGCGGGACGGCCTTGTTTTGATGATTCACCCATGTATGTATGTCTTGTAAATTTCAGTAAATTTTAACGTTGCCCTGCTTTCATTGTATGCCAATGTATTAGGTTATAAATTCTACATTGTGACAACTTTCATTCACCTCTATGGAAAAAATAGTTGTACTTTAGTGTAGGTTCACAAACAACAATACAGCTTCAACATGATCTTTTTTTTACACAAGGTGTTACGCATGAAATAACGGGTTGCACACTTTTAACTAATGTATCGAAAGAAAGGAAGAAAAATAACGATAACATTGCTGATGAGAGATAAGCATTATTATTGTTCCACAATTCTAGCGGCCATCTGAGGTATTTTGCTTTTCAGTTTGTTTCGGTGTGTAATCTACTACTCTTGCCAATTCCAGAATAGCACACCGAGAACCAAAGCGATATGCAGTTTTAAGGATGTTCTGTCAAACTGTTGAAAATGTATTCCTTTAAGTTACACACATAATCATGTTAAAGCTGGTTCCAACTGCAAACAACGTAGATCATCATCAACCATCGCATAATGTGCAAGCAGATCATGGTCTTTGTTGTTTGTTCTACTGATTACTCCTAACAAACTGCATAGACCCATATCTGTTGGTGCATTATGTGATGTGAGAACTGAGTTTGTGCAATATGCAGTTCGATTAAACTCGTAAGAAAATCGAGATGAGATGTGTCCAATAATAACAAAAAATAAATTAAGTCCACCTGTAACTATTTCTTCCATTAACTTTTCAATATGAAAACCAGAGGTGGAAGAAGATATTTTGTGTACTTTATTTGTGTAAATCACCGATCGTGAAATATGAACACTATTAAATTTTGTAGATGTAATCGCGTTACAAATGAGGAGCAGTCTACGATTGATCCGTGTCCGCCTCGGATGCGGGAGGTCCGTTTTGTTCGAACCCAACCGAGTCATACCAAAGACTTACAAATAACAGCAGCCTTGCTGAGCGATCAGCATTAAAAGGTTAGTATTAGGACTGGCCGGCCTGGTGTTAATGCGACTGGGTGGGACATCATGCTACATTTCTGAGGCATGATGCCCCATTGCTAGACATCACTATAAACTGCCACGACGTAGTCATCTTAGCGATATTACTGAACAATTGTTGTTGTTGTTGGGTTTAACGCCATTTTTCAGCACACGATAGGCTATACATGGCAGCCAGTATTAATGGTGGAGGAAGAATCTGGGGAAAACCCCGGACCCACGAGAAGCTACTGGCAAGGTTTCACACATACCCACATTAGCCGAATCTGAGACTTGAACACACACATACAGATGAAATGGCAGTTATCCGTAGTAGGAGTTGTTTTTATCGAACTAAAATATTTCATAATTCAACATATATAAACACAGATGCGACATATCTATAGTAAAAGAATTCACGTATCAACATTACGGTGTCACTGGTTGCAGCAAATAATATAAATAAAAGAAAACAATAGAAAATATGACATAACAAAATTATTTCAATAGTCAACAGATTTATTGTGAAAAACATCACATATCAGCATTACAGTGTCACTGGTAACAGCAGATTAAAAAAAGATGACATACAAGTGTTTCGTTATTCAGCGGTGGGCACACGTTTAGTACATATTTGTGGTGAAACGATTCACGTGTCAACATTACGGTGTCACTTGTAAAATCATATTAAAAGACATTACAACGGTACGTAACTAGCAAAATACACATTGGGAGGGTTTTTTGTTTTGTTTTGTTTGATTGACTAGGATTTTTAACGTAGCTTTAAAAAAAAAAGTCAATTCGCTACGATGGCTGCAGTGAGGCAGTTTATAGTAATGTCTAGCACTGGAACATCATGCCGCAGACATGTAGCATGATGTCCCACCCAGTTACATTATCTTGACACCAGGCCGACCAGTCCTAACACTAACTTCTTAATGCTGAGCGAGGCAGCTGTTAGTACCATATTTCTAAATCTTTGGTATGACAGCCGGGGATCAAACCCTCGACTTCCCGCTTCCGACGCTATAACGACTAGGCCACCGGAGCGGTTCATTTGGGGGGGAGGGGTAATACTTTTGAACACGTATTGCAGATCACAGAAAATAGTACACTAATTTAGTAAGGAACATTAACCTTATTGCCAGTTGGTTCAAAGACAAGACATCAATATACGGACATTCATTAAGTAAAATGAAGCCAGGATATTTTGGAAACTTTTTGTATTAAGAAATATTATTTGTTTTAAAGGCATCAATGGTGCATGATTTCTTTAATATTTCTCAGTGAAGAAGATAATGTATAGCAGAAATTTTGCTGGAGGCTAAATAGAAAAGCAAAGCACATTTAAGGTGCACCCAAAATCAGCCTTCTGAATAAGGATTGTTCTCGGTTCATATGGCAGGCTTTTCAGACATTGGGAACATCAAATCTGATCGAGGGCTTTGTATTCCCAGCAGTCTTTTTACAAGGTAATGTTGCCATAATTAATGTATGGGATTATACATGCAGTTTCTTATTGTGACCAGATTACTTCTGTAATTCTGTGTTTTCTTGTGAAGAATCTTTATATTTATATTTAAGTTGCCTTTTGTCTAATGCACAGAATAGGAAGTGTTTCTTTTCTTGGCAGAGTCGTCAACCAGCAGTTTTAGTTATCAAAACGATTTTGTCAGAGTTTTCTTAACTACTGAAATGACAAGCTACGCGGCAATAGTTGAAGTTTGACTGAATAAAGCGTGTATAGAAGTAGTGGTTCCAGATTTCACAGTATGTCTTGAAGTTTGGATGGAAAAAAAGGCTAAACATTTAATCTGGGATATCAAGATTGTAGACAAAACTAGACTTTTTAATTCATGTGAAGTGAGAGCTCCACATCTGTTCATAGCGGAGCTTATTTATTTGATGGCTATTTCTTAATGCATTTGATTTGCATCCACAACATCAGCACAGTTGACGTATCATTGGAACTATTTTTCCCTCAAGTGTCCTCGTTCAAGCACGTTTCATTGCTAAAACATAGCTTCTATCTTGTGTAGTCAAATTACTGTATTTTAATGGAGAGACTGGCAAAACATGCTTGCACCCTATAAATGATCTTTTCAAGATAAAACGTTTAAAATGATGAGCTGCGTTGCTCATGTTTAAAATAAATTTCCTATTTAGGTGGCCACTAATGGTATCCATCCATATGAGATCTCTTTTTCAAACAATAGTACCTGTATCGCAACAGTTAATGAAAATAGGCCAAGCCTTCTATTGCATACAGTTAATGAAAATAGGCCAAGCCTTCTATTGCATACAGTTGGCACCTATGTAGGCCACTGAAGAAGAAACTGCAATTTTATCCTGTAAATGTTTTCAGCCAAACCATGATCTTTATCTTCTATATACGGTATTTAATATATTGCCACACATTGACTTTGTGTTCCATGTCTTTGCCCATAAAGGGCTTTATGGACAGACGAGTTGTTAAAAGTTGCTTTTGTCCATAAAGGGATCCCTGGAAGAAGATTTAATGTTGAAAGTTGCATAGACCATAAAGGGTTCCATGACAGCAGTCGATGGTTTAAAAGAAAAGTTTTACCTTGGACTCTAGGACGTTGACCTGGCCTCAAACTATTTGAAAGTATTGTCCTGTCTACAATATTCATACAAAGAGTTTCGTCGTGTAGGATGTGTATGTATTTTGCCCCTGGATAGTTGTGTCGTTTGTTGCACATGTTGCTACATACAAGTTACATTTCCTTTTTCCTTTCGTCTTGATTGTTTATGACAAGGAGCAGATCGAGTGTGCAGTAGGATAGTTTGTATGAAAGCAGGACACTGACACGGTCTTTTGAAGACATATCTGGGAAAGTTTATTATTAGCTAAGTTCGTATCTCTTGTCCAAACATACTATAAAAAGAGCGAAAGCTGTTTTCATGTAGATTGTTTACATAGGTGAAGGTTTGCATTTGTTTTTTAATTAATTGTAGATTGCATCATATACTGAGTAGTTTAAAGACATCGCAGAAAGATAATGGGGTATATGGTGGTTAAATAAAACATGTTGATTGATTGGCCTAGAGTATCTGGTGTCAGAGTTTGATTGGAATTTTGATGTAGTTTTAACACATTTTCCGTCATATCGCTACGATGTCTGCAGTGTGTCAGTTTATAATGATGTCTAGCACTGAGGCATCATACCGCAGACATGTAGCATGATGTCCCACCCAGTCCTAACACTAGCCTCTTAATGCTGAGCGCCAAAGTGAAGCCGCTGTTAGTGCCCTTTTTATGTTTGTGGTATGATTTGGCCCGAGTTCGAACTCACGACCACCCATCTGAGGCGGACGCACTAACCACTAGGCCAATGGAGCGGTCTATCTGGTAGTCAGACTGCATGACAGATTGATCATGGATTTTTGATAGTTGAGATAAAAAAAAGACAAATGGGCAGGGGTATCTGTTGGCAAAGCAACAAAAATAAACAAAACAACAATATCATCACAATCGATTGACAAGATGTATCTAATAGTAAAACAAAATATCAACAAATAATTTTTTTAATTGCTCAGCATATCACAAATTTGCGTTGTAAATATTATAATTGAAACATACTTAATTCAAGTATGTGTACATAATAAATTATATACATACATTGAGCATGATGCTTGAGTGACATTTCTTTTGTCAACTAAAACAGCAATATGAGAATAAGATTAAACCGTTGCCCTTGTGTGTATCAAGTATTTATTATTTACTGGGATGAATTGTACTGATTTATTTCCACTTCTGCCCAGAAAAATAAATTCATCCGTTATGACGCCATCTTTGAAGTGATTCGACATGTTACCGAATGTACTTGCTTATAACTCCATTTCGACTGTAAAATTGTATAGATCCAGATAAGCTGTCGTATAATGCACCGGCAGATCTAGGTATGCAGTGGGGTTTCTTATGATTCAGCATCAAAAGAATCATAACAAACATCAATGACACTGATCTGCATGCGCATTATACTACGGCAGATCAGGTTCTTTGTGGTTTTCATCGACTTATTAGCGAGTATACAGTATGTAGTTACCTAAAAGAGGTTTTTCGACAGACACAGAAATAACTGAATGTACCTAATTTTTGTTCTCTGTTTCATCAGTTGTGGTACACGAGTTTTTTGTAATTGGCTGTTGGCTTAACTGTGCTTTCCTTCAGCAACGTGAATCAAATGTGCCATTGGTTCCATCAGAAGTAAAATTCGGACCAATCATTGCAATGCAGATCCATATCTAAATTTAAGTTGCCAAAATTGTATTCATTCTGATAAATGGATGAACTACCATTTTGGTCATATGCCATAATTTGACTCAAACTATAGAAAAGTTTTTTAGAAAATGTCAGAAAACAATTGATTAATGACTTTAACACAATTTTTAAAACAACGAGTCTCTACATTATTTTATCTGGATAAATCCAAATGATCAGTTTGGCAAGGCGTTGTTCATCTCCACACTTGCAGCCACCTGCATATAACTTATTTTGTGGTGCTGGCTTATTATGATGACAGTATTCAAAAGCCTAGGCCACTACTTATCGTAAAAACAATCCTTCAAGTAACTTGAAAAACTCAATTTGGCAGGCTGCATGCAGCTCCAGAATCAAACACGATTTCAACAGTCTAATTCAAATAGGTTTTATTTTTGGAAATGTAAACAACAGACATGCATGCATACTTTCTCATGGAATGTTTTCAATCTGCTAATTTGATAATCCCACATTTTTCTAATTATAACAGTATTCTTCCATTGTTTTGGTGTTGGAGAAAAAAAGAAATGTTCTGCCACAAGAGACGTCTGCCAATTATTTTACAGCCATTTTGGTCAACACCATGATGTGATAAAATGATTTCCCTTTGATGGTTTTCCCCAGCTGTGGTTGATACGCAGTGGGTGTGTTGACTGTATTCAGCATGCAAGCTGAGGGGTGGGGCCCGAGAGAGTTTGGGCTAATTATCCTGTCAGGCTTTATGGCATCTGTTCCAAAATAATTTGGTCGTTTTAGAATTTGGGCTATTTATATAGCAGACGCACATTCTGACTGGTTTCCTATGTTTCACACAAATTCATTCTCATTTGGTTGCAATTCTGGAACATGTATACAATTTTTTTTAATAACGTAACATTAGATTTCGGGAAAGGGGCTCCCTAGCTGGAGTGCCAGAGATGCATCAGTCATGATTTTGTGTTCTCATTTACAACTACTTGTAGCCATGAACTTTAACAAAAATGATATTTTGAATGGGGGGGGGGTAGTTTGATCCCCGTACACCAGGAGGTCACTTTCGTTACGTCTGTATGGGAAATAAGACATTGCACTTACAATCTACTTAGGTAAGGCAATATCAAGCACATTGTACTTGTAGATACACACACAACCTGAAAACAATGACACGGGCACTCCTCTTTCGATACTGTGATTGTTGCAGTGAACGAGTCAATAACCTTTCATTTGACTTTACCATTTCAGAACTAAAATCAGAAGTCAATCCTAAAATCAGAAGTCAATCTATTTTCGCGTATATAAGACGCATCTTATACAAAATTGTACGTACCCCGTACCCAGAGTGCATCTTATATTAATGGGCGTCTTATCTATGTCCTTTTTTTTACACTAACGAACGGTACAGTGTGTGATATTGAAGAACGATTATTGCGGTCGATATTTACGTTTCACGATTTTCATTCCTAGTTGTAAAAACAATTGTGCAAGTGTTCACAATATAATAAACTGTTACTAAATAGTGTTTGATACAAAAAAAAATCAATATACCGTATTGTTCTATTCATCTTCATTTTCATCGTCATCAGTTTCGGCTTCAAATCCATCGAAACTTGAATCAAATTCACTGTCGTCGTCGCGGAATAACTCCATAACTGATGCTAATTGATCCTCATCGGCGTCAGTGGTATCGGATGCAGCTGAGTCGTCGTCCGAAGAACTGATAGAGCTAGCCGGTTCGGGAATTATCCCACACTTTCTGAAGCCATTGATGATTGTCGTAATTTTCACTTTGTCTCATGCCGTATATGATTTTCGCTTAGGCATCGTGACAATTTTATAAATTTTAAAAATGCTAAGCAAATTGATCACTCATTTATATATAACAAGAGACTGTTCCCACGTTTATATATGCTAACCGCATACATCGGGCGTTTATTGGTCTATGTACTAATCCCACCCGCTGAAGACTTGGCCAAGCGGATCAACGAAGCCGCCTTTACATCCCGCGTTTATTGTTCTAGAAGCTAGATACCAGGTACTAAACCCATCCGCTATTGGCCTTTAATATCAACTAAAAATGGTAATGAAGCCTTGTTTACATCCGACGGGTGATGGATTATTGGACAACTTTTCATTTATGATAAAGGAAAGGTAACCACTGGAGATAAATTGCTCAGTTGAGCAGATGGCTAGGCCGCGTGCGTCTTATATGTATGGGCGTCTTATTTAAAATATTTTTTTTTTACACAAATTGTCAAAACCCGCATCTTATATATGGGTGCGTCTTATAATTAGGTGCGTCTTAAATGCGCGAAAATACGGTAGCTGTTCTTTGTCCTTTTTATTGATTGTTTTTTCTTCAGACAGTTATAATCCATATATCTAGAAAACAGGATCACATAGAAAGAATGCTGATTTGGACAAGTATGGTAGATTGAAAGTTTTTGTTCAGTTTCTTATGTTAGGTGCATTTAGAAGAAAGAAAAAAAAATGCGTCTTTTAATGTCGATTATTAGTATTTACCTTATATCCTGAGACATGAAAGAATATATTTTTCCATGTCCCAGACATGCTTTTACCCATGGCACAAGGACACGACTAAAATTGTGTTGCATTTCAAAATGAGTTCCAAAATAATTTGGTCGTTTTAGAATTTGGGCTATTTATATAGCAGACGCACATTCTGACTGGTTTCCTATGTTTCACACAAATTTATTCTCATTTGGTTGCAGTTCTGGAACATGTATACCATTTTATAATAACGTAACACTAGATTTCGGGAAAGGGGCTCCCTAGCTGGAGTGCTATAGATGCAGTGAACGAGTCAATAACCTTTCAATTTAACTTTACCATTTCAGACATAAATCAGAAGTCAATCTATGTAGCTGTTCTTTATCCTTTTTATTGTTTGTTTTTTCTTCAGATAGTTATAATGCATATATCTAGAAAACAGGATCACATATAAAGAATGCTGATTTTGGCAAGTATGGTAGATTGAAATTTTTGTTCCGTCTGTTATGTTAAGTTCATTTAGAATAAAGAAAAATAAATGCAAAGAAAATAAATCGGTCTTTTAATGTCGATTATTCGTATTTACCGTATATATTGAGACAAGATGTAATTTTTTTTCCCATGTCCCAGACATGATTTTACCCACATCATAGGGACACGAATCAACTTGTGTTGAATTCGCCCCCACGTTACAAGGCGGATTTCGATAATCCACTGAAAGAGACTACCCTGGTATTGTTCTTTTTTATTTATTGGTAATTTATGTACAAACAAAAGGTATCCTTTCTTCACAATCTTGTCACCCTGTAATGTAGCTTACGTATCTAATGGATTTCGCTTAGTTTGAATATTGTTAATTGACTTGGAATGAAAATGTATGAACGAATCTTGTTTGGTTGTCCTCAAGGATTGCAACATGGTATATATATATATATATATATATATATATATATATATATATATATAACCAAGAGTGTGTTATGTCCATGTTAGCATCGTATAATATTCGCAAATGTCATTAGTAAGTACATTCACTGCGAGTATAACATGACAATGTTTTTGCTATCGCGGGCTATAAAAGTATTCATACAGACAATGCTGTGTATGCAGATATAAATTATTGTTTGTATCAATTATAATAAACATTGCCAAACAAACGAAGCTTTGGTCTTGAATGAACACACCTGGTATAGAGAGAGAGAGAAAAACAGTTGTTGTTTCGACTTGGGATAACGAATATAAAAGTGATTTTATTGTCAAAACATGTCAGCCCCGGAAGCCGACATTGCTTTCTTTCAATTATGTAGATTTTTTTAAAGAAATACAGAGTAGACTGAACTTGGGATGCCAACCTTGGTTTCTTTTTAACGATATTCATGGTAATTTAGAAAAGAAATAAACACTGGAACACTAAGTGACACTGAGCATACATTCTGTGTAATCTTTTTACGCATATGTCGTGGATAACACGGGTTTCAATTGTGCGGCATGATCACACGAAAATTCAAATTAACTGTTATCTGAATGTAGGACTTTAAATTCGCTGCTTGGGAAGGTGCTACCATTACCAGCTAAGGACTTGACACTGTCAGATAACTAATTGTTGCATGGGAAGGTGCTACCATTACCAGCTAAGGACTTGACACTGTCAGATAACTAATTGTTGCTTGGGAAGGTGCTACCATTACCAGCTAAGGACTTGACACTGTCAGATAACTAATTGTTGCATGGGAAGGTGCTACCATTACCAGCTAAGGACTTGACACTGTCAGATAACTAATTGTTGCATGGGAAGGTGCTACCATTACCAGCTAAGGACTTGACACTGTCAGATAACTAATTGTTGCATGGGAAGGTGCTACCATTACCAGCTAAGGACTTGACACTGTCAGATAACTAATTGTTGCATGGGAAGGTGCTACCATTACCAGCTAAGGACTTGACACTGTCAGATAACTAATTGTTGCATGGGAAGGTGCTACCATTACCAGCTAAGGACTTGACACTGTCAGATAACTAATTGTTGCATGGGAAGGTGCTACCATTACCAGCTAAGGACTTGACACTGTCAGATAACTAATTGTTGCTTGGGAAGGTGCTACCATTAACAGCTAAGGACTTGACACTGTCAGATAACTAATTGTTGCATGGGAAGGTGCTACCATTACCAGCTAAGGACTTGACACTGTCAGATATCTAATTGTTGCATGGGAAGGTGCTACCATTACCAGCTAAGGACTTGACACTGTCAGATAACTAATTGTTGCATGGGAAGGTGCTACCATTACCAGCTAAGGACTTGACACTGTCAGATAACTAATTGTTGCATGGGAAGGTGCTACCATTACCAGCTAAGGACTTGACACTGTCAGATAACTAATTGTTGCATGGGAAGGTGCTACCATTACCAGCTAAGGACTTGACACTGTCAGATAACTAATTGTTGCTTGGGAAGGTGCTACCATTAACAGCTAAGGACTTTACACTGTCAGATAACTAATTGTTGCTTGGGAAGGTGCTACCATTACCAGCTAAGGACTTGACACTGTCAGATAACTAATTGTTGCTTGGGTATTAAAGGTGGCTTACGCTAAATCAGAATATGTATGTATCAAACAGGGGTTAGCAAAACTCAAAATATAATACTTTAAGCGTAAACATCATTGTTTGAACCTTTACTCTGCGACAAGTAAATCTGATTTACTATTTTAATTATTACAAGCCAAATAGTTGTAGATACTAGTAGTAGGTGTGAACACTGAAATAAATAGATCAACGTATTGCATACCATAGTCTCTATTCATTTCTTATTGGGAATAATGACATAACAACGTAAAAATATTGTCATTTAAACTACTGTATATACTGCAGACATCTCAAGTTTACAATATTGCACCTAGATCTATAACATTTTTCTTCAGAAGTTTTGCACTTAGGATGAAAGGTGTGAAAAACATTTTTTATTTGATTATTATACTACGTGTGTGTTTTTTTTTATAGACACAGATTTCGAAAAATTTCATTTTCAAATCCTATAATCGATACCCTTATTAATCATTTTACCAGTTAAGGTGTCAAAAAATTACGACTCTACAATCAAAATCAATCCCAGAACATAATGTATACACAAAAAGTACTTCAAAAACTTGTTTTAGGTTTCCGAACATGCACGGTACCCCAGCATATATGTAAAATACGGTATGCTTAAATATTTGTGTACTTTTGGTTTCAAGAAAGTTTCATGTTATTAATAATTTCTTATAAAACATAACGTCTACCAAATCTTAAATTTTCCTGCTGCATTAGTAATTACTTGCATGTATTAAATTGCAAATTAAGGCATTTTGAATAGATGTGTTGAGTGTTGCTTCGTGTTTTTATGGGACTGGAGAACATCAGAATAATTAGATCATAACCTGGAAACGAATCTGTGATAAATCGGATTTTAATAGCCTTCATGTGAGTGAATGTTTTAAAGTTTATTTTAATAAACAATCTTTCAGCTTCTGCCTTATCTCGATTTATTGATACTGTAATATCGTACACATTCCCAAATAGAATGATACAAGTACAGTAGTTTACTATACTCTTTAAAACTTGTGTGAACTTGTTACTTGTCTTGTTGCGTTCCCCATGCTGGATTTATGCTGCGTTTTGATTATTCAGCATCTTTTAATACTCAATTATAATACTTCTACGGGTATTGCAAATAATTTATCCTGATTTAACAAATCTTTTCACCCATTTTTTTCTTTCTACACTAAACATTCAGTAAAGAAAGTAAAAAGTACTGTTCCTAAAGTTTCATTATTCAGCAATAATGTTTTTCGATGTCGCATGTTAGACTTGTACAAGGTGGCCATTTAGGTCCGTAATATACAGGTATATACATTTCCCCACTTGAATGCAGAAGAAATAGGTTACTCATAAACAATATGTGACAAGGCTGGTCTCTACATGTACTTGAAATGGATTACATAATGTTAAGAATAGAAGGATGTGATTAAGGTAAATGATAAACATAATGCTTTGATGTACGCTGTACTATTTTCTATTACGGTAAATTAAGCCATTAATGTATGCTTTTTAATGCTTACATGAATGAAGTTATATGTTCGCGGAAACGCAGAATAAACCTGATATCTGGCAAGCTTTCAAATCTGTATTGCATCTTCCTGTGAAATCCTGCCAAATTAAAAATTTCAGTTTTCATTGAAGAAAAGCGACGAAAAATACTCTTAATAACTTGCATTTTTTTCCTAATATCCTATTAAGTCACAAGATCTGTCGGTTTGTTATTGAATTAACTAAACTGAATATGATATTTTATAGATATGGAAAACTCCATACCTGTGTGTGTGTGTGTGATTGGGATTTTTAATGTAGCTTTAACAATTTTTCAGTCATATCGCAACGATGTCGGCATTTAAAGTGATGTCTGTCACTGGGGCATCATGCTGTAACCCAGTAACATTATCCTGAGCGCCAAGCAAGGCAGGTGTTGTTTGTTTTTTGTAAGTCTTTGGTATGACTGGGCCGGGATTCCAACTCGTGACTTCTCGCATCCGAGACATGCGCTCTAACCACTTGGCAACCGGAACTGTCTACCTTGATAAACTGGCTTGTAAGAAAATGTTCAGTGTTTGCTAGTACATTGAAATCATGTAGACAAGAACGGTATGTTAATTACCTGATCAAGTTGATCGATCTTTTTTAAATTCCTTTTGAGAAATGGAAATTAGAATAATTAAATAGAATTATATAAAACTAGACAAACATTTAATGTAAACGAACAACAGCCTCAAACACAGAAGTCGACAGCGAAAACGTGTATATTATACAGAATAAACGAGACCCATGAATAGTCATGCGGCGATAAACTTGTTTTGCATAGCCGATGTTGTGGTTCACTCCACAGGATCACGAAGGACGGCGTTAGATGCACAAAAAGGCATCCTGCCAACGTCGGTATATCCGTATTATCGAACTTTGAAAAAAATGTAATATGAAAAGCTAGTGAATATAAAGCAAGCAGAGCTGTCTACAGTCACGTTTCTTGAATATTTGGTAGTGATATCACATACCCGGTATTCTCTCTTGTATGTCAAGCCTAGTATGCAAAGACCCAGATCTACAAATACATTATGCAACTTCAGTTATATGTCGCCGCAGTTTTGTTGGGAGTAATCAGTTGAACAAAAGACAAATACCCATATATGCCAGCACATTAGTGTTTATGTTCTGTTTACAAGTGGACTTACAGTAGAGTATGTATGGTTGATCAGCTTATTTTATATGCCTAGCAAATTTACTATAAGAATAATAACGCTGAATACTTTATGAGGATATCTCAGAACTCTATACTATTCTCCCCTTAGACTCTCAGGATACATTGTGTGTAAAGGCATCAAAGAACGATATTCAGCAACAGTAACTTTCAGCATCTAAAATGCCAACAACATTTCAAGATAATGGTAATACAGTTTTGTTTTATATTTGATGTAAAAGTTATGGGAGTTTATTTCATAAAATGACACCAGAGTAATAAAAATGATTTGGATTGGATCGTGTGCTTCTGTTCGTGATGGTGTTGTGGTGACTTACAGTTAAAACATACAGTTATTGAAGAATCTTCAGTCTTTACGTTGAATATTTACAATTAGGCTTATCTGTAGTCAGATTTCCGCCTTTTCAGTTCTGAAAATAGACGTTTTATGTTGTATCAATTGGCAAATTGAGGATAAATTGGTACCCTTTTTTAAATGTATAGGTTGTTTCAATATTGCTATCGATTTTGTATTTCCCCAGATTTTATAGCAGTAGTCCAATTGGAAGAATTAATGCATTAGAAAACAATTTCTTATAGTTGAGTGGTGGATAACTTTTTATTCTCTGGCAAAGATACATTTTTGAACTTAGTACAGAGCAAATATAATTGAATTGCTTGCAACAGTCTAAATGTTCAAGTGTTTTTCTGTGTGACATTTTCAGTATACAGATCAAACGTTGGATTTCTGTTCACTGATAATCTCATTTCTACCAATATTGCCTTGAAGTTAGGTGATAGAACATGTATTTCATCGTGCACCAACATTCAACGTCATACAAATCTTAAACATGTTAATTATTGAATGTTTTAATATCAGAATCAGATATGTAAAAAGTAGTATTTTCAGCATATTGATCTGTTTTTAAATATTGTATTTGTCATGAAGTTATGTATAAATAATTTGTATTATACAGGCCCTAACATAGTTCCCTGTGGAATTCCTTTAGTCATGTAAATCATTTCTGATGTCATTTTGACAGTAACAGTTTAGATCTGGACAATGGGAGTGGCACGTTAGAACATTTAAAGCTTCTATGCAAGGATAATATGGTCAACCAAATCAAAGGCCTTCTTAAAATAAAGGTACACGGTTTCAACCAATTCTCTATCGTCCATTGCAAGCGACCAGTCACCGAGTTTTGAAAATGCAGAATGGCAGGAGTGGTTCTGTATAGATCATAATATCGATTGGCGAGTCATATAGTAATTTGAAACGTAACCTTTGAAATGTTTGCATATGGATGATAGAATAGATCTTGGTCTGCGATTATGCGGATTTAATTTTAGCTAGCCATAACCTTCACAGCCTTCAGTTGAGATGGAAAAATTCCCTTAGAAATTATTTGGGTAAAAAATTGAGAAATAATATCAGTACATTTTTTTTAAATAAGCATGGGCATATCTGATCCATTCCGAACGATTTCTTAGAATTTTACTTGTTCAGTTCACTTTCTACATGCACCCGACATGAAATGAAAATGAACATTACATTTCCAGTGATTTTAAACTTAATGTAATCTAACGTGTCTTGTAACTTTTCCATTATTTTTGGTAAAGGGTAAGTTTATATATATATATATATATATATATATATATATATATATATATATATATTGCATTATGAAAGTGCTCGTGGAATAATCAAGTGCACAAAATCATGCATATCATCAGTTAGTGTCCATTAAATTAGCAGTTGGTATGGGATCTTACTGTTTTTGTTGGTGAACGTCATCCATCAAATGAAACGACTGCAGAGATGAGGTGACATTTTGAATTTTCCATATAGGACAGACATATCAGACTAATGCACGTCTCCTGAATGGTAAACTTGTCACATAGTAGAGTCCAACCGCATATTACAATTTTCTTGATATGCCGTAGCATAACGCGCCTGTAGATCACGGTCAGTGTTGTTTTGTTCTGCTGATTATTTCCAACAAACTGCACAGACCCAGATCTGCCAGCGTAATGAGTGATGACAGATCTTGGTCGGTGTATTTTGCAGTTGGACTCGTCTTATAAGCGAACGTATATAGTAATCTCCTGAAGGCACTTTCACTAGAATGCTTACCTGGCCGGTATCCACTGACACTGGAACACACTCTTTCCATTTCCACTTTGTGAGACTTCCATTTTTTCAAACGTATAATAGGGTTGAGAAACGTTATGATGATGTACCCACTAAAGAAAATTTGTCTGTTTACAATAATGTATTTTGTCTTATCTTGTATTTTCTTAACTTTAAACTGTGCATGTTTAAAGGATGCATATGACTTTCTATGTTCACGTTCTTGAATCCTTGCAGCAGGTTTCTGGTAGACAGCATCAACAAAAAACATCGATTTTGAAAACACAGCGAAAAGTTTTAACGAATTCACTATGAATTATCTGAGGAAGTCTTGTTTGTCCTCGGTTCATACAAACTTCTTATCAATGTATCGTCTAGAGTTATTACACTCGTACATGTAAAATATCTAAATCTGTCATCACATGAATGCTGTCTTTCATCATATGAGTGGCGTCTTTCGTCACATGACATTTTATAGTTTGCATATTGCACACAAAATATTAAGGACTTGAACATTCTTGTTACAGTAATTGAATATTCTAGATACGCCGTTAATTGCATTATAGCGAGATATTGTGTGCCCATTTAACTATGTTTTACGCTGATTGATCTTTCAACATGTACAGATTCTGATGTCCTGTTACAAGATGAAAAAGCCGCTTTTTAAAAATATAATCGCCTGATCATTATTTATGAAGGAAATTGATTCTAGATAAAGCATTAGCATATCACGACTTTCTATCTCAATATCAGAGAATAGAGTTGTTTTTTTTTCTGGACCTGTTAACATTTGTATCGTTGTACAGGACAATATATCTTCGCTATACAGTTTCGGATGCCGTTTATGGACTAGATTAGTCCAGACTGCTTTGGATTTTTAATCAGATAGTCGTAGGTTCGATACCTTCCCATGTAGACGTCTTCGATATTGCTTTGGGATAGACCCATGGCTTCCACTTCCCTTGCATGATTAGCCTGTAATGCATGGGTCTCTAACACGCATCCCACGGGCCGCATGTGGCTTGCCCAACCGTATCATGTAGCCCACAACATGAATGACGTCAGTAGGTGTCATGAGAGATATCAGAGGTGGTGCAGTCCTTGGGCCATCGAAAATCCCCTCGTGTTAGTTCGAGTCCCATGCTGTAATGTGTTAAAAGTGCCAGTCTACACGGTTCCTCGAATGGTACGTTTTAAAATATAAAAAGTTTACACGGATGAATTTGGTGTACGCTTTATCTCGTTTCTTTGAACTCGGTGGGTGTTCTGTTGTTGTAAAGTTGCATTAATATTCACAATATGCCAAGTCAACTTTGACCTTCACATTTCATTTCCCAATGTTACACAATTAATCTTTCATTATGTGGCAGTACTGCATTGTCTGACTTAAAATTCGGATCAAAAGTGTTCTCATCCTGCTCCAAATGGTGTGTAAATGATCATTTCATAATCAGCCCAAATAGTTTTTTACCGATACCCATGTCATAAAAAGTTATAAATTTACAAATTATTTCGCAGTAGCATAAATAGAAAATTTTGTTCATGTGTTGTACGTTTAACGCAATGTAGACCCCCCCCCCCCAAAAAAAGTAAAAAATAAATAAATACATGATTGCTAACAAGGAAGAAAATGTTGATTAATTTGAAGTAGGATTTGTTTGGTTGTGTGGGGTTTAATGTCATTTTGTTAGCATATGAGTCATGTGACCATTACACATGAAGGAGGAAGACACTGGTATGACCTTGAGAAGAACTGGAATCTGCTGGCAAGATCAAAGTGTTTTTTGTTACAAGCACGCATTGGACGAACTGATGATTGAACCCATGTGGACAGAGCCGTGATTTGAGTGACTTTAGGATGGTCACCTGAACAACAAGCAGACGGGGGAGGGTCTACTTTTTAAAAATAATATAGAAAACTTCAAAATAAGCCAAAATTTATTCCATTTGAAAATGATTTTTTTTTATTATTGAGACAGTTTCCTCACTTTTAATATTGATTATCCACAGGTCTCCCTCATAATCTTAGGACCTGATGAATGCAGTATCCATTTTTGCTGACAAGTCTGAATGTAAAAGTTAGTTTCATGTATTATTTAAACAACAACCGGCTGAATAATAGTGTAGGGAAAGATTTCCCATTTATTGACCTCAGAACACAGTTCACGTTCTTTATTCATGCTACTTTACGTCACTTGCGCACAAAATGGAATGTTTATTCAAAGGAATATCGGGTAGAAGTGAATGAACTATACACATTATTCAGCAGGATATATTTGTATATTGATTTCTATTACAACGCTTATAATGGGTGATTGTCAATAATTAAGTTCCATTGTCACATGAGCTGCAAAGGGTTTCACCTGTTCATTCGTTCTTGTGTTTCTACACTGTTTGTTCATGCATTACATATTTGATACAGCCTCAATGTATTTGGACACTAAATATTTAATCTCGACACCTGAAAATGGGAACATGTATGCCTTACTAGAAATGTGACACTCTGACCTAAATTTCATGCTCAATCCGTGTGTTTCACTACACCTTCAGTATCCCCGACCCTGGCTGAATTGTTATGTTTGATCAATATATTGTCAATCAAGCGGTGCCTGTTTAGCATTGTAACCTTCTGCAATGATTAAAGATAGATTATATTAATTTTAACGAACGTTTTAGACGAATTTAAAGTCTTGGAAAGGAGATGATGCCATGTACTAATCTCGCTAACAGGTGTCAACTGGTATACTTACGAAATGTTAGCTCAAAAGCAGTACCTCTGCTACTTGTCCAGACCAGTCGATTCCATGTCCTTTACAAGATGCGTGTAAAATGTTGGTGAAACCCATTTTTAAAAAAAAAATTAAATGTCATGTTAGGTGTACATTAGGGATCCATTCTGTCACCATTTCTGTTTCTCTTATTAATTAACGGTCTTCAGTTACACGCGCATAACATTCTTAGCAAATTAACAACTATTTAGGCAGCCGATACAAGCACAGTTCAGGTTTTGCTGAATTTTGTTTGTTAGCTTGAATACAAACATATCATTGATTGGTTTTATTACAGAGATTTTGCCACAGAAAACCGTCTTGATATTTTTCTCCTAATATAATTGACTGAAAGTTCAAGATAGAAAGGAATTCACATTGGCAAATTCATATGTACATGTGTATCAATTAGGTTTCTGAATTTGAAATGGTCATTATAGTAATGGTTCATCAGTCAACAATAATCTTCAAATTCCATAGCTATGAACAGAAACATTTAAAAAGGAAATACTCTAGTGTCTTCATTTGGAATTCCCTCTGTTCAAAAGCGAGATCTGTATCAGCACTAAAAGAAAACCAGCTAGATAGGTGTGTGTGTGTGTGTGTGTTTCTATATTTATATGCATGCATGTGTCTAGCATTTATGTGATATATTATATATATATATATATATATATATATATATATATATATATATATATATATATATATATTAGGGTTTAACGCCATTTTTCAGCACACGATAGGCTATACATGGCCGCCAGTATTATTGGTGGAGGAAGAACCTGGGAAAAAAAACCGGAAAGAACTACCGACCCACGAGAAACTACTGACAAGCTTTCCCACATAACTACATTAGCCAAATCTTAAGACTCGAACACACGCAGACAGAGGTGGACGGTAGTGCTCCGTAATGGCAAGCGCTTTAAACCACTCGGGGCCCCCTCTTTATGTATGTATTAGTTGGTTAACAGTCATTGGAAATTCATCTTCGCAAGCCATTTGCGACAGTCTGTTACACATATGTATAATCCATCACCACCTGTGCTGAGATTTTCCTATTTGTTATTAATACATGTATAGCACGTGCTTAAGCTATCGCTGCAAGCAGAAGTAAAATTGTTGTACCATTCTGACTCGGCAAAATCTTTTATGATGTTCGAGTTCCAAGTCCACGTTCATTTGTTGATGCAGCATTTTTTTTTTAAAAATTCATACTCGTAAAAACGAGGAAATCTCTGCAGACAGTGATGACGGAGTAGAGCTGAATGTCACCCATGGCGTGCGGCATTGTGGGAGAGTACATATACAGCTGAGGTTTCGACAGGAAATGACGTAGTAGTAGTAATATAGTATTGCTGGTCATATGCCAAAAAAGCTTATGGGATGTTGTGTTATCCATGTTCACATTAGCACATGGTTGTTGTTGCAACTTCTTCTAAACTACAGGCAAGATTGCCTTGAAACTTGACTCGCACATCTCATGGTGAAAATGGTGCCACATGGACATCGGTATGACTGCCAGCTCGACACACTTGCTATCGCTACTCCTTCCGAATGGATGGATGGTCATGTCAGCATGGGGTTTTCACTCCAAGATTTCTTATAATATCTAGTTGGTCCTAAGTGAAACGGTGCCAATGTGACATGCCATATAGCCATCACATCAGTCATCTTGAATTTGCCACTCGTCTTTCAAATTTTGTGTACTCCTCACATTATGGATGAATTTATGAACATTGCGGTTTCACCAATAGACTCCATAAGATACCCAATTCGTCCTAAATTAAATTGTGCCTGTCGTACCTCCTGTATGGCTGCAACATCACCTATCTAAAAATTCCTGTTCCTGTTTCCCCTTAATGGATGATCATAAGAATGTGCTTTCTACCAAGTTCTGAATGAAAATTGTGCCATTTGTACACAAAGTATGGCCGCCACAAAAAAAATCTCATTATAATATTGTTGTCACTGCTCCCCCTGAATAGATGACAACAACATGGGGGTTTTCACCAAAATACTTCCAATGGTGCTTACTTTGTCCTCAATGAAAATGGTGCACAGCCGACATTCGATATATGTATGATGGCAGTGATGTTGAAAATCTTTATACCGATGAAGAATATCGAAGATGGTTCAAAATTGGAGATGGTTTCAACATCGATGAAGAATATCGAAGATGGTTTCAACAATTGACAGTTAAAATGAAGAAATGGTCTTACTTTAAATTCCTGGAAATTCTTTTCTCCCAGTATAATGTCAGTATGTTTGAGGTACACATATTTTGTTACTAATATTATTCGTCCAGAAATGCGCTACTTGTAGAGTAGGTCATATAGTTGACATTTTATAGCCGTAATTCTTGCTTTGTTCACTTAGTCTGACGAGCAAAAACGGTATTGCATCGGTTATGTGTTGTCATAGCGAATATAGGTTTCAGTCATTGATCTCATCGCAAAAAATGTTTGTGAAATGGGTTTTCATTTAAAACAGATTGCACATTACATTTATTTCCTGTATAATGTTTCTCTGTCATATGACAAGTTGTTCATAATGGCAGTATTTGCAAAATACGGTAGATATTGGTTTTCACTGTGATACTTTAACATTGCATATGTCAGGCATCTAAGTACGGATTCAGACAAACAGGTTTTTTTTTTAATAATTCACTAGAGTCTCATTTCATTTATGTTTACCTTGTAGTTTTAATTTACAGACATGTCAGGTCATTGTCTTGGTGTGGTACATACCTTATTGACTCCCTGAGAAGTATTCAGAAGTCGCTTTGAAAGGTTATACAAAAAAGGAAATCTAATTTGCATGTGTTTATTCTCCAAACGTATTATTTGAAAACAAAAGAAATGTATCTCCGTATGTAAACGACTCTTCATTAGGTAACAGGGTACATCGTCCTTTAAGCAAAGTCCGAAGAGCAATAATTGACAGAAATTTATTGGACACTATTTTGTGGAGTGTATGTTGGACAGTCGATACTAGATAGTCAGGAGCTGGCTGATACTATATACAAATTCAGTTCATCTTAACTATATGTTAATTGACATAATGAATATGCTGTTTAGGACTTGTACAAAAATAAACAGTTGTTGTAGGGTTTAACGCCATTTTTCAGCACACGACAGGCTATACATGGCGGCCAGTATTATTGGTGGAGGGAAAACCCACGGAAAGAACCACCGACCCACGAGAAGCTACCGGCAAGCTTTCTCGCATAACTACATTAGCCGAATCTTAGACTCGAACCCACGCAGACAGAGGTGAGATGGCAGTGATCCGTAACGGACAGCGCTTTAGGCAACTCGGGGACCCAAAGAAACAGTACATTTAACATCACTATTAAGAAATCTGATACCATTTCGTGCATGAATGTCACGGTATCGGATGTAATACTCTAAAGTGTAATATCACCTAGTGTTGCTAAACTGACATTTAAAACAGTCGTCATCTAATGTAATATGCTAAACTGTCACAACACCAGCTGTAATATGGTTAATAGTAATAACACCAGCTGTAATATGCTTAATAGTAATAACAGCAGATGTAATATGTTAATCTGTCATATCTAATATAGTTCGCTCAACTGTTATATCGCCTGATGTAATAATATCAACTGCCATATCACTTGATGTCTGAGAATATACCACTTAATGAAACCGACTTACATATGTGCTCACAAGTCTAGTCAAGCTGCAAATATAACGGACCCGAATATGCCATCACACCATGCACAAGAAGATAAAAATCTGCGTTGTTTTTGTACAGATAACTCAAAACAAACTAGAACCAGATCTTCGGTAAATTGTGCAGTGGTGGATCTGGATCTTTGCGCTTTTCACATGGACTCGACTTGTGGGCAAGTATAAATATTATATTCAGTTTTTGGGGATCGTGTACTTCAGCAAGGCTCAATGGGTTATCATGCATTCCTATCAGAAAATGATTTTCTAGACATGTATGATTAAGGGGATTGATGTACAGAGATCTGTTGCTCTTGATGCATTTACTTGCTGATTGTATGACGGGCAAGGGAACCTGATCATGTAGTAATAGTATTTAAGGTTTTAAGTGAAACCGGCCACGAAGGGTCATATGTTCACTATTTTACACTACCAATTAGTATGGTAGTGATTTAGATTTTCCCGTGGGGAAGGAATGGTGCCACATCCTTACAGGCATTTATGCATACAAAGTATGCTATTTAATTTGGTCGTCATGTCGAGCCCCTAGAAGGGGCTATCGACATGAATGAGAGACCTAGGTGAGTGGGAATAGAACAGTCACGCACTCAACCCTATCAACCTACACTGATCATGCCGTGTACTGTTTTGGAGGTCTGTTTGCCGCACTACTAAATGGTGCATAGAAGAACAGTCACGCATCAACACCGTGTGCATTAAAAGCCCTTGCTTCTCTGGCACTGCGCCTACAAAACACCACGTTTTCATTGACTTCAGTTTCCCTGGCAATTAGTGTTTTCTTTGTTTTGTAATCAACTACGTCCATTTTCAATAACACGTCGTAAAATGTAAACACCGCATGTTCTAAAATGTGAGAATATTTACGAATGCGAGGCAGATTTATACAAATCCATCACCCCAGTTAATAAAAACCCATATTAATGATTTCATAATATAATAAAGTTTTTATATCAAAATATTTTATAAGTAAATAAGAATAACACATGACATGTCTTAAAAGCAAGATCTGTCAACTTAATAAAAACACTTGTTGTTCTAGATTGGTTCTATGGCTATGACGTGTTCAGCAATAATGGTAAAAAGCACATACCCTCATGATGAATATACATGTCTGTATAACTGACTTGTAACGCAAGTGCTTCAGTGCCGTATTTGGCAGATGTAGTCAATAGTTTCATAATAATTATGGGTATATGATGTACGAGATGGTTTGTGTCTTGTGGGGCTTGGTTGGATTACTAGAAAAGTAATAGTTGAAGCTACTTTGTGTTAGTTCGGACATTGACCCCTAAAGAAGATTGCTTATTACACTATTCGGAGTTGTTATATCTTGAACTGCACTCCCCCCAGACATTATACTACATGTATTACTGTGCAGTACTTTTTGTTACGTGGGTGCGGCTAAATCGTGGTTAAAGAAGAAGTACTGATATACAGAATGATACGGACAAAAACAAACAATTTACATATTGATAACATCATTAGTGTTGGGGAAAGAAAATCAGTTTAGTGTTTAAATTTTTAAATATCCTGCAACAGACGCTGTTGCACTAAAGTTCATTTGATACACAAGGTAAGTTTACAAAATTCCTAAAAGTACATAAATGTAAATGATGTCAGCATACCTATTTGACCTTTTAAAAGTGGCTGTTACACGGGCAGACAACTGAGATGATTAAAAAGGTTCGGTTGAATCCCAACTTTATAAGTCCATAAAGTACACTTGTGACCGAAAACATAAGAAAATGGCAACTTTAAGAAAATTGAACCACCCACTTCTTAAAATCAAACGGGGTTAAAAGAATTGTGTCCATCCATTTATAAAATATTTAAATTAAAACCAGACTTGAAACAAAAAATGTTGAGAGATCGCTTGTCATTTAGTATCAGACCATGTAATACACACATGCTTTGTCCATAATCGGGTTGGTGTCGTATAACGAGATGACCTCTGTTTAGAGACCTCGTGTCTTTAGAGACCATATGTACTTGGCACAAAGCTATCGGTCTATGAAAACAGTTTGTTTTCCTGTATTCATTGGATATAGTGCTATATCAAATGTTGTAATGCACTAACTTTTATTCAAATATTTATTGTATTCGACGAGTTGAAATTTTTGGTTGTGAATGTTGAACCTACAATATATTTTGCGAGTAAATACGCTATTTTCATATTGGAAAACGATGTATTTTTATATCCACGTTTGCCACGTTAATACAAGAAAAGAAAAAAGTGACTTATATTCATTTGAGCAACGGCTGTGTCAAGATTTACAAATGTCTTGGGTCATTTAGTACCGAGGCAATTATAGTAGTGTGGCTTACCATGTAACACACCACAGTAGCCGACTTGGGCTGATCCAAGTCATCAAATGATTTGATCCAAGTCATCAAATGGGCTGATCCAAGTCATCAAATGGGCTGATCCAAGTCATCAAATGATTTGATCCAAGTCATCAAATGATTTGATCCAAGTCATCAAATGGGCTGATCATTCTGATGCAGGTATAAAGGATAAACAGAAAGCCATAACGTAAAGCAACACAATTTAGTACTAAGGCATTGAACTGGAGTTTTAAGTGCCTAACCTATAAAAACATCACAGAAACTAGCCCAGGCTGATCATGTAGTACGATTCCAACCCACACCAGTTCGGTTTTAAATCCGACATGTTTGCCACTGAATCAATGCAGATATTGACTCTAATAGTCATCTCGTAAACCATAGAGAAAGTAAATTGTGACTATGTTACAACCGAACCCTTTTTTTCTAAAACGGGTCCTGGTCCAACCATAATGCATTTGTTCCATTTTTAAATAAATCCACGTTTGTCATTTCATAAATAAAGGTGCTTTAAAAATTGGCACCCAAAATTGGTTGTTTTCACAATTCTTCAGGATCTTTGTTACAATTATGACAAGGAAAGGCAATATAAAAATGACAACTTTTACTTAAAATTTATATTACCTAATAGCTAAAAAAATAATTAATTTAAACTTGGAATATAATGCAAACTTGTGACAGTTTCATTTGTGTGTTATTTTTTCTGTGTACGTCTGCTTAGGTTATAATTATTTATCTGAAGGCTGTGTTGTTGTAGGGTTTAACGCCATTTTTCAACACACGGCAGCCAATAATATTGGTGGAGAAAGAACCACCGACCCACGAGAAGCTACTGGCAAGCTTTCTCACATAACTACATTAGCCGAATCTAAGACTCGAACCCACGCAGAGGTGAGATGGCAGCGATCAGTAACGGAAAACGCTTTAGACCACTTGGCCACTCTGGTCCCTTTTAAGGCTGTGTAAGGAATATACCAAATTATTCGCCCATCCCACCATTGTTGCCATTGACAACGTCAACAATTGAGTTTGCATATCCATTAAATAGTTATATTGCTGTTACTTTCCTTTTTTCATACGATACCAGTTTTCGTAAATTCCGAGTCTTTGACAATTAATAAATGTAAAGACCCAACAAACAATTGCCATTCTGTAGAGATAACCATACACTTTTTATGCGAATCGGTAAATATTTAATATTTCTGGAAAATTAATACAATACTTACGAGTATAATTGCAAACTGCAGAAACGCGGTTCTGCCGACACATTATACCGTCAGATCAGGATCTTTGTTGTTTGCAGTTTGACTTCACTTGTAACCAAGTATATACGGTAAATAAAACTTAGTCAACTGTATGCTGACATTGCTGTTAAATCTCCTCATTTCGTTTGTCATGCACAAGTTATTGACTCCACTGCACGCAGATATGTGCTAATCAAGTTTCCTTATTGGGTCATTGTAGCTTGTACCAGTAAATAACATTCAGTAGATTAAACATCACCTGCAGATAATCGATTCGTTTGTAATCACATCCCTGCAGTATTCTTCTACATGTATGGGGTTCAGTGCCCTTACAATCACGTTCATATGATTCCTGTGTTTCCTCTGACCAATGCAGAATAAATAAAAATGGCATCGCATCGTGTTCTTTTATTGTGAAAACTCAACTCAACCCACTTTCACTAAAAATTTACTTGGAAATTATACATTTCTTTCCAAGAAAAGGATAAATTGATCTCGTGTTAATTGTTATAAATATAGTCTCCCTTTGGATTTGACCATTCACTTGACACAGGAAAAGGCTGCTAAATAAAGTTGAAAGAAGTTAAGTGACTTTTATAAGTTGTTTCATTTATCTGCACTCAGTTGTCATTTGGCATGAGCCATCGCAATGTTAATTACCAATCCTTGTTAATTTTCAAGAGTCGTCCTTATGTCTGATAACGTACAATAAGGTGTACAACACCATAAATGCTACCTGGTACCAGTCCAATTTGATGTTAAATCTATGAAATATTAATACGGGTTAATTATTCTGACCAATAATGTTTGCATTAGCAGGTGAAAGGAAACAAAATTAATAATAATAAAGTAAAACGAAATCATGCCTAAAGCACGACTCCATTTTTGTACGGCAGTTACGTTATGTAATCTTTTTTTTCTCCACAAACTTAATGCAAATATGGATTGAATTGATTTAATCTAAATCCGAAACATCGGCATGTTGTATTAATCAGTGTTATCCGTTGTACGAGTCAAATCAATTACGACTATAACTTAAAAGTGGTTGGGGTACACAATAAATGGCCAGATATAGATTCAACAGCTTTATTTATTGAATAAAACGATATTTTTCTTTCTTTTATAATTTGTGTGTGTGTGTGTGTGTGTGTGTGTGTGATTTTGATTTTCAACGCAGCTTTAAAAATGTTGTAGTCAAATGACTACAGTGTGGCAGTTTATAGTGTTTGATTGATTAGGATTTTTAACGTAGCTTTTAACAATATGTCAGTCATATCGCTACGATGTCAGCAGTGAGGCAGTTTATAGTGATGTCTAGCACTAAGGCATCATGTCATAGACATGTAGCATGACGTCCCACCCAGTCACATTATCCTGACAACAGGCCGACCAGTCCTAACGCTAACCTCTTAATGCTGAGCGCCCAGCGAGGCAGCTGTTAGTACCATTTTTGTAAGTCTTTGGTATGACTTGGCCGGGGATCGAACCCACGACCTCTCGCTTCCGCGGCGGACGCTTTACCCACTAGAACACCGAAGCGGTTCAGTTTATAGTGATGTCTAGTATTGGGGCATAATTAGGTATAAAATGCCGCAGACATGTAGCATAGTGTACCACCCAGTCACTTTGTTCTAACACTTAAGATCTTAATGCTGAGCGCCTAGCCAGGCATACGTTGATACCATTTTTATAAATATTTGTTCTGACTCTGCCCTGGTTCGAACCCGCAACATACTACATCCGAGGCGAACGCTCTAACCACTAGGCCACCGGTGTGGCAAGTCTGCATGGTGTCTGTTATAAATTTATTTTTAACAGCAGTGTAGCTGAATAAAATATGTTGTTGGGAGAAAGTCCGTTGTATACATGGGGGTGGGGGTAAAAGAAAAAATAACCTTATGAAAAAGATAGTTTGGGCGTAATCCAATTAATCATGAAAGGATGATATTAATAAAACAACAGCAAGTCCGGAACCAAAAATGACATGTTCTGGTACATTTAATTATTAAGTATATAAATGTTTTCATTAAGGTCACAGCTTATACAGCTTCTGCATATTTTGTATTAAACATGACAAATATATGGCCACTAGCTTAATTTATCGTGAAAGAACGTCTGGCAAGAACCATTAGAATTTTGGGATTTTTTCTTCTTAACCAAGTAGGAAGGCTGTTATTGGTGCCATGCAATTACGGGAAAGCATGCAGTCTTACAGGTGTATCCTTCACCAAGTCTGATAATTATAGATGGGATAACATGTACATAGCATGGAGAAAGCTATGTAGTCGTGCGAAAATGCAAAACTCTTTAGAAAGATCTTGTGTAATGTAGCTGACAAGGATTGGCCTTGTTCATGTATAATGTGAATATCAGAATGATTATTGAAAAAAATGGTTATGGATCTTGAAAAAAAAATTGTCGGGCTTTTTGTGCATAGTTTCATCAAGTTAGAATTATTAAGTAAATCAATACGCTTTTGTTTGGTTTTTTTTTCCCCAGTCTGTTGCATTTATTGTTTTTATACACAAATACACGTAATGAATGGTGTTCCGAATTTCTTTTCATGTTAAATGCTTTTGCAAAATAGGATAGTAAGTTATAGTGCACTCGTTCTTACTCTATAGTGGTTCTCTTATACATTCTTTAAGTTGAAACATAATTTCAGCAGTAAGTACCAGTACTCAAATTTATTATTTAATAGACATGTGGCCTATTTAATTTTAATATTTTCTGCATATACATATAAACCTTCTGGACCAGTTTTAGGACTTTAAAATACATGCTAATGCAACCCAGTAACATGAATAATAATCAAGTGACGGTAGATTAAACAGACATTTCCTTACACTATCTTGTACTTGATAAAATGTACTGGAACACTAGTCAGAAGGTTGGAAACTAGAGGCAAGCTCACCTGTTACATTTCGGATATCTACACCATGTGACAGGAAGTCTTTACATGTAGCATATGACAAGGAAATATAATGAATATAGGTATCTACCCATTACTAACATTTTAGACTGGATAAATGTTTATTAAACGAACATTTCTCAAGAGGGCTTAACATATATAATGCGAGTCTGATTAAAACTAATATTACTGATAAATAAGTGGATCTGACAGACCCTGATATGAGGTCATGTTCTTTTGACCTTTTGGTTCACCAATCAAATTGCATCTTTCATAGAGCTTAAGATGAAAACCATAATTCACAGCAGATGGTAGTAAACAGTAAATTTTCCTAACACAGTGCAGAGCTTTATCTGACAAGGTTATTAAAACAAGTGGATACAGGGATTTCAAAGGTCAGCAGAGCATGAACTTGACCTTGACCTAGCAGAGATATTTTTAAGTATATCTTTATAAAATTTAGACCAGTGTTTCAATAGACCTTAATGACAAGACGTTTTGACATGTTGCTCGAATCCATTTACATACATATTTGTGTCAAAGGACTTTTTCATCAGCTTGAAAATTTTACTCGGGGTACAAACGTGGGCAACACGCGTAAATTACGAATATTCTTTGAATGAATGGCGAAAAGTTAGTAATAAAACCCTAATTAGTACTTTTTTTTAATAATTCAAGCAGGGGAGACAATTGAATGTGTGACCTCTTTACACGTCCACTACATTCATTTTGTTATGCATATCATGTTTCGAACAAAAGCGCTTTAATTTTCAACCACTTTCCTAAAATGCCCACGTACAAAATTGACCGTGTAACAAAGATGGCATCTATAAGAGATTCGAACCTAGGTAATATGTAAGAGTAAATAACTGAATAGGAATTGCATTTTTACAAGTTGATTCCAAATACAAACACTATGAACGCAGATCGGCCAGCGTTCTGCACGATGGCAGATCTGGGTCTGTCCAGTTTGGACTCTGCGTGTGAGTATATTATGTAGGTAAATACATATTGCAATAAAGAAAATGCAACTAATTGCCTTGGTCATCATTAATGCGATAATGTAGAATTTAATACTTATACATGTAGCTTTAACAGTATTTCAGTCATATCGCTACGATTTTTACAGTGCCATTTTAAAGTGATATCTAGTACTGGGGCATCATGCTGCCGACATGTAGCATCCCACCCAGTTACATTATCTTGACACCAGGCCGACCAGTCCTAACACTAACTTCTTAATGCTGAGTGCCAAGCGAGACACTTGTTGGTACTATTTTAAAAGTCTGTGGTATGACTCAGCCAGGGAACGAACCCACGAGCTGCCTCCTCAGAGGCTGACGCTCTACCATTAGGCCACCGGAGCGGTTAAATACTTATAGGTTTATGGAATGGATTTTCACTGAAGGAACGATGCTGAATATTTTAATGTATAGCTTCGTGGCATGGGTTTACCGGAACTCATAAGCCTCTTGAAGGGACAAATCCATAGAAGGAAAATGGTTTGTTGTGTTTTTAAATTCCTGATTTGAAGCAACCACAAAACCATTAAAGTTTATACCCCACAAAATTGGTGAATTGGCAGTTGTTTTGACATTTTTGTTTAATGGGCGAATTGATTGGAGATAAATGAGAGTGGTGGTGCAGTGGGTGTAGACCATACATTTGCATCAATTGGTTTTGTGCAACGATTCGGCCTTTAGCTTCACCTCAAATGGTTTGATCCCCAAAAAAATAAACATGAATCGTTTTCAGTTACTGTAACATAAAACATGTGTTTAACTTGCTTTAATTTTCTCCAAGCTTGTTACTATATTGATTGCAGGTTTGAGTGTAATTTAAATGCAGAGGGTACTTACCAATTCCATTTCTTCCTGTTTGTATCTCTTAGGGAGGCCAATAGTTTTTGTATACTGACAGTAAATGTCATGAATTGTTGGTGGTGGTGGTGGTTTTAACGCCATTTTTCAGCACACGATATGCTATATATAGCGGCCAGTATTATTGGTGGAGGAAAAACCCGGGAAAAAAAACCCGGAAAGAACCACCGACCCACAAGAAGCTACTGACAAGCTTTCTCACATAACCACATTAGCCGAATCTTAGACTCGAACACACGCAGACAGGTGAGAAGGCAGTGATCCGTAACGGACAGCGCTTTAGACCACTCGAGGCCCCTAACATAAATTGTAATGTGACATTCAATTTAGGACTTAACATGATCAGTATTAAAGTTAAATTAAATTAAAAAGCAAGATACAAACATATAAAACATGGTTTTTGTTACACGCAATATTCATACTTACTGGATATATTCAATGGGTTGTACAATAAAATGTACAAGTCAGACAAGGATAGTTTGAATAAAGAAAGCCTTATTTAGGCTTGAAAAAGTACATGAACATTCAAAAATTGATACAGGACGTCGAATATATTCGGCTTGTAGTTCAATTTCGATAATAAGTCAACACGTGTTTTATACATGTAAACTGAAGTCAGCTGAAGTCAGCAAACTATTGTTATAGGTATGGAGTGAATTCCTTAAAAATGTGGAATCGTTCTCTGAAGGACAGGAAACTATAAATAAAATAAAGAATAATTCTTTTTCAGTTACGAGTTTTCTTCACTTTCAAGCAAATTCTGGGAGTAGAATATCAAATTATTATAATCTCTTCACCTGTTCAGCCTAACAACGGGATGGCCGAGTGGTCTAAAGCGCTCTCCGTTATGGATCACTGCCATCTCACCTCTGCGTGGGTTCGAGTCTAACATTCGGCTAAAGTAGTTTTGTAAGAAAGCTTGCCAGTAGCTTCTCGTGGGTCGGTGGTTCTTTCCGGGGTTTTCCCGGGTTCTTCCTCCACCAATAATACTTGCCGCCTATCGTGTGCTGAAAAATGACGTTAAACCCTAAAACAACAACAACAATAATCAGCCTAACAACTAAGTCAACTAATAGCCGTCAGTGGTTAAGAGGGAAGGGTGCGGTCCAGCTTGTAATATCGTTTTGTTACTGGTTGGACACTCAGGCCAGCCAATGACATGTGCTCATACTTTTCTTTGTAACTAGCTCCAGTGGCATTATTATGATATTTGTTTCCTTAAAAACATGTAGGCAAATTATTCGATTTATAAATTTGGATTAAGAAGCTTTATTTATATATCGCCAGTGACCACATTGTTTGATAGTCCGAGTTGACCATCATGACCCCATTTAAGATAATTTAACGTTAAATTTCAAAATATCTCAATAGGAAGTGATATAATATCAATCTAGTTCTTAAAGGACTTTTCTAAACAGCTAAATTGTATTTGTTAAACTTTGTAGTTAAGCCTGCCATGACAAAGTTTCTCTGTAACAGTAAAAGCCTTACATGTTTGTATCACGCCATCCTCAGTATATAGTCACTTTTACAACCTGTTGTATTTTGAACGACTACAGCAAGAAAAATTAAGAACGAGGTCATTTTTATAGACAATGCATCATATACTTTTTTTTTACCGGTCATAAAAGTACGAGTGTTGGCGCTTTTTTTCTCTTCAAAAATAAATCTTTGTATCCTACCTAAAAGAACCTTAGCATGAGATTGTGTTTGATGAGGAGCTTTTGTTAAAAATTAATTTCAGTTAATTAATCGTCTTTCACATTGAACAACAATTACGTTGACGAAAAACAGAAGACGTACTGGCTTAAGTGTTTCTAGTTTGATAATAAAATTAACACTATTAACGCTTTTTACTGAGCCAGCCTCTTTGAAACGCAAGCTAAGATAATAATAAAAAGGCAGTGATTTACTACTGTCACGTTTGAAAATAAACATTCACAAATAAAAATACTGAACATCTTTCTTCATATAAAGAAAGATGCATTTATTTTAACGCAAAGCTTTGAAGTACTCAAGTTGGAATAGTCTTCGACTAAATAAAACTCTGCCCCAGTTATGTATTAAAAAACATTGCCAACAACTACGGATGAAATGATATATCGATGCATTAATACCATTATTGATACAAAAGCTGAAGAACCAATGCAAAGCAATATTTTCCCTATACAGATTACTTCAATCTAAATAAGCAGTCGTGAATAATTATTAATCGTTTGCCTTTTCATTCTTTAAATTCTAAATTCGTTCGAGACAGCCGTGGTAGGAAACGGGCGCTCAGTTTGGTCCGTAAAATGAGAGCGTGCTTATGGTTTGGATTTGTAACGTAGCTTTAACAATTTTTTAGTGATATTAGTGATATCGCTAAGATGTCTGCAGTGTGGGAATTTAGTATGTCTAGCACCGAGTCATCATGCCCAATTCACATTATCCCGACCCTAGGCTGGCCAGTCCTAAGACTAACCTCAATGATAATTGACAAGCGAGTCGGCTGTTTGTACCATATTTTGCAAGTCCGTGGTATGCCTCGGCCGGGATTCTATCCTGCGACCTCCAGCGCTCGCGGTGGACTCTCACCATTTAAGCCACAGGAGCGGTCCACCCAGCCATGGTATCAAACAAGTTTGCATGAACACTACAAGATGTTTCCAATTATGTAATAAAACAAGTAGGATTAAACACTACAAGAGAACATAAATATATGATCACATTGGGAATAGATGTCTAAGTAATTTTTTGTAAGGAACCAGTTCGCCTTTTTGTATAAATTATCATTATTTTCCATCTTTCTGTTCAATCATGCAGTGACTTGTATACATTACACCGGAAGGTTTCAACGTACATCACATGTGTACTAGCGAGAACATTGTATTACGTCACTGCTTTTTTGCCTGTGAATTGTCAATGCATTTGTTTTGTTCTTGATTTAAAACAGAACAAGATTCTTTATTTAAGGAAAGAATGGTAATTGCTTAAAGAACGAGTTTTGAAGCTTGATTTTTGTTTTGTTATTTTTAACATATTGATGGTGTGATTTCATTGCAAGTAAATAAAACTGAAAAGGGGGCCCAGAGTAGCCGAAAGCGCTCTCCATTACCGATCACTGCCAATCTCACCTCTGTCTGCTTGGATTCGATTCTGCCAATGTAAGGATGTGAGAAAGCTTTCCAGTAGCTTCTCGTGGGTCGGTGGCTCTTTCCGGGGATTTTCCCTGATTCTTTCTCCATCATTAATACTGGCCGCCATGTATAGCCGATCGTGTGCTAAAAAATGGCGTTAAACCTAACAACAACAACAGACGTTGAGTAAATCTTTGTGTCAGTTTTGGGTACAGATTCACAGCAAAATTTAGAACTTGCTTGTCCACAATGAAAACAGTCTGTACAAATAGGCTTTTCATACAGTAAAAATGTATCTTGCCTTGTTTCCTTGTTATATTTGCTCGATTTCCTTGTTATCTTTGCTTGGTATCCTTGTTATCCTTCCTTGATCACATGTGCAATTTATTTAAATAATACCACTTACTAATTAATGTCAAATGCATTTATTATGTTCTATAATATTAAAAACCGTGTTTGACGCATGGCTGCTAGCTCTTACAAAAGTAGGATTTGCACACCTTTAAAGGTTGACTTGTTTGATCAAAACGATGCGATTAATTCAAAGCAAGTCAGCTGACTGACTGACAATGCATCCACCACTTCCTTAAGTCGGAGATCAAAGCACGGTTGCCTCCTATATAGGTTTTCCTGTAAGTGTGACGGTTGGTTCACATGCAAGATGATTATACCAAAGCCGAATGAAAAGATGCGACTGAAGCATGGGTTGGTATTTATTCCTTGAAGTGTTGACTCCAGAAGCCGTATCTAGAATTCCTGGAAATGTATTTCAAACAGTAGTGCATCAGTTATTTTGAAGGGCTGTCTTAGTAGTAAACGGTGGCAGGACTTGCTTAAGATCGCGATGCTCAAAGTACCCAGAAAGTGCCATGGAAAATGGTGGTATGTAAAGCAATATTATTGACACCATTCTTTTCACAAATATTCTCTGGCAATGTAAGTAAAGGTACATTTGCAAACTGTCAACAAATGTTTACGAAATCAAGGACATCTATTAAATATCACCAGATTCCTCATTGCATGCTAGATACTTTTGGCACAGTCTTAATGGAAACATACCAGCAATTGCTTATTCTCCCCCCCCCCCCCCGCCCCAAACAAAAAATCTACATAGGCAGATATGTAAACTGTGTGTGTGTGTGTGTGTGTGTGTGTGTTCTATTCTGATTGTGATGTGGGCTGTTGGCATTGTAATAATTTACAACACAATGACAAGGACGAACCTGGGCTGGGTTGGACTGATTTCAGCCACATGACTAATATATCCACACTTTAACCACTTCGTACAACGCACCCCTTGATGCTTGTATTTTTCTTTTTGACCATTCCCATGCCTGCGCTATGGTAAACTTTTTCTATGCCGTAACAAATACCTGTTTCTTTTTTTTTTAAAAATCAGAATACCATAAGTAAGTAGTGTCGTTAGGAAAGACATTTCCACACGTCAAAATCAGGAATATAATGCTAAGCAATATATTTACAGACACGTGTATGTATTTTATTGTGTATAAAGTGATCCAGAATTCAGACAACTCAAGGTTCTTTGACCAATCACAAACAATAATACATTCAAAAGCTGTTTCTCAGTGACTCATCACGGAAACTCTAGGTCTAAGGCTAAGGGCTTGTGAGATGACATGTCGTCCATTGTCCATCTGTCATCTGCCCTTTACATCTCAGGTTTGTCGCTACACTTCCTTAACTACTTGCAGGATTGCAGAATGAGTGTAAAGTTTCATGCAAAGTTTTAATCGATTCTTACTGAAAATGGCGCCTCTCAATGATCAAATGTGGCCACTGCAGTGTCCGTCCTGGAATTCTTATCACTCACTATTAAAAAGAGGATATTGTCTTCTTACGGACACTCTGGTTTATTTATAAGCCAGTGTCTGTTCTTTGCTTAGAATCATGGGTAAAGTTTGCCAGAGTACGACTTGATCTACAGGAATAATGCAATGGGTGAGCAACTTGCTCATATATTTGCGTGTATATTAATAGTGTTGCACTTCATAGTTACGTCATCTTCTTAAGAGGACTTATTCCGTAAAAAAATAACTGCTGTTGTCAAATTTTCAAGAAGTGCAGTTGTTTCTAATACCTGGTAATCAGCAAAATGCGTGGTTAAGTGCAGTTATCAAGGCCAATTTCCTGTACAGATGGTGAGGTACATTATTACACCATAATCCTTGAGGGATGTTTACCCAGAAATCAACACTCAAATGTCTGCCGAGTGGATTCATCACACTGATAAATCGTTGGGTAAATTACATTGCGTAGTGTAATTTCTGGTGATGATTTCAACTCGTACATGAGGCAGTTTTATCTGACAAAATAACTCTAGTAAATTAACTAGTACATTTTAGAAACCAAATAAGATCCATGTTTTGCAGTATTTTTAGTGATGCCATTATTAGAATCAAGGGGTTGGGGGTGAGGCTATTTGCTTATAAAATCGAAATTGTAATGGCATTACTTTTTGAGATATATATATCACAGGATGGACATTATTGTCAAGTCTTGATTATCCAGCATCAGTTTATCTTTTTTAACGTGATACATGGGAATTAATTGTACAAATCGACAATAAACAGTTTCTTACTGCCAGTCAGTTTAATTCTGATATATTTAAAAGCAACGCTTTGCATGTAATCAATGAGATTGGACTCCAGTTATATAGAACCCACAAAACTATTGGAGAATTAATTTAGAGGTGGACAGATATTGTAGATAAACTCTGGGGAAATACTTGTATGAAGATTACACACGAATATCATGAATATATTAATAAATAATTTCAAAACTCTAGTCCTGAAACAATACTGTATTGTGCAGTGGTATCATTATTTGGATGACTGCTACTGTGGCCTGGTGGTTAGAGCATCCGTCTTGGATGCGGGAGGTCGTGGGTTCGAACTCCGGCCGAACCATTTGAAAGTCTTGGTACTAGCAGCTGACTCGCTGGGCACTCAACAGTAAGAGGTTAGTGTTAGGAATTGTTGGAGTGGTGTCAGCATAATGTGACTGAATGGGACATTCTGCATGTCTGCGGAGTAGTGCGGGTTCGAATTTCAGCCTGTGTCAGCTACCATGCTGACAAGGCAATTTACTCCTATTGCCTTCGGTCCTACTTGGATATAAGCTCTAAAATCTTAGCTTAAATTAAATTCGTAGACGTGTCAATTGTTAAACTTATTTAATTCGGTCATGAACCTTTATGTGTATACCGTTACACTAGGTTTAAATTGTCAGGACTACAAACAGGTAACGTATTATGCCAGAGAAATGGGAGCTGGTGCCTATCCAACAGAGGCGTAGATGGAGGGGGGGGCAGGGGGGTACATATGTCCCCGGGCGCCATACTAGTGGGGGCGCCAATATGGGCTTTGAAATAGGTTGTAACGGGTAATGGTGATTTTATTGATGAAAATAATGGGTTTCAGAGTTGAGATTGGGGGGGGGGGGAATATTGTCCCCGGGCGCCAAACACTGGCTACGCCTCTGCTATCCAAATGGCGCACTGAAATAATTGGCCTCTGCATATGTCAAACCCAGGACCATTGGATTACAAGTTCGGTGCTCCACCATCACTTACCCCAATATCTACTCACACACCCCTCTTGTACCTTTTAAATTCATGTAAATAATATTTCAATCCATGAATCACTCAGAGTTACGTTTTGTGTATGTGTAATAAACTGACTTTAGATAATACAAAATGTCTATGTCTAGATCTACTTAAATAACATTTGCAAATTCTACCTCCAAGCACTGCTTAAAATTGACTTAATTGAGGAAAAGCTCAGAGCAATTTAAGAAGATGACTGTAATGATAGGTGATAAAAGCCATCTCGTATCTTACTCTACATTGTAAAGCGCCTAGGTCTTCCGCTAGACTCCAGTTAGACTGTGGAGATGACGTCAATCATAACCTACTTCTGACACCAAATCCTAGTTTTTGATTGGTTATCAGCCCTGTGCAGATACAAGCCCACTAATATATTCATACTAGAAACGTACTTGGCATGTGGACATAATGTTATTATCGTGCTGGCAGTCCATTCATAAAGTAGACGGAGTTTTATCTGTGGTGGAAGTTGTGCCGTGCGTTCTGTTTGTATCACTATATAAGTTAACTGTTCTTATCAGATTTTCATCAGATAAGAGAACACACTAACCGAATTTATTTCGCTGTGACGACACGCCGTCACATAAACGTTTTATCATACATTGTTGTAAATTTTGTACTTGTATTGTAACGATTTGACTGTGCACTTTTTATTGAGCATTTCAAAGACCATCTGTTTATGTGGGTACACAGATGGTTTTCAACGAAACTGTACTAAGAAAACAGATGGACAGATTTTCTCAGGATTATTCACATAACGAATAAATGATTCTCACGGAAGTACAGTGTAAAGTTAAACTTTGTTACGAACCTGATATGCCAGAAATTGAATCAATGTTCATGCAAAACCATTGTATCATGGGAATCCAAACTCCACAGCAGGGCCCACTTCTTGAAGTCAATGGAAATTATTCCTGTAAGTATCTTTCTTTACATTTAGCAATGTTATGTCCAGAAAACTAATTACTATACTCCAGTCTATTTCTGCAACAAATAAAAAGCAAAACGCACTGTGCATTACTTTAAAATAGTTATACACGAGGAAATGTATGCTAACGTATAATAATCATAAAGGTAAATTCATAGACAACGCCTTTGAAACAAAATTTATGTAAATGGTAAATCTTTAGCATTAAAATTTATCAAGGACACAACGTTAATAAAGAAAGAAATTTCATCAGATTTTTTAAACAAAATTACATTTGACGAATGACAAGGAATTACACGTTTGCTATATCAACACTAGTTTCGACAGAAAATTAATGTACTCTTACATCGATTTAACCATTTTTTTTCTGGGCATTTTGTTTGTCTTCCTTTATAAACAGTTATGTTACTGCCGTAGATTTTTTTTCTTTCTTAAACACGAAAAAAAAAATGGTTCAAAGTATTTCCCATTTTATTGGACCGCTACAGTGGCCTAGTGGTTAGAGCGTCAGCCTCGGATGCGGGAGGTCGTGGGTCTATCCTCAGCAGTCATACGAGACTTGCAATTTTTAAAAACAAAAACGTACTAACAGCTGCAACGCTTGGCGCTCAGCAACAAGAGGTTATTGTAAAGACTGGTCGGCCTGGTGTCTGGATATTGTGACTGGGTGGGGACATCATGCTACATGTCTGCAGCATGATGCCCCACTGCTACGACAAGTTTTTTTTTAAAGCTACGTAAAAAAATCAAAAGCACGCCCTTTTTAAATTCGTTAAACAATTTGGCATATTCCCTTGTAATTGACGAGACAATCCAAGCAAATGGGGATCACATAGTTCATTCTCCATTTGAATTATCGATAAAACCTCCATGTCTTTAGGGTCACGTAAATTACTCTCAATGCACATATTTCGCTGTAGGTAGGGGTAGATTACACCACTTTTTTTAATTGTTAATTCTTCTACTTGATAATTGCTTTTGAGTAAGGTGTCATTTTTTCCACTTGAGTCGCCAGTATGAATAATGTACACCATAGAAACACAACAAATAGTCAGCAAGAGACTATTTACTTAACTTGCAGATTACAGGGCAATTATCAAATCCTGATGTCGTTTCAGCAAGAAAAATTATGTGTATTCCCCCCAGGAAGGTAAACACTACACGGCCTACAATAAATATTAAACCTTGTGTTACAAGGTCTCTCTAGACAGGAAACTGATTTAAACCTTGAAGACACTAATGGACATGCAGATTATGATTGTAATGGGTTTTTTTCATGATGATTTTAATCTAAAATACCAGTTTATTTGTTTGTGTGTGTGTGTGTCACAAACATCGAGGTTAATTAAATAGCAATTTGATGCAGTGTGTGTGGATGTAGAAGGTACATAATTGATCCTTGTATTGGGAGGAAAGTACCTGGCACTTCAGCATTCTAAGGGACATTAAAAAAGCAAGTTGTTAAACCATTTAAAAATTCCTCCTTTGTATTAATAAGGGAACCATTCTGCCTTGTTCCTTGACATCTTTGTGCAAAAGAAAGAATTGTGTTGTGGTAACAGGTTTGCTATATGCAGTGTGTGCTGTTGAAGACAATTGCTTTAAAATGTGAAATTTTGTACAGTTATTTCTGTTTAAAATGTGAAATTTTGTACAGTTGTTTCTGTTTAAAATGTGAAATTTTGTAGTTCTGTTTAAAATGTGAAATTTTGTACAGTTGTTTCTGTTTAAAATGTGAAATTTTGTACAGTTGTTTCTGTTTCATAACTTACTGCCATATAATTGAGTTATCTTCTATTTTTTAAATATTGGGAAGAAAATTAATATCATAGAAGAACTTGAATGATATAGTTGTTCCCTCCCATAGTTGGAATGAAGTATTTGGAGAAGTTGTGTTGTTGGTTTGATTCTTCGAACTGTATATTCTGCTATTGTTTATTAAGAAATATGTGGGAGGATTCAGTTCACTGAATTATTATTAATCCAGGAAGGTTTTTGTATATTGTCACGATTTGCAGTGATGTACAATACTTGTGGTATCCTTGAACCGGTATCACCAGACTGGTGACTAATGGGTGAGGAAAAGATACTTACTCCAATGCATGATCACATCCTTTGTTAAGCATGCACAGGAAATGTTTTCACCACTAGAACAAAAGTTTAGGGAAGTTGTTAAATGGTAAACAGTGAGTCAGTGTTTCTATATTACAGAATTTTAAAGTGTAGAAATCTTTGTAATTGGTAGTTGTAGACTAGACAATGTCATGTGATCCAGTAACTTAAAGACAATGTGCAAAGACAGATAGAAAATGGTTGTGCTCACATATGCATCATGTCCACCTAAAAATTATTTCCAGGCAGAATTCATTTTGCTAGTAAATCTGGGCCCTTCAACCTATACCAGGATATTTATTTCAGATATTGGGGGGGGGGGTATAGTTGTCAGACTAATTGGATATACACCGATAACATTGTCAAGAAAACACTTGATTAAACAGGAACTGGACATTTTATTTTTTTTTAAAGGAATTTAACAGCAAAACATGTAGTAATAAACAACACATTTGAAAATAATCTACATTTTAGTGAAAACATAACTGTCAATGATAACAAGGCCAATTTTTATTTAGAATTTAATTCCGTTAAAAGCAATAGTTGAAACTCTAGTTTTGCAGTAGCTACACACACACACACACACGTGTGTGTGTGTGTTGGGCTTACAAGTTCAGATTACTGCAGTTCACCTAATATCTGAATTGTTTCATTGACAAATATGTTACAAGAGTCGATGAGAGCAAACTTGTGTTTTGTTTGATGACAGAAAGTTATATCTATAATATTTTGTGTTTTCATTCTCACCTGTTAATTGATTCATTTACACACCTTTGTCAGTGAACTCCTGGCTATGTCAGACACCTGCTGTCTGACTTTAACCTGACATCTTTAATAAAAAAAATAACAACAACAATTTCCAGACAAGCACAGAAAAATAACTATCCCATTCCTGATATAGCGGGAAATGTTTATTTGCTCACATTTAATTAGTTACAGCCAATGTATAGGTACTAAAATATGACAATGACAAATTAGACTAGTTGGCTAGTGACAACACCTTTATTAGATTTTATAGTTTGTCTGTAGCTACAGGCCAGTCAAATTAGACTGGTTGGCTAGTGACAACACCTTTATTAGATTTTATAGTTTGTCTGTAGCTACAGGCCAGTCATTACACTGGGTCTCTAATGAGCAGCATTTCTTGTACCTGTATTTCAATTTGAGAAAAAGAAATAACTGATTCTACAGACATTATCCCAGATAGTCATTCTACTTCCAAACCTTTTTCATTATTGAGCACCTGTGGCTGTGGAAAATTTTAGCCAGTTCATTAATGATTAATTCACACTTGGGTTGGCTTTCTATCATCACATCAATTGCATTGCTAGTCAACAGTGCATAAAGTACATCAGTGTGTTGGGCCCACATTCAATATGGTAAAGACTACAGGGTGGGTAATCATACCCATTGATAATCTAGTTACCTTGCATATGCAGTGCAGTACAGCTGTAATACCTGTAATGCAACTCACCTTTGCTGCAAGATGTATAATTACCTTTTCAGCTGCTCTACAGGAAATGGTTTAAATTCCAACATTTTTCTCTAATCTTGCATCCTATCCTTGATTTTGTGCCAGAACTGTTGCCTGAAAATAAATAAAAACATTACTTACCGTACTGATCAACATCATAGTTTATCGTTACCAACAAGTGATTGAACTTCAATGATTGGCAATGGTTCTCATCAGTCCACATTTATATTCTTTACCTTTATTGGGTTTTTTCCCCTATGGAAGTAAAACAAAGGCATGAAATGGGCATCACTAGGTACCTTTGTGGTTCAACCAGAACATTGTTAAATGGATATATCTTGCACATAATTATTGAATGAACAGTTGCCAATGTTTTGCTTGCGTCAAAAGGTAACCCTAGTGGAAAAGTCAAGCCTGCCTGAATAACTGATACTTGGACTATTAAAATTCCTGCTGTGTCTGCCAATTTATCATTAAAGGGATCAGTTTTTATATTAGATGGTCAGACTTCGTTGTCTGAATGCAAATGTTTGATTAAATTTAAGACAATGAAAATGATAATTATGTTATGGAGGTATATATTTAACTGCATTCTGTAAAATTAATGTTGGCATCACTAGTCATGCTACATGGTTTCACTGCCATAACTTTTCTAAATCTGAAGAATTTTCCATATTGATTTCTAATTTTAGACATTTAATTTAAGAAGTGTCTGCCATTATGTGAAAATGTGTCTTTACTACACTCTCATACTATTGTTGCTAATTATATTTACATAGAAGTAAAGTCAAACTAATCAGCATAGACCCTGTTCTGCCAATGCATGATTTATCAACAGATCAGGGTGCATATTTTTTTTTTACCAATTAGGTATATATATATATATATAAAAAAAAGCATAGACCCAGATCTTTCGATGCAATAAAAGACTCTGGGTCAATACAGTTTCAGCAATGAGAAACAGGGACAGTTGGCCAACAGGAAACATTTTTTGTGCCTGACAGCATGATTAGGATGTGCCATAAATGTCTTATACCTTATGTAATACTATATCGATGTGTGTGTGTTGGTGGGCCTGGATCCATAGCTTTTTTGGAGCAGTTGTAAGAACAAGAAAAACCCAATCCACTGGCACAGTATTCAGCACAAAACTCTTTTTAAACTTTCATTTTCATTTTAATTTCAGACAAACAGCAGGAACTTGATATTCCAACATTGAAAGTAGATGAAAACAACGACTCTTCACAGAAAGAAAACCAGAATGATGCTAAAAAACGTCCAATGACGCAGATAATTGGTGTTAGAAAGTTAAAACACACGAACAGTTTCACAGGAATTGTGCCAAAGTATGGTGTAGAGACTCCATACAAAGAAGAATTAGGAAAAGTAAGCTTGTTGACTGCTTCTAAAGTTTTTAATATGTGACAGTAGGGCATGGAACCATTCTAGAGATTCCTTTTTTAGCTCAACTGGTCAAAGGTCAAAAGAGCTTGCGAGATGGTTTGTTGTCTGTTTTATTGCTCCGCCTTTTGAATGGGTGGTCATATCAACATAGTTTCTGCTAAAATATTTCTTGTTATGTCAGAAAATGGGACCAGTCTAGTGTCCTTATGGCGTGCACAGTGGTAATATTGAAAATACTATTACCACTGCCACTCCTAAAATAAAAGAAATATTTTCATTGGGTTCTTACCAGATTTCTCGTAATGTCTGGTTGGTGAATAAATGTAGTTGGTGCCAATTCAACTTCTAATATGGCTAAACAACGGTAATCTTTAAAATCTTGTCACTACTTATCTGAAATTAACATCAAGGTCCGGGGGGGGGGGGGTTGTCCACCTGAAGACTTTTTACAATGTCTTAGTTTGTCCTAAATGAAAATGGTGCCAATCTGGCATCCAGCATGTCCACCACAGTAGTAATTTGTAAATATTGTCACTGAATATCGGAAATTTTGTCAAAACTCTGCACTTTAAAGGTAGAAATGGTCTTGAATCTCTGGAGAGTAATTTTAGCCAAAAGAGCATCAGTACCTTCAAGGGACTTTTATTGTTAATGAGAATAACTGTATGGACTAGAATAAAACATGACTGGGTTTACCACTTTATAGCTTCTCTACATTCAGTGTATTTGTTTTCATTTTGATCTGTTCTTTCTCTTTTATATCCTGCATTTTTCATGTCATTGTACAATTAAACTGAAATGAAAAAAAAAATGATTTGTTTCCTTCTTTTGCAGTATTTATCAGACCTTGACAAGTGGGGTGTAGATATATTCAAAATCGCAGAATATTCCAATAATAGACCTCTCACCACAGTCACCTACACAATCTTACAGGTAAGTTTTAGGTAATACTGGAATCAAATTTCATAGAACATTTTATATTTATGCAAATCTTGACAATGTACAAGCTTCAAAATATAGATAAAGCAAATTAATTACTTTTGTCACTACACATTAATCTCGAGTAATACTTTGATGTACTGAGGTTCAAAGATGTTGGTTATAATAATGTAATTTTATTATTGTTATAATTATTTATATTATTATTATTGTCTTTTTAGGAGAGAGACCTAATGAAAACATTTAAAATTCCTCCAACAACACTAATAACTTATTTGATGCACCTGGAGGATCATTACCATCGAGATAATCCGTACCACAATTCCATTCATGCTGCTGATGTCACACAATCAACCCATGTCTTACTCTCTGTGCCTGCTCTTGAGGTGAGTTTTTTTTTTAAAATTTAATTATTTTTTTTAAAATGTCAATTTAATTTTTATCCTCTTTCTAATTGCATAAATGTGCTGCATAGAAAGATAAAACAAATAAGAGATTCCTTTTCATCTGCAAGAATATGTATTTGTATGTGAACATTGTTTGGTATGTACAGTAACAACTAATACCTAAAGACCAATATTTCTTTGAAATGGAAATGAATAATTATGGGTAAAAATAGTTTAATCATAGTGAAATCAAGAAAGTCTAAATATAAGTTTTAAATAATACTTCAAGATGTTTGTACTTTTTCCCAGTTCTATGCAAGTTTCCTAATCATTCAAATAGTAATTGATTACAGCAATATAAAATGTTTTTTGTTATTTTTAATCATGACGTATTTTTGATTTCTCCATCACAGAATGTGTTCACAGACCTGGAGATTCTAGCAGCCATTTTTGGGTGTGCCATACATGATGTTGACCATCCTGGATTAAGCAATCAGTACCTTGTTAATACCTGTAAGTTCATATGAAGATCACAACAATAAACTGCAGTGTAGTTGCACCAGACCAAAACCATTTATCAAGAAGTTGGATTCTTTTATTAGAGCAAGTAAAACAAGTCTAGAATCAGATGTATGAACATACTAATAGAGTTGGCTCTCTTTGTGATGGAAACTCTTCATTTAGAAGGTGCATTGCCTCTCTCATTATGGTCATGCAAAATAAAGCATTGTTGGATTCATTTTAAGAGATGAGATGTGAATAGTGGTTGGTTCCAAATATAACAAGAAAGTTCTTTGCCGATTTAGGCCACTGCTTTCAGAATGAGGCATGTTAATGCTCATGGAATGAATTCCTCTTGCAAATTTGTATGTAAACCAGGAAATATACTTGTTGAGATGCATTTAAATCAGATATCATATTCATGTCTAGTCTAACTGGGAAGAAAACGTAATGATCAGTATTTGTATTGTTTTTTTTTTTCAGGTTCTGAATTAGCACTAATGTATAATGATGAATCTGTCCTAGAGAACCATCACCTTGCAGTGGCATTCAAACTTCTCCAGGAAGAGAACTGTGACATCTTTGCAAATCTCTCGAAAAAACAACGACAGACACTCCGAAAAATGGTGATAGATATGGTAAGTTTTAAATTTTTTCAAGTGTAATTCCTACTTTGAACAACTAAAGAAAAATCATGTTAGCAGAAAACAAAAAAACATCAAGGGTTGGTGTGTTGGGGAAGTTAAATGCACAGTTGTGCATTCACCTACAGGATTGTAAAGTCGAAATTAATGATTGCTGTACAGTATTAATATTATATAACTGTAAATTTACATGAAATGCTAACAATTAAGAAGAATGTTCACTGTATACTTTCAGGTGTTGGCCACAGACATGTCCAAGCATATGAGTTTATTAGCAGACCTCAAAACAATGGTTGAAACGAAAAAAGTTGCTGGTTCTGGGGTCCTGCTTCTGGACAATTACACAGACAGAATACAGGTAAATATTTTTAATCTTGGCCTGCCTTGATGGTATCTGCATATAGAACATGCAGGCATCAGTGGGCGGGGGAATACAATAAAACCTAAAGAAATTGATTTTGTTGCATTACCTTGAAGGTATGAATTGATGTGTTTTGTTACATTATACATTTTAACTTCTTCTCAATGCTGACAGCAATATATAAGGCCCTAAGATTCGCTATACATCATTTTCATTTCATTTATTTTACCTATGCTTTGGTTTGGCTTTCCACTTCCTGCAAGTAGAATTGCATTTTTAATAATATTGTGCTTATATATATATATATATATGGTTAAACCCACCAGGGCTCTTAAATGTATATAGTTTTGTATGGCAAGTTAACAGAGGTCTTAAAATTAGCATCAGTGGAGCTATTGGGTTTTTTCAAATCTCCGATTTTCAGATTTAAATAATAGTCAGTTAAATGCTGAAATAAAAGTTTTTTTATCATCCCATTTATTTCATCATTAATAAATGATAGCGGCATATATATATAATTTATGTGCGTATCTTGATCCAATTTTATGCTCATGCAAAACATCTTGCCATCAACTCGGCTGCATACATGCAATTAATTGATAATTACCTTTGACTTGTTCAATAGGTCCTCCAAAACATGGTACATTGTTCTGATCTCAGTAACCCAACCAAACCACTCGAGATGTACAAGAAGTGGGTAGAAAGAGTCATGGAGGAGTTTTTCCGACAAGGTGATATGGAACGGGAAAAGGGACTAGATATTAGTCCCATGTGTGATAGACACACAGCCACGATAGAAAAATCACAGGTAAGATATGTTCATTCATTCCCAAGGTCGTATGTATCTAAATATTGTATGGTTAAGTGCGTTATAAATAAAGAAAAAAGGGATGTATTTATAAGGATCTTGTGTAGTTTTAACTGATAAATAAATTCTTCACATATAATTTATACCTGATCCACTTTTGTCTGAATCTTGTAAATATTGACATCGGACTAAAACATATTTAGAAAAATAGTTTCATTTATACATGAAAAATATATGGAAACTTATAATGCCACGTTTTGCTTTATTAATTAATGTGAATTAATTGAGCTGATGTTGGAAATGGTTAACTTTTCGCCTCGTACATCCTTCACAGCATAGATTAGATTAAATTTGTGAACAGTAGTTCGATCTTTTGAATAGTTGGACCAAACCTATAACCAGATATATGTGGCAGCTACAACTATTGTGAAGTGTCATTCAGTCAAAATTGGAAATTGATGTCCAGTCATTAATATGTACCGTAAAGTATTTTAATTAATGTTGTTAATTAAATTTCAAAATTTAATTAAAAACTTATTAATAATTGAGAACCTGTATGTTCCATTGTATTGTACTATGTTCGTGACAGTTTTCTTCTCTTTTTTTTTTGCAGGTTGGATTCATAGACTACATAGTTCACCCATTATGGGAAACGTGGGCAGATCTTGTTTACCCGGATGCACAAGAAATTCTTGATACATTGGAGGACAACAGAGACTGGTATCAGAGTATGATTCCCATCAGCCCCTCATCCAGCTTTTGTACAAGTGCTAAATCAGACAAGAGTGAAAGCAAATTTCAATTTGACCTCGAGGAAGAAAAGGATAGTTCTGCCAGAGGACAGGAAGCAATAAGCTCAGATACTGTTGTAAAACACTTGGACAGTGCGGGTAAATCTGGATCGGCTAAGGTGCACAGTGGGCATTAGTATTCACAGATCATTAGTATTTACATCAGTCTATCATTATAACTTGGGCAACCCTTCACAAGAAGAAGACTATGGTAGTTCTTGACTTTCTGCAGCCAAAGCTGACGAGTGTCTTGCTGGTTTATGCCAGTTTTTTATCTGCTCTAAACTTCAAAAGCTGGTATTCCAGAATACCCAGCCCAGAAGAGGTTGAAGAATGTCAGGCAGAAAAAAAACCAGTTCATTGTAGCCATGACAACCATGAGTGTTGCCATAGCAATATGTTGGAGATTCTCAGGGAAATGTGCTGTCTGAACTGAAAAGTAGATTCCATATCAACCACGAAAGACAGACAACATTGGAAGTTTTAATGACAGTATTCCAAGGGTATCTTTGTGTCCATACCGTTTCCTCAGTAGTGCAACAGGTGTGTTCTGATTCCAGAATTACAGACAATTCCCTGGACTTTTTATTCTAGATATTTGAACTTTTTTCACCTGTACATTAGTGTTAATGAACTTGGGAGCATCTTCAAATTTAAACTTTTTTCAAGAGAGATTTCATTTTATATATGGATGCATGAGATGCTTACCTCAGTTACGTAAGACTGCTGTGAACTATTTAGCTTTTTCTTTTGGCCATGGCCTACTTCTTAAGCTTTCAGTCCAGATTGTATTGAGCACATCAATTTTTCTAAATTGTCATGACGTGTTGGTTAATTAACACGACTATTCTGTGGGAAGAAATCTATAGCTCTGCCTTTGAATTTATTTCCATGCCCTTTGACTGTCAGCACACAAGGGAGTTAAATATGTGAGAACGTTTACTTGTCTCCCATTCTTCATGATGAAACAACTCGTCTCATATTTGCAACATAGCATTGAGGAAACATTTTAGAATCCGTTTTTTTATTGTTCCATTTTAGTACATTAATGATATTGAATATCTAACATGAAGTCAGTTTTATTATTTATTTATTGGTAAATATTTATGACATTTTTACAGACACTTCCATTTTGGGATGGAATGAAGACATTACTAGATTTATTTAGCCATAAACAAATTTTTAGGACTTCCATTATGTGGTATGATTGCGTTACATTTCCAACTCTGATCTGGTATAGCTTAGAATAGCAGCAACAAACAGACTGGAAAAGTATATCTGGAAATGAAAAGAAAAATAAATAAATCAGTACAACAGTAAACCTCCATTTATGTTAAGTAAAACTTTATAGAATACAGGGTATGTTTAGTAACTTACTCATTTAGATACATGTACAGTAACTTTCGTCGGAGTCCACAACTAATACTCATTCGTGTTTGTCCAGTATCAATTTGTTTTTGTGGTTTTCACGCAATACTCAAACTAGTCAATTCACTTGCAGGGGTTTCTCCAAATTTCCTACAAAAAGTCATTTTCTGTCGTAAAAAAATTCACCCAAAATTGACAAGTTCTTAATTGCCTGGAGTGTTAAATTTAGTTTTCTCAGAATGAATCCTGTGTAAAACTGGATAACAGTTTTAATCACAGCTTTTCTGTTGTTTTTTTTTTTTTTTTTTTTTTTTTTTTCATCATGTACTTGTACATCACATTTGGAAACTAGATACTGTTTATCATGTCCAATTGTCATGTATCTTATATTGGAAAGTCAGAAATCCATTTGCCAATCATTCTGTGATATTTTGCCTGGAATCATGGGAGGGTTCACTTTGATAATTACACCACAAGAGAGTATTCAGGTTCTTATTTATTTTAATGTAATAAAATCCTATATCAGGGAATGCAGGCAAAGTAAGGGGAAGTAATTAAAATTTTTTGCTTCTTTCTTAAAAAGATGTTTACACTATATGTGCCCTGTCTGTAGACCAGACAAGTAGGTTTTTAAGGTGGATGTTAATATTTTATTTACCACTAATATTCTTTTTTTTATGGAAAATATTGATAAGCATTTTTTATTGAAATTATTTATTTAAAAAAATGGGAACTAGAATGTAGATATGTACCATTAGCAAATTATCTCCCTTTCAGCATTATCTGAATTATTACTGCTAGACAAAATATTTAGAAAGTTTGTTACAGCATTTGTTTTGATATTTTATTAAGATGAAAGGTCATCAAGGTGTTTGTTTATTTACAACGCAGAACATAATGATATACATGCCGATACAGTTAGTAATTCAGCTGCAACATTATCAAAAATGGTAACCTTATAAATATTTACACGACTCGCAATGATGCAGTAACTACCCATTCCAACTGAATGATATATTTCCACATCTCATCTTACGAAAAATATTTATTATGAATTTTGTCTTAAATTATTTTCTTAATGTACAGATTATTTTAAGATTTGATGTTTCATGGCAAGGAAAAAGCTAATATTGATATTTACCTTTCAGAAACTTGCTCATGAACAGAATCATTGACGATTATTATTTTAGTTTTAACTAGAAATTGTATTTCATGTTTGTGAGCAACTGCAGTTTCTTTTATAGAAACAGCTATGTGCATGACCAGACATTACAGCGGTTGAATTTTCAATTTGACATCATGAAAACGATATCCTAAAGATGCTTTATCAAAATTATCCTATATAATATTCAGCAAAGACATACTACAAGCTGTCATAAGAGATAAAAGATGTATAGCAAATGAACCAGTCATTAGTTATGCATGATATGCAATGTATGTTTTCATTGGTTTACATATAAGTAATTGTAAACTGTAAACGTGATTGCATACCTTGTAAAAAATTTATTAAAATTTTAGAAATAATTTGAACTTCTTAATTGTCAAACAATTAATTTGAATGATATACTTTTCCTGAAAACTTTTCTTTCGGTTTTTTTAAATATACATCGAATTAATAGCCATTTGTTGGCACGGTGGTTTCATTATTCTTCTGTGGTGAAATGGTTTTCTGAAATTTCAGTTCTTTATTCCATTATCATTGCATTCATCCAGAATATTCTGATCTCCATGACGACGACGACGACTGTCATTGCAACTACCCATGATTCCTGGCTTAGATCAAGTTGACAATAAAATATGAAATAATGATGAGTGTTGATGTGTTTAGTTTTGTGCAGTTGTATATTCCACATTATAAACTGAAAAACTCTCTCTCTCTCTCTCTCTCTCTCTCTCTCTCTCTCTCTCTCTCAGCAACTTTAGTTTGTAAATTGATGATACATGTACTGTAATCAAAACCAAAGATTTCATCGAACTTGACCACAAGTTTGGATGTTGGATGACACCAGTTAAAATTGTTATTACCAAAATAATCAACTACTTTCGATAAATTGGTATTCAATACAACACCAGAAATGTTATAGAAAAAAAATTGTTTCAAACAGCATGGGTATATTTTAACTGAAGTTTACTTGACATTTTATTTAAATATTTTTCTATTTCATACTTATCCACATAAAAAATTGTGATGAAGTATTTCAAGAATATACCGTATAGAAAATAGGATTATAACATAAAAGCTTTCAGAATTATGCATGAATAAATGTTTTAGTCGATTAGATTATAGATCTTCTACCCCAAAATTACGTATTCATTATTACTCCCTCCCTCAGCTTATCCCTACGCCCAGTAATCATACGCTGATGGTACAAAAAGACACCCAAATTGTAGATTTCTGAATCATGATACATCAAATGTTGGAGTACAACCATGTTTTAACATGCACCAATTTAAACTTCTTTGTAAGTAGGTAAATGTCACAAATAAACATGTTTAATGGCGCAACTGTGATACAATTAATTTACTTAATCTGGTTAATATGTGGTGAGATTTGGGTAAAAGAGTATTTCCGAAATTCTAAAATTATACAATTATTCATACTTTGTTATTGACGGAACTTGTTCATGCACTTTTTCCGACAATAAATGCGCAACACCTTTACTGTTTCAGAAGTAGAATTTAGATCTGTTATTTTCAGAAATCCACTTTAAAACAGTGGGGGAAATTAATCACAGTTGTTGGAAGAACAAGAAAAAGCACATGGCCGATACGGCTGTGTGCAAATGCTGGCGTTATGTAAATGTTTAGCTGTTGCCTAGTACAATTGAGAATTCGGATTAAAATCAGATCTCCACATGCCAACGTAAAGATTTGACAACGACCGCTTAGGGGCCATGTTCTTGTTTTGTTGATCTATGTTATTACCATAATCGCTAATTTTATCAGCCAGTTAGATGATGTAATATCATTGAGGTTGGGAGAGTGAGATGAAAAGCATTAGCGTTTGCCTATCGATTTGATTATTTTCAAATTTCTGAAAGATACATTTCCATTGGCTAATTCAGCAATCACTAAAACATGACCCCTTAGAGGTCGCTGTCAGATCTTCATCCAGGGCAGTGGAGTTGGGATTTTAATCAGATCGGCATATCAAAATACATATCATTGTATAACTCCCTGCATTGATACACGAGCCACGCTAAATTAATAAGATCAAAAACGAAATGTAGCTAAAGTCCGTGCAATTAAAAATGTTTATAGTAGTGCCTCCACAAACCACGAATATTGTATTTCCTACCTAAAATATGACCACTCCTCTAAGCTTAAGTTACAAGCATAAAGATGAAAGCACTAAGTTTTATTTAAACAAACGTTACACGAAAATTTAAATGAAGTCTTTTGTCCTTTTAATATACAGCAATTCTTGGAATTTTATTCGTCTCCTCATCCTTACATGATAGCATACTTGTTTAAATTATATCTTGATCTTGCTCAAGGGTAGGCGCGATCGTATGTTCCATGGACAAAGGCTGTCCCTGAGATGGGTTGGAACCTAGATTGAACGTTTCTGTGGAAAGAATAAAAAGTTTGAAGCAAAACAAAGCAAAATAGCGTACGTGACCATGACACTGCCATACCACTGATGACGACGGGAGACAAAACTCGTGAATATTAAATTGTCCCTTTCTGTTCCAAAATCCACACCAACCAATACATTTTTTTTTGTGTATGTTGCGTTTTATTGATCCGTTAATTTCGTTTTCGGCATAAGTCATCAATTAGGCGGAGGTGTTCTGTAAAGTACCGTTCTTTTATCTTGAAACTGTACGACTTGTTTTGTTGCTTTTTTTTCTCTCCCAAACGAACCAAATTTGACATACAATTTAATATTATATGGAATTTTATAGCATGTCAAATTTGGTTCGGAAAAAAATCCAACAAAAAACAAATGTCATACAGTTTGAAGATGAAAGAACAGTACAGAACACCTCTGCTGGTTTTTACAAAAAAAAAGTATCAGGCTTTAGTTTAAATAATTGAATTTCTGTACAACTACATTATAAATTAGTTTGTTGTTGATATCACAGACTTCTAACTCCAGCTCACATCGGAAGTTCATCACAATTAATTTTACTATATGATCTCTACATATTGTTACACGCACAGGGGTATCACTTGACCAAGCGGCGTCAAACCCTAGCGCGAATCCCGCTGGAAGTCCTGTTTTCCCCAAATTTCCAAAGACTTCCATACAATTTGAGTTGTAAAATGGAAAGCCAGACGTGCCTGCTTTTATATACTAAATTTACTCGAATCAATTCAAGACCACAGAAAACAACTTGCCAAAAGTCCATCAACCGCACATTTGCATGGTTTTTCTTCATCATCATCAGATTTCCGTACCGCCAGCCGGTTATGCCATAGAAAACACACCAGTATCCCCTTTTTCAGTGGGAAATATTTTAACTCCGCCACCCAAGGCCAGTCAGTGTACACTTTTACAGGCACACTACGCCAATATAACTCACTTTTTTCCCACTATGGACATATAAACGGTATCTACTAAGTCCCTACTTATTGATTCCACTGAGTAATTTACAGGTTTCCTACCGTAAATACTGCCACCTCAGCCACACCAGTTGTTCACCACTAGATTTTAATATGTTACACCAGGGACAGTCATTCGGTTTGGACCTAAATTCACTACTAGCGAACCATGGCAGGATTCAAACTCACTAACACTCGACTCCGTGACGTTTGCTCCTAGTAATTGGCTAATTATTTCGGGCTAGGAATATTTCCATGGCGCCACCAAATCCCAATACTCACACAAATCTAAGAATTCCTTAATCTAAAATACCTCCAAAGATGACCTCACGGTGAAGTTCTTGTCAACGGTTCACCGGCATTTTTGTTGCTGTTGTTGAGAGGCTGCACTTTTGTAAACGGCAGCATGTAAACAGAACACAAGATTTCAATTCCAGATCATCACCAAGGCCATATTACTCAATATGCACTGTTGCCGAAATACACACACACACAGACAACCACTCTCTGAGCTCATATTCCCAGAATAAACAATTACCTCTAAATCAGTACCAAAAATGCATAAATATAACTTATATCACCACCAAAATGAGAGGAAAAAAAGGTTTTAACAAAAATAGACAAACTACATTCGTACTGAACTGGAAATACTAATTGCGATGCGATTCCATTTGAGACTGGTGGCTTGAGATATAAATGGTGAGTACTGGCTCATAGTTGATCCACACCTTAGGTTCGTCTGGTCTCAGTAAATAAACGAGACAACGATTATAATACTTGCCATTTCTGAGAACATAATTTTCCTATCGATTTCATGCAGGTACGAGTCGATATAACACTAGTTTAATTTTTTTAGGCTCGCTGGCAAGCCACTACCATATCTCGCTTCCGCACGGTGGAGGCAAATTCCAAAGTTTCGATATGCATATGCAATGCATGCCCCCAAACCCCAACCTAAATGTCCAAATATGAAAAATGGGGTGGAAATATGTGGAAGGAACTCTGATTAGTCAATGATATGGGTCAATACTTTTATTTTTTCAGTCGTGATTTCCTTTTCATTAAACACATTACCCCTGGAGGTTTTTGCAGTTTTCGCATGAAATGCGAATAGGAAACACATTTTGGGGACTATTTCAAAATCCATCGTAATACATCGATTTCCAAGCAATATTCCGTTGACAAATGGCTAGTCGTGCTAAAGAAAATGTTTTTCAATGGTTAGCTGGCGCATGAGCAGAAGGGCAAAAATTGGACTTTAGTTTTTTTTTTTTTAACGACCCATACTTTTCGTATGGAGAAAACTCTTTATTCAAAATGTCCACCTTATCCTACTTTTTGCACAGGTTCACCTGTCTGTGTGCGTTTCAGACCGGTCTGCCGTAGATCTGAGGCCATAAAGTCTCAAATCTGGACACAAATTCGGAATCCAACCATGACGAAGTTTAACATATTCTCTCTTGAACATGTGAAGCATTCAACATCTGAGGTCGTATCTTCAGTGTCAAGGTCACTGGCCTGTATATTAGGATAACGTTTGTTTCGTGTTATATCTACCAGTTGTTTGACTGAATCAGGATACACATGTATTTCTCTGACAATATTTTGCGTTTTGTTTTTGTTTTTCAAGGTCTGAGTATAATTTTTTTGCGTACTTCTACTCTAATGTCCTTGGAGATATGTGTTTCTTTCCATGCCAGCCTAGCAATTCCACAGCTCTGTCACGCGCCCTGTCTTACTTCTCCCTTGTTTAATGACCTCACCACAGTAAACAGAACAAAAATTAGCTCTGCTTGCTTGTTTTTATCGGGTACAATTAACTTTGGAATTGGTTGAATATTGATGCAAGTTGGAACAGAGTTGGAAAGAATGGCCTTAAACTTTGTACAAATAATACGATATGCAATCAAATGTAGCTACCATTAGCAGAGAAAAGTTTGAATAAAATCTTCTCCAAAACCGCTGAATACGATAAGAAACAATTGATAGAAAGCACCCTGGAGTTTACATTGCTAGAACTTTACTTTTAATCAGTACGATAAATTTGTAGCCACGCCTACATTGCCTGTTAAAGCATGGGAAGCAATCTTTAATGCAGACTACTCAAAATTACATGTTCGGGTTATACAAAGTTGTTCCCCTTGTATGAATAATTTAAAATTTTGTCGGAAATAAAGTTTAGAATGAACAAAATAATACATCCTAGCGATTAAAACAATGTAATTTAAAGCTGAATAATCTTTTTAACAACATTAAAATATAACTGTAATGTTCTAAGTAGATAGAACAGACTTGTACACACGATATGTTTAGAAAACAACAAAAATGAAAGAAAATACAAAAAAAGTTAAAGGAAAAAATTCTCGCATGGAAAACTGAATATCGGCTACGCGGTACACGTAAGACTTTCGATGTAAAGTTCTAGGCATGCATATATAAGGGCTGAATCCTAATGTATTTTTCGATACTGATGTAAACATCACAATTATGTGAATATTGTGATTGCCCAAATGGAAACTAGAGTATACTTTTAATTTTTTAACAAGCGGAGACAGAAGAGGTTCCTAGACTGGCGGATATCAAAAGATATTTGGATCTCCGTAGAAAATTCTTCAGATGTGGACAAATTGGACAAGCGGCAAATGGTTGCTTAAAATTCAGCCACAACTAACGAAAGAGCAAATGCCTGTGCTTCAGCCGAAGGAGGAAAACATTCGAAATTGGTGTGAACTAGAACATTATCCAGAAATAAACATGGATAAAAAAGCAAATATGAAGAAGAAAAACAAATAAAAGGAAAAGGACCCCCAACATGTCTGAAAAAGAGAGCAGAGAAAAATAAAACTTGAAACAAGTAAAAGTAGATAGACTCTTGGAGGATGAGAACATTCCCTCATATTGGGATACTCCAAGAGTAAAATCGCACGTAGAGAAAGGTAAACGAACTATCCCGCCTAATTAAAATGAAACGAGTCATACAAATACAAGGAAAATTACAAAAAGACACCAAAAAAAAATGAATGAATACATAATAACTAAATCTAAAACAATGAAGAGCCAACATGTTTAGATGAAGAAACCAAAATTTAAGGAACATGTCGTGTGACAACAGGAAGACACGCAGCATTTTTCTTGTCACTAAAACTCGCTTCAAAACAAGCGCAAAATATATCGCCTCTTATCAAACTTAACCGTTATGTGTTGTCCCCCCCCCCCCCGCCCCCCCCCCCCCACACAAAACCACAACTTAAATAAAACAAAGAAATGCAAAACCAAGGGGAAAAAAAACAGGTCAAGCATGGACACATCAATAACTAAAACAATACAGAGACCAAACACGCAACACCATAAAATGTAGCTACTACATCAACAAACAAGAACAAAAATAAAAAGAACTGACGAAATATACACTTTCTCTTTGTTAGGTTTTGTGTTATGGGTTTTAACATCATTTTCAGCACAAGATAGGTTTAACATGGTACATGGCGGCCAGTATACATGGTGGGGAAAGAACCCGAGAAAACCACCAGAAAGAACCACCGACACACGAGAAGCACCTTAAAGCTTTCTCACAAACCCACGTTGGCCGAGCCCGAGACTCGACCCCACGCAGACAGAGGTGAAGATGGCTGTGATCCGTAACGGAGAGCGCTTTAGACCACTCGACCACTCGGGGCCTTCACTTTCTCTCTGAACACAGCAACTACGTCAAATAAACAATTAAAGTTACCAAACATCATTAAATAATGAAATAACACACGAGCGAAATATAGTATTATTGTTTTACAATAATACAAAGGAGTTTTCTTGATGTCTCTACGACAATGGAGGAACGAATAACAAGTATCTGGGAGGGGAGGGTTGGGCTCGTATCATTTTCATTAGGATCATGTCGTTGCTTTGATCCGGCCCATCCATAACCCCTAGCATTAAGGGTTGGAACAATCGCACACCAAATAATAGCGACTACATCCATTTATACAATAATAAAAAAAATACATCAAACAACAACAACCCCCTCCCCCCCCCACACACACACACAAATTAAAAACATTGCATACTGACGTATGTCTAACATAAATAGGTAACAATATTGTAAACAGATAAATAACTGGGGTTTATGTTCCTTATAGAAGGTAATAACGAGGAAAGCCAAGCTATGATGACGATATGCTACGTAGAAAGTCGCATCTAAGACGTTAAGAAAGCAAGCCAGGAAACAACCTAAGAGAAAAAAAAGGAAGAAAATAAGGATATAAGATTGAGGGGAAAAAATACGAACAAATGCATTTCAAAGTTTGTACAGCACATTGCAATTCAAAATAAGAGGCACCCCTTTTGTCCACCTTAAAATACAACAAATAATTAATCATGCACTTAAATATAAAAACTCTACTTGTACTATGTATACATATGTGGGTGTTTTTTGTTGTTGTTTTTCGTTTACTTTCCAGTTTTCCTCTCAAACAGCTCTTAGTCTATACCAGTATTTGTCTATATCAATAATCCAATAGCTATGAGAGTTTATCAGGTGTTCTTCGACAAGCCTTGGTTGGTATAATATGTATGTATGTATGTATGTATGTATGTATGTATGTATGTATGTATGTATGTATGTATGTATGTATGTATGTATGTATGTATGTATGTATGTACAAATGAACATCGTATAACAGACTTAATCTGTGAAAAGGGAAGTCCTAACATACTCTTATTAGAATGATATTTACACACTTGACGACAAAATATTGCACAAATCCATACACGAAAAGGACAATCCTAACGCCGCCTCTGGCAAGAAATGTATACAGCCATTTGGATACACCAAGAAGTGCATATATCCAAATGAATACACAAAGAAGTGCGTATAATCAGTTGGATATACCAATAAGTGTATATAGCCAGTTGGATACTTCAGGAAGTGTATACAGCCAGTTCGATACACCAATAATTGTGTATAGCCAGTTGGATACACCAATAAGTGTGTATAGCCAGTTGGAGATACCAGTAAGTGTATACAGCTAGTAGGATACACCATTACATGTGCGTGACTGTAAAAAAATCCCTTACTTCCTTCGTTTCTAATAGTATTCAACATAACATTTCTTTCAACCTAGTCATTCTGCCAACGGATTTTTGCACTGTATGCACCCAGCCGAGAAAACAAATTCTCATGTATGTTTATTATGACAGCACGCCCATTACCTCAAAGCATTATTCACGCTCCATGTCAAATAAAATGTTTTTGAAAAACAAAACAGCTTTGTCAAAACTGGCTGATTAAAAAATTCTAGGTTCAAACAAAAATAAACAAATCATTTTGAAATCACAGACCATTTCGAAACCACAGACGAAAGTGAATCTTTATGCAGTATCATTCATTCTCTCTCTCTCTCTCTCTCTCTCTCTCTCTCTCTCTCTCTCTCTCTCTCTCTCTCTCTCTCTCTCTCTCTCTCTCTCTCTTACACACACACACACACACACACACACACACACACACACACACATATATATATATATATATATATATATATATATATATATATATATATATATATATATATATATATAAAATTAAATTACATCGGATGTATAACTTAACAGACTATGCATTGTTCCTAATTATTGAGAGACTAATTAGATATGGAATTAGCATGATACCAGAGTCTCGATGAAAACGCAAAAAGTATGACTAGATAAAAATTACAATAAGTATACAAAACCGAGCTAATTCATTATATAACTAGATTACAACCCGTTTGTATGATCTGGTATAAAAAGTAAATTTACATACAAATATGTATTAGTCATGTGATGTTTTCTTTACGACACAGTTTGCAAACTCTTTGATCTTTTCCAATTTTAGTGTGCCTTCAAATTTCAATCACTAAATCATGTTTAGAAAATCGTAAAGTTGCCTCGTTTATTTCTGAAAATAAAGCCAAGATCTACTGTTAAGTATTTAATAGAGTGTAATAACTACTGGTGCTGACAATAATATATATATTTTTTTTTTGCATATCGTACTTTACCAGAACTGCCATATGGACTAAAACTGTTAAGTCTAAATATTGCCAGACATGTTTGTTGTTTTGCTCATTTCTAGCCATGCAAATCCAAATTATTACAACACTCCGTGGCCTAGTGGTTAGAGCGTCCGCCCCGGAAGCGAGAGGTCGTAGGTACGAACCCCCGGCCGAGTCATACCAAAGACAATAATGGGACTAACAGCTGTCTTGTTAGGCGCCCAGCATTAAGAGGTTAGTGTTAGGACTGGTCGGCCTGGTGTCAGGATAATGTTACTGAGATAGGACACGATGCCCCAGTGCTAGACATCACTATAAACGGCTACAATGCAGACATCGTTGCAATATGACTATTGCATCACGTTTTGTTGTTGTAGTAATCGTATAAATTTAGTACAATTCGCATACAACAAGGCAAGGACCTTTTATATCCTGTGATGATGAAAATACCCCATATTACACAGTTTGTAACGTTTTAACTAAATTATCAAGAAAAGGGGAAAAAAGAATTGGGGTTAGAACACATCCATGTCTTGGCCCATTTTGGAAGTGTAATTTCTTGACTGTCAAGTTTACTTTTTGTGACTTTTCATGCACTGATCTTTTTAACTGAAACAATCTTTTAATGAGCTTCTATTTTAAACTTATGTTTCTATACGAATAGTCAGGTTTATGGAGGCATAGCTTCGTAAAAAGTTGTAATTTTTTCCGCTTCCGCATTAATAATGCCTTGATCCAACCATGGGTTTTGTGAACTTCGGTGGCTGCATTCAGGGCCGACAAGCGGGGCGGGGGGAGGGACCGGTGATATATATTCCCAGAGCGCAGAGCCGAACAACACGTTTTATTTTATAAAAGAATTTGTCTTAATAACCAGAAGATGCCCTGGTGTTACTTACTCCAGGGCTCGTGATCTCTTTATACGGCCTTGGCTGCATTTAAAAACAAATCTAATGCTATAAAGACATCGACTTTTTGTATTCAATCCTTGCTATTTTAAGGTAATAAACCAGTCATGTATGTCCAACACATTTCTGATCTGGAAGTCTGAGAAGATTCATCATTTGTGTCTTTCAATGGCAAAGACGCCAATCATTATCGACGTCCTCAAAGTCGTCGCCAACAAAATAATATTCATTATATACATAATTTTATGTATTCTGATGTATTCTGATCTATTGTACCACAAAAATGTTAAATGCAAGCAATTTTCATGCCACAATAGATCTGAAAATGGCAGGATTAATGTCAACAGTGCCCAAGGGTGATATGAAGGGAAACAACTCTGTAGACACTACAGCATAATCCATCATGCGGAAGCCATTTTTTGCCAGGCATGTCATATTCCCATTTTTACCGTTGAAAATACCACCATTAAATACATGTATAGTAACATTTTGCACATTTATACAAAATCAATACTAAAAATGTTGTGTTCTACAATATTCTGTATTACTTTGCAGAGAAAAATTATTGCTTTCATACATATCATGTAAACTTAAAATATTATCCAGAATACCGTATCATAAGGTATAAAGATTTTTTTAATATACGAACATTACAATTTCTTGCATGGATCACAGCGGTTCTTGATATACATGTTTTTTTATTTCCGATTTCTCAATTAATAAATTAATTTCATTTTTATCGATCATATGTTGGCGATGTCTCTAGTAAAATAGATAAAATATATACACAAACATTTTTTTGCCTTTAAATTAGAAGCAATATGCAACAACGCAATCTTGCATGTCACTGCATATTTCTAAGTTCTACTCTTAGATGTGTCTCGACAAATACGGTTACAGCCCCACAAAGCTAAAATCCAGGCATCTCTCAGAAATAGGTATTGAACCTTAAAGTTGAATCATTGAGCTTAAAATTGTATCGTATTTGAGCCAGAAAAGTCTTTGTGAAGCGTCACTTCTGTATTTTGTCTTTCGCTTTCCCATGTCTGTGAAACGTGAAAGGCCGATTGAGATTTGACTAGGGCATCACAACGCTGTCCTGATAATGTGTGTATGTGTGACAGTGTAACAGTTTATAGTGCTGTCTAGCACTGGCGCATCATGCTGCATGATGTCCCACCCTGTCGCATTATCCTGAAACCAGGCCGAACAGTTCTACCACTAACCTCTTAATGCTAAGCACCTAGCAAGACGGCTGTTAGTACCATTTTTGTAAGTCTATGGTATGTTCGGCCGGGAATCGAACCCACGACCTCCCGCATCAGAGGCGGACGTCCAAACCACTAGGCGTCCGGAGCGGTCATCTGAGAATGTAAACATTTGTGCTACCAACCATAACCGCTTGATAGGAACCCATGTCAAATAGTCATTTTCAAAAAATGGTATGCAACGTAGTTCAGCGATTAAATGGTACACATTCTGAGAAAAGAAATGATTATCTTGGGAAAAATTTAAGAAACCTCTGCTTACGATTGGTCAGTAAATCAAGGCGTACACTTTGGATGTAATGTGAATTTAAAGTGATAACCTTGGTCGAAATTCTTTGGTCCGACATTTCCTGATAGGAGAAAAAGATTGGCTTCGAGGAAGCCTAAAGAGTATAGTGCTTTCCCTCATTAAACAAGTAAGGGACAAGGTGGCTACGTTGTAAGAAAAGACAGATTTTAGTGCTAGGACAATTTCTGAAATAGAACAGCATTAAGGAAACTTTATGGGAAAGACCGGGAAGTCCGAAGATGTTAGTCCGAAAGAGATTCAGAATAAAGGACAATAATGTCCAGAAATGTATGAAGCTTTCAGGAAAGGAAGACTACAGAGAGAATAGGAAGACTGTGATACACGGGTCAAAAGAGAAAGGTAATGCGATCAGTCGTGGACATTGTACTCTTTTCACCATTCATTATTATGATGAAATAAATCCATATTAGACACTGCTATTACATTCTGTTGACATAACTTAAGACTGAATTGGAGTTGCCACTATTAATTTGCTAGCGATAAAAGTAACAAATTTATTATTTTTCTTGTCTAAGACGGCTTGTATTGCATTATTTATTCCCAATAGTTTTGCTCATTTTTCTGTTGTTCAATATATCCACCAATACTGGGCTATACAGTCTAGTGAGGTCATTCCATAGAAAACGCGGGCCAAATCCCTTAACTATCCCTCTTAGTAAAAGGGCGACGTTACACCCACGTTTCACATAAATTATTATGTCGAAACGCATACAGTAAGATTCAGTGTCAAAGCACTATTTATAATTCTGTAATCCATTGATATTCCAGCATCAGAATGCACAGCATTTACAATAGAAAAAAAAGTTTTGATTTACACGACAATTGTCTGTACCTGCTTTCTAATCCTGTTTCTAACTGGTTACGTTAACTCCATTCATAACTCACCTGGTGTTATTTATCGATCACCAAATGTCCTGTGTTTCGTGGTACGTTTCCCCGCTATTATATTCTCACCATGCCTGAACAACCTCCTCCTTCTCCCAGTCATTAACGTAAACTGGTTCTCCAAGATTCAGTTTATTATGTCTGAATGTCGTGAATTCATTCCCCTTCTTTTCTCTTCTCATCTCGTCTCGTATACGCAAAGTGAAATCTGTTGACACACGGTGTTCACTCTATTTACTGAGTTTCTTTCGTGCGACTTGAAGAACACGGTCTGTCTTCATACAAGGTAAACAAGGTTAGGTTTGGTATTATAGCCCGTGTTCTGCGTGCTTTAACATTTGGACGTCAGCCTACATGCCCTATCGATTGGGAAAGTTAACGCATATTCAGGGAACGTTTTAAATTTCTTATATAATCTCATCCTTCGCAAGGAGTGCCAGATAACCCATGAAAAGTATGTTTATTTATTCCAGGTAATTGAACCACTTTGTCCATCTTCTTTTCTATTTGCTTTACCTGTGGGAGTTTGCTTGATTGAACCCCAGCCGAGTATTACCAAATACTTTTACATCTGCCTCATTATGCCCTTAGCATTAATATGTTAGTGTTAGGACTGATCGTCCTGCTTTCAAGACAATGTGACTGGGTGGGACATCATGCTGCAAGTCTGCGACAGGATGCCGCAGTGCTATAATCACTATAAACTGTCACACTGTAGACATTGTAACGATATGACTGAAAAATTGTTAAAGCTACGTTAAAAATCCAACACACACACACACACACACACACGTTTTCTTTACCCTATTCCCCAATTTTGCTCACTGAAGTTCTTTATTATCTTGCCTTAGATCGTGGGAAGCATCATTAACTTTCTTTGCAAGTTCCGTGTAATTTTAATTCATATTTTTCATCTCTCCTAAAATACACTTTAGAATCCAGTTAATATCTATTGACGCAGTTGGTTGACGTGCAGTTGTAGGATATTCCACCCTGATTGTCCAAGAATCTGACGTACTGAGCCCCTGGCCAGCCAGGGATTTGCTTCATCGAGATGCACGCCATAAACAACAAACACACTGCAAGCAAAAACCTTTCAAACATCAAAATATCTGATCCTCCTACCATTAACACTTGCATCTTGGTATTTATATTTCTTTGCTGCACAAACGTATACCGTAATGTTCACTATTTCTCAATATTTTGAGAGAACGTCTATTGCATCTCAATCTTTATTTATGCAAAAGGCTCTCCACTTCAAGTTTTCATTCCAGTCGATACCGCTTTTATGAATGGCGCTTTTTTCATGTTAATGGCAAAATGCTTTGAGATGGTTCCTAAATGTTACACAAATTCACCATATCTTGTCCATTTCACTAATATATACCCTTGTTACCATTCCTGATTTTGGTCTTGTTAATATGTTAATCTATTTCCAATTAGCCGTCATAAATCTTTGTTTTTCAAAGTGTCTATAGGCTGGAGTTAATAGTAACTGATTTGAGAAATCACGACGTCGAGAAAACGTTTTTAGAGGAAGAGTGCAAACGTAATGGACTATAGACTGTTTTTCCCTACTACTTTAAAAAAAAAAAAAAACAATTTATTAATTTTTTTATTTTGTCCATATTGTTATAATATTATAATAATAACAATGAGGACTTTGTATAGCGCATAATCATTAGAAGCTCTAAGCGCTTTACAACATATATAATGATATGACTACTAAAAAGCAAAAACAAACACCAAGAAAATGAAAAATATAAAAACATGCTGAAAATATTAAGGTAGGAAAGATTGTTAGGTCTTTAAGTACTCTTGAAAGGGATCACTGTGTCTTTATGTCCAATTTCAATGGGCAATTCATTCCACGTTGCTGGGCCCTGATATGCAATAGAACGTTGTCAATATGATTTCGTTTTCGTAGTGGGAATAATGAAGAGGAGCGTAAGTATCTCGATGGTGCGTACACATGGGTGAGGTCGGATATGTGTGTTGGACTGGAGTCCGTCAGTTAAACATAGCACAAAGAACACATTTTGTGTTTGATTCTCGATCAAAAGGATAGAAAGTGTAGGGTACAGAGCAGCAGGAAGGTGTAAAATGATCGTAGTACTCTAAGGATGATTCGAACAGCTGTGTTTTGAACATTTTGAAGTTTCTGGAGTAGATATTGAGACGAACTAAACATTGAGTTACAATAGTCCAGTCTTGAAAGTACTAATGAACACAAAAGTATTTTAGTGGCATCAACTGAGAGAATTTACGAATGGAACTGATAGGTCTCAGCTTAAGATATGCAGCCTTACATATGTTCCTGACATGTATAAAATTTCAGATATTGGGGTCATATTCCATGTAACTTATATCTTATGTACATTATACAAGAGGGGAATTTGACACTATCTCTTGGTATGCAAAATAATAGTGACTTATCAAACATTACGAAACAATCACTGATAATTAGTGTAGGTTGACTCTTCATATCCCTATTATATTCGCGTGCAACAGTCATCTACATGTTTCAGATTTTATAACGCCATCTAAACCCCACGGGGCAGGTAAATCTGGTCATATCTCTCCATTTGCTGTCTGAATCTACCAGACAGATACGCTCTAACGTGAAACATCGGGTCAACCATTTTATGTTCTTAGAAAAAAGTTTGTTAAACAAAAGCAAACACCAACATACCAATAACACCACCACCACCACTATTACCACTACTACTACTAGTACAAATAACGATCAGGAAGGTCGAGACGACAAAAATGACGAATACCATACGAGAAACAAGATGTCCGATATCGCTTATCCGGCTTGAAGCAGCTGTTCCGTTTGTTTGTTTTTTGGGGGGCTGTTTTTCATGATATATGTGCATGTTGTCTGTCTTCGTCTACATTACTGTGTTCCTCATGCATTCTCCATATCCTTGTTTTGGAAACGAGAACAATTAGAATTGTTCTCAGCTTTCTTAATCCACTGCAATAACGCCCTTTGTTCTTGAACAAACAGCCATCACGGGATCTCTACTAAACCCGTTTATGCTATGATGGACCCTCGTTAATTGCTTTAATGACCACTCTGTCGTTCTCCACACTGCATTGTGCTAGGGACTAAATTAATTGGGACTACATTCACCATTACTTAAATGTAAACGGAAGCGAAAAGAAAACGTTGTTTCTAGGCTGGTCGGCGTAGAACAGGAAGAATCCCAGTTATCTCCATTTCGCAGTTTTCGGCTCGACAATTTCAAAATTTGGCCGTTAAGTTAGATAACCTATTTCAAATCCCTATTAAGTCATGATCCCTTGTGTCAACTATCCAAAAGTGCACAACTTGTATGTATGTATGTATGTATGTATGTATGTATGTATGTATGTATGTATGTATGTATGTATGTATGTATGTATGTATGTATGTATGTATGTATGTATGTATGTATGTATGTATGTACATACATGTATGTATACATGTATGTATGTATAAATATGTTCTTATGATAATACTAAGACAAACGTTTTGAATACTACTTATAGATTACACCTTTTGTGTCTTTTGCTGAAAGAGTTTGTATCTAAGGGCACGCATCCAACTGAACAAACATATTATGCTGGTAATGTACAGATCAAACATTAACGTGTTGTGCACTTTATATTATGTTCATGTATACATGCATTTAGGCATGTCTGTTTATGTGCGTGCGTGTGTGTGTGTGTGCATCTGTGTATTCTTGTATGTATGCATGCATATAGGTAGGTATAAGTATGTATGCATGCATCTAGAAATAAATATGTCTGCAGCATTTGACGCAATATACCATAATATATTATTCATCGTCTACAGCATGTATTTAGCAGTCAGATTATAGCCTTACGATGGTTATGGTTCTACTTAGTGAACAGAAAAAAAATTGTATCTGCAAATGATATACATTCCAGCCCAGTTGACGTATGTTGTGGTGTTCCACATGGGTCTGTTTTTGGACCTGTTCTGTTCATTATATACACTCAGTCGCTCTCAAGTGTCATAGATCATCACCCAGTGTCTCACCAATTGTACACTGATGACACCCAAATATACAAGTCTAGCCACCCACCTGATGTTGATTCTACCATCCATCGAGTAGAGAGGCGAATTTCTGATGTGAAATCATGGATGACATGTAACAAGCTGCAGATGAATGATGATAAAACTGAGGCCATTCTGATCACAACACAAAGATTTTCTCATTCATATCCTTGACCTCAGACAATAAATATCCGCAACACCAACATTAAATTCTCAGTTAGTACGAAATCTAGGTGTTACTCTAGACAGTACTCTCACATTGCACCAACATGTCATGAACATATGCAAGGCTGCATATCTTGATCTGAAACGCATCAGTTCCATTCACAAATATCTTTCAGTTGATGCCACTAAAACAATTGTGTGTTCATTAGTACTTTCAAGACTGGACTATTGTAATTCAATTCTATCTGGTTCGTCACACCATCAACTCCAGAAACTTCAAAACGTTCAAAACACAGCTGCTCGGATCATCTTTAGAGTACCTCGATCAGTGCACACCTCGCCACTGCTCTGTACCCTACACTGGCTATCGATTAGATACAGAATCAAACTCAAACTTTGTTCTCTGTGCTGCGTTTCACAGACAGACTCCAGTCCAACATACCTATCCGGCCTCACCCATGTGTATACACCAGCAAGATCATTACGTTCCTTTTCTGATAATCGTATACTCATTGTACCCACTATGAGAACAAAGTCATATGGACAACCGTTCTTTTGCATACCAGGGTCCGGCTATGTGGAACGAATTGCACACTGAAATTAGACACAAAGAAAAACTCACCTTTTTCGACTGCAGGAACAAACATAATATACCTAATAATGTTTTGTATCTTATATGTTTTCAGCATGTGTTTTTATGTTTTCTAATTTCTTGTTTTTTTTTTGTTTTTTTTTTAGTGTAGTTATATCATTATAGATGTTGTAAAGCACTTAAGTTTCTAATGATTAGGCGCTATACAAAGTCCTCATTAATATATATATATATATATATATATATATATATATATATATATATATATATATATATATATATATATATATATATATACATATATGCAAACAAATTATTATCCCATAAGCTGTTTTAAGTTCATTTATCCTGAATTTTTCTCCCTGACACGTGTGCTCCTCTATCTCTTAAATACATCTTCAATTCAGGAACTGATGGCTTGTCAAAAGAGCACGGGTCAGCGATTCCTTTATTAGACGTCATTTCATCGGATTATTTGGTCACCGGAAGTAGATTTAACAAATAACGATACCTCGCGCAAGGGGTAACAACCTTTATTTAACAGGCCTATATGCGAAATGCAGGTATCTGCTTAAACGTCTGATGGAGAAACTGTGTTAATCTTTTAGGCATTTTGATAATAACAGAACGAAAAGCAAATGTAGCCTGCTTTATTTTAGTAGACTGAACTATCTTTATCAGATGCTTGAATAAGAATCTATAAAAAAAAAGACTCATCCAAGGCGGCAATTCTCAACCAAGCGTGAGATACCCCGCCCCCCCCCCCCCACACACGTCACACATTTAAATGTATATTATGTATATCTGAATTTTGTAAAGCACTTGGAAAAGAATTGCATAATTACTAGAGAATTTATTAAACATTTATTGAGTCTTATAATTTAATTCTGTTTTATTTTGCTTAAATGAACACTACTTCCAGATTATATGCATGCATAAACTATTTTTATATGCCCGGGATTCAAAGAGGAAAAAAAATGAATTTGATTGAATTGAAATTCACAATTTTCGCGAATCTGACCTCGAACATTCAGGATGGAATTCACGTGACATAATTGTACGCAAAGTATCTGGTCTGAAGCACCGTGCAGTCACTGGGTGTGTGAATTATGGAGCGAACCTATCATACGGGACTTGATTTAAGGGTAGTCGTAGTCTCCAATAGAACTTCTGTTCCAATAAAAGCGAACCTATCATACAGGACTTGATTTAGGGGCAGTCGCAGTGTTCAATAGAACTTCTGTTCCAATAAAAGCGAACCTATTATACGGGACTTGATTTAGGGGCAGTCGCAGTGTTCAATAGAACTTCTGTTCCAATAAAATCATTACGCTTTGCAAATAAAATAAAAGAGAAATATGGCAATGATAAGGAAAACGAACGACACCAGTTTTAAACTAGAGTCCATGAGATGAACACTATTCGGATACAAGCATAATGACAACAGAACTCGAACGTCGGGAAACAAATAACACACTTCCTGTCTTCTCTCATTCCTTTTCATTTTCTTTCCGTAAGTATGGATGAATGGAGTCGGTAATAAGTTACGCCAAAAAGAGACACAAGAAGTTTCAGATTTAAAAACAAACCAACACCATCTGAATGTGTAGCTTAACTTATTAACCAATAGAAGATATTATTTCTCCTTCATTTGTGGTTTCTTTCTTTCTTTCTTTCTTTCTTTCTTTCTTTCTTTCTTTCTTTCTTTCTTTCTTTCTGAGAGAGAGAGAGAGAGAGAGAGAGAGAGAGAGAGAGAGAGAGAGAGAGAGAGTTAATTGTTCTTAAAATATATTCCGACGATGCTTCTCTTAAAGTGATGTTGAAGCTATCTTAAGCTTAAAGGGGCGGCGTGTGTGTGTACCTTCGTCAATGGCATATGCATCTTTGAGAACGTTGCACAAATTTGAGGCATATTCATTATATTTATATGGATATATTAGTCTTACAAATATCATTCGACAACATTATTTCAGTTAATTCGTTCATTATCTTCTTGACCTAGTGGACACGTTTCGTTATCAATTACTATGCTTACTTAACACGCCACGTTAGTAGTAATGTGGTTCATTTTAGAGATTATGCCGATCCCAGTCAAAACGGTCGAAGATCACCTTAGCGACAATGGGATTTTAACGTTAAAAGGGGTATATCCACTTTGGCGACAATGAGAATTTAAACACGAGTAAAATTAACATGGAGTGAATTAGGAATTGAACATAGGGACAAGAGAATGGGGCACTTAAGCGTTGAGGGATTGGGACTGTATACCGACAAGGGATAATGGAACATAAGGGATTGGGTCATTCTAGCATCAATGGGACCTTAATATTAAAAAAAGGTATATACACATGGGGATTTTATATCCAGTTTGGCGTCAGTGGGAATTTAACATGGGAAATTTAACATGGAGTGAATGGGGAATTGAACAATGCGTCAAGGGATTAGGACACCATAGCCTCTATGGAACTTTAGTGTTAAAAAAAGGTATATCCACTACAGGGTCTGTGGGAATTTAGCATGGAGAAGTTGTTATCCAGTTAAGAGACAATGGGAATTTAACATAGGTTGGGTCTGTATAGGGACAAGGGAGATTGCATGGATTGGGTCTATATTGGGACAAGGGAACGCTTACAACAGGTTGGGTCTGTATACGGACAAGGCAAATTGAATGGGTTGGGTCTATATATGGACAACGGAAATTTAATGGATTGGGTCTGCATATGGACAAGGAAGATTGCATGGATTGGGTCTATATAGGGACAAGGGGAATTGAACATAGGGATGTATAGTGACAATGTATTGAGACTGCCTAGCGACAATGCGAATTTAACATGATGAAGACAAGACCAGCACTTTGGAGACATTGGGACTTTAACATGGGGATATTGGGCCAGTATAGGGACAGAAAATATTGGAAATTTTAGAACTTGATTGTTAGCTAATTTTGCCAATCTGAATCGTTTACACACATGACAAGATAAGGATGTCCCCATTTCGATGGTCCCCAGTTTTGTCTGCGAGAGAGAGGTAAATATTTTTTCAGCATAATTTATTTTCATTTAATTCAGTTGCCGCTTTAGGAATAACTCTTCATTACGACGTCTCAAGGGTGATTTAAACTATTGAATATTTCATGAAAGTAATCATGGGATGGACACCTGATAGCATTACACGTCAATGGAACGCCATTTGTTTGAGCAATAACAAAAATCCTCCTAACACACATAATTACACAAATACACCCACCCACCATCAATCTGCACACTTGCCTCTTCTCACCTGACTGCATTTCTTATTTGTGCATGGATCAATCTTATTTCCAATTTGTGCTGAACGTTAATGTTTGACCAGATGGGAAGCAGGTCAGACAACATCAAGTGTGTTTGAAGTCGTATTGATTGAGTGGCATGCATAGGAAAAGCATACAAAAATACCAGCAAACTATGTAATTGCTGTATATGTGGACATTATATGTATTTAGGCGATTGTATAGGTAAGCATGCACGCACACTGAAAAGAGTAACAACTTTTCTTTTTAAATCACTTGCTTTCTCTTTTAATCTTCTCTATTTGAATACAAGCTAAAGAATTATCCTTTATAGTGCAAAATGAGACAGACAGACAGACAGTTGTTGTGTTTGAAGCGGATTAAATGTTAAGCCTCATAGTCCGACAGATACTATATCAAGGTATAATATACTATTTTTTTAATGCGCATTATACATATTAAAAATATTAATAAAACTGTTTATCTGTATTTAGTAATAAATTATATATATATATCACAATTCACTGCACATGCACAGATTTGCCAAATTATTTCCTTATGCTTTCGCGTTAACTTGATTTTTATTCTTCAAACTGTGCCTAAGTTTTGTGCGCTTACATCAATACTATCTACATTTTTCTTATCACAAATTATGAATTCATGAAGCAATTTGTGAACACAATGGCCAAAGTTTGATTCTACTACGTGTCCAGTTTTCAAAGCGAGCTAGAGTATTTCTTGGTACAATCAGAAATGAGATAACGGGAACTGTAGCTTATTTTGCTGAATTTCCTTCTCTTGGTCTCCATCCGTCGACGACGATTCTAACAAGTTTCTTTATTTCAAAGGGAGATAAGCAAAAAGGCTCTGCCGCAAAGTCTTCTGTCGTTAAACCTCTGAAGAATATACCATCAAGTTTTTCTGTAGAACATACATCCCCAAGTTTGCCCAATCCACACCGCTTGAAACATGCCGATACTTCTTCTACATTATAATTAAAGAAGGTTTCATCGTCTTTTTTGACAGCTACACTGCCTACTCTATTTTCATGGACCAACTGCCAGAAATTTAATGAAGGCTTTCTTTTGGAACCTATTGGAGTCAAATAGTCATCGGTATCACCATCACCTTTTGGCCTAAGAATGCTTGACGTATTCGTGTCCTTTATAGAACTCGTAGATTGTTGTGTTGCAACCGTTTTATTACCTTTTTTGTCTGTTGGTATAGATGCTATCTGCTGTGACACTGCCTGAATTTCAGAAGGGTATCCTGTAGACTCATTTTTATTTCTTGGTTTCCTCGGAGGGAGATCCGGTACTGGTGAAGTTGTATTATCTGCATTGCTATTTTCTCCAGCTACTACGTTATCTTTCTGCGACGATTGCTCTGACCCAGCGGATGTCACTTGACCTGAAGAAGACAACAAATTGAAATGCAAGATGTTCTTATTTGCATGAGCGTAATCTATTCTTTGTTTTGGAGGTTGTGATGGTGGCCTTGGGGGTGACACTATCCTTCGCGACCAAACTATGTAATCCGTTAATTTGACATAAGTACTAGGCTTTTTGAATAAGACTGAATATCACGTATTAGCATAAAATGATAAAATTTTAGGATCATTTAAGTTCAAAATAAAATCGAAACTCAATAAATTGCTTACCGGGTGTCAAATATATATAATCATCATTCTGTGAGAAATTCTTTAGGTAGATGAAGCACGGGTCATTGTCGACGCAAAATAGTTTTTCATTTATACACTCAAGGTCAATTCCTACTGTCCAGGAGAAGAAGTAATCATTTATTTCTTTGAGAATACTCGGACTGGAAGACGTCAACATGTTTACAAGTTCCAAGTCCAGTTGCTGAAAATCATTAGGAATGACAAGTATGTGTGTGCCATTAAAAGTGTCCAGTTGAGTTACAAACCCTACGTAGACTGAAGTTTTCTTGAACGATATAACTTCAATTGGCGTTGTCTCAGAAACCAACAGAAATCTTGCTTCATTCTCCGACTTTGACAATATGTCTGTAAGTTGGACTTTATTTTCCATTTGGACAATTTTCGGAAGCCTACCGTTCTCCAAATCCCTTAAATAAACGGAAGTCGCCACAAACTTTCCCTGGCAACCAAACGGCAAAGAAATGGTCTTATCTTCAGTAAAACAAATTAAGTACTGTTCGTCGTTTGAAGTATCCTTCACGCTGTTGAGCGGCCAGAGTTGCGTGCCCTTCGTCAGCTCTATTTTTCGCCCAGTCATCATGGTGGTGGTTAAGTCACAATCAACAGTCACACAGATAGGAAATGCATCTCCAATCTGTCAATAGATACAATAATAAAAATTTAGATAATCTAGTATTAAGAGATCCTTTGTTAAAATACTAGAGATGAGAAGGTTTGGGGTTCGATTTTTTTCCAATCGTCTTTACGGTTTAAAGCGCTCTCCGTTGCGGATCACTGCCATCTCACCTCTATCTACGTGGGTTCGAGTCTCGGATTCGGCCAATGTGGGTATGTGAGAAAGCTTGCCAGTAGCTTCTCATGGGTCGGTGTTTCTTTCCGTTTGTTTTTTTTTTTTTACCAGGTTCTTCCTCCACCATTAATACAGGCCGCCATGTATAGCCTATCTTGTGCTGAAAAATGGCGTTAAACCCTATAACAACAACAACATGGGCACGATGTCTATGTACGACATAGATTATACTATAATATGACTACCTGGGCACGGGGGCCATGAGTGTCCGAGTGGTCTAAAGTGTGTGCGTTGGTTTTGTATCTGATCGCGAAGAGAATTTACTTATACACGCTAAGAAATGTAACACCGCCTATAAATAACATTTTAGTATTTTTAAAAATAATTAAGTTAAAACATAGTTAACAACAAAAGGTAATAGATGGTGACCAAGATATAACAGAATCTAAAGAAGTCAAATGACCTGATGTGGATTACATACGGCCACAGTAATAGTTGTATCCGCTCAATATCGGTTCATATCCTTGACACGAATTTTGTATGCCTTTTTTCTTGTTTTGCTATCTTTTAAATTATTAATTCAGCATGTTTAATAGAATAAGCAAATGGTTTTACATTGTAATTATTTAACTGGGCACAGTTAGTCATTTACTTATAACAGCCGGTCATATTCTCAAATTCTTACAGGATAGCCAGGCATATTTGTTTAGTAATCATGTTGAAAAACGATAAAGAAATATATTTGCATAATCAATGTCTATCCCATTCCTGAAGATAAACAAAACTGAAGAAATTAAGGATGCTATTTGATATTTAACAAAGAGAAATGTCACTTCCGTAAACAGTACAACATATCCCCGGATAAGGGTCATATACGCACATTATCTCTATTATGTTGCCTCAGACAACGTACATGTAAGAAGGCGAGCTCAAACCAACGTGTAACTAGCTCAACGTTCTAATTTACTAACTATTCATGTAATCAAATAGGAAAGTAAAGTGAGTACGTATTAAGCATGCATTATTTAACGTTTCAACTACTCTATACTTCTTTGTTTTTCCATGTTTGTACAATTTTTATTACAAGTGTTTGGTATGACTCGGATAAGGATCGCATCCGAGGCCGACGCACGATCCACTCTGGCCATCGGATTGGTTTCCGTGTTTAAAGCTTTGTTAGTGTATTCATAACAGCAAAAAAATAATTGCTTTCTTTAGTTTTTCCTTTGGATCTTCCTTTGTCACTAATTTAATCATAAATTACATAGGTTGACTCTACGAAACTCTCAGGAGTCAACAGTAGCCGTTGTAAACATTAAAGACAATGCAGAAAATATATACGGACTAAAGAGAGTAGCCACAATAGTTTAGGCCTCATGTATTCGTGTATCAGACATTGCCTTAAACACAGTAGATGAGGCCTCATGTATTCGTGTATCAGACATTGCCTTAAACACAATAGATGAGGCCTCATGTATTCGTGTATCAGAAATTGCCTTAACCACAGTAGATGAGGCCTCGTGTATTCGAGTATCAGACATTGCCTTAAACACAGTAGATGAGGCCTCGTGTATTCGAGTATCAGACATTGCCTTAAACACAATATATGAGGCCTCATGTATTCGTGTATCAGCAATTGCCTTAACCACAATAGATGAGGCCTCATATACTTATATATCATATATTGCCTAATTATCCACTACATATAAGGTCTTATACACTCGTGTATCAGATACTGGTTATTTAGCTATTACAGAAGAGGCCTCACATTAAATGGACGCAGCATGTAATCCACTAATCTGATTTCTGTTCATGTTTACATGTACAACATACATCTCACATCTTGAGGTTAACATCGCATTACAGAAACCAGTTATTACTATGGAAGAATAAACCCATTTGTACCGAATTGTGTCAGAAATGTCCCTCTACTTAAGCTAGGAATTATACAGCATTGAAATATAGATGGTTTGGTATGGTATGGTTTGGTGTTTTATGGCACAACAACACAAGTAGGCTATTTAGTGCTGAGGCAATTGGAGCAAATGGTCTTTCCCAAGGCAGGCCATATATAGTGCGCATATATATATATATATATATATATATATATATATATATATATATATATATATATATATATATATATATATATATATATGCGAACTCATTCACAATATGACTCAAATTTTCAATTTTAAGTAAACCAAAACGCTATTTTCTTTCGAAAGCTATGTCTAGCGCGCGTTAAGTTCAACTGTTACTGATCCGAGTTATGTGCGTATTATAACTATTGTTGTTGTGTAATGATGAATCTGTGTTTGTGTAATTAGTATGGAATACGGCATAAATTCGGTATCTTTGTTTCTTGCAGTGTATTTCTGTTTATGTATTTAAGCCTTAGGTATCATAAGAAAATGAACATATACTAAAAAGGTTACTGCATTCGTATGAGAAAATATGTATGTCGGATGGATATACTTCACACCCATTGCCCCGCAGTATGTTTTTTGAAAAACTAGCCCATATTTTCCCCTACAAATATAATAACTTATAAATACTAACAGAGATAGTTTGATGATTCTGGCATGACCAATACCGAAAGAAGTGACGTGGAAAATATGGGTCACTTTTGTGACAAGGGTGAAAACCAAATGTGATCATGAGATAAATGCAAACATTTAATATAAGCCAGAAAAATGTTAAATGTAACTCAGACTGACCTTGTTTTGTTGTAAAGATGCATACACTCATCTCGTTTTATGATTCTACAATGATCAGAACCTGGCAACTAAACTTAACATAAAACTAGTACAAAACAGTGGAGCGAAAAATCCGAATCAACGCGACCTACGTTTGTGATGTGCGTTCTATTACCAATTGCGTAGCAGGGGTGGTGGTTGGTGGAAGGTGGAAAATTTCACATGGGGCGCAAAATGTCCTTGCATCGGCGCTACTAGTAATTCTTACTAATCTTGAGGTTGAGTGTTAGATGCATGGTTTGTTTTTGTTTTTTATGGCTTGACGCCATTTTTAAGCACAATATAGGCTAAACATGGCGGCCAGTAACAATGGTGGAGGAAGAACCCAGAACACCCCCGGAAAGAACCACCGACCCACAAGAAGCTACTGGGAAGCTTTCTCACATAACTACATTAGCCGAATCTTAGACTCGAACCCACACAGACAGCGATGAGATGGCAGTGATCCGTAACGGACAGCACTTTAGACCACTCGGCCACTCGGGGCCCCGATAGATGCATGGTACGTCTACTAAGATACGGATGACAGGACCACGTGTGCGTAGATATGCGTTATAATAACTACCCTTGTTGTTGTTATTGTTGCTATGTACTTAACACTGTTATTTTCAGCACATGATAGGCTATACATACTAGTGGACAAAGAACCCGGGTAAAACTCTGGAAGAACTACCGACCCAGGGGAAGCTATTGGCAAGAATTCTCACATTCCCATATAGGCCGAACCTGAGACTCGAACCCAGGTGGAAGGTGGTGAGATGGCAGTAATATATAAAGGCAAGCGCTTTAGACCACTCGGTGACCCAAGTCCCAGATTGCCATTGTAAGGTGTGAAGAAGGTTGGTAAGACTACTACGAGTTTACGTATTATATGACTTATTTAATTCAAAACGGGCTGCAGTGACCTGATTAGTAAGCTAATATAGCTTATCTCTTTTTCTTGAAATGAGAGATTCCTTAAATTGCTGTTTTTCTTAAAAGTGTGCAAAACGAGTGTGTGTGTGTATATATATATATGCATGCTGCCCAAACTACGTCACTGTTTGTTGACTGGCTAGTCACGTTACCGCTTTATTTAGGTACCGACTATTTTCCTCAATTATTGCTCTTGATTTTTTTTTTTGGGGGGGGATATCCTGGTTCGAAAGAAAAGCAAACAATCCTACGCAAATTCTCGTCACCAACCACCACCCACTACCAGCAACAACTGTTAAATAATTGGTTCTTGAATGTTTGGAAGACCTAACACCTTGACACAGATAGATCTCTAAAGTTACATTACCCTGTAATAAGTAACTCTGAAGTACGTCCAGACATACCAGGAACATGAGAGAGAGAGAGAGAGAGAGAGAGAGAGAGAGAGAGAGAGAGAGAGAGAGAGAGAAATACACAAAAAAACGACGGAAAATACAATTCCTGAACTCCACAAGAGATTGTTTGATTATACTAAGCAGAATTTATATTTAATACAAATAATACTATCATACAGGTTAGATAATTTGTCATTTATCCTCTACCGAGATTCGAACACAGGTCTGCGGGTAAACCGCATGCCGACCTAGTAATTATTTCTCATAAAACGAATGTTAGCTACGCACGAGTGCATATACTACCGATGGTATGTTGACTGGTGCGTGCAAAAATGGCGAATTAAAAATTCTCTAACATGTATGACAGTATATATTCACATACCTCTGCCACACTGTCGTAGGACGTTCTTGTTGATTTGGAAGACGGGTGTATTAAGGCACCCCTGTATCCAACTGGAATGTATATTTCATTTTTCAGGTCGGTGTTGTGACCGTCACACTTAACACGTATTTGTACAAGCTGGAGAATGGTCTCTTTTTCTATCTTTATAACTGTATTCTTTGGTAACTCGTACCTATCAAGTTTCGACGACTCAGGCGCCTTGTATTTTGTAGACTTTCTTTCGTGTACTTTCAATATACATGGAAGATTGGACTCATTGATCGCCATTCGAAGGCTAATTGGTAGAGCACTAAAATGCGACAGCAATTCCATGTCCGTACTTTATCACTGTAGTAAAAATAAAGCATTAGAGCTTGTATATAGATGTATATAGGTAAAAGTTGAATTATTATCAGCCCCGCTGCTACTCACCGTGAGTGGATCGATTGGTTAAGGAAGTAAAAATAGCAAGGCAACGTCATACTGAGTTCAACAGCTACTGATAACCTCGGTTATTTTGTCAGTTTTAAATTACAGAACAAATTTTACTTTATTTAATTTTTATTTGTAATCTAATACCAACACACACAACAGCTAAGGTGGCCTAGTAGACAGAGCGTCCGCCGCGGAGGCGTGAGGTCGTGGGTTTGAGTCCCAGCCGAGTCATACCAAAGACTTACAAAAATGGTATTAGCAGCTGTCTTACTTGGTGCTCAGCATTAAGAGGTTAGCGTTATGACTGGTAGGTCTGGTGTCAGGATAATGTGATTGGGTGGGACATCATGCTACATGTCTGCGGTACTATGCCCTTAGTGCTAGACATCGCTATATATAAACTGCCTCACTGTGATATGACTGACTTTAATTTTGAAGCAACGTTAAAAATCCTATAATCCGCATAATGAAGTTTGTGGGATAGTATGGACGGATGCTTTCTGCAGCATATGGTTCCTTTTTGAATGGGTATTTAAATTATTGGTTCTAAATAACCACAAAATCCGAGAACATCCAAACTCAGTATTAATAAAACGAAACTTCTAGATGTAAGATTCCGGAGGGTAGGTATTTTGAAAGATATTATTGACGCGGAGAGTCCAGGTAAAAAAAATTAACAGTAGTAACACAGAGCTGTAATGAAAGAAACAAAATTTTAACTGACTAGTGCAAATAATATGTTAGATTCAAACAACGAGACAACACTATTGTTATTCATACGTTGCGCGGGTTAGTAGAAGACATAGTAGGTGAGATGCTAAATATACAGGAATAAGTGCAACCAATCCTCTTGGTGAGGTAGATTGATTAGAAGGATATAGAGAGTAAACCCAAAAACTCTTTGAAAAAAATTCTACCACTTTATGAACAGTTACTGCAGATTCGGACTGAGGTTATGGTCACATAGAACCATTGTTAAATGATATGCATAAAAAGAATATTGGAAATATATCAAAAAGATTCTGCTAAAAAGATTGAAAGATATGAAGATATAATAGATTTCAACATCGACATCTGGAGACACTGGAAAACGCACTACAATTGGCGCCGCAAGCTCTGTATTGGAGTACAGCTTCATGATGAATGTTGGATGGACCAGTTGCACATCAATCACAAAAGCAGGAAGCGGTGAACCAGTAAGGGTCTGCTTGTTGCAGACCTCAGTTGTGTCTCTTTCAGTTGGCACTGTCATTTCAGAATAGGACCTCTTAGCCGCACGAGGAAATGCAACGTTAAGTGACAAGTCATCACCAATGGGCTATGGATATCCATCGACTTACTCAGACGAACGGTTTCCAACACAGACAAGACAATAATACCGCAAGAACTATTAGCTTGAACAACATGATTGTTGTTAACATTTTGAATGTCAGAATGTTTAATGAAGATTGGTTTAAGAGAAATAAACTCGAAAAATATAAGAGAAAAAAAAAAAAGACACTTTAATAAGGTACGATAAAATCTATGAAGATAACTTACTATTGACTAACGACCGTCTTGAGAGAAAAAAAAATAAAACTCATTACATTCACTCAATTTTACCAGTAGAATGCCTTAAAGGAACTGTTTAAAACACTCTTTGCTGAATGAGTTGTTAGCAGCGGTGTCGCTAGGGTTGGTGTCACCCAGTGCGGTAAACTCATGGTGTCACCCCTCCAGACTTCCACCATGGATTTCTTCTTCTTAAAATAAGACCAAAGTATAAAAAATGACAAGAACAAAAACAAATTAATTGAAGGTCAGAAGGTAAAAGTATTTAAGAACTGTAACAACGTTAAGTTATAGTTATTTTAACATTAAACTTACTTTATTTAAAATTTTCCTTTTGGTGTCACCCCTCTGAGATGGTGTCACCCGGTGCGGTCCGCACCCCCCGCACCCCCCTAGCGACGCCACTGGTTGTTAGTTAATAACATCAGTTGTGAAAAGGAAGTATTAATGAATTAGACAGAAGGATAAGACAAATGGAAACGTTTGATATCAAACCTTTACGATGGATTGAACGTTGAAGTAATTTTCTACGTTATGGCAATGAGGGAATAGTTCACCAAGGTACAAGCCAAGCAATCCTATATCCTCTGAAAATTCGTCTGTGAAAAGGATAGTAAAATACAAATCATGACGTAGCGTGACTAAATGAGCGGCAAGTAAAATAAGTCACTGGCTGAAAAGAAGGTCTAATAAATTCTAACCGTGTATACAGTTTCTATCTATAGCTGGAACCATCATGCACCTTTTGTATCATACACAAACATATTCAATATCTTTCTTCATATATTCTTCACTAGCCTTTTTTTGTTTCGTATATTTCATTTTACGATCCTCAACTTCTTTCTTGTGAATATTGTGATGGATCTTTGTTTTACATTTGATATTTTCAATTTCTTTACCACTTTAAATTTACATTTTAAAAAAGATAGTCAAAAGTGTATAGCAAGTTGTATGATACAGACAAGTTTCCAGATGCTGATGACGACGACGACGATAATGACGACGATGACGATAATTTAGGCTTCTGTTTCTTTTCTTACGCAAAGTAAATGAACATGTTTACATGTTTATATAATTGACATTTTTTATTTTAGCATTCATTATATGCTAAGGCTTCATATAGTTTGGACATGACGTTGTCCAAACACAAGTTCATTTTCTCTCATCTCATCTCATCTCCGCCTGTGGCCCCGTTTGGGACATAGGCCGCCAACCAGCTCCCTCCAGGCGTCTCGGTTCTGGGCGAGTCTCTCCAGCTGTCCCCACGTCCTGCCCATCTTTTTTGCGTCTGCATCCAAATCACGGCGCCAGGTGTTTCTGGGTCTTCCTCTTTCCTTGTGGGTTCCATGTGAGGGCTTGCCTGGTGATGTTGGGAGCAGGTTTGCGGAGGGTGTGGCCAATCCATCGCCAGCGTCTCTGAAGGATGTCATCCTCAACGGGCTGTCGCTTCGTTCTCTGCCACAGTTCGTCGTTGTTGATTCTTTCTGGCCAGCGGATCTTTAGGATCTTCCTGAGGCAGGTGTTGATGAAGACCTGGATTTTCTTCATGGTGGTAGCGGTGGTTCTCCAGGTCTCTGCTCCGTACAGCAATATCGGCTTCACGATGGTGTTGAAGACCCTGATCTTGGTGGTGATGTTAAGCTGCCTTGATATCCATATATTCTTCAGCTGATGGAAAGCTGCCCTTGCTTTGCCGATGCGTGTCTTAACGTCTGCATCCGTTCCTCCCTGCTTGTCCAGGATGCCGCCAAGGTAGGTGAAGCTATCCACCTCCTCCAGCGCAGCGCCTTCCACTGTGATGGGTGTATTGCTGGATGCATTTGTCTTGAAAACATTGCTCTTTCCTCTGTTGATGTGGAGGCCCAGGCTGGCTGAGTTGTCCACAACAATGCTAGTCTTTTCCTGCATCTGTTGTTGGGTATGCGAGAGGAGAGCCAGGTCATCAGCGAAATCTAGGTCGTCCAGCTGTTTCCACAGCGTCCACTGGATGCCGTTTCTTTTTTGGTCTATCGATGTCTTCATGACCCAGTCGATGGCCAGCAGGAAGAGGAATGGTGATAGAAGGCATCCTTACCTGACCGAAATCATTGATTTTGGTTTTGTAAACATTTTCATTTCAATCCGAGTATATAACATGGGACATTCCCCATGATGAGCCGGTACTACCTGTTGTTTATCACATTTTGCATTATACTTTATTAACAAATCTTCTACTTGTTACTAATAATTTACCTTGTAAACATTTGGAACCGTCCAGAATAAAATGTTCCATTAGGTGTTAGTTTGTTTTTAAGAACACGTTCTTTGTGATCTGACGTAAAGTAGTTGACTATATAATCTTATTTACTAAATATTATTTAATTCGAACTGTAAGATCTGAGCAGAATTAGTTTATTATTGTGTCCAGTATTTCATTTGGACTTGAATTTACTTATTCAAATTATTTAAGTCAAGTTAGTATTCTCTGGAAATACAAAGTGCACAAAATTAACATACATGTAGATTGAGACTTTGATTTATTTATAAATCCAAAAAAGGATATATTCTGGTACTGTATTATTGTTAGCCAATAAAAGATTATTGGCACATCACCACGACACGGGGTCACCATAGGCACATTAACACTTATATCTCAATTGATACGATCAATGACCGGATTCTGATATAAATAAGCTCCTGGTGTACGAATTTATCAACGGATGTGATCAATGTTTCAATTTATCAACTAATATGTTCAATGCATGCTTTTATTAACAAATATGAGCATGGTATATATTGATCAGCATATATGGTCAATGTATGGTATATCAATTAACATAATGAACATTAGATTTGTCATACATATAATAACACTGGATTTATCAGATTCAATAGAAAATGAAATAATTGTATGTAAATGTAACGTCACCCTCTTAAGTAAGAAGGTTTGTTAATTGGATTAAGCTAAATTCTCTAGGAAATTACCTCCTTCGATCTTATGACCCGGTGTGAGTGAAAAGATATAATATCAACGGAGAACTGGCAAGATTATTGGGAAGATATGATGCAACACGAGCTCTCTTAGACAAGAAAAACAACAAATATAATCAAACAAATTAATAGTGGTAATTTTAATTCAACTTAAGTTATATCCACAGGATTTAATAGCAGTGTCTAATTTGGATGGATTTCATCATCATAACGAGGCGTAAAAAGAACCCTATGTCCACGACTGATTGCTTAACCTTCCTCTCGACCATGTTCCAACGTTTTCTTTTTCCTCGAGTATTTCTATTCCGACTGCCTCATCCTTCTCGGACTTCCTAGTCCTTTACTCTGAACCCGTCACTGCTTTTTTTTCGGACTTCACTTCAGCTTTTTTGTGAACTTCCCTCTTCGAACAGTCGAGTTCTCTCTCTCTCTCTCTCTCTCTCTCTCTCTCTCTCTCTCTCTCTCTCTCTCTCTCTCTCTTTGTGTCTCTCTGTCACTGTCTGTCTGTCTCTCTGTCTGTCTGTTTCTCTCTCTGTCCCTGTCAGTCTCTCTCTGTGTCTCTGTCTCTCTCTGTGTCTCTGTCTGTCTGTCTGTCTCTCTCTCTTAGAAAAAAAGAAAGAAAGATAAGATGAGATAAGATAAGATAAGATAAGATAAGATAAGATAAGATAAGATAAGATAAGATAAGATAAGATAAGAATTCTTTATTTCAGACTACAAAGTCCAAACAACACGACACACAACTTAGTATTCTAACAGCCCAACTTCTACTCTATAGTTCGCTCTCAAAACATAACTTATATACCTGTTTTTACGTAAACAAGAAAGGGGTCACGTGATCTTCTAGAATCTTTTAGAACAAATTTACGTTAAAAAACTCACGTACCCACCATATGACCTAACTAAAAATAGAAAGATGTTTATACAAAGCTCCAAAATGTCCTTGGAACCAACCAATCATTTTAAAAGCTTCTTTACAACTCTGAAGCCAGGTCAGAAATGAGGTCAACACCTGGTGTTTATTATGTAAAGTACAGGTCATCTCCAAATGAATAAATCTTAATCTTAAAATGTCAAATTTGAATCTGACAAACAAACAATACAAATAAATATAAATGACTTGTATCAAATATACGTAATAATATTTAGTGTGTCAATGTGGTTTATATGGTCTAAATGTAAGAAAGTTCGCTCAGATGGCCATTCTGCGTTGAATGCACGTCATTTTTTGTAACTGAGGACTCTCAGAAAACAGTCCCATTATCAGGATCTACCTAATAATAATCACATCATTCCTGTTGAAATATTCCATTGCATCTAGAACTTACAATCTCTAAATGTTTTTTTTTTGTTGTTTGTTGAAATGTTTCATTTACATCTTAAACTTACTGTCTCCAAATGTTTTCCTGTTGAAACATTCCTTTTCATCTTTTACATACTGGAAGTCCTGAAGAAGTGTAGTCTACTCAATCCAAGGTAAATGCAATCGCTTGAACACAATGTACATATAGAATTTTTAAGTAAGCGGGTTTAATAAATCAAGAAAAATATTCACTTCACCGCATTTAATAAACACTAGTTTTAAACCGCAACAGAAATCCCATCTCCAAATTAAACAAGCTGGTATAGATGAGCTTGAAGAATGGTGCTCTGATTATAGTTTTTCTATTTAAAAAATCGTTTAATCCAGGTTAACGATCTATGAGTATTCTTGTCCAGTGTTTTTCATTTAATTGCCTTTGGGATGAAAGCCAGCTTTATACATGGTTATAACCTATCCATATTATATTTGGTTATGACATATCAGTATCATATTTTGGTTTAACCTTGAAGGTCAAAAAATTAATTTTTCTAGTAGACAAAATGTACGTAAAGGTAAAGTTAACTCACATACAACTTAGTGATAATCTTCATCTAAAAAGTAATAATACGACATTTATAGAGAGTATAATATATATATATATTTCAATACTAAAATTAAATGATAAATGAGACACATGATCAATAACTTAAAACACTAAGGATTTATTTTAACTTTAATACAACACACCGTTTCTCAGCCAAATTCAAAATTGGCAAATAGCTAAAATCAAGCTGGACCATATAAAGAGTTCTTATATAATATTCTGACAGGACAATTTAGGATGTATTTTGAACGAATATACCGTCCTTACACACGCACACACACACATCTATAGCACCTTTACAATATAGCATATACACATATAACACATATAACACACATAGGATTTAGGAGACCCTTGGCAAAGGTCACTAATAAAAACTAGGGTAGATAACCCTGACTAGTAATCAAGCAAAGATAAGATGAGTTAACATTTAGATAACACTAGTGCGTAAATACACCACACAATTATCTCCAATAAACCTTTGTGCTAAATTCTTTTAATAAATAGAATAGACATAAACACCTACAAACACACATAAAATCACTTTTTTGTGGGCAAAGTAGGGGACGGTTCATCTCTCTGGTGCCGCCTACAAACAAATGTAAAAGGTAAATAGTTGAAATGGTGTTATTAGACTCATTTACTAAAACACATCAGATGAAACATTTCCTGAAAATTTGAAAATATTAAATACTGTTGTTGGTTTTTTTTGTTGAAGATGTCAAAATAATGTTTCTCACATGACTTTCATCGACACCAAAATACGTAAATTAATGTGTAGATTATGTCATGATAAATATTTCTTTCAATTCTTTGTTTAAAATTTTACCGGTACATTTTCTCGAGATGTAAATAATTTTTTTCTACCTGATTGCTATGGAGTTTGAATGGTTGCAATAGACCATTTCATACCGGATTTAACCGAGTTTTTCCGTAATTATCCGAATAACCTCACTTTGTACTCCAGCCAATCAAACGCTGGTGGATACATGTACATACCAAATTATCGTCCATTGTTGTTTAGAAATATTTCAGAGATAAAACGTTCAGAAAAACCCGCTACTTGTATCGTCAGAGGTTGCAAAAGTCGCTCCAATCAAGGATGTGGCATTAAATTCCATCATCTGCCATGGAGAGATGATTTTACATGATTTAGTATTGCGACTGGATAAATAGTTGTGTACTTGTCCGTGAACGTCATAGAGATCGAATACCGTAGACGCCGATATTTTCAGCTTTTTCCAAATCCAGCAAGTTGAGCTAATTAAATGATTGAAATTTACATGTAAATTATTCACAGACTTTCAAAATCAAAATTATAAATGAACTTATTACAGCGAAGTTTCAAAGAATATAAATAGTTTGAATAACCTGCTCTTTGATTGTCAGGATGTAATTTGTTTACTTCGACACCGTTTTCTTACTTACATGTACATGTCCAGATGTAAACAACTCAAAACTACTCTCTCGTATGGCTTTGAAATCCGCCCTGGTTTCCAGAAAGTACGACAGGATGGATCCAGTATTAAATTTCGTCAATATCTGCGGCAGCATTGCTGTTGAATAGGCATCTTACAACTCGATAAACGATGTTGACGTAGTTTGAAAATTTATGCTGATTCTGAAGCGTCTGCCATATTTTGCCCACCACCTATCGAGTGGCTATTGCGGTCAGCTGACCACCCGCCACGTGATAAAAATTCAGAGCAAATTACGAAGTTCGGCGAAGTCTCCATAAAATGGTCTATAGAAGCCATCAAAAACAAAATTTGCGTACAATATATTCCTGGACAGTTTCACCAAATATGGCCGCTTTTTTAGTTTTCAAAATATATTTTGATTTGGATGTTATGGGAATCAAGATTATGTCACTCCCTAAGTTCATACAGGTCACATAATAAACGAATAAGATATAATATTGTTTGTGTTATGTATCACTTTCTATGAAGTTACTAGAAGCTGAAACCATCCTCGTATTCTTAACCTAAATATGTTCATGTGAGGAATAAATATTTCAGACTGCATGTATAATAGACCATCCAAGGTATCATACTATCACGTCGTCAGTAGTTTGAACTTCAAACAAGTGCGCTGTGTATGTGGGCAGAACCCTAATATATTTCATTCATTGTGGGAAGAATGTTATGTATATTACTTGGTATTCTTTATTCAACGGTCAAATCTGCCCACAAAATTTATATATCTGCCTACTAAGTAAAATATTAATAGGGTTACAAAATACAAGTAGAATTTGAACACACACACACACACACACACACACACACACACATATATATATATATATATATATATATATATATATATATATATATATATATATATATATATATATATATACCTGCATGTTTTGCTACACAACATTTTAAAAGATTTTAACAAAAATACAAATTTCACGACTTCCTTTATGTGTTTGTGTCTTCCTCGTCTTCCATCACAATAACAGTTTTGAAGTTTTAAAATGTTTTATTCAGCCAGCTCAAGATCTGGCCTCCAGCCTAACAAAATCTTTTGTACTTTCAAGACGTGAAATCGTTTGAGGCAGAAAGGTTCCTCCATCCAATTTTCTTCTTTAAAGTCTTTGAAGAAAGCTCCATCTAAAAGTTCTTTTTTGCAAACTTCTGCAAGAGCAGGCAATTTACACTCTTCAAAAAGGTACACTACTTCTTCTACAGACATAGAGAAAAAGTCTTTGTTTTTGTCTGGTTTGGAATTTTGTTTCGACTCCGGAAATGGAACGTACCTTATCCCTTTTGGTTTGTTGATTCCCATTTGTTGATCGATGTAAGCGGGACGTTTAGTCAAGATGGATGGCATCGTATTATCCTGAATTTGAATATATTCATCATCGACATCTGAGTCACATTCTTGTTCTGACTGAACTCTGTGGATTGACTTATTAGCGTGTCTTTTATCCTTTTCAACCGTGGATAGGTTGGAATTTTCAAAAACATAGTCATCCTCAATCGTTTCATAATGATCGTCTTCTACCGGTTCCAGATCCAAATTAGTTTGAATAGCCTGCTTGTCTGAGCTGGTATCAAGCTTAGAGCTATTGCTTTTGATGTCAATGGTTACATCGGTCGACATTTCCACAGAGCCTCCTACTTTCTTCGTCTTTAATTTTTTCCTGAGTTCACCATGGACGAATCTGAACATTTCTGATTTTAAGTTCTTAAACTTTTCGATAGTTGATTTCTTCGGCTGGAATATTAAAGAAAAGATAAATATTGTCAAGCATATCCAAAGTACAACTAATAACTGGCGTAACCGATTCTTGTTGCATGGAAACAGAGAAGACTGTTCATTGACGAGTATCAATAAAAATGCAAGGCAACATCAATAAAAAAAAAAAGAAACATCAACTACTCGTTTATAGAATATAGGATTACTCTGATCTGTAGTGAAAGAAGAAAGACGGGTTACAGTTGCTTTCATCTTAGAGTAAGGGTTTTGATTTCTGACCTTAACTCGTTGTCATTCACACAAGTTCTAATAACTTGTTGACGGGGTGCATCGGAAATGCTCATTGTATCCATCAGAGTGATATGGCATGATCTATATCGTCTGCTTTAGAAGCATTTGTTTGAGCTATAGCAAAGACACTTTTCAGTGTAATGAAACCAGGATCGAATGATAAAACAACAGCTAAGAAGAACCTTGCATATTTACCGAAACCGCGCTTCAAACCAATGCTCGGATTTGGGTCAGCGAAGATCGCCAATAAATATTAACCTATTTGAAGTCACAGCAGATATTGCATGGAAGGTTATCCGTAGCGTTTTAGAATAAGATAAAAGCTGTATTCGCATTAACTGTTTTAGATGTGATAATAGGTTCCTGACCAACCAGATCATCATAAATTTTCTGTGAAATATTAAGGTTCACGGGCACATTACGAATTATGTACGTGCTTTTGATCTCAGGAACTGGACTGAACAACTTGCACGCATCCATCATGCACAATGCATGATCAAATGACCTTGTGGGGATAAGAGGAATTTAAAATTACGCTGCAATTTTGAAACAATAATGGTAGAAATTTACACAACGTTAATATTGCGAGTCATCATGGGACGCTATGCAAATTTAACGTAGTGGGTCACTTTTGGTTCCTGTGTGAATTTAGTGCTGAAGACGTTTATAGGAAAGCATCTGTAGGTCGTCATGGGAATCGAACACACTTAATTAAAACTGAAATATAGTAAGACGATTTATGACCTTGTATGCTTCAAACATTTATATTCTATTTTTATATTTGTTTGTGCATCCCATCCCATCCCATGCCATCACATCTCATCTTGTCTCATCTCATCGCATCTCATTTTATCTCATCTCATCATATTTTTTCTTATATTATCTCATCAGATGGCAGCTATGATGAAGTGACATGTGGAGGGGAAATTGTTTGCATTTGCCACACGCACAATGGAGGCAATGTTTTCATGCCTCCTTGTTACTTTCAAGTACTGTGGTTGACATTTCTTTGGATATTGTACATGATCTAAGCACACAGCAAACCAAAACTGACAGCTACCATGTGCTCTAAAAGTTAGCCAGAATTAATATAAAGTAATCGAATCTTTAGCAGTTGTCCTACTAGGGAAAACGAATTTTGCCAGACTAGACAATACCAGGTTTTGAAAGTACAAGGAATACATTTATAAAATATATACAAAATTAAATGTAAAAAAAAAATCACATCATTACATTGTACAAAAAATAAAACAAACAAAATCTTAAACCAAAATATTTTAAGGAACTTGAACCAATAGTAACTTGACAATTTACAATTTGAAAACAATTTACAAAAGTTATAAATGAAAATTAACAAAGAACCAACAGATGTTACAAAATGCAAATTAAGGAACAGTTTATTAAATATAAAATAAATAAGGTACGCATGAAAACATTAAATGCAAAACATTTTTTTAAAAATATAATAAAACGTAACATTTAAAAATTAAATTTAGAGATGTTGACTAAATTAACAAATATTTTGAAAAATTCTTTTGCAAACAAATTCAACATTAAATTCTACATGTCAATGTAAATACAATTGCAATATATCGAAACGTTTTTAAAAGAAAGTAAAATATCAATTGTAAAAGTAAAATTTGGAAAACCCCATTTAAAATAAGATATGAAATTTAACAAAAACATTGTTATTTAGGCAAAAAAATATTAATTTCAAGGAGATAATTATGTTTTATAGTATGAACGACTTGTGTGAAAATCAGGGGCTTAAAGCTACAGCTTTTATAAGCAAATAAGGAAAACATGCTGCTTTCTTAACTACTTAGGTAATGCTGCAATAAAACCGAATCAGACTCTCTGAATGAAACAATTACAAATATATAGTCACCTTTATTGTATTGAGAATAAATAGGAATGGATATTAGATTTATATCTGATATTTATCATTTAGGAATGGGTATTAGATTTATATCTAACATTTATCATTGAGGAACGGATATTAGATTTATATCTGACATTCATCATTTAGGAATGGATATTAGATTTATATCTGATATTTATCATTGAGGAATGGATATTATATTTATATCTGACATTTATCATTGAGGAATGGATATTAGATTTATATCTGACATTTATCATTTAGGAATGGATATTAGATTTATATCTGACATTTATCATTGAGGAATGGTTATTAGATTTATATCTGATATTTATCATTTAGGAATGGATAGTAGATTTATATCTGTTATTTATCATTGAGGAATGGATATTAGATTTATATCTGTTATTTATCATTGAGGAATGGATATTAGATTTATATCTGACATTTATCATTGAGGAATGGATATTAGATTTATATCTGACATTTATCATTGAGGAATGGATATTAGATTTATATCTGACATTTAGCATTGAGGAATGGATATTAGATTTATATCTGACATTTATCACTTAGGAATGGTTATTAGATTTATATCTGTTATTTATCATTGAGGAATGGATATTAGATTTATATCGGACATTTATCATTGAGGAATGGATATTAGATTTATATCTGACATTTATCATTGAGGAATGAATATTAGATTTATATCTGACATTTATCATTGAGGAATGGATATTAGATTTATATCTGATATTTATCATTCAGGAATGGATATTAGATTTATATCTGTTATATATCATTGAGGAATGGATATTAGATTTATATCTGTTATTTATCATTGAGGAATGGATATTAGATTTATATCTGACATTTATCATATAGGAATGTGTATTAGATTTATATCTGACATTTATCATTGAGGGATGGATATTAGATTTATATCTGACATTTATCATTTAGGAATGGGTATTAGATTTATATCTGACATTTATCATTAAGAAATGGATATTAGATTTATATCTGACATATTTTGGAATGGATATTATATTTATATCTGATATTTATCATTTAGGAATGGGTATTAGATTTATATCTGACATTTATCATTGAGGAATGGTTATTAGATTTATATCTGACATTTATCATTGAGGAATGGATATTAGATTTATATCTCATATTTATCATTTAGCAATGGATATTAGATTTATATCTGACATTTATCACTTAGGAATGGTTATTAGATTTATATCTGTTATTTATCATTGAGGAATGGATATTAGATTTATATCGGACATTTATCATTTACGAATGGATATTAGATTTATATCTGACATTTATCATTGAGGAATGAATATTAGATTTATATCTGACATTTATCATTGAGGAATGGATATTAGATTTATATCTGATATTTATCATTCAGGAATGGATATTAGATTTATATCTGTTATATATCATTAAGGAATGGATATTAGATTTATATCTGTTATTTATCATTGAGGAATGGATATTAGATTTATATCTGACATTTATCATATAGGAATGTGTATTAGATTTATATCTGACATTTATCATTGAGTAATGGATATTAGATTTATATCTGACATTTATCATTTAGGAATGGGTATTAGATTTATATCTGACATTTATCATTAAGAAATGGATATTAGATTTATATCTGACATATTTTGGAATGGATATTATATTTATATCTGATATTTATCATTTAAAAATGGGTATTAGATTTATATCTGACATTTATCATTTAGGAATGGGTATTAGATTTATATCTGACATTTATCATTGAGGAATGGATATTAGATTTATATCTGACATTTATCATTGAGGAATGGATATTAGATTTATATCTGCCATTTATCATTCAGTAATGGACATTAGATTTATATCTGATATTTATCATTTAGGAATGGGTATTAGATTTATATCTGACATTTATCATTGAGGAATGAATATTAGATTTATATCTGTTTTTTATCATTGAGGAATGGATATTAGATTTATATCTGACATTTATCATTGAGGAATGGTTATTAGATTTATATATGACATTTATCATTGAGGATCATTTAGGAATGGATATTAGATTTATATCTGTTATTTATCATTGAGGATCATTTAGGAATGGATATTAGATTTATATCTGTTATATATCATTGAGGAATGGATATTAGATTTATATCTATTATTTATCATTGAGGAATGGATGTTAGATTTATATCTGACATTTATCATTGAGGAATGGATATTAGATTTATATTTGACATTTATCATTTAGGAATGGTTATTAGATTTATATCTGACATTTATCATTGAGGATCATTTAGGAATGGATATTAGATTTATATCTGATATTTATCATTGAGGAATGGATATTAGATTTATATTTGATATTTATCATTGAGGAATGGTTATTAGATTTATATATGACATTTATCATTGAGGATCATTGAGGAATGGATATTAGATTTATATCTGTTATTTATCATTGAGGATCATTTAGGAATGGATATTAGATTTATATCTGTTATATATCATTGAGGAATGGATATTAGATTTATATCTATTATTTATCATTGAGGAATGGATGTTAGATTTATATCTGACATTTATCATTGAGGAATGGATATTAGATTTATATTTGACATTTATCATTTAGGAATGGTTATTAGATTTATATCTGTTATTTATCATTGAGGATCATTTAGGAATGGATATTAGATTTATATCTGATATTTATCATTGAGGAATGGATATTAGATTTATATTTGATATTTATCATTGAGGAATGGTTATTAGATTTATATATGACATTTATCATTGAGGATCATTGAGGAATGGATATTAGATTTATATCTGTTATTTATCATTGAGGAATGGATATTAGATTTATATCTGAATTTATCATTGAGGAATGGTTATTAGATTTATATCTGACCTTTATCATTGAGGATTATTTAGGAATGGATATTAGATTTATATCTGTTATTTATCATTGAGGATCATTTAGGAATGGATATTAGATTTATATCTGTTATATATCATTGAGGAATGGATATTAGATTTTTTTCAATTATTTATCATTGAGGAATGGATATTAGATTTATATCTGACATTTATCACTGAGGAACGGATATTAGATTTATATCTGATATTTATCATTGAGGAATGGATATTAGATTTATATCTGATATTTATCATTGAGGAATGGATATTAGATTTATATCTGACATTTATCATTGAGGAAAGGATATTAGATTTATATTTGACATTTATCATTTAGGAATGGTTATTAGATTTATATCCGACATTTATCATTGAGGATCATTTAGGAATGGATATTAGATTTAGATCTGACATTTATCATTGAGGAATGGTTATTAGATTTATATCTGACCTTTATCATTGAGGATCATTTAGGAATGGATATTAGATTTATATCTGACATTTATAATTTAGGAATGGATATTAGATTTATATCTGTTATTTATCATTGAGGATCATTTAGGAATGGATATTAGATTTTTATCTGTTATTTATCATTGAGGAATGGATATTAGATTTATATCTGACATTTATCATTGAGGAATGGATATTAGATTTATATATGACATTTATCATTGAGGAATGGATATTAGATTTATATCTGATATTTATCATTTAGGAATGGATATTAGATTTATATCTGTTATATATCATTGAGGAATGGATATTAGATTTATATCTGTTATTTATCATTGAGGAATGGATATTAGATTTATATCTGATATTTATCATTTAGGAATGGATATTAGATTTATATCTGACATTTATCATTTTGAGGAGAAAAGAATTCTCAGATTTAAAGAAAAAAAGAAATATAATATGGCTAATAAAAATTAAAAATTACACGATTGCGTTCTCAAATTAGTAGAATTAAACAGAAGTCCTAAAATCAAGCCTCGAATGAATAATTTAGAAACATACTACTTAAAAAGTCAAGCTATGAAAAGTAAATGATAATTAAATATCTTCTACAGTGTTAAAGGTGACCAAATAATATAACAGAAAAATCTCGTCAATCTACGCGGGAAAAAAAGATTTAAAAAATCACAGCTTTAGATGAAAATGAATACAAGATACTCTTAAAAATGTACTAGAAATGTTCAAACAGATATTTTGAAAAATGTTTAAACATTTTATCTGCATAAGTATAAGTTTCATGCCCCACTTAAGCAAATATCCGTCCCTGCTTACAAGTTTTGAGGATCTTATTTTCATATTTAGTTTATGATATAAGATCTTTACCTATAATTTATATGTAATGCTCATAATTGGCTGTATTCGCTTGAAATATCCAAACATTGAATTTCCATCATGAAGTAGATTATGTATTGTGATAGAGGGGCCTGAGTGGCCGAGTGGTCTAAAGCACTCTCCGTTACGGATTACTGCCATCTCACCTCAATTTGCGTGGGTTCGAGTCTCGGATTCGGCAAATGTGGGTATGTAAGAAAGCTTGCCATTAGCTTCTCATGGGTCGTTAGTTCTTTCAGGGATTTTCCCGGGTTCTTCCTCCACCATTCATACTGGCCGCCATGTATAGCCTATTTTGTGCTGACAATGACGTTAAACCCTACAACAACAACAACAAAATTTATGGTGAAGGATTTTAATTAGGTACATTGTCACTTTAACTTCCATGTATACGGTTGTACTAACTGTTGCACTAATAATCAAACCTCACCATGTCCAAATTGCCTTAAACTTTATGACAGTCAGGTCCTTAGTTATGTACAACGAATGGTAGCTGTGCGCGCAGTGCTCGTTGCATTGCGCAAGCATTACGGAGACGAGCAAAATTTAACGTTGGATTGACAATTCAGCTGTGCTGTGATGTCTGAGCAGCTGCGCGCGCAGCTTAGAGGGAACGTTGGTTTTGTAGCCATTAAATAACTGCATATAATCATTTAGCCAGTAAATAACTGAATACAATCACTCTAATGAACATATTTCAAGAAACCTCAATTATTTTTGGGATGAATATTCACTTTGATACCTGCCTATTGATACACATTTCTAAGTGTCATTATATCAGGTTTTATTGGTTTTTCCCTGTGTTTTCGACCTTAAATATTTTGAAATCTCCATATCTATCACATTTTAACGCTTAATTTACCTACATCTTACTGTTTCCAATAAGTAAGTGAAATATGTTGTATATTTTGAGGTCTAGCATGGTATCTGGAACAAGGTGGAAGCGTTGGAATAATCTGAAAGCTCTCCAGTAAGTCATGTGGTGATATCATGATGTCATTAAGACATGTCCAATGTACCCACCATAAGGTACCTGGATTAGCTCATATTGCCACTCTGGTATATAGCAACTATAAAGACACGACTTAAGTCTTCATGACAGAGATTAACACCCTTGTTCTGTAAGAGAGGGCTTTCCTCGACCGTTCTTTTTCCTATCCATTATTGCTTTTTATGGCTATTAACAGTGAAATAATAGCTTAGTATCATCAGGGCTTGTATCATTGAACTGGATTATCATTCCGTTTGCTGAATGTGACCCACATAAAACATATGGACATTTTAAACACCATATTCCATTTCCTCCCAAATGGCCACCAATGTTAATATATGGACGTTCTTAAAATCAAATTTCATGGTTACCTAAGGGTAATATTTTCAAAATGGCGTCATAATATTAAAAACCTCTTTTCACATTATCGTCCTTGTATACCCCTATAACTTCCCACCGCTATACATTTTCCCGAGTGAACAAGGCCGTAATATTTATTGTATCCAGAAATACTAAGATAATAACCAAATTGGTCCAAAATATTCTGAGGTATTAGTGGATCAATTGACCAATACTTATTATAAGGCACTTTAATGATAATAAATTTGGAAAATTAGCAATAATCTGATTTACATATGAAAATATACTCACCACCAGTGTTGGTAGACGTAATTCCTCCATAACTAAAAAACATGAAAATCCTCCTTTAAAACTGAGCGTACCAACAATATCTCTCTCTCTCTCTCTCTCTCTCTCTCTCTCTCTCTCTCTCTCTCTCTCTCTCTCTCTCTCTCTCTCTCTCTGTGAAAACTGTTTATATTCAATTATCTTTACTAATAGCCACTCGTGGGAGCCATACTGGATGTAAGACTATAAGACTTCTAGCGAAAAACCCCAATGTTGGCATAATCATTCACTGAAAAGAATATCTGCCAAGATTTTCAATATGCTCATTGTTGTAGCCATATTTGAGGTCACATCTGTTTTTATTTAGGACCAGCAATATATCATAATTAGTCTTCTGGTAAAAACCTTGTGCCGATATAACTATCATTTTAAGATGAGTAGCAATATAAAGATTTTCAAAATGGCTGCCGTGATGGCCATATTGGATGTCAGATTCGCACCATATGTATCTAAACCCATCTATCTATCTATCTATCTATCTATCTATCTATCTATCTATCTATCTATCTATCTATCTATCTATCTATCTATCTATCTATCTATCTATCATCATCATCATCATCATTATCATCATCATCATCATATGAAGTCGTCCGGTGAAAACACAATGTCGATATGACTTTCTATATAGGAGCAGTAGCAATATACAATTCAGAGCGGCTTTCAGATTGGCACACTTTGTATTTAAGATCACTTATTAACCATAAAAGGTCTTCTGGTGAAAACCTCGAGTTAAGGAGTAGCGCTAACAGGATTTTCAAAACACCTTTATTGGCGCCCATACCGGATGTATGAATAGTGACATTTTCACTCATAAAGAACAAGGCCTTGCCAATTGTCCCTAGTTTCGGAGGACTTTGACGGTGAATATGTCATTCCACAATCTCTTCTTGACATATATCAGTATAGCTAAAACAACATATTAAGAATTCGCCGCGGTCAAATGCCTCAGTTATAATATGATTTATTTGTTTGGTGCTTCAAATGAAATTGACATAACCTCGCCTTATAGTCATTCACAGAATCTTGGTGGTTGCCATATACTATTAAGTATTCTGTTAACTGTGGAATCAAATTACTTAAAACACATTTTACACCTTTCAAATGTTTACATACTTATGAAAATTTAATTGATAGTATGATGTCCGTTTCAAGCTTAAAAAGCAAAGGAACAGGAACGGCTGTTGATTTATAGTGGGCGTCTCTTTTTGGAGAGATTGAATATAATTCTTGAATCATTCCCATTTGTTTGGAAAACAACGATCAAAAGAGTGTAAGTAGCTTCATATTTTGCCATGATTTCTCTGCAACTAATTTGAGAAGGCTGAAAAGAAGTCTGGTGTTTAGCCATTGTGTGCATATTCGATAAATATAAAAAAATAAATCGGAAATGCAAATAAGACAATACAATTCAACTTAACAAGCATCATTTCAAAGCTTCAAGTAAAATGACGTTTAAAGGCTCTTTGTATACCTTAATAAAGTAATATTATCTTTGGAAACAAAACATTTATTTGGCATACGAAGGGGAAAACCTTTTTTTTCTTTCTCGAAAAATGTTTCTTCAAGCTAAAACATCATTTATCTTTAAAATTTCTAATGAGATTTTCTTTTTAAGAGTAGACTTTAATAATATGAAAATGTATTACCAAATAGGGCGTATACTAACCTTCGTCATCTATTCCTTGTACGGTTTTTCCCTTTCCCAAAGAATCTGAGCTGGATAATCTATTCTTTGAGGACGTGGGAATTTGACCTTTTCTTTGAGGAATAACGGGGATATCTATGGTATCCGGAATATCCTCATAATCTGGTAATTCCTTTGCTTCCTCTTTTATGGAAGGTGACTTTTTTAGTGGTTGTACTCTGCTATCGGAGAAGCTCTCTACTTTTGCGGTTGGAGAGATTGGCAATTTGGATGGCTTTTCTGAGGAGGAAGTTGTTTTCTCCTTCTCCTGTTTCTTCTGTTGCGTGCTATTTGCTTCCATTTTATCTGGTTTCATTGTCAACCTTGGTGGGACTGGCGGATTATTTGTCTCGGCTTTAATGGGTGACACATCTTCATAACATGAATCTGTACACTCCTCGCTTGAATCATGTTGGTACAACACCGGTGTCGATGGGATTGGTTCTGGAGGCAATGGCTTAATTGCTTTAAATTTCTGTGTGGATGCCTTTGGATCATTTATATGTTTCAAATTGAACGCTTTTGGTGGCACTTTAGGTATATCATTAGATACATTTCTCGCTTCTATCGGAAATTTTCTGTCCTCGTAAGGCTGTGGTCTCCTGTGTACTGGAGGCGCATCTGATGCTAATGCGGAAACGGTATTATCGCTTGATTTGCGTGGTCGAGGTGGAGGAATCATCGGTGCCTCATTCAAATCGATGTCTTTCAAATAGTGGACATGTAAATCCTCTGTATCTACGATGTACAGCTCAGCCTCAACCAAACGTAAAGGCAACGAGGACGGCAAATGGGGCGCGTACAAATTACCCAAGTAACGCTGTGCATTTTTATCTGAAGTGTATACCTCTACTTCGTGTAATACGGGAAGGATAAATGGGATATACTTTCCTGGCATTCGGGATAAACAACCCACATACACATCCGTTCTTTCGACGGAAATAACACTGACAGGTCCGTCCAGCATATACATCAGATTACAGGCCTCTTCATCGTCTCTTGAAACAACATTTTCAGGAAAAACTGTTTCGAACTGAACTGCTTGTGGAAGAGTAAATTTATCCACAATGTCTTTGACTGTGAATGTTTTTTCATCCTCCACTACAACAAAGCGTGCTTTGCAGTTTTCAGGAATAGCAATTTCGTTTCCGTTTTCTAATATACAAATAAGCTGGTCGATGGATGCAGTATCTGTGGAATTTTTCGGAACATTTCTAGCGGGAAACAGTTTGGTTCCTTTACCAATAGTTACTGGTGCGTTTATACCATGGCTTACAAACGAAATTTTATCTAAAGCCTGCACACAGGAGGGGAGGTCTTCCATAAGCTGAAATTTATACCAAACAGGTTGTATTAGTCAACTGCATTTTTATAATTGCAACGCTGTAAAATTTGCGATTTCTAAAAAGAGTACAACCAAAGGAAGAGATAAATATGTTAAGATCATTCATAATTTTCTAACATTTATCTCTAAGAATATAATGCCTTGCAAGCGAAAGCAAGTTAGTACTCACATGAGACCGATTCGTTTTTTTTTTCCGACGGCAGGAACAAACTTAGATACCTAATAATGTTTTTGTATCTTATATGTTTTCAGCATGTTTTTACTGCAACTGAAACTTTTGATTCATATAGATTACTCAAGCGATATAAAGAGACAAACATCGACATCTTACAGCTGCACCAGGGGGCCCCGATTGGCCGAGTGGTCTAAAGCGGTCTCCGTTACGGATCACTGCCATCTCACCCAACGTTCCCTCTAAGCTGGCAGCTACTCAGGCATCCCAGTGCAGTGGAATTGTCAAGTTTTGCTCAATCCAACGTTAAATTTTGCTCGTCTCCGTAATGCTTGCGCAGTGCAGCGAGCACTGCGCGCACACCTACCATTCGCTTAGAGGGAACGTTGATCTCACCTCTGTCTGCGTGGGTTTGAGTCCCAGATTCGACCAATGTGGGGATGTGATAAAGCTTGCCAGTAGCTTCTTGTGGGTCCGTGGTTGTTTCCGGGGTTTTCCCCGGGGTTCTTCCTCACCCATCAATACTGGCCACCATGTATAGCCTATCGTGTGCTGAAAAATGGCGTTAAGCCCAACAACAACAACAACAGCTGCGCCTAAGCGGAACCATACACACATGTTCAGTGCCTAAGTAGCACACAAATTTACACCACATACGCAATATATACTTTTTGGTACAAAAGCACAATGAACCAGGTAGTGCACTATAGTAAACACGTTAGTACCCTATGGTGAACCAGGTAGTGCGCTATAATAAACCTTTTGGTACACTGTGAACTAAAATAAACCGATCTGTACACTGTGTTGAACAACGTAGAATATTCGTAAAGATAAATACCTTAATTTAATTAACAATATAAATATAAATTAATTTAATCAACAATATAAATATAAATTAATTTAATTAACAATATAAAGCGGATTATATGCAATAAATTCCATAACAGCACTTCAATGAGAGGAATTATTGTGTTTAGCTATCGAAGAAAGTTTTTTTTTTCTTTTACCTTATTAATTCTGTTTCTTGAGGAAGGATAGTTTTGTCCAGCAAATACAATGGTTGGTTATAATGATGCCTATGTAAACGTTTTAGCGCATGATACCCACCTCTCTCTCAGACACGAATATTACACACAAGCCCAACTGCTTCTTTAATATGACAATAAAGTATCTATGTATCTGCGACACTGGGCAGAATGTTTGAAAAGGTTTCAACAGGAATAAGTACTCAAAGAATTCATTTTAATAAAGAATATGTAGATGTATGGTTTGTATCATATTGTTTGGATGTTAGGCACAAAGAGAGAGAGAGAGAGAGAGAGAGAGAGAGAGAGAGAGAGAGAGAGAGAGAGAGAGAGAGAGAGAGAGAGAGAGGGGGGGGGGTCTAAATAACAGCCACCTTCTCCTGTTTGCTAAATTTCTTTGCCGTACAACCTAGTATCGATAATTGACATGAAAATTCTTTTCATGTATTTCATTTTAGATATAACGGGTCATGATTGGTACTCAGCATATCGAGTAAAGGATCACGATTGGTTGAGAACAAATCAGCATATCGAGGTAAGGATGGCGATTGGTTGAATTGTAATCACAATAAAGAGTAAAGGATCACGATTGGTTGAAATGAAAACACTACATCGAGTAAAGGATCAAGATTGGTTGAAATGAAATCAACATATTGAGTAAAGGATCACGATTGGTTGAAATGAAAACCAGCATATCGAGTAACGGGTCACTAGATGTTAAATCAGCATATCTAGACATGTATCCAGTTTATTATTCGCTCACTATTTCCCTAACACGTATGCTAAAGTTTGTCACTATTATTATATTTGGATTTTGTAACAGAATTGTTACCGAGAGGAGGGTGGATTAAATGAACAATACAAACACAATTTGTGAAAGAAAATATAAATTTATGTAATAAATTATAAATGAAAAAAATACAGATGTAACAACACAATAATTCATGCACTCAACCCACAATTACACTCACAACCATTCACAATACATGAACAAATTAAATATTAATACAAAAGGAATCTCAGATGTAAAGGGATCTCTTGAACTATACACAGATCCAAGGATCCTTTACGAAAGTTAAATTAATGCAAGTATAAATTACGAAAAATGAACACAAACGACAAACTATACTATCGCACGATGGATTGCGATAACTAGCACGACCATATACTTGTATTCAATCAAGTTGCTAGCTTTTATTGATATCTATGCGATCACTTGAAATATTATTGTGATCTGACATAAGCATGCAAATACAACAATGTATTAAATTGTATTACAATTTCAATACACATATGTGTCTCGACCCCGTATAACCGCACGATTCAGCAACAGTTGAATCGTCTCCCAGTTTCCCCGAAAACCTAGGGTTGACCAATACTATTATCGGACGTTTCCCTTCACGGATCCACCACAATTATACGTTCAGACAACATACAACATCTACCAGAACCAACGGTTCCTCACTACCCTAGATGTCGACCCAGATGTTTTACAACTCAGACAGCTCCGACACTCGGACTTCTAGCTTTCCGGATATTTACACGTTACACAGATGCTGACGAACAGACAGTTCGACACACAGACAGATACTTCAATTCCGTTTGCACAAATTAACGGCACAATCACATTCAGATATTTATACAGAGATGTTCCGGAACAAATAATAGATGTCCCACAACAAATCAGACGATATCAAAGACGTTTATCAAAAGATGGTATCAGATGTGTTAACAGCTACGGTATCAGAAATGGTATCAACTACGTTAGCAGCTACGGTATCAGAAACATTGACATCTACGGTATCAGATCTACGGTATCAGATCTACGGTATCAGAAACATTGACATCTACGGTATCAGCGATTATCAGATCTATGGTAACAGCGATTGTCAGCTACAGTATCAGAAACACGGTAACAGCTACAATAAACAAAACCAGACTAATAATAGTTGTCTCAAAAATAATCTAAGCCGTAGATTACGATATTGCATTTAAAGTCTAATAGTGACTAGTAATTCCAAATATTCCACGTTTAATTGCAATAAAAGCATCATTATACGAAATAATAATCTGAATAAAATTCACAATAAAACGAAAATGTAAATTTAACACTCACCCCTTTGGCTGGAGATTGCAAGACGAGCTTATTTTTTCTTTCGATTAGATATTTTGGTTCCCGTAATTATTATGAGAAATATCTCGCCTTATATACTCTCTATAGGTGAACATAAATCACATCGAGCTTGCCGTGCACCACGTGAAACGAGTATTTCGGATTTCATGTAAATAACAAACTGGCACATGCAAATCGTTACACGCCACTTACCTTGGAGAAAACCACTTAATCACCCCAGGTAATGCGTGTACGACGAAATCAAGAAAATGGTGAGTTTCGTTTGCAATTCAAGAAGAACAAAAATCAGTTCAATTTTCGCCTAATTCTGTGACAATACCTCCCCCCTAAGAATAAAAATGTACACATTTTTAAAACTAACACAGAATAGAAGAAAAATAACTACTGATGATATCTTACAACATTGACACTGGTTATACTACAAACTGGATTTTATTACTGGGCAAATTCATACAAATTTCCCATCATGCCCTACTCAAGTAGTCTGCGCCTATATTTTCAACTCCCCTTATTGCTTCTACACGGAAACGATAAGGTTGTAGTGTTAGCGCCCAACGCATCAACCGAGCGTTAGCGACCTTGGCCTTGTTTAAATACAGTAGGGGTTGGTGATCAGTCTCGAGAACGAAATCTCTCCCAAACAGATATGCGTGATACTTCCCAATTCCCCATACTACGGCCAAACATTCCTTTTCTATAACGGAATAATTTTTCTCCCTGGGTAGCAATTTTCTACTCGAGTAAGCTACGGGTAACTTACTGTCGTCCTGCTCTTGCAGTAAAACTGCCCCCAACCCAGTTTCAGAAGCGTCTGTTCTTAGAATAAAAGGTTTGCTGACATCTGGCAATTTCAATATAGGTGCACTAACCAGTTTCTCTTTCAGAGTACAAAATGCTTTATCTTGTGGCGGTCCCCATTCAACTTTGTTTGGTTGCCCCTTCTTGGTCAAATCAGACAGCGGGCTAGCAATGGCTGCAAAGTTCGGTATAAACTTTCTGTAAAAACCTACTAGACCTAGAAATGATCTTACCTGCGTTTTGTTGGCTGGCTTCGGTGCGTCTCTAATTGCTTCAATTTGCTTGGGATGAGGTTTTAACTGACCCATACCGCTGACCCTATGACCCAAACAATCTAAATCTGTATAACCAATACTGCATTTAGTGGGTCTCACTGTAAGGTTCGCTTTGCGGAGTCTATTGAAGAGCTCGCTCAGGACGGACACGTGCTCACTCCAAGTATTCGTGTACACGAATATGTCGTCTACAAAGCTATCAACGTTTGTTAAACCTTTAAGCAATTTACGCATCAAACGACAACAGGTGGCGCTGGCTCCAACTAACCCGAATGGCATCACTTTGAATTGATACAGTCCTTTCTGGGTCGCAAATACTGTCAATGGTCGGGATCCTGGGACAATGGGAACCTGCCAATATCCCTTGGCCAGATCTAATTTGGAAATCCATCGGTTTCCCGACAACTTCGCAAATAGACCCTCCATATCTGGCATTGGTTCTGCATCGAACACAGTGATTTTATTTAACTGCCGAAAATCAATGCAGAATCGGTTCGTCCCGTCCTTTTTCCTGACAAGAACTACTGGAGAAGAATATGGCGAGTTGGAGGGTTCAATCACCCCCAGATCCAACATTTTACCCACCTCTTCGTCCACAGCTTCACATGCGTTGTATGGCACCGGATAGCCCTTGATTCGAATAGGGTCAGACGTATTCAGCTTAATTTTGAGGTCCAACAAACTTGTACAACCTGGTCTGTCAGTGAATACATAAGAATGTTTAGCCAAGAGCGCATTAATCTGTTGACGCTGGTCTTTCGTCAACTCCGCACTCACATCGACTTTATCTATCCCCTCCCCCGCAACTCCCAAGGGACATTCAAGGGAACTCTCTATATTCGAATCAGCTTCATCATCGTCAACGACTGCCGTACAAACGACATTTAAGACCCCCTTTCCAACATTGTCGCTCTGTCTCTTAATATACAACTTGAGCATATTCGCATGGAATGTTTTTACAATACCGTCCATGTCAATTTTATAGTCCATGTCACCTTTTACTTCTTTAACTTCATATGGACCTTTCCACTGGACTAATAACTTATTCGAACTCGTTGGAAGAAGCAATAGCACCTGATCTCCCACAAGAAATTTCCTATTACGCGCTCTGCGGTTGTAATACTTGGCATATCTGCGCCCCGATTTAATCAATTTGTCACGTGCCATCTGGCATGTACTCTCAAGTTTGTTTCTTAGATCTAAAACGTACTGGTAAGTCGTTTTTATTTCCTCGTTCGCGACATCACCAGTCCATAGTTCGCGTAGTATCCGCATCGGGCCTCGAACTGTTCTACCATACAACAGTTCAAAGGGTGAGAACCCTAAACTTTCCTGCGGTACTTCACGGTACGCGAACAGAACAGCGTTTAAATAACGGTCCCAGTCTTGCGGACGTTCCGCGCACATCTTTCGTAGCATGCTCTTCAGGGTACCATTAAACTTCTCTACCAGTCCATTGCACATCGGATGGTATGGGGTAGTGTTTAGCTGTTTGATGGATAACAGCCTACTTATTTCACCCATGAGGTCAGAGGTGAATTGGGCACCACAATCCGTGAGGATTTCTTCTGGCACCCCTACCCTACTGAAGATATCAACTAATGCTTCAGCTACCCTTTCCGTTTCAATAGTTGGTAACGCTACGGCTTCAGGGTATCTGGTTGCGTAGTCAACCAGAGTAAGAATATACCGATTCTTTCTTTCGGTAACTGGGTGTATTGGTCCTACAATATCTACTGCCACTCTTTTAAACGGTGTATCTATTAATGGCATCTGTCCCAAGGGCACCCTTGTGACCCTTCCCTTACACACGGTTTTCTGACATACGTCGCACGACCTACAGAACCGTGTGACATCGCCATTAACACCGGGCCAGTAGAATTCAGCGACTACCCTGCTAGTGGTCTTAGCCTTACCTAGGTGTCCTGCCATGCTTGACTCATGCGCCACCCTAAGTACTTGAGATCTATATCTCTGGGGTACGACCACTTGCCAATACTTCTTACCCTCCCGAGCGCTAAACTCCCTATGAATTAATCCGTTCTTGCGTACGAATCTCGAGCTACCCCCACGCTTGCAATGTTTAATCGCGCCGGACGTGATTTTCTCAACAATTGTTCTGATGGATTCATCACGTTCTTGCTCTTGTTTGAAATCATCGCGGGAAATTCCTGAGATCGATTCAGGGACTATTAATTTACGAAACGCGGTTTTCTCTCGCCGTGTTTGCGCTCGCGTTTCGACTGCCTGGGCCAAAGGTATTTTAAAATCGGCCATGGTTGGAAGACGGGAACCTTCAACATTACCGATCGTCAGATCGTAAATAGGATTGTCCATACAAAGGGCATCAACAGTTCCCGTTAAGAAAGGTGTTTTTACTGTGATCCTTGCTACGGGAATGCGACCCATCGTCTGATCAAGTAACATACATGGGGATTCCCACCCGAGCATTTGGTTATCCTGCACGAGACTACGTTTGATCACTACGCCCGTACAACCAGTGTCACGCAATACCACGACTTCTCGACCGTTGACAAACCCTCTCGCGGTTGGTACACGCGCTTCAGGAAATAAACACGTGCCAAGCGAATGAATACAAGGTTCTACCTGTACGATGTTATCAGATATACCTTTACTTTGTATAGCCACTGCTACCTTATGTATAAGTGCCTTTCTTTTAGGACAGTCTTTTTGAACATGACCCCATGCATTACACAAGAAACATTGCACACGCTGAAAAACTGGATTCCTAACTGACCTTTTTACCTCAGCTGATTTTACAGGCTCCCTAGGCATAGGTCTTACAGACTGGTTTCCAGACTTAAAATCTTTCAAAACCACGTTCTGGGTTCCCCCATGAGCTTCGGCAAATAAATCGGCTTGCTTAGCCATATCTTTTACGTTCGTGAAGACTTTCTCCTTCAGAAATTGATCTAATTCTCGCCCAACTGTATTAAATAATTGATCTCTGAGCAAGAAATCAGTCAACCCTTCAAACGTTTTCACCGCTTTGCCGCATTCAATCCACCGCTCAAAATAGTTCGCAATTCTGACGGTGAACTGACCAAAGGTTTCTCCCTTATCGGGCTTGCTATACCTGAACTTTTTACGAAATCCTCGTTCAGTGAGCTCGTACCTTTTGAGAAGTGCTTCCTTTAGGACGTCGTACTTAAACACATCGTCCCTAGGAAGTCGAGAGTATACATCCAGCGCTTTACCTTTTAAAAGCGCACTAAGATGCAATGCCCAGTCATTTTGACTCCACTTCTGGTTTTCGGCATACCGCTCAAACCGATGAAGATAACTATCCATATTATCTTTTTCATCGTCAAAGGGAGGTAATTTGGGGCCCCTTAATTTGCTAAAGGCAGAATAGTGTTCTCTTCCAGATGTCGCTAATTCTACCTTACGCTCATGATCCCGTTGCTTTGCTTTTTCATCTAACTCTATTCGCTTTTGCTCCGCTTCCATTTCCCATCCTATCCTATCCTTTTCGGCCTGCTTCTCTAAGTCTATCTTTTCCCTTTGGGCCTGCTTCTCTAATTCTATTTTATCCTTCTCAAAGGCCCATTTCCTTTCTTCGGCTTCCCCTTTTTCCCTTTCGAATTCCCTATCTAATTCCCGTTTCCTTTCTTCGGATTCCCTTTCTAATTCCCTTGACCTTGCCCTTTCTTCCCTTTCCCGGGCTTGTTCTTCTTGAATAAATTTCCTTAAGCTTTCACCTTCATATCCAAATTCTTTGCCTAAGGCAACCAAGTCCTTAAGGGATGACATGACAATTGTAATATGAATATAGATATATAACCAAACCAATACTTTAAACACTTTTATACTGGACACACGGACCTAGGTAAACTAAACAAAAATAAACTCCAACTAGAGTATTATCTTAACAGAAGGTCACGCTCAAATATAAACATTAAATGTATACCTTCACAAAAATGATTGACAGTTCACTTAATCCAACGATCCCACTTCTGACACCATTGTAACAGAATTGTTACCGAGAGGAGGGTGGATTAAATGAACAATACAAACACAATTTGTGAAAGAAAATATAAATTTATGTAATAAATTATAAATGAAAAAAATACAGATGTAACAACACAATAATTCATGCACTCAACCCACAATTACACTCACAACCATTCACAATACATGAACAAATTAAATATTAATACAAAAGGAATCTCAGATGTAAAGGGATCTCTTGAACTATACACAGATCCAAGGATCCTTTACGAAAGTTAAATTAATGCAAGTATAAATTACGAAAAATGAACACAAACGACAAACTATACTATCGCACGATGGATTGCGATAACTAGCACGACCATATACTTGTATTCAATCAAGTTGCTAGCTTTTATTGATATCTATGCGATCACTTGAAATATTATTGTGATCTGACATAAGCATGCAAATACAACAATATATTAAATTGTATTACAATTTCAATACACATATGTGTCTCGACCCCGTATAACCGCACGATTCAGCAACAGTTGAATCGTCTCCCAGTTTCCCCGAAAACCTAGGGTTGACCAATACTATTATCGGACGTTTCCCTTCACGGATCCACCACAGTTATACGTTCAGACAACATACAACATCTACCAGAACCAACGGTTCCTCACTACCCTAGATGTCGACCCAGATGTTTTACAACTCAGACAGCTCCGACACTCGGACTTCTAGCTTTCCGGATATTTACACGTTACACAGATGTTGACGAACAGACAGTTCGACACACAGACAGATGCTTCAATTCCGTTTGCACAAATTAACGGCACAATCACATTCAGATATTTATACAGAGATGTTCCGGAACAAATAATAGATGTCCCACAACAAATCAGACGATATCAAAGACGTTTATCAAAAGATGGTATCAGATGTGTTAACAGCTACGGTATCAGAAATGGTATCAACTACGTTAGCAGCTACGGTATCAGAAACATTGACATCTACGGTATCAGATCTACGGTATCAGATCTACGGTATCACAAACATTGACATCTACGGTATCAGCGATTATCAGATCTATGGTAACAGCGATTGTCAGCTACAGTATCAGAAACACGGTAACAGCTACAATAAACAAAACCAGACTAATAATAGTTGTCTCAAAAATAATCTAAGCCGTAGATTACGATATTGCATTTAAAGTCTAATAGTGACTAGTAATTCCAAATATTCCACGTTTAATTGCAATAAAAGCATCATTATACGAAATGATAATCTGAATAAAATTCACAATAAAACGAAAATGTAAATTTAACACTCACCCCTTTGGCTGGAGATTGCAAGACGAGCTTATCTATCCTTCGATTAGATATTTTGGTTCCCGTAATTATTATGAGAAATATCTCGCCTTATATACTCTCTATAGGTGAACATAAATCACATCGAGCTTGCCGTGCACCACGTGAAACGAGTATTTCGGATTTCATGTAAATAACAAACTGGCACATGCAAATCGTTACACGCCACTTACCTTGGAGAAAATCACTTAATCACCCCAGGTAATGCGTGTACGACGAAATCAAGAAAATGGTGAGTTTCGTTTGCAATTCAAGAAGAACAAAAATCAGTTCAATTTTCGCCTAATTCTGTGACAGATTTGTCTTTATATAAAAGTGAGTAAAGTATTTAGGATGGTATACCCTTAAAGTCATTAGATATCGTTTCAGTACGTGATAAAAGGCTCAGTCTGTAATGACAGGATGGAGATGGATAACCTGGAAGTGAATCATCTATGTTGTAGCATGCATGTTGAATGATCACTTGTCGGCTGAGTCACGTAATGTGAATGCAGCGATAATTAGATGTTTCAACGTGTGTTTGCAAGGGGCATTGATCATATTCTCTATTCCTTTTTCATACAAAGAGGTAGAAAAAAATAAAAGAGGCTTCGATTAGTATTTACACCATTTATTAATAATGATATTGCCTTTCATGTAGCAGCATTACATTCATAATATGTGAATTAGCATCCCATTAAAACACATAATTAATGAGCTTTAAGTTAGAAATAATTATAGAAATACATGTATTAAAATGTTAATCATTTACTTTTGTTACTTGACAATAGTCCATAAATAAATTTTCTGTCCACACAATTATCCATTCTCACATTAAGCAGGTGTGATCTGAAGAGTGCATTCCTTGAGAACGTTTTAAGGATTTTGGATCCGACTGTCCATTACTGTAATCTGATTGGAACCTGTGTAGCTGCCTGTATTTCAAATGTTCAGGGATTTTATATTCCTTCTGAATAACTTTTCTTTTCACAATATCTGGTCTCTTTTGATAATTTTTTTGATATATAGCTTCAGTATCTCTTTGGTACGGTACATATTTTTCATGCAATGAAAGTTCCACGCCAGAATCCTCACATTTTTGTAATAGCTGATATTCCGGGGATGTTATTCAGTCAGCGATTGGCTGAAAAGGATTGCTAACCCGATTCCCAGAATAGTTCACACGTTTGGAAGTAAGAGACTCGCTGCTCCACACCACAAGACAGAGGATCTTGTACATGGTGAATAGTCCAGTAGCAGAGTGGATTGAAGAACGTTTGGAAAGTGTTTATCAAGGGTAGACATATCGCCGATACGATTTTCATTAGCTCATTTGGAGTCTTAATGCATCCATATTTGATATTGTTGTGTATATTTAATTTATATTGTGGGTAGATTTGTAGCCTATGTGAATATTGTCGTGCGAGGACTACCTGCTTTTGTCATTATTATAAGAGGCAAGTAAAATATTTACCTAAAATTTAAGGTTAAGGCCTGATCTCGCTCATGATTAATTTTTTTTTAGTGACATAGTGACATTTGTCATTAGAAATGGTCATTTTCCATAAGATGATATTGCTACATTGTTCAGGCTTCAGCTGGTATATAACTAGGATTGTGAGCAACGATAATTCATTCACGTTTGTCGTTGGAAATCTATGATTAGAGTTTGCAGTTGTGTTCAAATATAATTTGAAAGGAATCATTCATTTAAATTATTGGAATTGCAAATGGCTAATTGGTGTTTTGACTTAAAAGACTAGTTTTGGAATCTTTCAAATAGTTCAAAGACATTCTTGATTATATCATCATGATGCATCAAGAAAATTGTATATTAGAACATTCAAGTCTTTTGGTACATCATTACATTCTAGACTATTGGTACATCAAGATTTTTGAAAATTCATTTGGTAAATTATATACTTTTTGGACCAGTAATAGTACATTTAGAATTATTTGGCATTTAATTCACAAAATTGTAGGTGTCTTTCGAATTTTCACTTTGTAGTCTAGAGAAATATACTGTTTGTGAATTTGATAAAACTTGCTTGTTTAGCTTATTTTCTTACTTGGTTTAAGACCATTGACTTGTAATAACATCCTGGCTTAGGGCCTTATTTGCTTCATGTTGGTACGAGTTGTGGCACGAAACGTGTCCGAGTTAAACTTTGCCTTGTTACCATGTTTAAATTGAGCTCGTCCCAAAGGTACTGGATCAGCTTGATGCTGAACCTACCACATGGGATCAAGAGCTCTGAAGGCAAAGTCTATTCTTGAAACTGATGTTGCATCCCCATCTGTGGTGGCATATTTTATATGCGTGCCTTGTAGAGCGAGCTGAATACCAATATCCTCTCCCCATATCGAATTCTGACAGCGATACAGAGGACACATTTGATATACACTCTGGACGACTACGAAGACATCGCACACATTTTCCTTATCCCCTGAGCCAAGCGCAAGGCCCGCAAAGGTTTTGGAAGCAAGCTCTTATGATAAACTTCGTGTCAGTCATAGTTTCACATGCAATGCCAATAGATAGCGAAGCATTCTGACCGGGCTGTTTGCTACTTGTAGAATTTTATCTGCCATCCATCGTAATGTTTTTAGAATTGAGTTCATTTCCACGCTTCACATTAACATCTTTCAGTAATTCTACTTTCTGAGTTTTTTTAAATTTTTATATTGAACTCTGACACATTCTTAAACATACCATTAGACGTCCTCTGTATGCTGCTTCTGGCTCTGGTGTCATATCCATGTCAGCCACAAGACGTCGTGCTTTTTGTGCAGTAGGGTTTGGTCATGCATTGCTTGTGTTACGTTACTTATACAGATTATGTTTAGGTGTTTGAAGGTCACGCAGTGCACACGTTTATAGTACTACACAGTTCGTGTCCTTCGCAATATGCCTTTTGGTAATGGGGGTGGGTGCTTGGTAATATAACTTTAAGGATGTATTCCATGCATCCACCATTTTTTTCATTATTTTCTAGTCTCATTCCCCCAATGTTCTGATATTTTGTTGTCTATTTCATGTATGACTTGCCATATCTAAAATGTAGTATTTTCTGATTATTTCTTTTTAAAAACAAAAATGCAATTATTTTGTTTTAAATTTTGTACCAAGTTACATTTGCACTTTTGTATCAAATTTTCTGATTATTCCAAATTTAAATTTTCTCTACTGCCTGACAAAATGCAAATAATTAAAAATATTACTACAAATTGAATTTCTCACTATTGGGCATACCAGGTCTCAAAAGCGTACAGCAACAATACCTCATTTGAAATGGCTATACATTTGTTAGTTGTGCATGAAACATGATAATATTGAATGAGTAGGTTTAAAATATCCCTTACTTAAAATATATTAGATTGACTGGATTTTCTGCAAAATGTTTTAAACTGACAGGCCTCACACCACGATCCCCCCTCCCTTGAGGTTGATAAAAATCAATAAAATTTTCCGAATACACAGTGCCTAGTTTGTATGGCCTGTTTGCCTCTGACTGATGTGGTAAAGTTACTTATTGTAGCATCATCTTAGACTTTAGCTACAAATTTGAGAAATCGTATACAACGTTACATTTCCTTGTTTAAACAGTATAATGTAAAACGTCACTGGTTTCTGGGCCATGCAGACGCTTTTTGGTTACTTTCAGCTTGTTTACACCAGTAATATCAAAAACTGAGCAGGTCAAGAAATGACGAAGCCTTGCATGATTCATGGACCTAAGATGGGTTGTGTAGCAAAACAAGAAAAAGGTCCACCAGTTCAGGTAAACGGGTGATAGTGTTGAATGCTTGTGCATAAAACAGTAGATAAATAAGCGTGGTCTGAGGCATTACTTCCCACAACAGAGTCTTTTCTGACTGGCCGATAGATTACACTGATGTCAGTAATCACCGGTCAGCATTTTGTGTACTAGAATATGCCAGTCATTTTTAAATAAACAAACTCAGTATTCAAGAATTTCGGACTTGGCAGATTGACTTAATCGAGTAAACATCATCAGAAAAAGTTAAAGATTTCAAAATCCCTTACATTTTGAGAGATAATGGATCAAGGAAAGGAAATTTCATACTCCAAATTTAATTATCTTACTATTTCGCAGGCTATAATTTATGTATTTTTTAGAATAAATCATTCGGATTACAAGCTTATCGTTTCATAAGCAGACGACTTTATCTGCTATTGCTTCTTTCGACATTAGGATTTTGAACGTAAAACAGTTATTTAAAAATATAAATTCGCCCGCATCACTCAATATCAATGTATCAAATAGAAACTGATCAACCAAATTCTGCAATGCAGAAAAATATCCTTATATTTTTAGAATTACATTATATCTCTAAAATGAATTTTTAAAACATAACTTAAATTTAAACCTATGTCTGTTCTGGCCATAATCGTCGAAACACAGAAAACTATGATGAGAAATTGTTTTGAATATTTTTCGAATCTTTTACGGGATATTGTTTTTCATCTCTATGTCTAATGCGAGTTGAACCCAGTTGTAGCATCAGCATCTTGATAATCAAGAAAGTCCTTACTAAGTTTCCAGACCAAAGACTTAACTGAATTAATTTGGTGTCAGAAGTGGTATACTCTTGGCTTTATAATCTGGATAAAAAAAATACACTGATCATATTACTGTCCAATCAAAGAAAAGGCACCGACACTATTGCACATTGTTCAAGTTTTATTAATGAAATCTATTTCTCCCCTGATATTGGAATCACATTGAAGAGAGCTGATCATTCTGAAAAAGAAAACAAATTTAAACAAATATAAATCTGACTGTGATTATAGTAAGAGAAGTTTATTATTTCCTTGCTAAAAGTGACTGAACAGATATGGAAATAGAGTACATTATACATATTTGAGTCTCAATGACAGGAATGTGAAATCTGAGTCGAACCATGAATTAGTGTGACAGCAGTGATGTAATAAGACATATAAATCGAAGAGATGTCACAGAGATGTGATACACTGGAAGAAATTGAGAAAGAGAGTCCCTAGCAGGGACTAACCCACTACTGTTCAAAAAGAATTTCCAGACATTCCAAACAATTTCTTCTCTTTAACTGCTGAATCCAGAAATCCATTTATGATATTTTTGAACGATATGAATTTAAATGTCGCTGCTGTGGCAGTCATATTGTTTGTTAGATCATCATTATTTTCATTAAACACAAACTCGACCCTACAAGTATGGGATGGAAAAACGGTATGTGTATGAGTGTGGTGTGGGTGTCGATGTACCCCCCCCCCCCCCCACTTCCCTAATGCGAGGAAAGCAACCTGAATGTTCCCTTGAGAAAGTGTTACTTTCAGTTAGAGATTGGAAACGCTTAAGATGCATGCACTGCTAAAGATCCCCCCATTCCTCCACCAGGGGTTCCATCATACAGACCCTTTGCTTACTTGTTCATGCTCCACGCTAATAGCAATTCTGGGTTCGCGCCGAATGAATACATCATGCTAGTACTATTGTCCCCAATGTTCCATACTGGGATGTATGTGGGGCACCATTTCCACTAAGGATGACCTTGATATCACCAACAAACAATGTAGACGTGACCATCAATTCTGTAGGAGAAGCGATAAACAAATTCAAGTTCGCAGTCAAGGAGATCGTATTGGAGGAAACACAGGCATCTATCGTATTAGGGACCTACTAAATATGATTAAAAAATCTTCTGATGAAACCCCATCTCGAAATTATTTCCATTGATGAATAACAGAAACAAGTTGTTTACGATAACTACCACATCTGAGGCTAGATCGGCATCATTTTCATTTGAGATATATCTTAATTATTCACCTCATGTAAAACCTCTTGTTGGTATGACTTTCCACGTGCAGGAGAAGCAATAGCAAGATTTGTTTTAAAAAATAGCTGCCATGGTGATAATATTAGTTGTCAGATAGGCACCATTTCCTTTTCAGGATCAACCAGATATCATCAGAAGTCTTCTGATTAAAAGCCACATTGTCAAGACTTTTATTTCATGTAGGACCAACGCGACATTGTAAGATGCCCCATTTTGGCATGAACATTAATTTAGAAGGATACTTCATATCAAGATTTTCAAAAGATGACCGCTGGCGGCCATCCAGGATAACCGAGCGAACCAGTTCCTTTAGGACCAACTAGACATGGGACGTCTTTTGGTGAAAACCCCATGTCGATATAACTCCGTGTACGATAAGTAACGATGAGATTTTCAAATTGGGATCACACTGGACAACAGATCAGCACTGTTTTTGTCCCAGATTAATTAGACATGATAAAAAGTCTTTTAAAGAAAAAGAATGTTCAAATGACCACCCATTCAAAAGAAGTAGCGATAGCATCATTTTTAAGACGGATTTTGTGGCAGCCATAGTGGAGATCCAAGCGGGACAGTTTTCGTTTGACAGAATATATTCATTAAAAAGAAGTCTTCTGGTGAAAACATTATGTTGATGTGACATTTTGTTCATGATGAGTATCGATATGATGTTGTAACTGCCATGAGACATTAGATCTCGGCATCATTTTCATTTTAGACTAATTAGACAGCACAACTTTCAGCCACGTTGGATGTCTGAGCAGCACCGTATCATCTACGACCAACCAGATCTTGGGATGAATGCGCGTGTGTTGACTAGAAGTAAGCGATAAATGTGATACTACAGATGCAACTTCACAAACAAAATTTAATTTCTCTGCTGTAGATTTTTTAGGACGATAACCAAGTGCCTACCTCCATCACCTTCATCGATTTTGGCAGCGGCGTCACTGGGTTTTGTATCATCCAGTGCGATAACTCATGGTGTCCCCCCCCCCCCATTGGACCCGCTTCTTGCATAAAAATTCAACTTTTTTTTTATAGACAGTCAATTTGGTGTCACCAACTCTGATGGTGTTACCCGGTACGGTCCGCACCCCCACCCACCCACCCACCCAGTGACACCACTGAATTTGGGAAAGTTGACATAATAAAACGCACAGATTAGATAATCACTCCAAAGAGCAGGCATATCTGCACATGATATCAAACAATTGCTGATTTTGAATGACAATTTAAATAGCAAACAAGTCACAATTTTTCTGAATATGTTATATGATAAAATGCATGCGTTCCAAACATCAAAAAAGGATGGAGAAGAGCGTGATGTATGATGCTTATTAAATGAGATATCAAAGCACGTGTGTGTAAATCAGACTTTCGATCGAAATGAAGATCAGATAATGACAGTAAATCAATCTACAAAGATCTGGCCTACTTTGACTTCCCATAATCCCTTTACAATCAATTGGACTCTCGGTTATTGCCACCTACATCATGGTTGATAATCGTTTTCTTGAAATAGATTTTTTAAAACGAGACGTTAACCCCCACCCCCAAAGCCTCTTGAATACAAAGGACTGGGTTGTTGGAATTTTAATGCTTACAAAAATTAAAACTGCGTGTATTTTTATGCGGATTCCAGATTACCCTGCTGATGTCATGGATTGTGTTACCTCATTTTGACATGTAATAATGAATACGTAATTTTGGGGTAGAAGATCGATACTCTTCTCGACTAAAACAACAACATTTATTTATGCATAGTTCTGAAAGTTTTTATTACGTTATAGTCTTATTTCCTATACGGTATATTCTTGAAATACTTCATCGCAATTTTTTATGTGGATAAGTATGAAACATAAAAATATTTAAATAAAATGTCAAGAAAACTCAATGGATACAAGAAATAAAGTGTTGCTTCAGTTAAAATATCCTCATAATGTTTGAAACAATTTTTTAAAAACATTTATGGTGTTACACTGAATACCAATTTATCGAAGGTAGTTCATTATTTTGGTAATAACAATTTTAACTGGTGTCATCCAACATCCAAACTTGTGGTCAAGTTCGATGAAATCTTTGTAATTGATAATACTGTAATCAAAGCCAAACTAAAGTTGCTTAGAGAAAGTGAACCGAAGAAAGTTAGAAAAGCATTATTCGTGTCACAGAGAGAGAGAGAGAGAGAGAGAGAGAGAGAGAGAGAGAGAGAGAGAGAGAGAGAGAGAGAGAGAGATTGTTGGTACTCGGTTTTAATATAAGTGCTTTTACAATTCTTTTACTTTGTCATTTAATCTATATACAGAACTATTAGTGAATGTGATATGGGTATTGCTTACACAATGAAGAGAAACATTTGGGTGAACTTACCATTCGTATTTAACATTTCTGTCTTTCACACACGTTTCTTTCCTGTAATCATTATACTGGGGATCGTTTCTTACAGGTCAAGGCAGTCTTAAGCCCTTCTTTTCGTGTCTTCCAATCAGCCGACTTTTGTCGTAGATTACATCCATTTTGAGACTACACGTTGTTTTTCACAAATGTTAAACAAGATTGTCAAATACTATTACCCGAACACACTAAAACAACATCTTTATGCATGAGTAAATTCCTAATTTCAGATGACACTGTAGGATAATACATGAATTAATGTGATTTGCATCACAATATGCAACGTGCGCATTTCCAGTCAAGTACTCATGCTCCTACAACAAGGTCGTTTCTGATTGCCGATTGCTGGACTGTTGACCAATCGAATAAAATCAGATCTCCGCTGTACTACGTGTCGAAACCGCGTAAGGATCATGCTCTGGTCACCTTTAAATTAACCAATGGTAATACAGCTCTCAAAGATCTGAAAGTGAATCAAACCGTTCTTCACACATTCATGCTCTTCAGTCACATAGCTTTGTCTCCTATGGCGAATGTATAAGACTTCATCTAATTGGTTGATAAATTAAGCAATTATAGTAATAACATAGGTTACCTGAACATGACCTCTCAAGCGGTCGTTGCCAGATCTTCATTTTTAACAGCGGAGATCTGATGTTAATCAGATTGGACTTAAAACCTACCAGCACTTTGTTCAATATAATACTGTTACATGAGAATCTGTCATCTTCGCTATCCATGGGACGTTTATCCAAATGAGCTTAGCTTTGATCGATGACTCAAGCGATAATGTCGGCTTTTAAAATTTCGGACGTGGCAAAGTGAATCCGTCATTTGAGCAAAATCGTTTTAGAAGATCAAACAAGAGCTTAAAACCCCATCACAAGAGGTAACACATCTAGAGAAGGAAATTGTATCCTCCAAATTGTAATTATCAGTAAAATTGAGTAGATTTCGCTATAATTTTAAAACTTTTAATTTGGAACAGAAAATGTGGATTTTGAGGTCCTCATTCCATAAGAAGACGACGTTTTTGAGCCTACCCATGCAGGGGTGAGATGACAGTGATTCGTAAAGGCGAACTTTATAACAATCGGGTACACGGGACCCTAGACCACTCAGTCACAGTGGGCCCTTGACCATTCGGCCACACGCAGGATAGAAGAGAGCAGCGATCAGGGGCCCGGGAGTAAAAGAAAACACCCTGGCCTCTCATGGTTCTTGGTTGTTTCATAAACAAAATTTAAAACGTGTTGATCTGCCCGAGCCCAACTGCCCCTACATCTCACTTGTTGTCCCTGGTCACACGGGGCCCAGGCCTCTGCAATGTTTGATTTAACTACTTGGATATTAAGTGTCAAAAATATTTTCCCACATTATTAGATACTACAAACAGGCCGAGTCAATAGGAAATTTAACAAAACAACGTTTGAAATGTGGAGAAAATTATTATATTTTTAATTATATATTTTGTGCCTTTTGTGATACTGAATAATCAAGAAGATCGTTTCTCTACATTCTAATATTTATTCTGGAAAGCTAATTATGATCAGGTCTTGAATAAAATTAGTCTAGAAGTTTTTATATTGCTTTTCATCCCTATGAATAGAACCGATGGAAAACTTTGTGACTTTATGGTCTGGAAAGTCTGAATGTTTTTAATACTATTTTACCAGACCAGCGAGGTTACAATATCATATCCCTGGACTAACCGAGCATGCGAGGATTTCAGTTACCACAACCTTCCTTCAGCAATTCGTACACGATACAACAACTCTCCAGAAATGGATCATATTATAGCGTGGGCATCATTTAGCAGAGTTGCCATCGTGTAACAGCTTAGACATCATGTAGCGTTGGGCATCGTGTAGCGATGTGGGTATTGTGTAACAGTGTGGACATCGTGGACATCGTATCATAGCGTGGGGATCATGTTGCAGCGTATCAGTATTGGCATCGCGTAGTAGTGTGGGCATCATGTAGCAGTGTGGGCATTGTATAGCAGTGTGGGAATTGTGTAGCAGTGTAGGCATCATGAAACACCGTGTACATCGTGTAGCAGTGTGGGTATCATGTGGCAATGTGGGCATTGTGTAGCAGTGTTGACATCGTGTAGAAGTGTGGGCATCATGAAGCAGTGTAGACATCGTGTATCGGTGTTGGCATCGGGGACCAGTGTTGGAATCGTGTAGCAGTGTGGGCATCATGAAGCATCGTGTGCATCGTGTAACAGTTTTGGCATCATGTATCAACGTGGGCATCATGTAGCAGTCTGGCATATCAATGTGGGCATCGTGTTATAGTGTGGACATCGTGTAGCAGTGAGGGAATCATGTAGCAGCGTCGCATCGTGTAGCAGTGTGGGTATCCTATAGCGCAGGCATCGTGTAAGTGTACGCATCTCATTAAGATTAAAATCTAGTACATAATGGGGAGGTGACAGGCACCAATAAAATTTAAGTTTCTGCTAACCCGCCGTCCAGTTTCAAAAAGGCTTTACATTTCGTACATTACTACCACCCCCTGGCAGTTTGTAACCCCCCCCCCTTCCAATTTTAAAACAAATATTATCAAGGTTAGAAAATAAATGTACCAAACTTTGTAATTTCATTAATTAAATTATCATTTTAACCAGCTTGTCGCAAGGGGTTTCCTAACACTGCCATCGTGTTCACGTTTCAAACCAAAAAGAAAGTTTTCGGAATACGACACGAAACATATAATGTTTATGCGCTACATCTGAACTAAAGTATGTTTGGGTTTCAGGTCCGTGTATTTATTTATATCTATGCATATCCGTAATGTTTATTGTTTTTAAAATTGGTTAACAGGAGGAAGATGAGTCATTATGGATAATATTATCCAAGTGAGACAAAAATAACTGTGTGAATGCTGTAATTTGACCTTTTAAAAAAAAGGTCAACAGAACATGACTAATTCTTCTTACATAACAATGCATGCGCAGCAATGTTGGTGGAGGCGTACCTATGTGATCAATGATTTCGTTTCCCAGTGTACATATTGGATTTCGCGTACCATATATAGCCTGCAGTGTTGTCATCCTATTTATCCGAGCTGCATATAAAACATCTTCCGTAATGTGTGCATTAACTTGAAAACATGCAATACACTCTTTAAAAAAAAAACAAATTTTTCACGTAAAAAAATAAGATGTTCTCTGTAAGGCGTGTAATTCATTCCAAGCGATAAAAATAAAAATGCACGTAAATGGGATTATTTTCTTTCTGCTTGACAGTAACTAATGTATATTCTTATTTGCGTAAAAGTCGAAATAAGGCTCAACACCTGAGTAAGTTCACGTAACTACCTGCCAAAGATCTGGTAGCTTTTTTATTCTCCCAAACTGACACATATTATACTTCACAACTGCATGAAGATAATAAGCTAATACAAAACATATAGATATGGTTACACTAATCGCACCTTGTCCAACATGACAGATAACGCGAGATTCTCTCGGTAACTTGTTGTCCATTTAGGGCGTGCCATGCTATATTTGGATATTCTGCAATGCGTGATTCACTGCATGCCATTTCCTACCATCTGTTTATATTTCCAAACAAAGATGCAATGGCCTTATATGGCACACAAAAAGACGAGGCTGAAAACAGAGGTACGAATGAATGGTTCTGGGTGCTTTGACCACAGGTGCTTTGACCATAGGTGGTTTGACCATAGGAGGTTTGTCCACAACGAGGGTTTGACCACGGGGTTTTGTCCATAGGTGGTTTGTCCACATGTGGTTTTTATAATAATAATAAACTGTTATTTAGAGTTTAAAATTATGGTTCAATTAAGGAAATTTTATGTGACAAGTTTCCTTTGAGTTGCCAATAAGTGAATGCTAATTAGTAATTAACATGTAATAAATAAAAGTCAATAACAGCTTGTTTTCGGTCCACATAAAGGCTGGTGCCAGGCCTACTCGATTTATTATTAAACAGAAAATGAACACAAATTAGGCAACAAGTCCAACGTTTCACAAATTAAGGCTGTAGATCTACTAGAAAATTACACTCAGTCCTACAAAATACATACTGCATATAAATGATAAAATCAAATCAAAACATTAATGTCATGCTAATATTATAGTTAATAGAATAACAGTTTTATGGTTAACTAAATGACATGTGCAATAGCATGCAAATATAATCCCTTGATAACGTTAAGATACGCAACTTATAATCCTTCAACTATACAAATTTTAGTGAATTAAATGCCGCAAGTTATAATCCCTGAAGATATGTTTTTAATCCCTCACTTTAATCCCCAAATATACTTACATCTAATGCTCCAACAACTAATCATAGTCTTTTCATATTATTCTTACCACCTATGTTCAAACCCCCTGTGTTCAAACCCCCACTGTGGCCAAACCACCTATGGTCAAACCACCTATGGTCAAAGCACCTGTGGTCAAACCTCCGCGTACCGAACGAATATCACCGACATTCCAAACGAAAATGTGTAACAGAGGTAAACGCTGCTGTACACGTATTTATACAATGAAATTCAGAAATTCTGGTATTAAACAAAAGGGACTGTTTAATTTCTTTCAGTATATATATGGAACATCTTCAAACATTTTTGATGATATGCTAAAAAGCGTAGTGTGTGAACCACACCCGGCTGCTCCATTGGTGCATATAGGTTAGTTTTAGTACTCCGTTCCCAAAGCAGGGTATTAATACTAACGGAAAATGATTATGCAAACTTTACACTGCATCTGAAAACTATTTTGGGGGTGAGAGGGTACATTTTAAAATGAACGATATTGATATTATTGTTTACCGAATTCCTCGTGTGACTTTAAACCTTCGCCCTTCCAGCACTGGCTTCAACCGCTTTCTTGAGAAAACGACAACCTTCCCCACCGAAAAATACAAAACAAGTATGATGATTATATGGGAATCCTAGAAAAAAAATATTCGCTTTTACATCAACCCATGCCAAATTTTGCTAGCTGAAACGGTGTTTGAACAAGCGCCATCTTCACGATAGAGAGCTCCTGTCCATAACCAGCGGAATCAACTTAGGAGAGAAAACGTTAAGTGACCTATAAGGCATGCATTACACGACATCCGTAAGAATTTATTTTGAATTAAAAACAGCTTAAAATGTTTAAATTGGAGAAACTTTCGGAGGTCGCGGTGATTATTCCAAAAAGTGTTCGATTGAAATGTAAAAAACGAACCTGACAGGACCAGATTGGTTCTTTCAGTTGCATCCAGTAGTAATAGTGCCAATCATCCGCAATTAGCATTGTTTGTTATTCGTGGATTTCCTTTTCCCATTCTTTATTTGTTTGCACCTCACACCATTCCTTCTACAGTCGCGACAATTAAATGGAAAATTCCATTTTATGAAAAACTTAAAGACATTTAGAATATAGTGCTATTAGGGGATATATACAATTCCGTTTCATTTTGAGTTTATGTTGTTTGGAATGGAAGTATAATTAGTACTGAAAAATAAGGAGTTTTGTCTTGTATTATTAATATATGTGGTATTAGTTATATCATTAAGTTCTGAGATATGTTATAATTTGTTGTGTGTTTTTCGTGTCACGATACTCTGTGAAATAGAAGGTGTTCTTTGTCAACCAAAGATATTTCTCTAATTATTAGGGGCCCCGAGTGGCCGAGTGAAAAAGCGCTGTCCGTTACGGATCACTGCCATCTCACCTCTGTCTGCATGGGTTCGAGTCTAAGATTCGGCTAATGTAGTTATGTGAGAAAGCTTGCCAGTAGCTTCTCGTGGGTCGGTGGTTCTTTCCGTGGGTTTTCCGGGTTCTTCCTCCACCGTTAATACTGGCCGCCATGTATAGCTATATTGAGCTGAAAAATGGCGTTAAATCATAAGAAACAAATTCTAATTATTGAAACTATTTGAAATGTTTTCATAATTATCATTTGGCAATCATAATGTTTAAACAAGTATATATAACATTGCTTATATCCCCATGCAGCTTTTTAAAATGTGGAGATTATGTCAGTGTCAATTTTCACGGTAGAACTGTTGACCAGTAGCTGTTTACATAATGGAATTAAGATAGTTTATATAATGGAATTAAGATAGTTTATATAAGTGTCTTGTACCAGTACCAAGATCTTATCTGCAATGTCAAGGAAAACGTCATCTCAAAGTTACTAACTTGTCATAGTATGGATGTTATACTTAAAGCCATTAGTATTGACAGACATTTTACAATTTGTCCCAAAAAATTTTTTTATCAGCATCTGCATTAAGTTGAAGAAAACAAAAACACAAGGCGAAACATTAAAATATCTTAATGTTTTATTCCGGTAGGAAAAGTCATGTAAACTTTTGTAACCTCAACGATTTTTCTGGGTTTTTGTTTATTTGTTTATCTTCTTTGTTTTGTGTTTCCCTTTGAAACCGACTCATTTAGTGTCGAATTCGCTCAGGCTAATTAGAAACTAGTTTTGCACTGTTCGTTGTCAGTTTAATAATAATAATAATAATAATAATAATAATAATAATAATAATAATAATAATAATAATAATAATAATAATAATAATCAGATCACTAAAACAGAATTTGATGCAATATTGACAGTATAATCTTCGTCGTGGTTATGACAATGGACTGAATGCCAACTAAATGGATTAATCATTTATATATGATTAATTCAATAAATAATACAGTAATTCATTTATTAATTAATTATATTCTTTCTATGTACAATACCATTTCCTAAAGTTATGTGAGACAATACAACTACATCTGGCCTCATGTAACTTTATAATATTGTGCACTACAGTGTAAACCGTTGGGCACTACATTGTTGACGATAGTGCACAACCTTATAGACCATAGTGCACTATATTGTTCACTATAGTACACTACATTGTTCACTATAGCACACTACATTGTTCACTATAGTGTACAACCATGTAGACGATAGTACACTATATTGTTCACTATATTGTTCACCATAGTACACTATATGGTTCACTATAGTACACTAAATTGTTCACCATAGTACACTACTGTGAAGTGCTAATTTCAGTAGCTCTATTAATAAACCATTAGTTGTGGCCAGATAGCCATTAGTTAGACTTATGACGACATGCTATGTACATCTGTAGAGTCTAGGCGACCGTTGTATTAATTAAATGTTGTTTATTCAGCAGCCGGGGCTGACTGCTGGCGACCTTTTCAAGTTTCATTTCGCACGAAAAGTGTCAGAATTGAGAAAATGCAGAGATTCTGTTACATAAAAACCAAGCATGTCATATTGACCATGACGTAAGCGACTTTTAGAGGAAAACGGGAGAAAATACATTTGATTCTGATTGGTCACGGTTAAATAAGGGGGGTGTTTTCACCCGAAGATCTTTAGAACATAATATCGCACTAGCTAAATTAGAATTTAGTCTTGAAAATTCCTCTGCGAGAGAGGACAGTGGTTGAAGTATTTAAAGGCTCCGGATGGTATTTTAGAGAAGTACACCCGTTAATAGACCAGGGGAAAAAACCACCAAAACCAATAGTTGAGTGACAAACCAAAAACACACAAAGGTACTGCCACAGTTCCATGTATATTGTTGATACAATTATATGATGTCTGCTTAGTTTACAGGTCTGCATGATTTCGTTTGATACATTTGTATAATTGATTTAATTTGATACATTTGTATAATAATGTGTTTGTATTATGAATCGGAAGTTCTTGCATGAATTCATTTGATACATTTATTTAATAATGTGCTTTTGTATTATGAATTGGAATTCTTACCTTAATTCTTAGTTAAGAATGATGTAGTGTTAATTTATGTCGTAAAACACTATGTTGAGTATGAATAGGAAGTGTTACGTTAATTCTTGAATTAATCATATTGTTTTAATAATGATTGTGTTCCAAGAATTTAATGTATTACGTTAATAAGGGGTTACAAGAATACATATGGATTCACCGAATTTTGATTTCATAGATGATTTAGCGACAGTGTATACGATTTATGTACTGTGGAAAATTAAAGCAGAGCCATAATTCAACGCATCGCTTTGTAGTACGTTAATGTATTAGGTAAAAGCAAAACGAATTAACAATTGGTTTAACTATATTCATTTGAGGACATGTGTAGTTAATTACTAGCCGTGAAGTTGTTATCACTGATAGAAATACCTGCTTGTTCGAACCAGGAATAATGGACAGTCTCAACTGTAACCATTGTAACGAGAGACTTAGGTTGTTTTAATTTTCTTTTGAAAGGAAGAAAGTATCTTTTTTGGAAAGATCGTGAAGTTACGGGAATAGCGACGTAAACTTTGGGAAAAGAAATTGGGAGAACGGAAATTGCAGTGTACGCATGAGACAGTGGACAAGTTCGGAATCAAGCGGAAACATCCACGAGTGCAGATTATCTAGCGAGAAAGGGACTTCTAGAACGACATTGAATTTAACAGTGAGCGAAGATAAAGGGATAGCAGGTTATGAAAATCGAACAAAGCACTGACTTCGATTGTACCACTCGATCCTATGATGATTTTTAACTATCAGTAATAGAACGGTTAATTTGTTTAATTCTATTTCAAATCGTATTGTAATTCGGTGAGAGTTGTATTTCTAACCCGCGTGTATTCCTAATGAAAGGAAGTTTCGTAATTGTGTATGTAATTGATTAAATTGTTTATTTATCTTTACGGGGGCTCGGAGTTGTTTTGTTGAATATACCTGCTCAGTTTACCATATTCACTATTCTCCTACTCGAACCGGGCAATTTTACCGAGGGCGGTCATCTCTTAGATAACGAGTATCAAAAGGGAGTGGGTTGGAGTTATTGTTATTGTATGTTGTACAATACCACTTGACAAGTGGGACTTAACACTTACCCTTTGACAGGTGGGGCTTGTGCAATACTATACGAATAACGCTCATAACTCGTGAGTAACCCTGACAACTACATTGTTCACCATAGTGCACTACATTGTTCACTATAGTACACTACATTGTTTACCTTAGTGTATTACATTGTTTACCGCAGTGCACTAAATTATTCACTTTAGTACAAAACATAGTTCTCCATATATATTGCACATAGTTCACTATAGTACACTACATTGTTCACTTTAGTTTACAACCATGTAGACGATAGTGCATTATATTGTTCACCATAGTACACTATATTGTTCACCATAGTACACTACATTGTTGACTATAGCACACTACTTTGCTCACTATAGTACACTGCACTGTTCACCATAGTACACTACATTGTTCACTATAGTGTACAACCATGCAGACGATCGTACACTATATTGTTCACCATAGTGCACTATATTGTTCACCATAGTACACAACATTGTTTACCAATGTGCACTAAATTATTTACTTTAGTTCAAAACATAGTTCTCCATATTGCACTACATTGTTTAGCGTAGTGTGCTGCATTGTTCACCACAGTGCACTACATTGTTCACAAAATTACCTTGTTTTCTGTGGTCCTCTATTTTGTTATCTTGTTCTCTAAGGTGCATTACTTTGTTCACTTTAGTGCACCACCGTGTTCATCATAGTGCACCGCCTAACTCGCAAAGCACGAACACATGCAAAGTTTCGTTTAGATTCGTTTGTTTCAATCAATGTCGCACACAGTTTCACAATTTACATAACTTTATGATAAATTATTTACTTGAACGACTTAAAGGGGACAAAAACCCGACCTGCATTATTTTATTGTAAATAGATGAATATTTAGTAGTTTGTGTATTTAATCTATCCCATCTATTTGATTATTTGCATCTATGTATTTGCACTTCAATTTCATAAAAGAATACTGTCCTGTTTTCTGAGATCATACGGAAAGACCCTGCCGCGAATTTGTTAGCTCCCTTCCATATACACAGTATGTGACGTCATTTGAGACGATTAACATATACGAGTCGTATTCAGTTTGTGCAGCGATGTGTCAAGAAGTATTCAAGTCCATTCTCTATTTACTTGAAATATATATTCATTGAAGTTCATTCCATAGTTATTTGAAAGGTTTACACACACAAGTCTAATCTTAGCAATTTACCTTTACAGTGGTAACGCTAATTTCCGAGTTCAGACTATGTATGCTTGTAAGGCTTGAAATCTTTTTGAAGACAAAAGGTCAGTAAAATTCAATAAAGAATGTTAGTGTTATTGTTATTATTATTATTTGCTACACAATTTTTCAAAAGGATGCAGACGATTTTGTTTCAAAGAAAACTCACAAGGCCTTGACTCCTGTATTTTATATGGTGTATTATAAATTTCAGTATAATTAAATATTTGGTTGTAAGGAGTTTTCTTGGGTATGTTTGTGATCCGAAAATAAAGCAAAGATCATGTTCTGACCGACTGATCAACCACTATATAAGAAATGGAGAGTAAGAGAAGAATGTTTGGTGATAAAATCACTATTTTTTAAATTTGTTTTTAAGCGATTTATATTCTCTCTTTATAAATATATTTTATGTGACAAGTTGTTGGATAGAGTTATATAAGATGTTGAAGGAAAGTATGACAGATTTGACAGTGACCCTCAGAGGTCAATATATAAAACTTTTCTGCAAGTGAGGTACTACAATTAATTATTAAACAACTTTATTAATGCTAAAAAAAATATGTTTAAAACCGTCAGATGACCATTGTTTCGTCTATAAATTCAGAACGAAGTTATCATTTTAGCGAGATAAGATTTAGACGCTATATTTCCACTATCCATGCTTCTATTTAAGAAGGTTGAAAATATTGACGTAAAAATGGAATTCTAATTCTAAAGTCAAAACAGTTAATAAAGAATATTTCGATACCTTGGAGACGCTTTCATACTTCCGTCCCATCCCCGTATTTCCAAGTCTTTTTACATTTCCTTTAAAATTCAATGGGATGTTTATCTCCGAGCCTTCAAAGGGAGAACGATCCGACACAAAATCCTTCCCTCTCTCTTTGCTCACATTCTTCGGATTCTTGATCTTCTCTATCCTAAGACGAACACTAGGAAGACTCAACTCTGCGAAAAGTTTGATGACAGTTCCCGGACATAGTTCAAGACTCTCGTTTTCCAGGTCATACAGCTCAGAATTGAAGTCATCCTTTTTTACGGTCAAAATACATGGAAAACCTAGGCTTTTTACACAGTTCCCAATGGTAGTCGAAGAACTTGGGTGGTGTTCAAAATCCTTTAGAATGTCCATGTTGGCACTGTACGCTAATACACATCGACCATGTTTAACCTTGTAGAGGTATAGAAAATTACGCACTTATGCAACACAGCGCGATGATGTATCTACCTACGCTCGCATTAAAGAATGTACACTTCTGTCGTCTAAGGTACCCTTTGTTTGTAGTTGTTTGAAAGCTACACTCATCACTTAAATTTTCTTGAATGTTACATATGCAGCGCCGTATCCTATCTAAGGCATGTTTATGTCTCAATTCTTAATGTACCGTGATAACACAGCACGTTACATTAGACTGGATGTGTTTCACTACAGTTCCTATATACTAGTTATAAATCATGTACAGGCAGATAAATAGAGCACGAGCAGTTATCTTTAGTATCAGTCATGGAACTAGGAAGTTCAAATCAGTTGACGTGTTGTCACGCGCTGCATACAGCTCCATAAGAGATCGACAATTTCTCCATTTTGTCGTACTCGGGTTGGGGTTGGAAACCTTGTGAGATGGTTATATGGATTTCTTTGTTTCATCAAACACTGTTACAAACACCAATGGTTTTCAACAATACAGCATGAGATTTAGCGGAGAATAAGAAAATAGTACTGGACACAATGTGTAAAGATAAACGCAGTTGCGATAATAAAAGAGCATATAATTTTCCAATAGTTATCTGTATTATACAGAAAGATAAAAGCCTTTGTTATCGTGGCTGGATCGGAAAGGGGTTTTCTAGAGTGAACGAAATTTGATCATCCTTTTTTTGCGCACGTTTATTGAGTATTATGCACATTGTGAATAGATATCCACAGACATTTGTTTTAGTACCCTTTCGATAAACGTCGGGACCTTTTGTAAATTTTGGACACCAACAGCAAATACTTCATTTGGCCCCGTCTATTATTTCGGAGCTCTATTAGTAACAATAAAAAAGTCATTGAGTGATCCAATGTTTGTTCTGCTTTTTTATCAGGTGTACTATGCTCCTAAAGGTAGAGCGGGTGATTATCTTAGCTCATAAATTAGGTTTATTGTTGACACTTGGGCAGGTAGACGCCCTACCGCGTTAAGACTTAGAAAACATACCCAAAAGGGTTTGAGTATAGTTATTGTTTCATTTGTTTTTATCGTACAGCATAAGCCATCGATGTGTGATTTTCATCTCCGAACAAAGGGGAGAGTAAAGTGCTGATACATATCATGGGAGGTGTTCTGCAAGTTGTGGGATTAAATAATTTTTGTAGCAATTTTATACCAGTATATTTGATGGATGAAGACTCTAGGAAGAACTATGGATAAATAGGAAGCTATAGGCACCTTTCTCATATATCCGCGTTGGTTGATTCGAGAACTCGAATTCACGTGATAAGAGGGGAGATGCGTCTTTTTCTGCCAAATCCGTATTGTGTCATCGGAGCAACCATCGTCAATTTGAGTTTGCATCAAGGAGATTGGGGTGTTGTGTGTGGTGTTGTATGTTGTGATGATTGTTTGATTGTAGCTTCTTACAAGGTGTCCCCCTTTATACTGTTCTCGTTGTCTATAGGATGATCGCCCTCGGTGTTATTGTCCGGATCGAGTAATATCAATATAAAGTGTGGAACTTGCAGGTGGATATATATATATATATATATATATATATATATATATATATATATATATATATATATATATATATATATATATATATATATATATATATATATATATATATATATATATATATATATATATATATATATATATATATATATATATATATATATATATATATATATATATATATATATATATATATATATATATATATATATATATATATATATATATATTCACTGCCTTGTATATTTACATAACCTGTTCTTTCCAGTTCACTCCAACTTCACTGCCTTGTTTTTATCTGTTTATTTGTTGAATAAACTAGCTAATATAAAGCAAATGCCCTATACATATGTACAGGATCGCACAGACATACCTCCAAAGAAGAATTATAAACCAAATAGAAGACCCACCACTTCAGTTCAGAAGGGAGGAACTATTACAAAGATATGCGACAAGAATATTGATCCATACACATCCAACTTAAATTTGTTGAGCGCGATCAACCAGGAGGAAAGAAGATTAATTACTTGATCAAAAACCTTGGACTCTCAAACATACAGGCTGAACAAATAAAACACACTGATCCCATATGATGGACATGTAACTTACCGCGTATCAGTTTAACTGCAACAAAGATTGGACCACATAATGACAAACCTTTAGATATAAGATCGATAATACTCTCTGCCACTGAAGATCAAAATCAAATGATCCCATCAGAAACTATGGGCCATAATTGAAGCCATTAAATGCTTGTGTGTGTGTGTGTGTGTGTAGGGTGCTCTCTCCCGGCTGATCTTCGCAGACCATTATGGCGAGGCCCTCCTGTCCTATTTTTGGATGCCTCATCGAGGTATGCTATAGTTTCTTGACAGTATAAAGACAATAATTGTATTTATTCTGCTGATGTATTTTTTTTATATTTTGTATTTGTTGTATATTATTTTTATTTTATTTTTTTTCAATCTTTTTTTTCTTCATGATTTTTTATTTAAAAAATCTATATTTGTATATTAATCTGAATTGTCGATATTGTTCATCTATGCTTTCCTCTCCATGATTTCTTACGTTCTTCTTGTCTCTTTAGCTTCCATATAAGTATTTTCCTATTAAATAGTATTGTTTCGTCTAATTGTTCTTTCCGTTGATGGCGCTATTTCTGATTTATTTGCTTGCTGCTATTGAAATCCTGTTTGTATTGATGGCAGTTGTTTTGTTCTGTCTGCTGCTATTAGGATTTGGTGTTTAGTTGCTGCTACTATTTTGACGTTTCTTGATGATCATCTCGTTTCTGGTAAAAAAAAAATTAATTTATTATTCAATGTATTTATCATCTTCTAAATTGTATACTTGTTTACTCCTCTTCTCTTCGTCTCTTTTCTTCCTTCGTGTTTCTCTTCTTGTTTCTCTTCTTTGTATTTTAAAGCTTTCTCTCATTTCCTCCTGTACTTTTTCTTCTTCTATTTTCTTCTTTTTTATGTTCTACTTGGCATGCTCGCATACACTCTCTCTGTCTGTCAGTCAGGGGCTCTTCATTGTGCTTTTTTATCATTTCTCTTTGTAGCCTCAAATTTTCTTTCATTTCATCCCTTGTGTTTGTTCCCATTCTTTTCCTTTCTTGTTTTAATTGATGTTGTTTTATGAATTTTCTTTGTCCTCTATTTAATGGATCTTGGTCTTGTGCTTCTTCTTTTGATACCTTTATTGGCGCATTGTTTTGTATTCTTTCTAATTGGCTTTTCCTAATTGGCTTTTCCCTTGTATCTGTTCATTGTTTTTGTTTGTTTTACTCTTCTTGTTCTACTTGTTGGTTTCTTCTCCTTATTTTCTGTGTATTATCTTGATGTTTATCCGCCTGCTGTTGTGTTACTGTTGTTATTGGGTTTTTGTTTTTGTTTTTTGCTGTTGTTGAGACTGGTTTAGTTGCTATTTTTCCGTTTTCTTCTGTTTATTTTGGGGGAAGATGCTTGGTATTTTTCCCTTACTTTGATTAGTCTGCTCCATGTTTGTTCCTTTTTGTTCCTGTTTCTGTCGTCTGATACTCTCGTTCAGCATTTCTTCATTTGCTGTCTGATTTTCTCGGTTGTTAGGGCATTTGTGCGGGGTATGGCCAGTCTTGTCACATCTATTACATCTTCTGTGGTGGATACATCCTTTGTACCAGGATTTCTTTAGAAACCCATGTAAAAAGAAAGCTCTTTTGGTTTATTTTAGTCTGGTTTTTTCTACTTCCAAGATTCTTGTTCCGTTGTATATCGTGGTTGTCGGTATTGTATCAATCCTGGCTTTTTCAACTTTAATTTTATGTTTCTTTTCAAAACTCTCCACTGTAGCTTCAAGAGTTATTACTAGCGGAATGTCCGTTAGGTGTATTTCTCCTTTTGCTTTTTAATTTTCCTGATGATTGATGTTGGCTCTCGTACTATTACTTTTTCTCCTAGTATGTTGATTTCCCCGTATGGTATTATTGGCTTTTTCCCTCTAGGCCGTAAAATATATCCCTTATACCCATTCCAGTTAATGGAGCACGTCTGGTCTGTAAATTCCGGATTTATTGCTTTTAGAGCTATCATAACAGATGTTATCCCAAGTATTCTTTCTCTCGGTGTTGCAGACATATCTAATTCTTGTGTACCTTCTTTATACAGGCATTCTAGGTTATCAACCCTCTTCATTGTCTATTCTACGTAGCTTGAAATACTTTTCAAGATCACAAATTTGCTTCTGTTGTTCCGCCATTTTTTCCTCACTTCACTTTCTTTCTCCGTGCTTGCTGCTAAATGAATTCAGCTCACTTTGCTCGATATAGTTAAGTTTTGTTTCCTTCTATCTTTAATTTTGTTACATTGATCAATTCAATACATTATTGTTGTGGAATCTCTGGTTTAGACCATTTGTTTCTATTTTTATTTTGTAGAAATATTTCATCCATTTCAGGTCTGTTTCGTGCGGGCCATTGTGATTGTGATCATTAAATGCGTGCAATCAACAAAAGTCCGCAAAGCAATTCTTATCAGTGACTCACTTAGCGTCTTAAGATCACATGAATCTGGCATCTCTATGTGAATCCATTAAATAATAATAGTAAATTGGATAATAATACACCCGCCTACCCAATCAATATAAGTAGGAATAGACATGAAATACTACATGTATACCTATCAATTATAATATTATTCATAATAAGGAAATAAGGTAAATGAGATATAGATTCGGCTATAGCAATATTAATCAATTGTTTGGACGAGCCACTAGTGAGTATTATAAACATTTAGATTTACTAAAACCATTTGGACTTGGTAAACCATCTACATTATGATGAACTGGATATCTCTTGGTAGTCTCTCGAGTCGAGGAAGACAAGTTGTGCACTTTCTTTCAACGATGGACGCGCATGTGACTCCGGAGTCCAAATTCCGATACACACATGCGATTGCAGGTGGGGCATGGGACACCGGTGGTTGTTGGTATCTGGGATACATTTCTGTGGCGTCTCTCACGGGATGCAGCAAGACGCTGGCGACGGTCAGCCTCAAAGGAGGAACAGGCTTTTCTGGTCAGGGCTCGCCAATGCTTTCTGTCTGAGGCAGCGAGCTCGAGCTGGCGTGGATGAAGGTCTGCCCACTTGATGTTTGTCTTGAGGTTGTCTTTGTACCTCTTGTGAGGGCGGCCTTGGTTTCGGTTCCCCAAGAATAGCTCGCCATAGAACAACTGCTTTGGGATTCTGAACTGGATATAAGTAACAGCAATTAGCAAGTCCACAATTATACGCTATAAATCAGTCTAAGCCTTGGAATGATATGTCCAACCACACAAGGTCGCAACATAAATAACGCCTACAATTATATAGGGCCTTAAAAAAATGATTATAAGGTGGTCAGCAGCCCAGACTATCAGGCACCACACCGCCCGCACAAAGCGAATTAAACAAGGACAGGTAATTATAACTCAAGAATGGCAAGACTACTGGCAATTAACATTATTCCAAAACCATTAAAATTAAAGAAATATAATGTGGTTAATAACCAAAACCATTAAAATTAAAGAAATATAATGTGATTAAAAACCAAAACCATTAAATTTAAAGAAATATAATGTGGTTAATAACCAAAAACCATTAAAATCTAAGAAATATAATGTGGTTAAAAACCAAAACCATTTAAAATTAAAGAAATATAATGTGGTTAAAAACCAAAACCATTAAAATTAAAGAAATATAATGTGGTTAAAAACCAAAACTATTAAAATTAAAGAAATATAATGTGGTTAAAAACCAAAACCATTAAAAATAAAGAAATATAATGTGGTTAAAAACCTAAACCATTAAAATTAAAGAAATATAATGTGGTTAAACACCAAAACCATTAAAATTAAAGAAATATAATGTGGTTAAAAACCAAAACCATTAAATTAAAAAAATATAATGTGGTTAAAAACCAAAACCATTACAATTTAAAGAAATATAATCTGGTTAAAAACAAACATATATATGCTAATTAGTCAAAATATTAGTGAAAAGTAAAACAGCACTGGCAATGCAAATGTGTCATAGGTAATTTATTTTAATCAGTCATTATTTTATAGATTCAACTCTATACTACCTACTAAGAACCTATGACATCTATCTCTCATCTTTAAGCACAAAGTGGTGCAGTTCATTAGAACTTTATTTCGTTCATAAATAAATATTAGAAGTTATAAGGTGGCTTAATCTCATTCATCAGGGCCCGTCACACAATTGGCAATTATCGAGCATATTACAATCCAAATTATGCAGGACACTACATTAGAAATTTAAGGTAATCAAAAATCGAATGACCATTAGGCGCCGAAGCACAGTGCTGCATCTAAATTATACATAGGACGTAAGGCCCCAAATTAATTCTATAAGGTGACTAAAACTCAAGTCATCAGCCCCTCCCCTTCCCTCGCACAAGGCGTAACATAACTGGACCTATTTATATAGAACCCCAAAACTATCAAACGTCTCTAAATCATAAAGAAAACCCGACGAAAATAATGCAGGACTTACTGCCCACTATATTATTCAAATTCGGCATGCTACACTTATGTTCCGGAAACTGTGATCCAAAATAGCACTGGATTCTAAAACGTCTCCATTTCTAACTCTATCCCTTCTTCCCTGCCGGATCCGGATATTAAAACAAATAGTGTGCCATGCAAACATCAAGCCTACTACAAGGATGAGCTTGTAAGCACGGTTCCGGGGTGGCGCTATAAGCGGGTACAATCCCCAATAGGCGATGCAAAAGATACAGACCATATAATAGTGAGCATGGGTGCTTCCGATGTAGCTCATCACTTGTCCCGTGGGACTTAAATGTCCAGAAATCGGACACAATTCAGTAGCACACACTGTGTGCAGAAATGCCTTGGATGATGAGGTTCTTCCCCCCCCCCCCTCTCGATCAATTAATTAGTCCGCTATTGAGGAATTTAAATCGTCACGAATCCACGATGTGCGCAAGCGACGTTAATGCAATTTCACCATTATCATCAAAGTCTCGATATAGTCGGACAGTTCCAATGGACGAAAGCGACTGTAATATAACACCATAACCGTTGTCGGGCTTAGTGTCATTATGGCTGCCAGCTTATTCAGTGCGGCCCACCAGCTGATGCAGCCAAGACTAAGGCAAATGCTGAAGCATAATCTCTGTCACAATTAAACAAAGATGAAGAGGAGGAGATATCAGAAGGTGGTATAGATGAGGCACGTGAGGAAAAGAATATCGACTCCGATATGCAATGTTATAGATCTAAGCTATTAAGAAGCACTTATTGACCCCAAAAGGCCAAGCATTTCTTAAGTGCGGTGCAGTGCCGCCTTGAGAACATTAAAATAAAAAAGCAGAGACTCCAGCAGAGGGTCCAGAAAGTTGAGGTTGCTATCGAAAACAGAGTATTGTCAGGAGGTGGTAAGTGCGATGGTTTTCCTCGTGATAGTTCGACATCTAATAACGCGAATAAGGTATACTAGTCCGCGGCGCGTATGCTGATCGGTAATGATGTTATTCATTCGATCGGCACATGTCTTTTTCCAGAGGCGATGGTACCGACTGCTACAGGTACCGCCAACGGACAAGAAGTTACTGTCTTACGCGACACCGGGTGCACGGGTGTCGTGGTAAAGCGGAGTCTCATTATGGAAGACTAAACGCTTGGTTGGAAATCCCTGTGCATGTTATTAGATCAATCGATTGATCGCGTCCCCGTTGCGTCAATAAAAATTGAGACGCCTATTCTGACGGGAACCGTAGAAGCACTGTGCATGGAAAACCCCATATATGATTTAACTATCGAAATGTCGAGGGATCCATACTACCAACCCTCTCTGTCTCCCGGTTTCCCATTGTGCAAACGGTCTAAACTAGGATGCAGGTGCAGGCGGACAAAAAAACCGCTACATAAGTTGAAAGTTCCGGAGGCCGTGACTGATATCTCGCGCGATGAATTCACGTGTGACCAAAATCACGACGCGTCTTTGAGCGCGACCGCAGAGAGAATCGTGTACGGTACCGCGAAACATTGTAAAGGTGGTGGAAGCTCTAAATTCGTACGCACTAAAGGTTTAATATATAGAGAATTTACCACGTCGGACGGCGGGAAGTATCTCCAATTAGTTGTCCCTCAGATATTCAGGCCACAGGTACTGAGAGTGGCACACGAGTCCAGTATGGCGGGTCATTTAGGCATGAGAAAAACAACCGACAGAGTATTAAGGGAGTTTTACTGACCTGGCATAAATAGTGACGTAGCACGATTCTGTCGGAGCGAAGTTTGCCAGAAGACTGTACCGAAGGAAAGAAATACCAGAGTATCATTAGGTAGAATGCCTCTAATAGATACTCAAGTTAAAAGGGTAGCTGTTGATATTGTGGGAGCCATATTTCCAATTACAGATCGGAAAAACCGATACATCCTCACTCTAGTGGATTATGCCACTAGATACCCAGAAGCCATAGCTTTACCATTAATTGAAACTGAACGTGTAGCCGAGGCGCTTGTCGACATATTCAGCAGGGTAGAGGTACCTGAGGAAATCCTCATAGATTACGGGGCCCAGTTTACCTCAGAACTTATGTCAGAAATTAGTAGGTTGTTGTCAATTAAGCAGTTGCGCACCACACCGTATCACCCCATGTGTAATAAATTGGTAGAGAGATTTAACGGGACGTTGAAACAAATGCTATGTCGAATGTGCGCGGTAACCGCGAGATTGGGACTGGTATTTTAACGCGATTTTGTTCGCGTATTGCGAGGTACCACACGAGAGTTTGTGATTCTCGCCGTTTGAATTGCTGTACGGTAGGACAATTCGGGGTCATATGCGGAATCTGCGCGAACTATAGTCAGGTGATGTCGCGGACGGAGAGGTTAAAACCACCTACCAATACGTCATCGACTTACGCGAGAGATTAGAAAGCACGTGTCTGATGGCACAAGACGAGCTCGTGAAGTCTGGTCGCAAGGACGCGAAATATTACAAGTAGGAAATTCGAAGTCGGAAATTTGACTTGGATGGTGCTACTTTCTACTAGTAGAAACAAATTATTGGTCCAGTGGAAAGGACCATATGAGGTTAAACAGGTCAAGGATTAAATGGACTACCGAGTCGACATGGGAGGTAGGCTGAGAATATTTCATGCCGATATGTTAAAGGGATACGTGAGAGACTTAGTCAAACTGATGAAAAGGGCGTTTGGAACGTTGTAACGTTGTGCTTCGGTATCAAGCGCTATTGGTATAATATTGCACAAGCCACTGGTCAGAGGTATTGCGCAACTTGTAAAACAACACTCGAAACCTCCTCCCGCTAATACTCGTTATCTAAAGGATGACCTCTACGGTATAATTTGCCCGGTCATAGAATGGATATGGTAATCTGAGTCGGTATCTTGAACAAAGACAACACACGAGCCCCCGTAAAGATAAATAAAGAATTTAATCGAAATACAATCAAGAGAAGAATGACACAGTAAATTACAATTTTCTTTCCTTCTGAATATTCTTAGTTCAGAAGCACTTTAAAACCGAAGCTTTAAAATAATGGATACATTAATCAAAATTCAAACACTAATAAAATAGATGAATTTAGCCGTTAATAGCTGATAGCAAATTTCATCACGAAATCGAGTGTTCATTAACATTGGACACTTGGTAAATTCACAGTGACCTGTTCGACGACTGTTTTTCCTTCTGCTTGCGTCACGACTTTACTTTGCCCTCTGGTGAACGTGGGATTCCACAACTCTGACTTCTGACTTCTTTTTTCTTCTTTGAATCTAGATATTCTCTATATTCCTCTCTCTCCAAACAAACTATTTTCCTTGTGTTTTTGGCGTCTTACAATCGTTCCAAATTCAGTTTCCTAGAACCACGTTTTATAACGGACGTCTTTCTTAAAGTACGGCTGGAGTCTTCTCCTATGTCGGAATTAATAATGCTGACCGTCTCTTGCAGAGGTCTTCCTAGACTGATTCAGATTCATTTGCTCAGAGAATATATTCCTTTCAAAATCCAGGGTTCGACCCACCCCCCTGATTCCACATTTGACCAATCGGAATAAATGCTATTCCTACAGACATTTGGGAAACTGCTTAACAAAGTGCCAAATGCCACCTGGGTTTGAAATAAAACCCTATCATTTGTCTCAAATCATTTTTGACAGTTCTACGTGCGAATTTCACTTTCTGTAGCCTGTCATACAGCTAGGTTGTTTTTACTATAAACATAGTAATGATGGTGACCGAGTTTAGAAAAACATTCCGTGCAAACTCTCCCACAAGATAACAGTTAATTGTCGGCTAGACTAAGAATTAATTAATGGATTTCACTGACGAAAAATTTGGCACTTGACAAACGTTGTGTGTATTGCGTTCATAGAAGACGAGTCGAGTGACGAACCGCAATTATATTTTAGCACAGAAATTCACCTTGAGTACCCCATGGTTGTAGGGAAGGGGGAATAAATAAAGTCACCGTGTTTGATGCTGAACCGATGCCAGACATGGTGGACATGTTTTCGAAATTTGCAGGGAACCAGTACATTTCTAAAATAGATCTAACAAAAGGATATTGGCAGGTGCCCATCGCTGTAAAGTCCCGCATATTAACGGCATTCGCGACCCCTAAAGGTCTTTACCAGTTTAAGGTTATGCCTTTCAGTCTAGTTAACGCCTGTGCGTCGTGCGTGCGTCTTATGCGGCAATTGTTGAAAGGCATGAATAACGTATATAGTTTTGTCGACGATATTCTTATGTATACGCATACCTGGGAAGAGCATGTTAGGATATTAGTCGATCTGTTTGACAGACTCCGTAAGGCAAATCTCACAGCGAGACCCTCTAAGTTTAGTAAAGCGTAAACCACACCCCGACAAAATTGGAGCGATCAAAGACGCTCCTAGGCCCGAAACCAAGAAACATATGATCGTTTCTTGGGTTGATAGGTTTTTATAGGAAGTTTGTTCCAAATTCGCCGCTATAGCTAGCTCATTGACGGATTTTACTAGGAAGGAGCAGCACAATAAAATTTCTTGGGGTTCATGCCAAGAAAGAGCTTTATATACTATTAAGGAAAGATTGATCAGTGCACCAATCTTAAAATTGCCAGAATTAAATAAATCGTTAATTTTGAAAACTGATGCTTCCGACACGGGATTAGGGGCAGTTTTACTACAAGAGCAAGAGGGGTAAAATTACCCATAGCCTATGCTAGTAGAAAATTGCTGCCTACATACAGGAAAGGCTAGAAAGGAGAAAAATAAAAAGACAGAAAATGAGAAGAGGAACAACGAATGGCGGAAGAATATCTATATAATGATGAATGTCTAGAATATGATATCAGGGAATTTATATAATGTAACATATATATATATAATGTAACATATATATAATGTAACATATATATATATATAATGTAACATATATATAATGTAACATTATATATATATATATATAATGTAACATTATATATATATATATATATATATATACATACATACATATATATACATATACATATATACACATATACACATATACACATATACATATATACATACACACACACACACACACACACACACACACACACACACACACACACACACACACACACACACACACACACACACACACACACACACACACACACACACACACACACACACACACACACACACACACACACACACACACACACACACACACACACACACACACACACACACACACACACACACACACACACACACACACACACACACACACACACACACACACACACACACACACACACACACACACACACACACACACACACACACACACACACACACACACACACACACACACACACACACACACACACACACACACACACACACACACACACACACACACACACACACACACACACACACACACACACACACACACACACACACACACACACACACACACACACACACACACACACACACACATACATACATACATACATACATACATACATACATACATACATACATACATATATATATGAATAATAAAAATTAATTATTTAAAAAAAAAATGTATATATAATAATAATATATATATACATATACAACATACAACTCAATCTATAACTTACAACCAAAACAATTAAAGGAGAGCCTCCCCATAAATGGTCTGTTAAGATCAGCGGGGAGAGCACCCTCCAATTTTTTAAAAAAAAAAGACATTTATTCACATAGACTTTCGGCCTTGCTGACTGGGGAATCCGAGTTAATATATTAATTGTCCGTCCTTCTTCGCTGTTAGTAATATTTCTGTAAGCGGTACGTGACAATGAGGCGGAAGAGGAGAATGAGGGCGACTCGGATAGACAGATGATGTTGGACATTTGACTTCATGAGAACATAGACACTTGTCATTTTGAATGTGCAGTCAAATATTTGGAATGGGTGTCCCTGGTGACACAAAAAGCCATGACCAGAGCAATGGATGTTTGGGAGACGCATCATCTATAATTACTACAATGAAGCTTATGAGCAACACACAATTGCGTCCTGGGTGAGCTGCAGAATATCTCCCAGATATTCATGGGTTTGAGGCATTCCCAGCAGTTCATTATGAAAAATTTCGGGCAGTGACAGGTTGTGAGAAGTGGTGAAAGCCTTAGCACTTTATACCTGATAATACAACAGACAATATTTGGACTGTAATCAAAATTGTCTCATATATTGAGTCCAGTTTGGCTTGAAATCCCGTTTCTACTAACAAAACTTTATCATGCTTCTAAAATTAAACAACCATTTTCTAATAAGATGACGAATAGTTACCTGGTCACACTGATATTTTACTTCAAGTATATTGGCCCATATACCAACATTTGTACGCAAAATGGCTAAAGTTTTGAAGTACGAAAATTTTAACTTGGGGTTTTATGCCTGAGCGTTTTATGCTGCGTTCCGGTCAACGCTAGAAGCCTTCCGCCGAGCGCCTACCCACCCTCCACTAGCTCGGACCATTAAAGACGAGTCAGTGGACCAAATCTCACTCTTCTAGGAATAAGGTGCTCTGAAGAGCGTGTACGTACTGATACGGCGTGACGTCATAAGATGTGTGTCCAGTCACGCCTGAAGTCTCATACTGCAAATGAATACATAATCATTATGCGTGAGTGTTGGTTCGATTCTCACTCATAAATCATAATCGCTGGGAACTTAATTTCCCCGAATATGCGACAGAATTAAGTAGCATATTTTGAATGCATTAACGCGTACTGGAGTGTATCTCAAATTGCCTCCTGTAGGACAAATTAAGGAATATACGGTGTGAACATTAACCAATCGCGCATGCCCGAATGGTGCGGACACCAGCTAGTTGCACATGTCCGAATGGGAAAAAGCGAAAACAATTCAAAGTCAGTCACTCAGTACTCGTACCATTAGTCTTGACTAAAATATCAGTGAGTAGCATCACTATTAGCAAACACTATTAGAGATGGAGAGTCTAATCATTTACCAGTCCCTGACTACGTTTGGGGTCTCGACCTCTGAGTCGCTACAGTCTGCAGACTACGTGCCCTTGGGGTCTCGACCTCTGAGTCGTTACAGTCTGAAGACTGCGTGCCAAGGCTAAGCTCACAAAGTTTATGTTATTTTCGAGAAGATAACAAAGATACATGTAACTGGAGAAGTGTATCCCAGAGAAGAAGAATGGCACAAAGAAGACCATATGAAGGCGGGGGCGAACAACCTACATTTTCTAGTTCCCCGTTTACTTCCCGTGTCAGACCAATATATATCCCATCTCCTTCTAGACCCACAACGCAGGATAGGTCTCCTTCAGCGCACACAATTAGAGAGGACTGCCCCATCTTGCAATCACCAGCAGCTTCAACAGAGAAGTTGAGCATTTCTCTAAAGAAAACGGAGGCCTCCCAAAGGGGCATTGCGCTGACTATCGATAAACAACAATAAGACAAAGTGATTGACACCCAGAAAGAGAGAAATATTAGGAAGGATATTATAGCGATATAACGAGGAACGCCACTCACAAAGAAACCAACAACAGTAATATCACCATCAGCACAATATATACATTTTACCATATAACTACTTTAACAAAGTCCCTAAACAACAAAAGCAACACCAGCAAGACTGACAACAAACAATGAACAAGCCAAAGGATTAAATACTGAAACAAAACTTAATGAACCAATGAAAGATATGACAGCACTAGAAACCGTAACAGCAGCGACAATAACGATAGCTACTACAACAGGACTACTAATTGGATCAATTAATCAACGGCTTATTAATAGCCTGGCTAAAGAGGATAGATCCAAAATCAGGAGATGACTGCCTAAGAAAAAAACCAGACACACGACAGCAGTCAGACATAATCAAATCCATCTTTGACCAAACTGGGACCTTACATATCTCCTTGAAAATAATGAAGAACAGTCAAGCAGATCATGATAAGAACAATCCTTGAAGTGCATTTGAAACTATACTACGATGACTACTTGAAAAAAGACTTGAGAGAATTCTAAAGGAGGCCGGACAGAATTTTATTAAGAAACATTATTACATACTTTTGAAATATCAACATTTAATGACTAATAAAATCAACGTGCTATTGATTTTTGTTAGCAACATTTTGAAGGTTATAAACTGAACAAAGGAGCTGACAACTACCTGTTCTGATTTCACTTTCTAACCGTTTGCATCTCTTGTGAATATTAAGTGTAAACTTTTCATTTAAATCAGTGATTGGTTTCCCTTAGCTACTCCACTGATATTGAAATATTTAGATCATGCTCTCTCCCCGCCCCCACTCTCTCGGCGTTTGTACTTTTATTTATCGGTTTGTAACGTTGTCGAGCCGACCCTTTGAGATTAGGTAGGGTTTTAAAGAAATAACAAACACGTTTGTTTAAATAAAACTTATATTATAAAAAAAAAACATCATGATAGGTATATATATATATGATGAGCACACAATACACAAACAAATGAATCTACTACCCTACTATATGGCGGTATACATACACTACTGTACTATATATGTATTCATACACTGCTGTATTATATATATATATCTGTAGTCGTACTCTACTGTACTATATCTCTATAGTCATACACTACTGTATTATATCTATAGTCATACACTACTGCATTATATATCTAGTCATACACTACTGCATTATATATCTAGTCATACACTACTGCATTATATATCTAGTCATACACTACTGTATTATATATCTAGTCATACACTACTGTTTTATATATCTACAAACGTAGCATGATATTGACTATTGATACGATATTCGTACCCCACACAACATAGTCAGTAATTCAAATCATAAGGTTTAATTGACTATGACCATACTATTCGTGTCACACACACAAAATATAATCAATAAAAACCAAACAATACTATCCAATTGACTTAACACGCTATACGTGTTTTACCTAAATAGTCAATAAAGCAAATGTAGGGTTCTCTTGACTACAAACACGCTATTCGTGTTTTACATAAAGTAGTCAATAACCAAACTACGAGTGTTAACATTTCACTTCCCTCCGGTGCGACAGTAGTTCATTGTCCGTCTCCATTCCACCGGTTAACATTGGTCTTGAATACTCATCTATTCACACGACCGGCGAGCTGAATATAAAAATCGACAATTTTCCAAATAATAAAAAATGAATTTACACAATACATAAAAACGAACGTGCTATACCGAAACTGAACATTCAACTGAAACATTAAACCAAAAAGAATGTATTTAACTCACCCAACGTTTTGGCTCTAATATCCGACAAATGTAACGTTTAGAGGTCTGCTCTAATGTCCACTGTGTCTTAAAAAGACCCTGCACTGTACCTATATAGCAGTCTGCCGTACTTGTAAAAAAGTAATTCGCGTGAAACCTTCATTATACGCGCGGCACGTGCTACTCGCTGTATAGGACAACTCACTTAGAGGAGTATGGTGTACCCTCTACGCCATATCGGATATTGCGTAATGAGCTTAAAAATAATAATTCATGAAATACAGAACGACGACAAACACATTATATAACAAAATTAATGCTTAAAATATAGCTTAGAGGAGTATGGTGTATCCTCTATGCCATATCGGGCATTTCGTAACACGGTTCTCTTTAGTATCTTTAAATTTTATAAAAATGCTTCAATCAGATCAGCGCTCAGCGACAAGCCAGCTTCAGAAATGCAATATATCTTCAAAATGGCCGAAATCAAATTTAACGAGGTGCTTTTTCTGCTTTTAGTCTTTTCGGCAAACTTTCATTATGAGCAGTTAACCGTTATAGAATCCGAGCCGAGTATACACGATGTTGCTAATATCATAACTTATTCACATGCATTGCTTTGATCTTTGCGAGAAGGCTAATTATAGCAAAGTGTGCTGACCTAGAATTATTTAAAGTGTTTCGATGTCAAAGGAAATTTCAGCGGACAAGATGTTTTTACATAACGCAATCTATATTGTGTAAATTAATGAAAGAAAACTACCTGTAGTCTAATCCAGCCTCTTTTTTACACCAGAGAAATAGTATCGTATGATATACAGAATTAAAAAAGTAAATGTCCGCACTTCAGCATGTCGGGCTTCTTTAATTTGAGTATATTTGGTTTTACAACTGTCTACTATAACAATGTCACAGGTTGCGGGTATTCGAAGCATGCGTAGTGAGTGGACAAAAGAGTTCTAATTCAAGGGGTGTACGTTTCGGCAAGGTCTATAATATGAACAGCTGACTAATTAAGAGGTTTCCAACAGAGGTTATTATGTTAGAGAATGGTAGGTGTAAGGAAAAATACCTCCATGGCACTTTCATATACTGTGGCTGAACTGACTGTGGATATTGTACTTGCGCAAATTGGAAAAGTACAAAATTGTTCTAAGCAAACAGATTACCGAATTACGGCTTCCACGTACTTGAAAAATCTGCCTGAATGTTGCCAGACCAGACAATACCTGCTCTGAAAGTGTAATGAATGAATTACCAAATATATGAAATGTTAAAAAAGAAGTTATCAAGAGTTTTTTGGGGAGGAACAATGTACCTCCAAACTCCAAGGGAAAAAAATGACCAAGCGGAGCTAGTAGTTTTGTTATATTATTCGTGCACATCTGAAGTAAGGCCAGCCTGTATATTCTATGGCCTAAATTACACCCATCAATCAAACACCGAAATAAAGGGAAGTCTTTATGGCCAATATAATCAGCGACTGAAACTAAGGAAACCATTTACTTTAAAAAAATCAAACCCTAAGTAAAATACGAAACTGTAGAAGGTCACAACAATGGACGTGATAATAGAGATATCTTCCACTGTGTATCGAACATCTTCATCCAATTACTCCTTCCCAGCACCCACTTCATTATTTGCTAGTCTTCCAGAAAATGCTTCATCTTTCATAGTTTTGTGACCATCTTTAATAGGATGAAACTACCTCAAAATTGTAGGATCTGACAGAATTATATATTTAAACTTAACACACATCGGCCTTGATATCAGTCAGAGAGTGTACAATTGTACAGTATATTCGTTGCTCAATAACGTAATTTTTTTCTCTCCGACTTTTGTTTACGTGAGAGTCATTTTTGTGTAGTTACTATAGTCCTATGTATGAATGTTTAAGGAAATATTTACAGTACATATCAGTTATTTCAAATATAATCACATATTACCGAAAGTACGGGCTCCAATAAGATTCCCCATAAGCTTGACTCGAATGAATAACTTGGATCATATCTTCCTTGTTGTTTACTGAGAAAGCCCAATTCGAAGGTCACGCACTTTATATTAGCTTGCCTTTGCGGACGAATACGGGTTAAAGTAAAAAAGAATCTCGCTGTTTACACAAATCCTTCTTTGTACGATTATCATGACAAGGATAAATACATGTATGACTTATTTTTAAATAAATTTAGCGCAACTTAAAATCACTTGTTTCATAAAATAATATTACGTCTTTATGCTTCTGCATAATAATGACTAAACAATATGCTAGTATATACGATATAATTGTCTTAGATTTACTTGTTAATTTTGATTTGACATAAAATATTTAATTTCTATACACCTACACCTGCATCTATAACCAACATCTATACTTACTCAACACCTGCTAACATAGGTGTAAGGTGAAGTAAGGGAGTTAAACAGGAACCAAATTATGTCATCAAAACTAAAACTTAACAATCTTAAAAGCTTACAACGGAATAAAATTATTGTAAACAATGCAAGAAACAACCTTACATTCCCTATAGCGCCAATCAGTACATAATAATAATAATAATAATAATAATAATAATAATAATAATAATAATAATAATAATAATAATAATAATAATAATAATAATGAGGACTTTGTATAGCGACTAATGTTTAGAAGCTCTAAGCGCTTTACATCTATAATGATATGACTACACTACAAAAAAAAACACAACAACAAATAACAACATCCATGACATTGGAAAACATAAAAAACATGCTGAAAACATATAAGATACAAAACATTATTAGGTCTCTAAGTTTGTTCCTGCAGTCGAAAAAGGTGAGTTTTAAGAGCACTCTTAAAAGGGACCACTGTGTCTTTGTGTCTAATTTCAATGGGTAATTCGTTCCACATCGCCGGGCCCTGGTATGCAAAAGAACGTTGTCCATATGACTTCATTTTCATAGTGGGAATACGATTGTCAAAAGAGGAGCGTAAGTATCTTGCTGGTGTATACACATGGGTGATGTCGTATAGGTATGTTGGACTGGAGTCTGTCAGTAAAACATAGCACAGAGAACAAATTTTGTGTTTGATTCTGTATCGAATTGATAGCCAGTGTAGGGTACAGAGCAGTGGTGAGGTGTGTTCTGATCGAGGTACTCTAAAGATGATCCTAGCAGCTGTGTTTTGAACGTTTTTAAGTTTCTGGAGTAGACATTGTGACGAACCAGACAGAATTGAATTACAATTGTCCAGTCTTGAAAGTACTAATGAACACACAATTGTTTTAGTGGCATCAACTGAAAGATATTTGCGAATGGAACTGATGCGTCTCAGTTCAAGATAAGCAGCCAGGCATATGTTCATGACATGTTGGTGCAATGTGAAAGTACTATCTAGAGTAACACCTAGGTTTCATACTGACTGTGAGAATTAAATGTTGGTGTTGCTGATATGCATTGTCTGAGGTAAAGGATGTGAATCAGAAAGTCTTTGTGTTGTGATCAGAATAGACTCAAGTTTTATCATCATTCGTCTGCAGCTTGTTACATGTCGTCCATGATTTCACATCAGAAATGCACCTCTCTACTCCATGGATGGTAGCATCAACTTCAGTTGGGTGGCTAGACTTGTAGATTTGGGTGTCATCAGTGTACAATTGTTGAGACATCAAGTTTTATCATCATTCGTCTGCAGCTTGTTACATGTCGTCCATGATTTCACATCAGAAATGCACCTCTCTATTCCATGGATGGTAGCATCAACTTCAGTTGGGTGGCTAGACTTGTAGATTTGGGTGTCATCAGTGTACAATTGTTGAGACACTGGGTGATGATCTATGACACTTGAGAGCGGCTGAGTGTTTAGAATGAAGAAAACAGGTCCAAGAACAGACCCCTGTGGAACATCACAACATAGATCAACTGGGCTGGAGTGTATTCCATTTGCAGATACAATTTGTGTCCCGTTGACTAAGTAGGACTTGAACCACTGTAAGACTATATTCTGAATGATAAATACATGCTGAAGACGGTGAAGTAATATATCATGTTCTATTGTGTCAAATGCTGCATACAAATCAAGGAGGGTGAGGACTGTAATCTTTCCGTTATCTAAAGTAGAGAGAATATCATTAAATACTTTCAGAAGAGTAGTTTCAGTAGTGCCCTTACTGTGGCAAGGGCAATCTACAGATTGTACATTGCTAAAAAGACTGTTTGAATTCAAATGAGATACAAGGTGGGTTAGAACAACTTTTTCTAAGATTTTTTATATGAATGGGAGATTAGAAACTGGACGGTAGTTCTTTAAATCGTTATGGTCAAGTGTTGGTTTCTTTATCAAAGGCTTGACGATGGCAGTTTTGAAAAAAGATGGGAATTCCCCCGATGAGAGAGATATTAATAACATCAGTTAGTGAAGGAAATACTGGGTCTAAGCACTCAAGCAGCAGTGATGTCGGAATTGGATCAAGTTCACAAGACTTCAGTCTTCATCACGATTGTCCTTACTAAATCAATAGAGACAAGTTTAACTCCTAATGGTTGTCTGTATCATCACTGTATGGTGACGAGTAAATTGAAATTGTGTTGTCAAGCGAATCTCTAATGGTTTGTACTTTGTCACAGAAGAAATTTGCAAATAGGTCCGAAAGGTCAACTGGAGAGAAGGTAGCTGTAAGTGGTGTACATTTATTCCTTGACGTTAGTTTGTTAGTTATCTCGAAGAGCTCTTTGCAGCTGGAACTCTCCGTGATCTTAATACTGTAGTAGGATAATTTGGCTAAATGGACTATGTTTGTGACGTTCTTCTTAGCGGTTTCATAGACCCAAAGCTGAGTGTAAGGAAAGAAAAGGATGCGCATATCTATAGCAACAAACAAATATACTATCATACTAATATGTTATCACGTATATTTGTAAAATTGAAAACTACTTTTGTTCTCTGGGATACGCATCCTCTGAATATGATTATACCATTTATTTAAGAGTTTCAATTTTAATTACGAAAAAAATCAAAGTTATCGGAAAATGGAATATTCAAAAACTGTACGTAAGTAAACTTTGTTCCGCTTTTAACTTCATGCAGGTAATGTAATTTTTGACACATAGAAACTGGTAAATTGTGTTGTAAATTTTTATGATTAAATGTTTTATGGACGAGTCAATATAGTCCAAAGTATTATTCTTGTCCATTAAAAATGTACTATTGGTCGAGTATTTTGCATGAATCACATCAATATTCCAATGCGATCTTCGACTCTATTAAAAATCAAAATGAACAACTTTGCACTTTTCATGTTTTCTCTTTATTTATTCTTTTATATAATTTATTCCAGCGTTAGGATATTGTGTACACGGTAATATCATTATCACGATGTTCATGTGTACTATTGTTTTGGTTATCTGTCGTGTTTTTATATATTCCTTCTTTTTTACTCTCGTTATGTGATCAATAAATACCACAGCATATAGATTAATACTTCTCATCTAATTTCGTTTTCTTTATTCGTTTCGATCGGAGCCATTTCTATTGAAGTTCTATGTTATTTAGAGTGAAATACTTTCTCTTTAAAGTCTGGAGATTTCTGTTGAACCTTCCTGAGTGATCACAAAGAAATATTTATTTCTTTTTTTAAATTATCATTAATATGCATTTGTACTTCATATTCAGGCAGATCAGTACGTAGGGAAACCACGAATGCGGTACCATTAAGTATACGATGCAGGTTCATTGCCTCCATAATGTGGGGAACGGGGCGAAAGAGGAGGGTGGCAAACATCCAAGAAAAATCACAATATGTCGTGATGGGACATAATTTCTTGCTACAAGACTGAACCATACTCAGAATATCAAAATTCATGCGATGCTTAGTAAGTAGTCTTTTGTTTTACCGAATTGAACCTTATTACAATAACGTAAACGGGATAGAAAGATAAAAAGGTAAATTTAGCACCTAATATAGTTAATATTTTGGGACAAAAATATTTCTGACTTTACATATGCAACACAACAGTGCCTGCAAAAGTAAGCCCACGTAATATTTATTGAGGAGTTTTCTCCAAGACAATTAAGAACATGCATTGGTTTAAATCGACACATTTCAGTTTACAAGATTAGTTTTCTTTATCACATAGCTCTCCCAGAGCATAATATAAAAGGAGAATATACAAGTTTGCTATATGATCCGAATTCTCGAAATGCTAGGAACACAAGGTAATTTGAGTACCCGGTTGTTTACGTAAGCGAAATATATCCGTTTCACATAGCGTTCAACAACAGAAGTCAATTTACACTTATTATTACCGAGGTAAATCGTATGTGGATTATATTAGATACACATCTGCCTAAGTACATGTAGTTAAATCGATTTGGGTCTTTACGTTAAGCACGACTCCTTTATATAGGGCGCCATATTGTACTGGTGATAGTTTTTTTTTTTTCGGGTAGTTAGACGCGATGTGTTTGGACTTAAGTTAGAAACTGAAAGACACAAATACGGATCAGGATAGAGCGGGATAAACCGCACCCCCCCCCCCCCAACAAAAAGACGAGTGTTAAACAATCATATAATTCGTTTTCCTTCACAGTTTGATTTTGAAAATCAGGCCCAGTAATTGCTTCCAAGGTAGATGCTTTGGTGGTCTTGGTCTCCTGGAGTAGTGTTATGTCCCACAGAGTTTTCACCTTCGCGTTTACACTTTCCCCCTAAACTTGTTTACGTTGCACCTAATCGATATTTATGGGTCTGCTCCTGTATGTTAAAAACAGAAAATCGAATATAACCATATCTAGCTATAATAACATATTGTGCTTGCCAAGTATAACGTGGTAAACAGTGCTTGAACTAAAAGGTCGAAATCGAAGCCTTGGGGACACGTGGTAGTTCAAATAGCGGTTGTTGTTTTTGCTGATTTTAACACCACTGCAGAAACTGCACAAGCATAAGTCGGAAAGAAAGCTTAAAATGGAACAGCAGTGATTTAACACATTATTATTATTATTATTATTATTATTATTATTGTTGTTGTTGTTGTTGTTGTTGTTGTAGTGTTGTGTTTTTTAATTAAAACAAAAGATATAACAAATAAAATACTTGCAATATTTTGACATATCAACATAATAACTGTACAAAATTTCCAACGTCGACACATTTTAAAACTGATTTTACTTCGAGAGCCGTCCTCATCTCTACAGAAGAAAAACATATGGCAAAAACAAGCTAATGCATTTCAAATACGGGTTCATTGCAAGTTCTTCAGTGCTGAAGTTACGTTCTCATACAAAGCAGCTTTTTGTGAAGAGTAATTTAAATCAAGTGTACCGTGCTTTTGTGGGTCTCCTGAGGCAACCGTCTCTTTATTTACCATAATTTTGTTTGTATCCACGTTCTCATATGATGGCGTTATTCTTACTGAGTTTTCTCGCGGTAGCATAGCATAACATCCATATCCCGGGGATCCCGTGACTGGGAGATCTGTCTCGTCTTGCTTAGCCTCACTAGGTGATGTCAGACTTGATGTTTCATGTGGGACACTAACGTATTCGTATTCATCATCGTTTATGTCAATTGGTTCATAGACATTAGTGTCTTCAGCTGGCATGTCGTAGTTATCGACATCTCGAAACAACAACGTGTAACCAGACATACGTTGAGGCTTATCGGCGTTTCCGGCACCAGGATCTACAGTACGCTGGCCTTCATACCCAACCCTTTCTTTGTTATCAATCGTTGTCGCAAGGACAGGCTCATTCACTAACAGTCGTTGCAATGACTCCTCAACTTGTGCTATGCGCCTTCTTACTCCCTGAAAACGGATAGTAAACGGATAGTAAACGGATTTTGTATAATGAAACACGAAATAATATCTTTCAATTCATCACTCAGGGCTGTGACATTAAACCGATATATTTTAATGATACAGAGGCGTAGCTGGGTGGGGGAGGGAGGGGGCGGGCAGAGGGGGACAGATATCCCCGGGCGTTAGACTAGTGGGGGGGGGGGGCGCCAAAATGGGCTTTGAAATACGTTGTATGTGAAATAATGGGTTTCCGAGTTAAAAATGAATCTTGTCCCCGGGCTCCAAAAACTCTTGCTACGCTACTGCAATGATATTTACTAAAATGGATAAAAAGCCTTGAACCACTTACTTCTTTACGTGCTATTATCCTTGTAGGATGAGGAACAGTGTCTGAAAGAGAAAGGATGATTATGTACCGTATGTACTCATATAATGACCGTATGTACTGGATTATAAGCCGAGTTCATCTGGGTCAATGCAACACAAATCGGGGTCTATGCAGTTTGCAATAAGTGATAAGTAGAACAACCAATATATATATATATATATATATATATATATATATATATATATATATATATATATATATATATATATATATATATATATATATCGCTAACTGCCGGCACAATATGCGATGGTAGATCATGGTCTATGTTGCTTACAATTGGACTCGACTTATAAGCGAATATAGACGGTACCGTAATAATTGATAATCCATCTCTAGTGCTATTATTAGAAATTAAGTACTAAAATTATTTTACAACTATATTTTGTAATATCAACTTTCAAAGTTGGACACAGTTGCACGCTAAATGTATATCGTATAGACACTTGTCAAAAACATAATAAATATATATTGTTTCGTATCAGACAGAAAACAAATTGACTGGGGACCACACAAAAATTGTATAGCTTGTAATAAGACCTTTTCTATGACTACTTTTCGAAAGATTGGGCAGAAAATGTTTCCTGTTTCTTATAACTTGGAAATGTTTTCTATGAAGGTCACATATACATTGAAAATACCTTCTGAGAAAACGTTGCTTTGTATGAAAGCGGCAAAAAATGTTTCATTATACACGGTTTTAGAATGTTTTCAACAAAGGCAACGATTTTTTAAATATTTTTTATGGGAGAAACCAAAACCATTATGGAGGAAGTCTTCCCTAATTGAGTATGCAGTTTAACCATACCAAACATATTTTCCTGCATTTGAGCTTTTTGTATATTGGACGCGAGAAAAAATATATTCCTCTCTTACGCATGGTACATGTTTGTATATAATAAATCGCACATACCTTTCGAACATAGAGGTTTGTTTGGTAGTGGAGAGGCAGACGGAGAGTCATAGAGAGGACATGAGAGATTCATCTCTTTTTCATTGTCCGTTAAGTCGTCTTTAACAGGCGACTTTTCAGAACCTGGAAATTGGAGATAAATTGGAACACGAGAAACACTTCCAAACGAGAAAAGGTTTGACTCAATAAAAGTCACCACTTTGACTGTAGGTTTTTTAAAATATTCCTCTAACAGTTTGTTAGTATTGACGACATCTTTTGGCAAGTGAACTGAGAGATTCAAAAAGGTAGGCAAAACAACGATATTGTACATTATATTGACTGACTTTTGATGTTCACACCCAATGTACGATTCAATGTTCTCTACAGCTACAATTTCCACTGGTCCGGATAACGCATTAAAAAGTCTATCGTTATCCAACTCTGAAATTGAAATAAAATCTTTGAGTTTAAGTTTGTTGAAAGTTACAGTTTTTGGAACGGAAAATTTTTCCACTATTTCTTGCAACGTGTAGTCAGCATCATCCATACTGGCGGTAAAATGACCCTGGCATATCGACGGTAGACTTACTACAGCGAAGTCACATCTGCATACGAGAACTGCATTCTTCCCCATTTTCTCGGAAGAACTATCAACTTTGATTAAAATTAACCGTAGTCCTCGCGGCAACACAATACAGCCCTGTCCATTATCTTTAATAACAGTTAGCTCCTCTTCAACGCGAATGCATGGCGGGAAATCTTTTATAACCTGTAATACAAAGATTTATTTATCTTCTTTGAAGTAGTAATTAATAATGAAGTAAATAAAATTTATTTACTATAGATAAATAATGAATGAAAATTATATGCATGTTTTGAAATATGATAAGGAAGACGTATATGTTTGAAGTACCCTGGTATGCTTTCAGAAAAGTGCATGCGCAAGAAAAGATGACCAACATAATTAATACACGCATGTGACGCATGGTGGTAAACGATCATTTTAAAAATCAAATTGTATTCTAAATAGAGTATAGTGACACTACATAAGTCCTACAGAGCTGTTGTACCGACTCCATGTAAACTTATTCGACACGCAGTCACATGTATGACACAAACAAATATTATATTTCCCATGGCACAACACGCTTATGTCGTTTTTGGGGTGTAACGATTCCACGATACGTATCGGATTTGCGATTATCATCTTTTTACATTGATAAACTGCGTCGATATTTCTAATATTGATGGAATATTACAATATATATTTCGTCACGAGTTTGGTAATACACAACTGTAGTAGACTTTCACGGTGTTATGAATTAAACGTGAGATAAGAAAGAAAATAAAGCGTTTTATGTCTCCTACACGAAATAATTAAAACAGATTTCGCAACTATTCTTTTGTGAATTATTTTCCAACTGTTTGAATTACACAATCCCTGTATAGGTTTTGACTCGGATTGTTATTTTATTTGTATATTGTTGGCCATCGTTGAAATTGACTTAAAGAAGATATTCTGGAAAATTGTTTGCAATTGACCAGTTAATTTTGTGCTCAGTTCAACGTTGATACAAAATTATTCATTTGAAAACAAACTATAAATTGTTAGGATAATCTCCTTGCCAATTCATTTAAAATATTAAAGTTTTGTTGGCATCCCAAAAACGAACAGTATGCTTATGAATGTCTGGCCTTGATGGCGACACTTTGAACAATGGCGAAACTAGTCACATGGTCATGTGATAATGAAAACTGTGTTTTGACTGTATTCCCTTCTTGTTAAGTTAATTAATGATGTTATGCAAGTATATGCAATTTTAGTTTAAACACATCTTAATGCAGTTATCAAAGTATAATTTAAATTAGAAAGCAAAATTTTAAAAGACTTCTCTCATATAATGACCTAAAGATGTAGAAAGTAGTTAACATACTATTTATTATCCTTTGTGATATGGCGGCATTAGTCGAGTATGTATTGAACATGTCTGATGTTTAGAGCTGGATAATTTTCGAATGTAGCTGCTAGGAAAGCAATAACAATTTTGAAAAAATAAAGAATTTGTGAGAAAATGTCTCAATCAGTAACTAATTTCGGTTTTCTAAAGCAGGTTTTCATACCTATTTGACCGTTTGTTCCAATGTTATCAGGTCAAACGTGACAAGAAACAATACATACTCAATATCATTTAGCCATGATTAGACATCCTCTGTTTGTGTGTGTGTGTGTGTGTGTGTGTGTGTGTGTGTGTGTGTGTGTGATTTGGATTTGTAACGTAACTTTTAAAAAAAATTATGTCATATCTCTACGATGTCTTGTATTATGGCAGTTTATAGTGATGCCAAACACTGGGGCATCATGCTGGAGACACGTAACAATATGTCCGACCCAGTCACATTATCCCGAAACCAGGCGGGTCGGTAATTACACTTACCTCTTAATGCTGAGCGCCAAGTGAGGCAGCTATTTGCACAATATGTGTATTAGGAGGCCCTAGATTGTATTTTCTGTCATTACCCTCCTAATGAATAACAAGCTAGACAATTTCGTCTTTGCAAGGACAAAGGTACATTGTCTCCTTAATCAAACATGGAAGTTTGCACAGTAGTTGATAACATTGTTAAACAAGCTGACTCTAGTGCACCAGGTTTATCGCTTCCGTCTACCATATCCAGCCTTACCCCACTCGGCAAAATACGACAAGGTTTGATTTACCTGTGATATATTAAAGTAACGTTTGCCTCTTTTGACCGAGGAGTGAAGACGAACCTTGCCTTTGTACTTCAACGGAATACGGACCTCGTGACCAACTTGCTCGTTGTGTTGGTGAACAAACTCACGTCCATGCGTAAGCTCCTGGCGGGCTGGATTATCAAATTTCATAATGCGTAATCGCACAGTTTGAATTAAAGACTTCTCAAACAGAGCAATAACTGAACCATGTATGAGTTCGTCCCTAGAGCAGCATTGGTTTGTTGATTCTACAATACGCACGTTGTCTTTCTTAGCAGGAACGTATTCACTACCATGTAGAGAAAGATCGGTATCAACATTATCACATACTGCACTCTGTGCTCCTCTCGACTCACTTCTGACAAGAACAACATAAGGCAAGGTTACATTTGACAAAGCACATGAAAGTTCAGCACGCTCTGAACTAAAACTTTCCATATTAAAGGCACTTGGACAATCCATTTTACAGTCGATAGCTACTAACAGTCATATTCGTTAATATCGGCTAAACACTATCCCCAGTGTCATCGTACCGTGATAAAGTCCCCGCGTCACAAGCTATCATATCACACATTAACCTGCACAGGTTGTACCGACGACAACAGCCAATATATAACACATTTACCTGTATAGATTGTAAGGCCAAATAATGGTGTTTCATATTGCAAAGGTTTTTAAAATTAGGGTAGGTAGCAACGAAAGACAAGAACGATCGGCCGACGTACTTGTGTGTGTGTGTGTGTGTGTGTGTGTGTGTGTGTGTGATCAATAACTGTCATGCATTATAAGTGTGGTGAACGCAAGTAGGACATCTAACAGTGATTACCAGCCACAAAACCACATGGTAGTAAATCTAACGGTGATTAACAGCCAAATAACCGCTTAATGGTAAATCTAACGGTGATTACCAACCACATGACCACTTAGTAGTAAATCTAACGGTGATTATCAGCCACATAACCGCTTAGTAGTAAATCAAACGGTGATTACCAGCCAGATAACCGCTTAGTAGTAAATCTAACGGTGATTAACAGCCACATGACCACTTGGTAGTAAATCTAACGGTTATTACCAGCCACATAACTTAGTAGTAAATCTAACGATGATTACCAGTCACACAACCACTTGGGTAGTAAATCTAACGGTGATTACCAGCCATATAACCGTTTAGTAGTAAGGCTAACGGTGATTACCAGCCACATAACTGCTTAATAGTAAGGCTAACGGTGATTTCCAGCCATATACTCGCTTAGTAGCAAGGCTAAAAGTGATTACCAGCCACATAAGCTCTTAGTAGTAAGGCCAACGGTGACTGCCAAACACATAACCACTGATTTAAATTACTGCCTATTTCATCTACTACATCTATTGTTCACTTAGTCGAACAAATAAGTGTAAACTGCAAAATCACAACGAATCTTCGATTAAATTTGTCATTCATTTGACTAATTGGTTGAAATTCAAACTGGTTGTACGTTTGTCACTCGAGGTACCCGTATGTTAGCCTCTTATTGGTCATTAAAGGCACATTGTGTGATGTTTTGCATCATAATTGTAGAAGAAGTCAAAGTTGAAGTAAAGGTCAGTGTGATGTTTTGTATCTTAATTGTATAATAAGTCAAAGTTGAAGTAAAGGTCAGTGTGATGTTTTGAATCCTAATTGTATAATAAGTCAAAGTTGAAGTAAAGGTCAGTGTGATGTTTTGCATCTCAAAGTTGAAGTAAAGGCTGGTGGGATGATTTGACGGGATGTTGTTTCCACCGCGACGACATACATTTTTCAGTTATCGAAATCTGTAATATCCACATTTGTACTTCGTTCTTTTGATCATCTTTGCGAAATGGGATATTGTGCTTTCGAGATTTTCTGTATTTCCATTGTTGAATATCACATTGTACAATGCTGCAGGATTGAATTTAGTCTATTTATAGTATCCAGCAGAATTTGTATCAGAACTGACAAGCTGGTACGATTAAGGAATGTTGTCTACACTAAGTCATTGTATATATGTATGTATGTATGTATGTATGTATGTATGTATGTATGTATGTATGTATGTATGTATGTATGTATGTATGTATGTATGTATGTGTGTGTCTCTCTCTCTTCTCTCTCTCTCTCTCTCTCTCTCTCTCTCTCTCTCTCTCTCTATATATATATATATATATATATATATATACTATCAGATGTTATATGAACAGTATGATCAAAATGATAAAGTTTGTTATGTGACAGCGTTGCTTTGCATTTCTGTTAATACAATGCATAATTGTACGATTTATGTTGTGTGAAAGGACTTACTATTTCATATATGTTAGTAAAACTTATAATTCCTCAATGTTACGACGGTTATTAAAATAACATCAATTTATAGGCGTGTGTCTAGTATTTACACGATTTTACTATAACAAGCATGTCTATTATACAAACAGCCTGATTTTACAACAGCATATCTATTATACAAACAGCCTGACTGTACCACAACATCATGTCTATTTTACAAACAGCCTGATTTTACCACAACAGCATGTATATTATACAAACAGCCTGCTTTTGCCACAACAGCATGTCTATTATACGAACAGCCTGCTTTTAACACAACAGCATGTCTATTATACAAACAGTCTGATTTTACCTCGACAGCATGTCCATTATACAAACAGCCTGATTTTACTACAACAGCATGTCTATTATAAAAAACAGCCTGATTTTGCAACTTCATTCCTGTTATTTGTCTATCCAAGTAATGTTTACCAGATGGCTGCATAATGCTAAGCAAGCAGAGCATATATTTTAAATGTGCTGCAGGGTACTATTTAAGTAATTATATTTGTGACTTTTAAATAGTGGACTTAAAATTTGTGAAAAAAATCGAAAGTAGGACAACATTTCCATGTCAGAAAGTTAACTGAGACATTACAGAAATATTTAAAGAGGTGAAATTCAGATATAAAGAAAACAAATATTTGACATAGCAATTAGACATTGTGATACGTACACATAAAGAATGATTCATAGTGATGACTATGTTTATAGACAAAGAGCAATGTGATTTGACATTTCGGCAAAATCAATTAAAGTGGACATTATGGATGGCGTAATATCCTATCGATATATAACAATACCAAAGTTTTAAAAAGTATGCTTAAATTTCACGTTTTCTTTCAGATTGTGCAACAGCATATGATGAACAATCTTTTAATTCAACCAGCATCAACACAAATATGAAACAATTGAACATTACATGTAACAAGTGTTAAACCCAACTTATTAGCGTATGAAGATACATCAGTTGACTATATACGTAATACTTACCTGATTAATGACGGGCCCAAAAATATATCAAACGTTACGTCAGGTTTAAAAGAGTGGACACCATGTGATGTGATAATGACATACAAGCATCATGAGAGCTACAAACTGCTGAAGACTGAAACTGCCTCAGCCAATGAAATTAACTCATTGATAACAAGTGTTGAAGGATTCATTCATTCATTCACTGCCCGTCACTCCTATAAGGGTATGGGCCGCCAACTACAGATCTCCAGAGTCCTCTGTCCTGGGCCATTTTTTCTAGCTGGTTCCAGGTGTAGCCCATCTTGGTGGTGTCCGCCTGGAGGTTGCGTCGCCAGGTGTTTCTTGGACGGCCTCTCTTCCGCTTGCCTTGTGGGTTCCACCTCAGCGCCTGCCTGGTGATACTGGTTGGCGCTTTTCGTAGGGTGTGCCCTATCCAGCCCCATCTCTTCTTCCTGATTTCTTCTTCAGCAGGAAGTTGGAAGGTCCTTTCCCAAAGATTGGCATTGCTGATGGTGTCAGGCCAGCGGATCCGGAGAATCCTTCTGAGGCAGCTGTTGATGAAGGTCTGGACTTTCCTGATGGTGGTCTTGGTCGTCCTCCAGGTCTCTGCTCCATACAGTAAGACTGACTTCACGTTGGAGTTGAACAGTCGGATCTTGGTGGTCAAGGACAGCTCTTTGGAGGTCCAGATATTCTTGAGCTGGATGAAGGCGGCTCTTGCTTTGCCGATTCTTGCCTTGACGTCTGCGTCTGTACCGCCCTGCTGGTCAATGATGCTACCCAGGTAGGTGAAGGACTGCACTTCTTTCAGGGGACTTCCATTCATGGTGACTGGTTCGGTACTTGTGGAGTTGATCTTAAGGATCTTGGTCTTGTCCTCGTGGATGTTGAGGTCAACTTGTGAAGACGTGGCTGCCACAACGTTTGTCTTTTCTTGCATCTGCTGTTTGCTGTGTGAAAGGAGTGCAAGGTCGTCGGCAAAATCCAAGTCGTCTAGCTGGCTCCACAAAGTCCACTGAATTCCGTTCCTGCGCTCGCTGGTGGACGTCTTCATAATCCAGTCGATGGCGAGGAGGAAGAGAAACGGTGATAACAAGCATCCTTGTCGGACTCCAGTTCGCACCTGGAAGCTGTCTGTGAGCTGCCCTCCATGGATAACTCTGCAGGACATGCCGCCGTAGGAGTTCCTGATTAGGTTGACCATCTTGGCTGGGATGCCGTAGTGCCGAAGGAGTTTCCAGAGGGTTTCTCGATCCACGCTGTCGAACGCCTTCTCATAGTCGATGAAGTTGATGTACAACGGGGAGTTCCACTCTAGGGACTGTTCGACTATGATGCGGAGCGTCGCAATCTGGTCCGTGCAGGATCTGTTCTGTCGGAAGCCTGCTTGCTCATCTCGCAGCTGTGCGTCCACGGTTACCTTCATCCTTTCCAAGAGGACTCGGTTGAAGACCTTCCCTGGCACAGATAAGAGTGTGATGCCCCTGTAGTTGTTACAGTTGCTGAGGTCGCCTTTCTTGGGAAGCTTGATCAGGTAACCTTCCTTCCAGTCTGCCGGTACGTCTTCTTCCTCCCAAATCCTCTCAAAGAGTGGGTACAGCATCTCCACTGACGCATCCAGGTCTGCCTTTAGCGCCTCTGCTGGGATGCCATCGGGTCCAGCCGCCTTCCCGCTCTTTATCAGGGTGATGGCCTTCCTGATCTCGTCTCTGGTCGGTTTCTCGCAATTGATCGGGAGATCCACGTTAGCTGGTTCGATGTCTGGGGGGTTCGCGGGTGCTGGCCTGTTCAGGAGATCCTCAAAATGCTCTGCCCATCTGTTCATCTGCTGCTCTAAACTGTTGATGGTATTCCCCTGCTTGTCCTTGACAGGTCTTTCTGGTTTGCTGAAATTCCCGGAGAGTCGTCTGGTGATGTCGTACAGCTGTTTCATGTTACCGCTGTACGCTGCCTGCTCCGCCTCAGCTGCCAGTCCATCTATGTATTGTTGAAGGATTAAGATGGCCTAAAACAAATTATGTATTATAGCCGAGTTCTAATAAAAGAAGGAATAGCAAGTTTGAATAAAGTATCAGGTCTTATGCTGTACTTGATATAATCTTTTCAACATAGAGCGTATCACACAGTTGGTATGCATAGTTCAAGACTGCGTTAAAGTACTGTTTGAAAAAATAACTTTGATTTAAGTCTTCTTCTATTGAGTGTTTGAATTCAAGTAGTAAAGTGTGGCTTTATTAATGTTCCTCTCCCTTATGTAAATCATTTGTCACCATACTTAGTGCCTGGTCTTATGACAGTCCAAACGGTGTGGTCTTTATTGATCGAGTGGATTCATATATGACTAGGCGATGACCCAGATGAAGATAAGGTTGTGGTTAATCGACTTGTAACTGACAAGCTTTGTTTTGATCAGAAAGTCGATCATATTGAGAAATAAATCCCCGACTTATACCCAGCTTGTGAAGTTACTCGATCTAAGGCAAAGAAAGATCTTACGAATAACACTGATCAGGGCAGTATTCCTTCAGCTAACATATGCATTGGCCAGACATTTGAGGAAATCACTTTTTCTCCTTGTTTGGAACCATCTACAGGTTGTTCTTTTTATCACGGTGTCTTAGTTTTTAATATACCTCAAATTGATTTCTTCTTTTTATAATCCATTCCCTTCTTTTGTAATAAGGGTGACTAACATCAATGACCTGTCGACGATTAGGAAAATGATCTCGAAATGTCTTGTTTGTTTCAGATTGCTTATAGCGAAACATAAGTTCATGATTGTTATTTTGTTAAATATAGGGTTCTAATGAGAAAACGGAGACCACCTGACGTACCTACTACTGACGAGTGGTAGGTGAACTATCAAGTTGTAGTTCCAGAAAATTCTTAGTCTGACCCATTAAACTCCTTTGGCTGGTCATTTAGAGATCAATGAGACTTATCAGAAGATCTTGTCTCATTTATATTCGCTAAAATTTGAAAATGATATTTGTAAAAGTGTAGATTTTGTCAAACTTGTCAAAATGGTAGGATACTCCAATCACAAGATACCTAAAGCTCATAAACACTCTGTTGATGCATATGTCAAACCATGTATCAGAACAATTGTAGACTTCATCGGTCCCTTACATAAGACCAAGCCAGGCAACCAAGACATGTAGACCATAATGTGTGCGTCAAAAAATTCCCAGAGGAAATTCCTTTGATGAATATTAAAACTGAGACAATAGTAACAGCTTTGATAAAGTTGTTTGGCCAAATTTATGTCTCGAATGTTTAACAATTTATGCATGAAATTAGTAACCAGCAATGCAAGTCAAAAATTAATATAGAACAGATACAAACAAGATGGAGAGACCTTTACAGTCTTGTTACACTGTTCTGTTTCTCTTACTCATTATTCTTCAAAATTGTCTTCAAACGTTAAGAATAAAGTTAATGAGTTAAATGCCAATAATAGTTCTCGTGGGATGTCAATATATTAAAGTAGTAGCTGATAGAGATAGCAATGATAAGGATGCAGAATAATTGAATCTGTCCCACACAGTGAGGATTTAAGAAATGAAATGCAGTCTGTCCCACATAGTGAGGATTTAAGCAATGGAATGCAAACTGTCCAACACAGTGAGGATTTAAGCGATGGAATGCAATCTGTCCCACACAGTGAGGATTTAAGCGATGGAATGCAATCTGTCCCACACAATGAGGGTTTAAGAAATGTAATGCAATCTGTCCCACACAGTGAGGACTTAAGCAGTGGAATGCAATCTGTTCCACACAGTGAAGATTTAAGCGATGGAATGCAATCGGACTGTATTGAGTTGGTACTATTATATCTTCGGAATTCAGAAGTTATACATAATCTAAACCAGAAACTTTCATATCTGCTGCCACAAGAAAAAACTGAACTAAAACAAATTTCGTAATTCAATATGTGCATTTGTTTCCAGATTTTCATATGCAAAGAAATGCAATCTACCTTGACACTGAAAATGTAGATTCCACACCAATGAAATAGCATCCGTACAGGATGAACATTATCGAACAGTAATATCTGAAAGAAGATCTTCAGTATTCGTTAGAGAATTATTTCATAGAACAGCGTAAAGGTGACTTGAGTTCACCATGTATTCTTGAACCAAAACCAGATAATACTTTCATCATGTGCACATACGATAGAAAAGTGAAAAGTGTGACTAAACAGTTTTTGTTTCCGTTGCCATGAATCGATGACCGCACTGATAAAACTGGAGACTCCAGATATACCTTATCAATATAAAATGATGCCGTTTAGAATGAAAGGTTGACGTTGTAATTTTCAACATTTGATGAACATAATTACATCTGGCCTAGATGACTGTGATGTTTACATAGATGATGTCATCATCTACAACGACACCTGGAATGAACACTTAGAAACAGTTAGCGAATTCATTGACAGACTCACTGACATTGTTTTGATGATTAATGTATCCACACAGTAAGTATTGTCGTGTTTGTATTACATTCCAAGGTCATATTGCTTGAGAAGGACAATAAAAATCTTTTGATGCTAAGGTCAAGGCTATCTCAAAATTCCCCATGCTTATCCGAAAAAGCAACTGATACTATCTGGGGTATGGATTCATACAATCGGAAAAATTTGTTCTAATATGTTCCTAATTGCTGAACTCTTACAAATAATTGTTCCTGATATGTAATGTAGTTCATTTGAGTTTGTTTATTCAAATTGTTTATTCACTGGACATACTAAAGTGATCTTTAAAAATAGCATTCGTAGAAATAGAGATTGAATTTATAGTGCAGTTTCAAATAATGATGTATTCTTGGATTCTGTTATTGTGATTAAAGCAAAGACTGTTGGCATATTGTCATTATAAAGCCCACCACAGGCACATCAACACTTTTACTGTTTGAGTTAATTTGGATCTCTACAAAAGTTGTAATCATTTGGACTAGTGTTTGTAGTTCGATGGTTATTCGGGATTTAATCTGCAATATCCTAACTTGCTTTTCTCAATTTTCACTTTGCATTCTAGGGAAATTAATTATCTATTGAATTAGGCAAATCTCATTGCTTCACACTCCTTTTCTGTAACTAGTTTGGAGACCGTAGGGTCGTAACAGATGGGTTTTTCAGCTGCTGGCCCAGGTGTTGCAGGAATAGCAACAGTGGTTATCATAACATTAACTTTTAGCATTTTTGTTGCAATTTAATGGGGTCTATGGTTTAAGCTTTCATTGACTTTTAGCGTTTTTGGTGCAGTTTAATGGGGTCTATGTTTTCAGCTTTCATTGACTTTTAGCGGTTTTGGTGCAGTTTAATGGGGTCTATGCTTTCAGCTTTCATTGACGTTTTGCGGTTTTGGTGCAGTTTAATGGGGTCTATGGTTTCAGCTTTCATTAACTTTTAGCGTTTGTCTGTACAGTTTAATGCGGTCTATGCTTTCAGCTTTCAAGAATAGGTTAATATGCAACACAGTTTTAAGATCAAAATGAAGAACCAAAATTGTTATTTACCGCCCAGAACAAATACAAAGGGAAACATATTGCAATCAAGTAGAAAAAGTCAACACATAAAGTCAAGATATCGACGTTTTAATAAAGACTTTTTTGAGGAGGAAAAATGTAGGAAGATTTTGTGTTTGTTTGTTGGTTATAGCAACACATATTGGTTATATATTGCGGGGAAATTGAAGTTAAATGTCTTTTTCAGAAACACACTGAGGTATCCAATCAGGAACTGTCTTGGTGAATATCTAATCCACGACCCTTGAATTAAGAGACAAACGCGCTACAAACGGACATAGAGGGGCTTTCAAAGTAGAATGAACATTCAGAAAAGCTTATACCAACGACGAATGTTAATTGTTACAGCAGCGTAGTTAGAACAAAATATACATATTGAACAGTAAATCATCCATTCTCGGAAATATACATTTCTCCTATAGTAATGAAAACGTATAAATGATGTATGTTTTACCAATCTGATTGTCAACTTAAATTCTATTTTTTAGTATTTAAATGAACTTATACAATAAAAAAATATATAAAAGCCATTGCATTATATCAACGACAAGAATGAGATGTTAGCTATTTCAATTCTATATGTTTTTACAACTATAATACATGGATGGATATTGTCAAACATGCATCTCTACTCATAATGGAAATGAATAATGTAGTCATATCGAGTGTGTAAAACGTAATGCAAAAGTGTACATAAGTAAATTCAGCACTTGTTTGTTAGGATTTAATTGCCAAATACATCATGTGAATTTAATAAGGTGAGAGGGAATGTCAAAATTAAAAACGAATTCATTTTGTTCGACCAGCCAATTGACATAAAATTGATTATACTGGATGTTATTCAATTTTGTAGGTTTCTACGCATGTTATTAATGTTTCTCTCCACGACTTTGTTTCATACGGTGTTAATGAACACTAGAAGCAATTACAAAAATGGACCATACAATGATTCAATTTCTACATACATATTCTGTTTCCCCAATCCGTGATAAGGATACGTATCATTAAGGGGTGTTGGTTATTTTAGTTTAAATCCTTACAAAAAAAAAGAATAACATGTGCCATAGATCAACAATATAATGATTTAAACTGGAGTAACTACCGTACTACATAATTATGTGATGTCGTAAAATTATCGTATGTCGTTAGTAGACACTTGCTGCAAAATGGCTTGATACTCAGGAACGTACAACAATGGATGATTATAATTCGAAAGGTATTAAAACATGCAGAAAATCAGATGACAATAATTAACAGCCATGGAACAAAGTGGTACTTGAAAAAAAACAGAATTCAAGAGTTTTAAATACAGATTTACGACAGATTATTAATGTGCAAGACTTGCTGTGACAGAGATTTATTATTTTATATAGTCCTGTACAAACATTAAAACTGTTAGGGAAAGGAACATAAAAACATTCAACAATACTTAAAACTGCACGGGACAATGGATACAGAGTGAGATACGTGTGTTAGAGAGTTCATTGAAAAGAAAGCAAAGGTACTGAACTTCCTGAATGGTGGTATAAGCGAATAAGGTTAGGTTACTCTATTTATCAATAATTTGGCGTATGAATTGGCTCTGTATCCTTCGACTTATCTAGTGAAGTGAAATCCAAGGAACATGTATTTGATGATTGTTATCCATACTTACGATGAGCAATTAATTTATTAGACAGCATATATTGACATTGTAATGAGCCTTCGAGTTATTATTCATTACACTTATATTTATAGTTTAGTTATTAAACCTATGTATCATTCTATTACACGCCCTACAAATAGTATTAGGAGGGAAAATAATTTAAAATAAAAAAATAAAAAATAAATTTTAAAATTTAAAATAATTTACAAACGGCAATAGGTAGATTAAGACACTCGGTATTAAATGTACCTGGATCATTTGTTCTATCGTACCTGGATTAAATGTACTGGATCATTTGTTCTATCGTACCTGGATAAATGTACCTGGATCATTTGTTCTATCGTTCGATTGAAAAGTGTGTGTGTGTGTGTGTGTGTGTGTGTGTGTGTTTATGTGTGAGTGTTATTTGGATTTTTAAAGTAGCTTTAATAATTTGACATGTCGCTAAGATGTCTACAGTGTGACAGTTTATAGTGATGTGTAACACTGGAGCATCATGTTGCAGACATGTGCTCTCCAGTTAAAATATCCAGACACCAGGCCGACCAGTCCTAAAACTAACATTTTAATGTTGAGCGCTGAGCGAGGCAGCTATTAGCACCGTTTTGATAAGTATGATTCGGCGGGGGTTCGAACCGATTGAAAAGTTAAAGCGTGTGTAAATAATGCAGTTGCAAACAACAAGCAAGAAATGCTTGTTAGGACAGAGCGATTTCTTGTGGTGAATATGTTTTCAAATTTTAATGACCTGAACATTTGCATAACATTCAAAATAATTTTTATTATATGCATTAGTTAGGGAAAAATAGAGCAACGTATAGGGGATGATAAGATTAAAATATTAAGATCAGTACGGGCTAATGCATAACACACTGGTATAGAGTATATTCAGTTCCCATTATGCAAAAATAAATTTTAGCACCACTTGATTTGCAGATAGTGACAGATCAATGTGTCTCTTGGTCTTCCTTAAAGGTGTGAGATTTATCATTACATTGACGAAAACTTCTGAAGTATTTAAGGGTTGTAACCAGTATTACAATTTTTAAATTTGATTGGTCTACAGTATGATACGACTGCTTCACATTCAACATCCGTTAACAACAAAATATTGACCAGAAATTATTTTTATTTTTATTATGTAGTCCCGACAATGCCAGAGTGAGAAACATATTGAATCAGATTAAATGGAAGGAATATTCGTCTAGTTATGGAAGTACTTTACATTATTTGCTAATTTAGTGCAAATCAGATTTCGGCAAATTTATAAAACCTTCTAACATAAGGAGCGATTATAACCAGTTAATTTGTGAAATGTCTTCCTAACAGCAAATAAATTCGGACTTAACTGCATTTAGAGAACCGACAGATAAGACGAACGTGTATAATACTAATATAGATCGTTAAATTAATATTAAAATAATTAAAATTTAAACATAGATCTTTAAATTAAGATTTAAATAACCCAAATTTAAACACCGATCCTTAAATTAGACTTTAAAAAATCAAATTTGAACACAGATCTTTAAATCATAATTTAAACAATTTAAAGTTAAATAAATTTTTTAATTAAGATGTAATTAATTAAAATTAAATATATATAATTATAACATATTTTTAAGTTAAGATTTTAAAACTAAAAATTAAACAAATCTTTAAATTAATCTTCAAATAATTAACATTTTGACAGATCTTTAAATTAAGATTTAAATAGTTAAAATTTAAACAGATCAATAAATTAGGATTTAAGTAATTAAAATTGACAAAAAACATTGATTAAAAACATCTTTAAATTTGGAGGTTATTGAAACGAAATAAAAGAACTCTTCTGATTTTGTTGTCTTCACATATCTATACTTTATATATTACACGATTTAAAGCAAGAAATTCCACTTTAAAAGAGCAAAGACAAAATTAGACAAACGGTTCGAATTAGTCACTGGTGTTTACCAGGATAAAATAAGATTATGCCAATAGTATTAAAAGAGGAGAGCAAATAACCAAATCAAGTTAGAATTTAAAGGTAGGCTTTACGGAAGAAAAAAAAATTGGGTGGTATATACAGGTGTGTTGCAAAGGACCTGCAGGAAAAGCGTTGGCTTTTACTGGTCCTTTACTACAAAGTTAAAAAGTCAATGGAACACATTTTTAGGTAAACAGAAAATGATGTCAGTGATTAAGTGAAAAGATAGTTGACAAACTGCTAAATTACGCGCTCAAACTCATCACAAATTCGTGTAACGCGTGCCTATATTTGTGCAATGCTGTACAAGTCAATTTACACAGAAGCTGAACATTTAAACATTAAAGATAATATTGGTCGTAGTGTGTAAATCTTTATAAAGACCATCGAATTTAGACCAGCGTTAAAAGACAGAACTAAGGTTTGTGAGTTGACGTAATATGGATGAAGAACGAGGGTGGGGGCAACGCTGTAAGGGGTTCGATGGTTAACTGATGGCTTACACGAGAGAGCCTAGCACATGTCCCCTGTTGTATGTATTTTCAATGAGACTGTACCTAGAGATTTTTTTTTAGTATTGATAGTGTCAATTGGATTTAACTCCCTGCCGAAACAAAATATCGCATAAAATGACAATTATTTGTATTATATTATTTATCGACACAAAAGACAGAATGCTATACCTATAGCAATGTGTTTATACAAAAGTAGTTTCTGTTCAAGCACTTTAAAATATATAAGAAGTGTTATATTTGCAACAAGTAGAACTAACATTTTTTCGAAATAAAAATCATATGTCACTTGATACGACTTAATGATCTTAAGCTATGCAATTGAAAAGAGCAAAAACCAACAGGTTTTGTAAAATTAAAAAAAAGTTTATTTCACTGTTAGACACTGTGAAGTTACAGTATTGCAATTTAAATCCCAAATATTCCAAAAGTTGCATCACCAGTCCTGATGAATAAGTTTTAATTAAATTCCAGTGGTGTTAGAAATAAGATCCAGCGCTGAAGGTGTTGATGTGTCTGTAGTCTAGAATATACTAAGGTACTTGTGGCCAGAAGTGTTATGGTGTGTTAACCGTCATCCAATTAATCGTAATAATATAATCCAGGATGTGTTTGTCTGAATTAACTATAATTCCAAGTTATTGTTTCTGTCCAAGAATATTATAGAGCACTTTGTAATTCCGGACAATAATAATTTTACTAAATAATTCCCTCAAATGAAAAACCGAAAACAACAATTCAAATCTTTCTGCTTCTGATTTTATCGTTAAAATGAATTAATTTTCAAATAAACAAGATTATTTTTAAAAAATCTCTAAGACACACGTGGAGCCAGGATGGAGGTCGAAAGTTTATTTCCAGAAAATTGTTCGTTGTAAACAGATCAAATATGTTACTAAAGTTATAATAAACATCATGGAAAACTTCAGGTACTACACATTAATCATTGGGTAATTCCAAGACCCAAATAAACATGTTTACCCTTTTTGATAATGATCCGAATATTTAACTACATTACTAGAAAATTATTAACTATGTATTATTTTTTTATAAAATAAAAACAACAAGAAAATCCCGTCAGGTACCCAGTAAACTTGATTTGGACAATTTCAAGTTCAAAATATAATTAAACATATCTTATAATAATGGAGAAAGAACTAATAAATACAAAGTAATTACGCACAACACACTGTTTAGCAGCACCAATGATACCATTGAACTCTTCCATAATCTGATTTGCTCGATAACCTACCGTTCCAGTGTTTTCTCCGTTAACGGAGAAGTCTATTCAGGAATCAAATATCAAATCATTTAAAAATAATTTCCAATGTGAAACTTTCTTCCATATACATTTGTCGTGCAATCCCCAGTCTTCAGATTAGCTACCATTACAACTAATGGTGATGAATCACATCGTTTCCAAAATGTACCTGTCGATCATATCACAAATTTACCTCTTGCAAAAATAGTTAATTTGCCTGTTTTTAAGAATTAAACTGTTCTTAAATTGTTTGTGTTGGAATATCAATAACAAGAGAGACTCGAACTTAAAATTCGAATAATAAAAATGTAAAACCAAAACAGGTCTAAAGAAATCACATCAACCGTTTAACATATTTTGAAATAAACATTATATCACAGGTAACGTAATACTTTTGATTTAAACACACGTAGGCGAGACTTGTAATCAGTCCTACTAGGATCAATTCTGCTGAGCTGGATGACTCAACACAGCCATCTCAAGGATCGTTAATCATTTCTAACATGTATACAATCAAACAATTCATACGTAACTTTAATCTCTCTCTCTCTCTCTCTCTCTCTCTCTCTCTCTCTCTCTCTCTCTCTCTCTCTCTCTCTCTCTCTCTCTGTGCTCAAATTATCAGTGTCTAACACAGAACAAAATCCCAAAAGCACCATATTGTTTTGAAATCATGTGCCTTTGTGAACTTTGCTCTACAGATCAATCTTCTAGATTTCTTGCTAACCTTAACTAACCTGTTCCCGTATTTGACAGGAATTAAGCAGCTAAACTGCAAGATTGAAGTGAATTGTTTTTGTGTAGGGGTTTGCTTGTTTTAGCATTAAATTGAAATTTGGGATCAAAATTATACCAAATTCAAGCACGGGCCCCCAATAATCATTCGCGGAGGGGGGGGGGGGAGACACATGTAGTTATCAGCTATTAGGTTTTACGGATTTAGACCAAAACATGTTTAGAGGTGACAAATCCCGGGGAGGTGGGTGGAAAATCCTCCCACATCCCCCTTTGTGCGTGCGCACATGATTTTCGTGATGAAACATTGCGTATATGAGAATATCAAGACTTCTTATAGATGAGAAATGTAGTACACCATACTAACCAATTGATGTGAACGCAAAGCCGATCTTATATTGGCATACAAGTGGTAAGTTGTAAGAGATGCATTTTCATACTAGTATGAAACTAACATTTATTATACCGGAAAATGCCAAAATGTTGATTTGCTAGGTGTACGCACTTAAGTAAGATTGGTTTTCAATATTTGTTGCGTTCGTCTTTTAACATTACATTGACTTTGATTCAACCATGTTTATAACGGGTTCCACATTCAATCTTACATGGAACCAGCCATATTATCGGCGAACAAGGCTGTCGCCTAGTGAGATGAAAGTGAATCTTTTCTCGCGGTGAGGGGAGTAGATGCCAGAGTAAATTGTTCGCTTAAAGGCGCCCATATCCCTTGAGCCGCTACTGTAATTGTCATGTCTGGTTCTCTATTTTCGTGCTTGTCCTTTGACACCAATCGTTGTGTCTACATGTCACAAAATATTGCATTTATCACTGATAGTCGCTGTTGTGCAAACTTCCTGGTCCTCCTTCCTAAGATAGCATTTGATTATAAACTTGACCTATTAAGATGCTTTCAAAACACATATGCACGAAGAACGTCCCTGCTTGCATAGATAAACGCAGAATTATGTATTCAGCCTATTATACAAGGTCAATTTTCTTAAAGTGAAACCCGTGATGTTTAACAGCGTCCCAGTGGAAAACAAGGTGGGGATTATATATTTACCATCCTCTATTCCGTGTTGAAGTGTGTGCCTGGAGGGTGGGTGGGAATCGGGGTGGGTGGTGATTGCTGGACTGGTTCTATTTTATATTCGTGCTGTTTTAGCAGGGCGTTGAAATAGTTAATGATTGTTATTCTTTAAATATGTTGTGGACAGATAGTGTTTGGTTAAAACTTTATGAGACTGCAAATTGAACACCAGCTCAAGTGAGATTTAAAAAACATTATCTATTATTTATCTCGTATACCTATACATGAATCGTCTAATTTTTGTATCTTTTGATTCTGCACGAGAGAAGGTCAAAGTACCATACAGTATATTTCATGCAGATTCCACAATACCGCATAAATGAATGAAATGTGAATTTACTGGCAGACTGGGATAAAATGGTTTTTGTGGGTGCGTGTGGGTGCTCCGTATTTGATGTAATATAAGTAACATGCAAAACAATCTTCGCTAGGAGTGTGAAGAGCTCGTCTCTGCTGACCAGATCGAACGGATTGGTGAGATCTATAAAGGCCAGGAAGATGGGTTTGTGTTGTTCTCTGCATTTTTCCTGCAGTTGCCAGACGGAGAAGATCATGTCGATTGTTCACCTCTCTGTGCGGAACCCGCACTACGACTCTGGATACATTCTGTCAGCAAGCATCTACAGTCTGTTCAAATAGACGCGTGCAAAGACTTTACCCACGATGACATGAAAGGCACAGTGCAGTACGATGACTCAACGTCCGACCCCTTCAGCTGCCACTCCTGTGTTGGGCTACATAGCCACTATAGACGCTGTACAACGAACAACCAGGACATCTCTCATGGGCGCACTTCCATCGTCTATCGAGACTAACGGATGACATTAAAAAAATCTTCTACAGCAACCTCTCCGGTGGAATAGTGGTTATAGCGTCTGGCTGGGATGCGGGAGGTCGTGGGTTCGACCCCCGGCCTAGTCACACCAAAGATTTTCATTGGGAAAGGATAACACTCAAACAACAAAGTCAATATTTACTAATGAATAAATTTATTAAATTATGATGCTTATTTGCAATTACGATACAGGATTTGACCATTATTTATCGATGATAATTCAATTAATAGACGGCGGTACATAGTTATCTTCCATCCAGGTTGATCAAGAAGTGCCAAGTGCGTTTCACAGCTGACTCGTTTGGAAATGTTTCAAGCCATATTCTTTATAACCGTATTGACTTCAAAGTTTGCAAAACTGTATAGATTGTTAAAATTGCCTGTTCTGCAGTGAACGCTTATGTGTAAAATGTCACTTAATTGCATGCTGGTCGAATACTTATTTGTTACTTCTATTGAGACAATATGATAACCGTATTAATATAGTAGTGTGATAGTTGGGGTTTGAACCCATCTCACCAGTATTCGGTTTCTAGTCAGTACACACCTTCGGGATTCCCCAATTTCTTTCTGAGGACTTTTTCACTGTGATTGTAACCCGCGTAAGCTCTCAAGTGAAGTTCCAATCGAATGAACCGGTCAGATCAACACAACCTCTGTGAACCTATTGTATCACTGTTATTATCGATCTGCTGCTGTCTGGCAGAACACGAATCTCGATGATAATTCATTTCGTCCCACATTATATTTGTCATCCCTTTGCCTTTGTTTCCTAATCGTTGTTCTATAAAACACTCCATAAGATTTATGATCTAAATCATAAAGCTTTAAAAAAAATACTCTATAAATCTCATTAGTTCTATGACAGGAAACTGATGATGAAATCGTTACAAGTATTAAGAGTTTGTTTAGTGACTATAAAATTATATTTCAGGTGTACTTGTATTGAAGTAAATATGTTTATGAATTCGGTTTAAGTCACGGTTTTATCAAGAGAAAAAAAAAACACCTGGCTGGCCTAATTCCTGATTGGGTAGCTGATAAAGTATTGACTTTTTTAACGTTTTCAAAATTACTTAGTTTTGCTTTCTGTACTTTTAATACAAGGAGTAATTGGCTGAAAATTAATTATTCCTAGAACAAACATCAGCCTTAGAAGAGACAAAAAGTAGTGCTCATTATAGTTGAATTTTTTTATTTCAGTTATTCATTGAAATTATAAAGTGCTTAGAATTTTCGGCTTTAGCAGCTGTATTGAATTACTGGGAATTGAATTAAAGACATTTGGATTATATTATTGTGATACAATAAGACTATTGGCACATCAGCACGATTAAGTTAACTTCATTTGCATTACCATTGAAATTCATTTGGATCGCACGAAACGTTTGGACTTGTGCTAGAACATTTGTTACTGTATAGGATCTCATTCACCAACACTAAGAGTTTATTTGTTCACTTTCTAATTTAAGGAAGTATATGTTTTATTCAATTGTACAAAACTTATTGATTTTCACATTTTCAGTTCTTAGTTGCAGACCATAGAATCGAACACTTACTATATAGGCTGCAGATCTTTTCGGTTGATGATAGACGTTTTTACATATGGCCCATATTTGAGAACATTCTGTGTTTGGTATACATTAACTGAACTGATTACAAATATTTATGGACTTCTTTAGTAGGAATGGAACCATACAATACAGCTTTTTTGTTTCCGCGGGAACTTCTTTGTGTCTTATATACATTTTGAACGTTTAAAAGGAGAAATTACTAAATTGGGGAAGTGGAGCTTTCCATGAATGTTTTACCAGATGAGTCTTCGTGTGTATGGATACATTGGTGGCTTTCCCATTTCAACCAGCAATGTCTCGCAGTCCAACAACTTAATCGTTTTATCTTTATCCACTGAAAACAACTTGCCAGTTGTGCTGAAGTTACTTTTTTTGCGGCCGTGACACCTGCTACTGTCGACATGGCTCCTACACCGATTCCGATTCGACATGGCTTTCGTGATTACATTTTTAGCTCAAGTCTATGTAGAGACAATGTAGATAACTCTCAGAGTCCAGCGTTGCATATCCCATATGCTTCAGTGTGAACAATGTTTTTGTTGAAAAGCACTAATTACACACTGTCGTAAAAAATACACCATGAATGTATAATTTATAAAAGTTTGTATTAGTGCATTACATTCGTGTACTTTTACAGCTTTGAGAAAACTTAATAAATTTTGTTCCCACTGATGTGCACTCCATTTTGAAAATAAAATTTTGGGCAATGGAGCATAAGATGAATAAACCTTAAAAAACAGTTTCTTTTATTGAAATATCGATATACATATTTTCTACATAAATGTGAGAAGAATGTATTTATAATTTAAAATTTGGTACTCTTTACATTATGTTATAAAAACCCCATGAAATGATTTAGGTCTTCGAAAAGTCATTGCTTTTGAAAAAGGTTAATAGTAAAGGCACCCATAATACCATCAATCAATCATTCCATCAATCAGTCAATCAATCTATATATTATAGAAGGAATTAAGTTGATGCTTGTTTACATAAAACGGGAGTGTTGCTCAGTTGTGATTGACGAACTTCTATCCTCTTCGAGAGAGACCGCGCAAAGGAATTACGAGATACTTTCATTAACTGTCGCGTACACTATGACAGTTTTAAAAGCCTTACCAACCATGGTTGTTCACTGTTGGAGTGATTCATCAAAAGAACACTTAGATCAATGGTCATGGCGCTGCATTTGCACATATTCTGTTTGAAGCAAAGACATAATTGTGGCGTATATATTTCTTAAATGCTGAATTGGATATTCACATTATGTAAATGCAGATACGCCACCAAACTTATCCATTTTAGGCCTCCAACCATCGATGATTTTATTGACCTTGAGTATTTGGAAAGCATTTAAACAGAAAGGTTCGTTCAAAAGTAATTGTGACATATTTTCTTCTGCTTCATTTTGAAAAAATGAACCATCTAATTTCTCCGTTTCACAAATATTGGCCAGGGTATCAAGTCTACAGGACCTAAAACAATGCACAATCTGCATGACGGAGAAAGAATAGAAGCTTTCTCTTGCTTGCTTTGTTAGCATATATACTGGAGGAATCGGTTCCAAGTAGTCTTCATCTTCTATTGGCTGTGTATTGGAAATGGGAACGTCTGTTGCTTGATGATCAACAGAGCAAGTGTTTAATCCCAGTGAAATGTTAGGAACTTTTGTATTACAAACAGTTTTGTGGTCGGTCACTTTTCTCACAGGTCTAGGATTCAATGCAACTTTAAATATTGTTTTGTTTTCCGAATTTATATCAGACTGAACAACCACATGATCATAACAATCGCTATCAGGCGTCTTTGTTTTTCTATCGCCTGTGTTTAATGCATTGGCATGGATAGACTGCCCGTCTTGAGTTTTCTCCACAGTAACTGAAGCATCCTTCTCCAACTTCTTCCACTGTTTTTCTGTTTTGTTGGTTACAGGTTTCTTTAATTCATCGTGTTCGTTCTTGGAACCATACTGTGCTTTCCTTTGCAACATCTCTAGACGGTTGCTCAATTTCTGTTGGACAAAGATAAAAACAAGAAGAAATGAAGAATGAAGACTGCCACTTTCTGACACCAAAACAACAACAACAGCAGCAACAACAAGAAAATAAATAAATAAATAATAATAATAATAATAATAATAATAATAATAATAATAATTATGGCATACATCATACGTAATGTATGTATAATTCCTCATCAAAAAAGGGAATTAATTTGTTGTTGTTGGGTTTAACGCCATTTTTCAGCACACGACAGGCTGGCTATACATGGCGGCCAGTATTATTGGTAGAGGAAGAACCCGGAAAAAACCCGTCCCACGAGACGCTACTGGCAAGCTTTCTCATATTACTACATTAGCCGAATCTTAGACTCGAACCCACGCAGACAGAGGTGAGATGTCAGTGATCCGTAATGAGTGCATTTTGGACCACTCGGCCACTAGGGGCCCCGAATTAATTCGTTGTAATCATGTTCATATATGCTATATCATAATGTCATGGTATTTTGTACTTTAAAAGAATAATAGTTTTGTCACCTATAATGCCTTTCATTTTTTTTGGAGTATATGATGTGAGCGACTCTGGTTAAGTTCAAAATGTAACCTCACAGCAAATAGATTGTCTTCTGGTGCTAATATAAGACGACTGTTAGAAACTTGGACAAATACAAACATCCATTATATATATATATATATATATATATATATATATATATATATATATATATATATATATATATATATATATATATATAGATGGATAATTATATGCGGACGGAAAAAGACCTGTCAAATGGTAGACCACGTTTGTCCTTCAATAATGAAACAAAAGCCATACTTACGGAACTCATGTTCTTTACATTGATGTCGTGTTGCACAAGAGCTTTGGTCTGTTGCTCACCCATACCTGTCAAAAAAGTTGCAATTGTTATTTAATTCAGTCTAAATAAAGAGTTATGTCCGAAAATGTTTATATTATCACGAAGAACGAGCAATTTTTTTTTCTTCAGAATAACTTTAACCAACTTTTCACAGTTTACCTTTCACTTGTGTTGGCAAATACTGTTTCAGAGTACACAAAACTTCTTAACAACTTGACTCTTTTGAAATGAAACGTATCCCGGTAATATGCTTATGATCGTTTTTTTTTTATATTGCATTTTACAAAATTAAAATCAAATACTGGATTTTAATAAAATAATCAGGTTCTGTTTAATGCCATGTGTACACTTAACTAACACAAATGCCATGTGTACACTTGACTAACACAAATGCCATGTGTACACTTGACTAACACAAATGCCATGTGTACACTTGACTAACACAAATGCCATGTGTACACTTGACTAACACAAATGCCATGTCTACACTTGACTAACTCAAATGCCATGTGTACACTTGACTAACACAAATGCCATGTGTACACTTGACTAACACAAATGCCATGTGTACACTTGACTAGCAATGCATTTATGAAAGAGCAAACATTGTCAAATGTAAATGTTTATTTCAAACAACCGATACCCTAAATTATTATAATTGTGAGTGACCAGATAAGCGACCTTATGATAATTATCTAGTTGTACGCTAAGGTGTGTTGCAATACGAAAAGACATGTATAATCTATGTTGGGGTTTGGACTGAGACAAGGAAATCCCAGTCGAAGGGGGTGGGGGGCATATTAACTTGGATTACCTTGTCTCGGTCCAAACCCCAGCGTTGATTATTTGTCTCACTCAATATTTTCCTTTCAAGTAAAAGGAACTCATCACTAGTGTTCACGTCCCAATGTTTACAGGCGGCACATGAATACGAATATGTTAATGAGCGCTGATGTGACCGTTGCATCCGAAGTACACAGTTTAAACGCAAAAGCAAAAAAATAAAAAATAAATAAATTTAAAAAAAACTAGCAACATAAAACATCGCCTAGTATTGAGGTATTATCACATTTAATATATGGACGTTATATGGTTATATGAAATTGATAATAATAAATAATATTTATTACAAAAAACGTTTAAGTTCATAATTTCCAATTCTGAAAAGTTATATTGTAAATAATGAAACGATACTTGGTATTAAGCTCTACTGTAGTTATGCTTACTACATGCTGTACTGTAGTTATGCTTACTACATGCTGTACTGTAGTTATGCTTAGTACATGCTGTAACGAAGAGTAACATTTTACATTATATTTTTCATGGGTAATTAGTTATGTGAGTCAAGTATATAGCTCTCCTTTTCTTTGGAAGAGGTGACACTATTTCTGACATATTTGTGTTGTCATTAATGTTGATTGCAAAATTTCCTCCGTGTATGAAAGACCCTCTAAATACGAACCATGTGTTCAACTTTCAAGTTCACGGATTCTTTGAACATGTATTTTTCTGATTTGTAATATGGCAAGTGCTACAGTCAAATTTGCTCATGGATTAATATGTTGACGGATCAATGATTCCCTATGGCATTATGTGTCATTAAATATTGTAGATATATTTTTAGATGCTTAACAAAATTAAAATAAAGCATGTTTGACAACACATTCCTGGCTGTTACTACGTTTTCCCCTAGTTGTTAAGAGAGTTGGGATGCTATAAAGTGTATAGGTATACAGTCTTATGTGCATGGATCAGTGTTTTTTGTCACAGTTCATTTCACATAGCATTGAGAATTCTATATCTGTAACATAATCAATTTTCAGGTCAGCATCATTAAATGTAGCTAACAGTATATGATTTGTTTCATACGAAGTATTTAAAACTAGTTAGTTTGCTTTAACTACATTTAATAACGTTGAACTGAAAATGTACTGAGCTAGACCTGTGTATAGGATAACATTGACCATGCTGTGTGGAACGAACCAGCATAATACTAAAACGCTCGACATCGTAAGTGTATGTGTTCTTGTCTCTCTCGATATGTTTTTCTATAATGTGTTCTCAAAGATGGATTGACCTTAAGTTACTGTGTTTTTGTTATATAGGTGTTGTTGTTGGTGTTTAGAACAACTACGTCAGGCACAGCAGACAACAACAAGGGTTTCTTTTTTAAAAAGTAGTTCTGAGCGCGTGGACAACTTGACTGCGGCGACTGGTCTGAAATGAATAGGTTGCAATAAGAAAAGTATGGTTAGAAAATCAGCTAGATTTCTCTGTCACATGGGTGAGATAAAATGACACGGAGATCATAACATTCAAATTAGATACAAATATGCACAGAATATATTATTTTTGTGTCTGTCGTAAAACCTTTAAATATGCAGAAATCTGTGGTTCGGCTAAGCAGCAGAAGGGGCGAATCAGACAACATTTTTAACCAAGTTTTCACTGAAATCAGACTTAAAAACAATGAAACCAATGACATCAGGCAAATAAATCAATGACATCAGGCAAAAAAAAAATCAATGAAATCAGGCAAAAAATAATAATGAAAAATCAATGAAATCAAAAACTTTTCAAGAGATTACAACGTCGTTGTCACTCACCCTCTCAACCGAATATTTGATCCAGTCCGATACGATATCGTGTCCGAGGGTCATGTAAATTTATTGTTACAAATCCATGTGGGGCAGACTGAGCATGACTAAAGAAATTTCTAAATTGATTGAAGTCCATATCGGAGCACCATGTCTGCCAAATATTTCGTAGCGTATGTGTATCAACTCCATTAAACACACACAACACATTACAATTATCGCGAATCACTTTTGGTATTTGTGTGTAGCGTTGAGTGACATAGATCACATCCGTGTTTTTGTGCCTGCCTCTGGAAAATATTCTAGCAGGATTTTTTTGTTTATCTAACATGACATCATCGTATACTACCATGTTGTTAATACTTCCATCAAGATCTTCTACTGATGGTGCCTCGTCAATATCGGTTATAAATTCAATAACATCCTCACCAGCAATCTCTGAAGCGTTTTCATTAAAATCTTTTAGCACTTCATAGCATTTTTGGTCGTCTACGCTAGGGGCAATTAAATACAACTTATCCCACTTCATCCATCTCATTATTAAATTGAGCAACAATTGCGTCTTGCCTGATCCAGATGGCCCGATTATAATTGCACGGATAGAGTTTGGAAGCGCTGCATGATGCTTCACTGGTTCTCTTGTTTTAGTCGCTGAAAAATCAATTATATTCATATCTCTATACATAAATTATGGATCTATATTGTGTGAAGTGTAAGGCGCGTACTGGCACAGATGACTTGACGACGATTACAACTAAAAATAACCGATCAGCGCTGATTACTGCACTGAATAACGAGATTACTAGAACCATCAACATGAAACCTATCAATGCGATTAAAAAGAAATCAATACCTGAAAAACCACAAAAAGATTCTAGCGTTTCCGAACCAATTCTTGGTAGTAATGTCATTGTGAGGTATTTATATGAACCAGGAGAGCTTGAAGGGGGTAGAAAAAGAGCTACTGATCCTATTTGGAGTGTTACTACACATAAGATATCTAGTATAACACGATCTACGGGTAGATCTCCAGTCTATAAACTGGATTCAACTGCCCCTCAGCGGGGTTTTACTAGACAACAACTACAGGTAATACCCGAGGATACTCAATTGCCACCGCATGGGCTTAACTAGCACCCTTGCGTCTATTGCACTCAAGACAAGTCAACATCACATTGTTTCTGACATGACCGAGACTATTATTTTTTCTGTCTACGGTGAATTGGCGAGGATCCTTATCCGAATACTGCCAACGCATTATACAATTGCAACTCGCGCAGTGATTATTCTGTTGTTTCTTCAGCGTAATTATTAATTTAGCATCAATGTCAAATTCTCGTTGTTTTTTTTTGTCCTGCTGTTTGTAACCGGAGAGTTTTTTATCAATCATTTTAATATCATTATCGTCACCAATGATTTCATCATCGCCACCAATGATTTCATCATCGCCTGACTCTGTCAGGACAATTCTTCGAAGTTGATTTATTTTTCGTACTCTGGATACTGAAAGATAGACTAAATTCGACCATTCTATGCGATTATCTACCATCCAAACAATTGTATCCGATATAGTCAATCCCTGTGAAGAGTGTATTGTTGCTGCATAACCTAGCGTCCATGGGGATTTATTAGCACGCAATGCATCTTCAACGACATTGATATCAACCAGCACAATATCATTTAATACGAGAATCTGCTTTTCACTCTGTCCTGGAATATCAACTTCAATGTTCTGTTTTCGTGTATCCGATGGCCTATAACAAAGAGGCACTGGAAGTGTTGCAAATTTTTGTTTATGCAATTCAAATAATTTCATCTGAAGTGTATCCCTAACTATTTTTCTACTGGCAATGATCAAATCGTTTGGTCTCCACGCTTCCCAAAACTCATTCATGGGAGTTTCCGAAATTATTTCACGGGCTATTTCACACTGGATTCTATCCGGTTGTAATCTAATTAATTTCTTAAACTCTTTTAATTCATTATCAAGTGATCTATGATCAGTATCAATTTCTTCATAGTTGTCTACAAAACCCTTTAGCCATTCATGTGGGGATGCACCGACAAATGGTGGTGGTTGGCCGTGATCACCGCACATGACGATTTTTGTATTTTTCAATAACAACCACTCAAGAAATATTTTTAAGACATCTTCTGACACTGTGTCTATTTCATCCCAAATGATAATTTCAGGAATAAATTTCTCTCCCATGCGCTCAGGAGTCCATTTATCTCCTTTCCATCGGAAAAAACTATGATAGGTACAGGCATTTACCCCTCTCTGTATCATTTCTCTTGCAAGTCTGTGAGTCGGTGTTAGCACAATCATGTTAGAAACGCTAGCGTTTCTACGAAATAACTCAATTGCCCGGGTTGTTTTTCCTGACCCACCACAACCGTTTAAATAAACTGTTTTATATCTACAGATTGGATCAGAAATCGGTGGTGCACTAGAAAATTCTGAACACTGATTGCTTTCTAAGTAATTATTTTCAATGGTAACATCTGCTGATGGAATATAATCATGAATCATTTCTTTCTTAATTCTCCATGATCCCCAATTCTCGTTGCCAGTAGCCTTAAAATCAACCATTTTGCTGTTTATGTAAAATGAGTCAGTGGCAACTCTAACTGCGGTGTTAGGAAATTTATTGATCATCGAAAACAGATTAATAGAAGCATAACCGAGCATAGAAGCTCTCAAATGTGTGTACTGCGGATTGTATCCATCATTGTAAGTAACAATTGTACCCAATTTGGTTCCATCGGACATAAATGCGTCCTTACGATTGACATATAGGCCTTTATTCGTTAAATCCGCCATTACAAAATCGTATTCAGCGTTGTCTATAATCAATCGTGAAGAATATCTCGTATTGTCATCTTTGCCACCCTGAGTGAATTTACCGATTATTCTTCGTCCAAGATTTTTTGCTTCATTGTTTCTGATTTCAAATAACTGTTGGGACCAATCCATGATTTGTTGTTCATTAAAATCAGGAAACAGTTTTCGCTCTTCGCTAATTATTTTTTCTAGATCAGGTTGTGGTAACCAGACTGATTTCTGTGCTTGGTAGGATATTACTGCTTCACTGACAATTAATGATTTTAACATCTTACAATCAATCATATACCGTAATAACACTATTGGCATCCAGTGTTTTTCAGACATGTGTTTACCAATCCAAAGATAACTACACGGATGAAGTCCTTCAGCCATTTCAAATGATACCACACAAGCGAATCCGGTTAAATCAAAATCAGGCAGTGGTCCATTAATAGCAACACGGGTCATTTCGTGTGTAGGGTGTCCAAATCGTTTGAAATATTTCTTGCATTCTCCATACCCAAGAAAACTTCCTGGATAACACGCAATCATATCAACTGAAATAACGGTATCAGCGGTGTATTTTGTATTCCATAATCCTCCATGGCCGTATTCAAGACAGGACAATTTGACATCTGATAAGAACTCACTCCGTGTTGGTTTCCACGCGTTTTTCTTTCTAGCAAAATGTGCTGCAATGGATGGTACTGTAAAACAGTTTGCTAATAATTGATCTTCGATTTCCTCCCCGTCCTCAGAAAACTCACTAGCTAGTTGTTTCATTTGATTATGCAGTTCTTCGGTACGATATAATTCTCCGTTGGGCCTTACAAACTGATCAAATTTGCATTCTTCGTCTGAAGTACTATGAAATAGCCACATTGACACAGGATCGTTTTTACTCAAATGGTAAATAGCATCAAATAATTTCTGCTCTGAAAAAAACTCTTCGGTTTGGGATAGATATTTTACGGTTCTATCCCGTGGGAATATTGTTACTGCAGATGACCACGCGTGTGCGTTATGATCAATAATTTCAATTGGAGCTCCCTGTGATTTATATTTCGATTCGTATAATACTTCACCGGTGATTGTTCTTACCGATATTGGAAATCTTAATGATTTTTCTAATTTGGTTATATCCTGAATTGTTGCCCCATGCTGTTTCACTGTCAGTTCCCATTCGGTTATTTTTTTTCGTCTTAGATCAGTGAGTTTATTCCCCCGGGACGCATTTGTGAAGTGTTCTATTATTCGTTCTGCTACACAATTAAGCCCTGTCGAATATTTCATGGGTGCTAGTTTTGCAATATCAGGTTTTTCATTGAGCGGATAGATCCCGTAAACAACTGCTGTGACAGGATAAGATCTTTCGTAGTAGGGTTTATCAATTCCGGTCAAAATTCCCGGTTTGGAATCCTGATTCACAGTGATAGTTTTTTTACCCTTCAAGATGGGTTCAAATTTATCCCTAATAATCCATTTTCCATCCTCACGGATAATGAATTTGATTCGGAAAAAATGACTTTTTTCCCCAAGACGTGAAATGATCACTGCTGCTTTTTCATCATTCATGGTAGCGTCAACAACACCATCAATTCGAAATGTTGACCAACAATAAGATGCTCCATCACGCTTGAATTCATTAAAACAGTCTCTGATGGCTTTATCAAGAATTTTATTCTTGGGTGTATTAGAAACTATATCAAGATTGAATTGAGCATCCTTCCATGGTCCGTCTCTTGGACGTTTTGGATGTTTTTTGGGTCTATCGCGATTAAATTTAGGACTGATTTTCAATAATCTCTTAAACTCTTTCATGTTTCCCTCTCTTGGACGTTTTGGATGTTTTTTGGGTTTATCGCGATTAAATTTAGGACTGATTTTCAATAATCTCTTAAACTCTTTCATGTTTCCGTCTCTTGGACGTTTGTTTCTGTTTACTACACGTTTTTTGGGTCTATCGCGATTAAATTTAGGATTGATTTTCAATAGTCTCTTAAACTCTTTCATGTTTCCGTCTACTATACGTTTTTTGGGTTTATCGATATTAAATTTAGGATTGATTTTCAATAATCTCTTGAACTCTCTATCGGTATTGAATTTAGCATTTTTCGAAGTCAATCTCTTGAACTCCTTCATACTATATTAAAAACAGGTGTCTAAATGAAAGATTTATGTATAATCAATCACTGCAATGGGGTTAGTCATTGAATTAGACAATAGTGTAGTATATAATGACCCAAGAATTCAGACTACACCCAGTGATTAAAAATTACGAAGCATCCAGTGATGGTGTTGTAAGACACTGTAGACTGAAGAACCCAATTGGGTGGGATAATGGTATGGGGTATTTGGTGTTTAATGTTGGAAGGAAGACATTTCGCAATCATCGTTTCGTATTTGAATGTTTTAATGGATTGATCAAAGATGGTTTTATTATTGATCACAAGGATTCTAATCGAAAGAACAATTCTTTATCCAATCTGCAAGCTATCACACAAAGTGAGAATTCCAAACGTGGAAAGACTGACACTTGTTCAAAAGCGAGACCAGTGAAATCTTTGAATACAATAACTAACGAAGAGAAAATATTTCAATCATTATATGAAGCCGGTAAGTATTTCAATATTTGTAGAACTTCAGTACGATTCGTTGCATCGGGAATAACCAAGACGGCTATTTCAAAAAAGAGTGGACAAAAAATTCAATTTAGTTATGTCTGACACGTCATATTTTTCAATTAGAGATATGTCATTGCTATAGAATAATGAATTCTGAAAACATGAATAGCATCATAGTTGAAATAGCAAAATTGAAAAATCAGGATATCAAACTATCAGATGGGTTAAATCCTGATCAAATTGTGTCTGATTTTCAGGATATAGAATATGGAGTTAGCACTAACAAATATATGCTACCCAAGAAATATGCACTCATCAAAAGAATTCAGAATTCTATTAAAGACTCTCTTTCATTTTCCAGTGACATCAGTGTGTTCGTTCCGTTGTATACTATCGTAGAAGGGATACGAAAAGAATTAGGTAACGAATACGAATTGAAAAAAGAAGTCAACTCTAAAATTAGAAACCTACGGGCGTTAATTCAAGAAAATTGATTACCCGACCCTTTATCATTGACCCCTTATCATTTTTTGATTGCCCGACTATTATCATTTTTTTTAGCCGACCCTCAAGAAGTATGTCAAAAATCGATGGATGATCAATGGAAAAGTGAGGAAACTATCAGTATTATTTATTTTATATACAATTTTGATAGTTTCCTCATCAATGATAGAGCCGTTAAAACAATCAAATAACACTTCCATGACCGTATCAAAAATCATCCGACATGTCAAAAAAGTGAGGAAACTATCAGTATTAATTATTTTATATACAATTATGATACTTTCCTCATCATTGATAACGCCCTTAAACACTTCCACGGTGACTTTGTCACTGGTGTTAAAAATCATCTGACATGTCAAGTGTTTTACAATTGAAAAATTGTTTCTGATTTCAAATAATGGTCAATGAAGCATTAACAACCCGATTGGCTCGTGAACGATTAGATGCAATCAGGAGATTTGTACCAATTCGTGACTCTGTACGGAATAAACTGCAACAACGACAGAGTTTACAAACTGATTTTGCTTTAGGGTCTGAAGAATTGTTTAAACCAGTAACCACAGCAACGAAAGGGGTAGAGCGTGCTTTACTGGGAGATGATCCTGACGGTAAAAGAAAAGAAGAGGGTCTTATTTCTGTACTTGAAAAACTAGCAGCGAAAACTGAACAAACTGAACAAACTGATCCGAAAAAAACGACTGTTTCTCTGTTGAATAAATTTACTGATCATGCTAAAATAGTAATAAAACAATTTAATTTATTCAAACCAAAGGATTATCAAGCTTTTGGTGATTTTGCTGCTCAAAGCTATAATTCAAAAAAAGATTTTTTAAAGGACGAGTATAAGAATGATATAATATCAAGTAATGATTGGTCCGATAATTTGTATAAACTAAATAAAGGGATTGGTCGTTTGAATAAGGATGAGATGGGGTACAAGGAATTTCAAAGGGGAATTAGTAATTATAAAAGAGAACAAATAGAAGAGCGACAACGAGAATTAGAAGAACGACGTCAAACACCAACACGTAGACAAACAAGAAGACAAAAAAAACAACAACTACCACCTGATGATGATGATGATGATTTAGAAGAACGACGTCAAACACCAACACGAAGACAAAAAAAACAAGAAGAACCTAATGATGATTATTTACAAGAAACGGATTTAGAAAAAATAGATGAAGCAGCTGGTTATAGCGGAAGTGGACTGCAAAATCCAAGGATTAGTTTCTGTCCTGATAGTGTTATCAATGATATATCACGATTAGAAGTTCTTGTAGGAGGGTTCCGAGCTGGAAATAACTCTCCAGAAATAATTAATGAAGCAGCTGATATCTGTAGACGGTTATTTGCCGGCGGTATCATGGATATCAAAACATATCGAGATTTCATTGACGAGTTAGCAGATGGGTATCATAGTGATTAAATAACAATTGAAAACACTAGTGTTTTTATAATAATGATCATACATTACAATCATGATAAACCAACCCTCGTCTATGTAGTTAATTCACGGTTTCCAGTTTATAGAGCATACTATGGAGATGGCCTCGGCAATACCATTTTAGGATTCTTTTCAAGAATGGCTCCAAAAGTGATGCCGTTAGCTAAACAGTTATCAATGAAAGCCATTGATGTTATTCGTGATAAGGGTATTGGTGCTGTTGGAGATCTTGCCGGGAAAGCATTTTCAACTGCAAAGAATAAAATAACATCATTAGTGAGGCGAAAAAAGAAACCGTTACCGTCCACAGAAGAAATGCCTGCAAGTGTTAGTAAAATTATAAATAACGCAGTAGATGAAAAACTAGCGTCAATGGCTTTAACCCCCGACCCAAATATGATAGCGGGAAGTGGCTTTAGAAAACGCTAGCGTTGAAAATCCGATTTAGACTCTGATAAATAGAATAAAATGTTCAAAAAGTCACGTGATCCAGCATTTGATATAGACGCCCCAGTTGGTAAGGATGATTCTGTACGCGATTATCAATATTACGCCTATCATGCCATAGACCCAAATAGTCGATCGCGAATTGATCTTCAAGTCCATGATACCAGTAAATACTTTTTACCCTGTGAAGCGTTTATTGAAATCGAAGGAGAAATTTTACGAACAAATGATACAGAGTATCCAGATGGTACTCAAGTCGGGTTTGTCAATAATGGTATCATGGCGTTATTTGAGAGTGCAAAATATCTCATTGATGGAAAAGAAATTGAGACGATAGATCGCGATGTTGATGTGGCTACAACAATCATAGGGTTAGCGAGATATTCTGATGATTATACAAGATCAGCAGGACCTTCTATGATGTTTGCTAAGGATATTAAAAATACGGCTGGAGGAAATCAATTTATTATAAGACGACCAAAGAATAATGCTGGCACCGCTAATATTGATGCCGAGGATATGATTATAAATGCTGATCCTAATTTAAATCTAGGAGCTGCAACACGAAACGCAATGTTGCAAGGAGCGCGTAAATCATTTTCATGCGCGATTCCACTGCATCACATATTTGGATTCTGTAGAAACGTCAGAAAAGTTATCTACGGAGCGAAGCATACAGTATCGCTTGTACGAAAGGGTGATGATAATGACGCAATTTGGAGGATTCCAGCGGATGCTGCAAATCCCAATGCTGATGCCGGTAAAGTCAAATTAACAAAAATATCATTGTGGATGCCAGTGTTGACTCCAGCAATCACCGCAGAAGAACGATTACTATCATTTATGGACCAAGGGGGAAAGTCGTTGTTGAGTTGGTTATCAGTGAGTACAGATGTGAAGCAATCAAATGTTAATAATGTGTTTACGTGGAACCTAGCATCAAAACAGGGCACTGCTGCACCACGTCATATATTTATTGCGTTACAGGATATCACACGAGTTGGCAATCAACTCTCCAGCCATATGATATTTGATCAGTTAGGTGTAAAAGACGTCTCACTGAGAATAAACGGCCAGCAGGAACCATCCGAGGATATACAACTTAATTACACAGAAAATCATATTGCACGAGTTTATCATCGTCTGTTGTCATTTATGGCACGTGATCAAAATGTGGATACCGGTCTACAAATATCACAATTGGATTTCAAAAGCCTCTATCCGATTTATTACTTTTCTCTGGAACATCTTGATTTGATGAGACAATCTGTCGTTGATATACATTTTAGAGCTAATGTGACTCGTGGTGTTATTGCTAATTATAGAGCGGTTGCTGTCATTCTCAGTGATAAATCAATGCTACTTGAAGGTGTTGGTGGAAGAATGAGAGTGGTAGATGCCCCAGTGGAAAATCTTTGAACGATTTTTCCATTAGAATCAATCTATTATGTATAATGTCATATAGTGTTATTAGTGTTGCGTTAACTCCTGGTCAAATCAAAAAATTGCAATCAGAATCGGCTAAAAAATGTGGAACCACAATCACTTTGAAACCTAATCAAATGACTGGTGGTGCAAATAAATTATCACTGACAACTCGTCAAATAAAACATTTCAATGATGCACTTGTAGCCAAAAAAGGTGTTCAGATTACTCTTTCTGCGGCTGCTATAAAAAATATGATGAAAACGGGTGGTATATTTCCATTGTTAGCTGCAATACCAGCATTGATTGCAGCAGCAGCCCCAGCGGTGGCTAAAGCAGCGGCGTTAGGAGCCGTTGGTACTGCAGCAGGAATGGCGTTGAAAAAAGCAACTGGACAGGGTTATAAAAAAAGGGGAAAGGGTCTGAGACTACCAGGAACCCCGTATTCGTGGTACAGCGGAAAGGGTCTGAGACTACCAGGAACCCCGTATTCATGGTACAGCGGGAGATCCGTTCACGGATCAGGCCTGAGACTACCAGGAACGGTTTATTAATTGAGGAACCTATGGTTCCCATGTCCAATTTTGATTTAATGGATGCTGCTAAAAACCTAGCGATTAAAAATTTCAGAGGTGTTTTTATGAAAGATCAATTACCACATCAACCAAACAACACTGAAACAGGTATTATTAATCTCGATAACAGCACCGGACCTGGAACTCACTGAGTTGCATACGCTATTGATCCACGTGGGATTGTCTATTTTGATTCATATGGATTAGCCCCGCCAAAAGAATTTATGCGTTACATAAAAAAATTTCCAATGAAGACTTGGTATTCTACGCTACCAACACAACAAATCAATGACCCACCAATATGCGGCAGTGAAGTATTAAATGTCCTTGATGCTATTTCAGCATCTAGAAAACCACCTCATATTGTCGTAAATGACTACACTAGTAGTCGCTGGAAATCGAAACGATTTTAGAGAGAGAAAGAGTTTTACAATAACATGATTGATATTTGGGGGAGATCTTTGAAACCCAAACCCGATGACACTGCAACGGGTGATATTAAAAAAAAATCAAAGATGAAATAGCTGAGACGTTAAATTTAACAAGTGTTGACCCGAATGAAATAGTTGTATTTCAGGACAAACAGGGTAAATTGAAATCTAGTGATGTCTCTCTGGATGATATTTTAGTTAAACAACAAAACGCAATCGAGAATACCGTTGTGCTATTTTCCGATCAGGGTAAACTCAAACCAGGTGTACTTTTTTCGACGATTACAGATAGATTCACTGAATACAATAAAGAATTTGACGATCATTTGAAAAACTACAATAGTTTCCGTAGAAATGTCGTTCAAAAGTTCTTTGGATCCCCAATTGTAGTTACACCATCTATCGCTGAAATTAAAACGTTTGTTGATGATCAAAAGGTTATCAACGAAGCAACAAAAACAACAACCGACGCCATTGATAAATTTATTGGAACCCCGTTAGATAAAATTGAACTAAAACTCCCTGATATTAAAAAATCCATTGATGAGACCAAAAACTTCATCGAAGGCGTCAAAGGTGATATTTCGAGGATGATAACAGTCATTGAAAAAACAAAAATTCCTCATGCGAAAACCAACAACTTAGTATACACCATCCAACACGGATCATTTGAGTGGACACCTACAAACAACAAATTAGATATCACTGCAACCGTTAAGGGTATTTATCGATTAACACTAGTGACACCATTGAGTCAATTTAATATTTCATCGTCCAGTTCATCCGGGGTCAATAATACGATTTCAACGATCATCGACAAGAATACAACTGAAAAGTTCACAATCACACCTACTGATAAAAATTTGGTTGGAGTCTCAACAACGTGGTATGTGGAATTCGTAGCGGATTTAAGTAAATCGTAATTGAAAACGCTAGCGTATTTAAAATAAAAAATGATTTCATCATCGCAATATCGTTATGATCAGGTCAGAGAATTTCAAACTAGACTCAAAACCCTGTCTGAGGAGTATGCAATGAAAATAAAAAAATATCGCAGGAGAATTACCGCAATTGATATTACCGTGTATTCAGTGAGTGGTGTAATCACCGGAGCTGGTATTATACTGTCTTCAGTAACAATGATGGCTCCGATAGCTGTTCCAATTTGCATTTCTGCGGCAACAACAATCGCTGGAATAATTTCAATAATCACAAAAAAAATATCATCATGCAGCCAACGGAAACTACAAGACTACATAATTCAATTTCATGTTGTGTCCACTGCATGCTCGCAATTATCCTCATTGATATCGTCATCTCTCGATGATACAATTATATCAGAGAGTGAGTTTTCAGCGATGGTAGATATATATGATTCTGCGATGTCAAAATTAGAAATACAAAAACATGAGTATAATAACAATGACAACACCGATGGAATTGGAAAAAAACAGAATGATCTCAATAACCTCAACGATATCAGATAGTGAGTTCTCAGTGATGATACGTGTCTATGATTCCGCAGTATCAAAATTAGAAATACATCATGAGTATAGCAACGATGACAACACAGATGGAATTACTTCAACAAATAGTGGAGAACACAAACCCAGTACAAACCAGCATGATCTCAATAACCTCAACGAATCCAGAATTCAGTGTGAATTTCCCCTCTCCGGTCCCAGTGAAGGAGATAGCGCTAGCAAAATTACGAGTGTATCATAGCTGGCCTAATATTAGATCAAAATCATTTGGTGGTCAACAACCGAATAATTCCCTGGTATTTGCAAATAAGAATAAACCCGACGGTACCCCAGACTGGAATGTCGTTTCCATACCAACCGGATCATACCAAATCGAACAAATCAATAATGAATTCGCGCGTAGAATAAAATCGATTACTGGAGCAGAATCAAAAATAGCTATAACAGTTCATGAGCCAACACTATCATCTGCCATTGAAATAAACTCAGAAGAATACGTCATAGATATCTATCAAAGCTCAATAAGGACCGTACTAGGATGGCCTGAATTACCACCAGAGGGAAAAACCGTTGATTTACCAGAACCCAAAAAAACTGATTATATCACAGACAGGATAAAATCTGATAATCCAATAAAGAGTTATATCGATTACACCAAATTGATATTTTTTAGTGAATTGGTAAGTGCCACCACTAAAAGAGAATTCTTGCTTCTTCGACCGGATAACATCACTGAAAATTTCACAGCGATGAATAATGATTTTTCACTGTTGTTAATATCTCTTAAATCCGGCTCTCTCACCCGAGATGAATTTATCAGCATCGTAGAAACAGGTAACAAAATCATCAATGACATGGAAACATTTCATTCACAAATTATTCAAGAGGTATTAGGTGACAGTAATCCTGAAACAAGAAATTTATTTGCAGATGAATATAATACCCCCGTCAAAGATATCCCCACATTCAAAATACCAGGATATAACGTACCAGAACTACAGAAATCTCTCAGTGATGCCATCGATGTTGGTTTTAAAATAATTCATGATGCATGGAAAAAAACAACATCACCGGAAATAAAAACCCTCAAACATAATAATGACCCAGATGGTGGCGGCAGGCATATTGCTCCGTTCAATGTGAATATTTCATCGGTGATAGCAATCAATTTAGTATGTGATGTTATCGAAGGAAGCTATCAAATAAATTTAGAACGATCAAATCAAGCTCAGCAAGGGTATATTCTTTATTCATTTGCACCAACAGCTCCTCCAGGATTTTTAATAATCGAATCCCCGGTGAATCCAGTCTATATGCGATGTCATAATAATTCATTAACCAGAATTAATTTCAAACTCACTGACCAGTCTAATAATCTGATTGATTTACAAGACGAGGTGTTAGCGATTAGTCTGTTTGTAAAGTCGTAGTGATTTTCGTCCTAAGGACTGGATCAAATATTCGGTTGAAAATTATTTCATTGATTTCATTGATTTTTCATTATTATTTCATTGATTTTTCAATGATTTTTTTTTGCCTGATTTCATTGTTTAAGCCTGATTTCAGTGATTCTTTAGCCGGATTTCATTGTTTTAAGTCTGATTTCAGTGAAAACTTGGTTAAAAATGTTGTCTGATTCGCCCCTTCTGCTGCTGGCTATCAGCATATTTCGTCAAGAAATGAAAAAATAAGGCAATATGACAGCAAACACTGCATAAAAATGGAAGCAAAAATGAATGAAAGACAAAACGAGAAAGTAACCGACATTACGATCATAGTTCAACTTAATGGTTGAATAATGAGTCTAAGTTTCAGCCTTATCTAATCGGAGAGACCTACCTTTGCTGAAAACTACCAAAGAATTTAATAACAACAAAGTTATAAGGTCCACCACAGCTTCAGTTATAACAATTATGCATATAAGATGGAGGGAGATGACGACAAAACATAAAAAAAACAACGGAGAAATATCAATCTCATTCTGTTGCATATGATCATGAGAGTGGAGCCATCCAAAATGAAATAGACGTTGTAATAATAGCATATTATCATGAGAGTGGAGCCTTCCAAAATGAAATAGACATTGTAATAATATCATATTATAATGAGAATGGAGCCATCCAAATTGAAATAGACGTTGTAATAATAGCATATTATCACGAGAGTGGAGCCTTCTAAAATGAAACAAACATTTGTAATAATAGCATATGATCATGAGAGTGGAGCCTTCCAAAAAGAAAAGACGTTGTAATAATAACATATGATCATGAGAGTGGAGCCTTAAAAAAAAGACATGGCCATAAACATATATGTATATAAATCCTTATTCATAGGAAAGGCAAAGTTTTGTATTTTTTTTATTCCATTAAAAACATATTCCTTGTGCAACCTACCTTTTCCACAGTTAGTATGCACTTCATTTCTGAAGTAATCACGTGACTGCGTATAGGAAGTCAATGGGCGACAATCACGAGAGCGATTTCTGCTAGGTGGAAGTTGGGGAGCTTCGTGAGACATGGAATCTGCGCAGTTTACATTGATTTCACCACTCAGACTGCGACTTAAAGCTGTGGAAAAGTTTTGTATTGAGAACATTCTAAACTGATTATGGATTTAAGCGTACTATTTTCCAGTTCTTTCGACACTTTTGTGATTGTAACATCCCGTTTAAAAATTACTCCTACCTTAATTTTTGGATTGATTTATTGAAAAGAAAATATGTAATTTTATCATAAAGTAAACATGAATTAAAATAATGGAAAAGTTTGAAGTTAAATTGAAAACCATTTAGGTGATGCTATTTGTGCTCAATAAACAATATTGTTCAAGTAATATAGATTTTGAATCATTGGAAATGACCCATTTATTGACAATCACGTATTCATAATTAATTGCTCATTCAAGTCATTCATTATTAAACCTTGTATTTATATCATCGTCAAAAGTGTTCTGTTGTGAATCTGAAAATCCCACCCGATTATATTGTTACAATTTCAAGTGCAATTCCTATATTACAAATTATTTAGATACAGCTTTGATTTTCAAATATTTAAAGCAATTAACGCGAATATTAAACCTTCAATATATATATATATATATATATATATATATATATATATATATATATATATATATATATATATATATATATATATATATATATATATATATATATAATCACAAATCAATGCCTACCTCTTTTATATGGTAATACGGGAGATACATCTTTATACTCGTTGTTAGTCTCCTCCTTCCTGGATGGTGTTCTATCTTTTTCATCAAGACTACCAGTGGTGCTATATCTTGGAACTTTCCTCCAGGCCACAACTATCTTCTTAAGGAACAGTATGGAACCTGGATCTATATTTATGTTATATATTTTCCTTTCCAAAGATTCAAAATCTATTTTACTTGAAAAGTAACGTGATACAAGTGCTTCTTTTGATTGAGTTCTAGTTAGAGGATAGCAATACATTCCTGATTTGATCGGGAGTACGAATGGTTGATAAGTTCCGTCGCAGATCCATATACATCCTACATACAGTTGTGTACGAGCGACTGATACTATTTCAACTGGACCCGATAGCATTGTACGCAAATTTTCAGTCAATGTTTCATCTTCACTTGCAATGTCATCCTGGTTGACAGTGTGTATATCCACTTGCACGGGCAACTGGACCTTTTCAAGAAGATCTGCCAGCGCATACTCGGCTTTGTCGTCAAGGCCCGTAAATTCCCCAGTGCAATTGGAATGGAACATGACTTCTTTTGTCTCGTTCATCAAACAGAGTAGATACTTGTTCTCAGTTTGGTTTGTGTGTAACTTCAAAATAGTATTTTTAGGTACACGAAACATATTCACTTCGTCACCTGCAGTAGTTATTCCCATGATACCTTCTTCAACCCGAATATAGGGCGGCATGTCCTCCATTATCTGAAATTAAATTTCATTTCTTTGAACTCGTGTGTCTGATTTTTAACGACGTCAGTGTTATTGTAGGGTACCTCTTGTATGTAAGGATTAAATTATAAACAACATACTTGGTTCATCAGTTCACGGTCCATTTATTTATTGATTTACTCTTGTTAGAAGTTAAACTGACCGTAATCGATCTTTGTTTGGATATGTGATTGTGAACACTTTAATTGAAACAGCGAATAGTTTTAAATCATGTGAAGAGGTAAATAAATGGGAATCGATAGTTCTCAAACATTTAATGGGTAAAAACTATTTCGAACATTCTAATGTCCTCATACAAGTATATCTTTAGAATGCATACAAACTACTAAATCAAAAACTGACCATCGTAAATGTAAGATAATGGTGCTTAGCAACAACGATTTCCCAAAACATGAAAATACTATCCAGCGACGGAACGTTTCGACCGCAAAAATAGTTGTATATATTTTATAAATTGTGCGTGGTAAAATGATGTACAGAAATAATTGACTGCGCTGTTCATGTTCACTATTATATCATAACTGTACTGCATTATAGTTTAATTGTCATGCAGGAAATACGTATTACGTTGGGGATTGAAACTGAGGCTGGCCGGAAAGAAATAATTAAATACCGTAATTAGGTCTAAATGAAGGCCCCAATATGAGTGTTATTACTAAGGTGCAGTGATAGCGTTGGTAAGTTAGTTTAATTATTACGTCAGGTATGCCCTTTGTATTCCATATTGATAAAATCGGCTGTACGAATTTTAGTTCTATCGAATACTGTTTTTTTCTGTTATAGATAAACTTTTTTATTCTTTGCTGTCGTTCAGATGTGACAGTGGATTGGGTTGGCTGCCCTTTGTAGGGGTAGTATACAATCAAATCGGTTATAATGATATGGGCTGACGTCACTTCCGATTAAGAACATTTTGATATTGAAATAAATCAGTGATGATTTACAGATCTGAATAAATGTCAGACAAAATACATGCCCCTATAATACGTGTTCAAACAAAGGAAATAATTGAGACATCTCCTTACAGTAAAAGCACGGACACAAGAATAAGCAAGTTATTGTTGCTGTTTTTTTTGTTTAAACGCCATTTTTCAGCACATGGTAGGCTATACATGGCGGTCAGTATCAATGATGGAGGAAAAAAACATAAAAACCCCAGGAAAGAACCACCAACCCACGAAAAGCTACTGACATAAGGAAGTTGAAAATGAATCAAGACAAAAGACCTTAATATAAATGGATATTGATTTTTAAAGATTTTCATGAAGTTATCAAAATGATTATCATTCTGTAAAGTAGACAATTTTATTTTGCTAAAGAACAACTTAACCTAATAATCGGCCGAATGAAAAGACATACCATGGAATAAGACAATGTTGAGTTCAGGGAAGTTTACCACAGTGCTAGACCTACAGAATACGAACGGAGTTGAAATAAATAACATTATTGGATGCTTGATTTCTACATACCAAATTTTGACATGTAATAAGCAAACATTCCAGCTGTATGTTCGACAGGATTTAGTCTTAACTATGCACATTGGTAGATGTCTACCGCATAGAAGAAACTCGTGTAAAGATTTTCCAGAACCCATCATGCTTGTGCATCCGCTATCTTTTATTTATTTGACCTAAAAAGTTGTCAGAGAGTAAAACATAAATCTGAATGTGAACAAAGAGCATAGCAAGATGACTTACCAAATAAATTTCAACAGTAAAAGCTTATTTGAAATATGACTGGGTAAATAACAGGATGAATTTCAGTAGTAAAAGTTGATTTGAAATATGATTGGGTAAATAACAGGATGAATTTCAGTAGTAAAAGTTGATTTGAAATATGATTGGGTAAATAACAGGATGAATTTCAGCAGTAAAAGTTGATTTGAAAAATGATTGGGTAAATAACAGGATGAATTTCAGTAGTAAAAGTTGATTTGAAATATGATTGGGTAAATAACAGGATGAATTTCAGTAGTAAAAGTTGATTTGAAAAATGATTGGGTAAATAACAGGATGAATTTCAGCAGTAAAAGTTGATTTGAAAAATGATTGGGTAAATAACAGGATGAATTTCAGCAGTAAAAGTTGATTTGAAATATGATTGGGTAAATAACAAGATGAATTTCAGTAGCTAAAGTTGATTTGATATATGATTAGGAGGACTTTTAAGTTGTGTTCAAAATGCGTAGAAGAATAAGACATAACAATGTTTTACAGGACTAGCAGCTAAACTTTGTGAAAGGCATAATGGAGAAACCAATATAAAGATGCAAAAACGAAATCAATGAAAAATATTACAAGCGAAAACATATAAAATGATGAAAATGAAAATGTCTTGCCTAATCTTGTAATTGCATAATAGAAATATGTATGTCATCACATGCAGTAAAACGAATGAAAAACATCAAATTTGGTGCACATTTTTTTTTATCAAGATGTATTTTTTTCGTATTTTAGACAAATTTGACTTTGAAAATTTAAACTGATATTCGATATCGATTGGAAGACTTTTACAATTTTATTGACATGGCAGAGCAAATTACGCCATCTGACAATGTTTTGGATATTTTAGCGGCCCTAGAAATTTTTGTTTTCTTCCTTGTCCATTTTTAAAATCCATTTGCAGTCAAGGTTTTCCAAGTTATCGCTTTGCTTCATTTGGAACAAATGAAGATCAGCATCGAAACAGGCCCAACCATTAAAGCTGCATACAAAGAATGGTTAAAAAGGATTCAACGTATTAGTGCCGTTAATTGGACACTTAAAACAGTTGGACATCAATTTTAGAGAACACATTTCGAAATTCAATTCAGTTAGATTTTGTTTTTATTGGTATGAACGGTACTTTTAACACATTAGTTCAACATCATGTCAGGTAAATGGAAACTAAGCACTTTTACCAAGTGCACCCTGCTGCAGCCTTTATGGGTACCGAACTCGCGACCCTTGGAGTTTGAGTCTAATACTTCACCAACTGAAGAATGTATAAAAAGGGTATACCATTATCTGCTGTAGTTACAGCTATAACAATATCATTATCACTATTTGTTCTAGCAACTTGTGTAAAGGGCTTTGCAAGTGGTGGAGGAGAAACAAGGGGAGCTAGTGGTTCTTCAGGAGGTAAAACTGCTTCGTTTGTAGACAAAACAAAAAATGGATTGAGACAAATTGGAATTGCTTGTGTGGTTTTGCCGGATATTACAGGTAGTATGATGATCTGGCTTCTGAGCACAGATGGAGAAATTGTATCTCTCTTTGCTGAATATATTATTATACTTTTGACATTCAATGTATGTTATCTCTTGCTACCAATATTGCTGCGTTTATGCAAAACTCACATAATACCTGGAAATCACCATCCGAAAACTGTTGCATCTATACAAATGTAACACTGTACCTGTACTTATTTATGATGTTAATAAAATTTCTTTTTTTATTTACCATTACGCTAACTGCACAATAAATATATTATAACGTTGTCTAGTAACTCGAGTGAATTGGAAATTCGTTTCTTTTATAAATGTTCATGTTTCACCAAGCGAGTAAGTAGGTTGGTAAGCAAAGCGTTGGTCCTTTACTGCTAAGAGGATGTTCAACCCAGTTTTAACCAATTGAATGTATCTGAAATGTTGACTCCAAGATCCAACTTTAAAAATTACATATATAAAATTTTATTGTCAAGTACTAGACACAACGATGGCAAGACAGCGACAGCTTACGCATAACATACGTAATGATTTCAGAAGTGTTTGCTTAGATAAATTCAATTACTCCTCATTCCCTTTCCGTTATGGTCAATTGTATATAGTGGACATATAGTTTGCTTATTTCATCCGTTTTATGAAGGACATACTATATTGTTGGTTAATGCAATCTTCTTATATATAAAATATTACACTCTATATGCTCTAGTTTTATATGAGCAATGGCAGCGCGACATTTCGAGGGGCCCGGGACAATTGTTTCCTCCAAACCACTAGCCACCCCCACTCCACGAGCTACCATTTTGTATGAGTTTTGTACGGGACATAATTCTACCATCATTGTTTGTTATAACATTATTTTTGTTAAGTAACAACATAGATTTCAAATTACCTGTGATATGCTGTTGTATTTCTTCTTCTTGTCCGCACGAATCACGCGAACTGGACAGCCAACTGGAATATTTATTTCGCATCCTTCGAAAGATGAGCGTTCTACTGGATTTCTACTGTACCTCCTATCTCTCACGCTATCATCATGTAAAATTCTCATTTTCGCCGTTTGAAGAGATGTAATCTTCTCAATTCTACCAATAGCTCCTGTAGTAACCTGCGGATGTACAGTGTCTCCTTCACCATCTGCACTGAATGCTGTTTGAAACAGACACGGACATCCATACTCCTTCACCATATCCTCCACTAGGATCAACCTATTAGTATTTAAATCTCCCGAAGACATTTTGTTTCAATGCAGTCAGAGATCCACATTATGGGTAGTCATACATGTCAGTTTGAGAAACATAATTTTGCTCTCACTTGTTCAGCCGCTATAAAGATTTAATTTCTGGAAATAAGTACAAACATACCATAATGTAGATAATTTACAATATCTATATAGTTAGGTAGGTTTACACATTACGGATTATTCTACACGTGCCCTGTTTGCAAATCAACATAACGTCATTTAAGGTTATATCAATGACTCAAGGACGTTCATTCAGAAGCTACTAAACTGAAGGCAGATAGCCAAATTCAAAGTATACCGTGAAATCCGATCATTTCTTTATTAACATAAACATACCGAATATTGTACGCATGTAGCGACATGCTTTAGAAAAACACATTACTGTCAACATTGTATATCTATACACTTTATGGCACTTACCATTTACTAAAATTTGAATAGAATCAGAAACTAGACCTGACTGCATTTAGAAATTCCTTTCTAGGGTCATGGTTTTGTCTTTTGTTTATTCGTACTCGATTGGACTCATATTGTTGATAACAACTGTTAATGAGAAGGGATTGAAGTACAGTTGGTCATATTGTTTATAACAACTGTTAATGAGAATGGATTGGAGGTAAAGTTGATCATATTGTCGATAACAACTGTTAATGGGAAGGGATTGGATGTACATTTGGGCATATTGTCGATAACAAATGTTAATGAGAAGGGATTTGGTGTATAGTTGGGCATATTGTCAATAACAACTTTTAATGAGAAGGCATTGAAGTACCAGTACAGTTGGTAATATTGTCTATAACAAGTGTTTAATGAGAAGGGATTGGAAGTACAGTTGGTCATATTGTCGATAATAACTGTTAATGAGAAGAGATTGGAGATCCAGTTAGTCATATTGTCGATAACAACTGTTAATGGGAAGGGATTGGGGATCCCAGCGCCGGATTAAGCACCGTGGAGGCCCATAGCAGTCAAACTTTTGGGGCCCCAATTCTTTCGTCACGGTCTCATGGGGGCCCCTGATGGGGCCCATAAAAGTCGCGGGGCCCATAGGCAGTTGCCTACTCTGCCTAATGGGTAATCCGGGACTGGGGGATCCAGTTGGTCATATTATCAATAACAACTGTTAATGAGAAGGATTGAAGTACAGTTGGTCATAAAGTGAATTTAGTACAACACTAAAGCTGGAGAAAATCTATTGAAAAGGAGAAATCGTGCATATCTAGCTGTAACGGATGTCATTTGTTCAGATATCGATACAAACGGACAAGGGTCCCGAGTGGCCGAGTAGTCAAAAACGCTATCCTTTACAGATCACTGCCATCTGACCTCTGTCTGCGTGGGTTCCAGTCTCAGATTCGGCCCATGTGGGTATGTGACGCCATTTTTCAGCACAAGATATGCAATACATTTTGGCCAGTATTAATGGTGGAGGAAGAACCCGGGAAAAGTACGGAAAGATCCACCGACCAACGAGAAGCTACTGTCAAGCTTTCTCACATACCCACATTGGCCGAATCCGAGACTCGAACAAACGCAGACAGAAGTGAGATGGCAGTGATCCATAACGGAGAGCGCTTTAGACCACTCGGCCACTCGGGACCCCTCTCATGTTAGTACATGGGTGTGTACAGTTAGTTTGTGTTGGTATTTTCAAACTCAGTGATCTATTACAATATCTATTTTTTTTTAGTTTGCAGGCATATGATTACGGGATCCTTTAGATTTTTTTCTATACAAAAGACGTGTACATAATTTATTGTATTTCTGTTATATTCTGATAGGTTTAAATTGCTTTTATTTTGTTGCTTTTAGTTTTGAGATCTATATAACTTTATTTCCTATCGTTTTGGATCTGTTTTACCTCTTTTTAGCCGCGTTTCCTGACTTTGTGTATTGCTGCTTAAGATTTCAGATATGTATGTATGTATGTATGTATGTATGTATGTATGTATGTATGTATGTATGTATGTATGTATGTATGTATGTATGTATGTATGTATGTATGTATGTATGTATGTATGTATGTATGTATGTATGTATGTATGTATGTATGACTGACTGACTGACTGACTGACTGACTTTATTTCCTCTTCAATAGAGATTACATCAGATTAATCAAATTCAGGATAATACAAAATCATGAAATACAACACAAAAGAATATAATTGAAACAAATTGGAAACGTATACCAGTGTACTTATCAATGTAGTTCTTTCTACATGACATATATGTTTATGCATACATACATACACACACACACACACATATATATATATATATATATATATATATATATATATATATATATATATATATATATATATATATATAAATGTACACACATACACATACATATATATTTACACACCCAAACACATATTTACACATACATATATACACACATATACACACATTTATACATATATATGAGGAACAGCATGAAATCCTTCTCAAAGGAATAAAGATAGCAAAAGGTGACACTCGTATATTATATGAGCCAGAGAGCATTATATCTCCGTGATCTGTAATACATCAAAATTGCGGAATTTGACAACAGCAGAATATTTGTTTTTGTTTGTTTTTTTTTAAATTAATTTATTTATTTATCTAAATTAACTACTTATTATTGCTGTTATGTTATGACATGTTGGTTGAGAGTAGGGAATGCATTTTATTGTAAAATGAGGTTATGCTTTTTGCCGTTACCAACATGAGTTTATCCCATACATCATCGTCGATAGACGACAAGCAATCTACTCTGCTTCCAAGAAGTGTCTCCAATAGTATATCGTCTTCTTGATTAAATAAATTAACCCCGTCTCTCACCTCTAAAGTGTCAATCACCCACTCAAAGAAGACGTTTCGTTCTTCAAGGAGCTTTTCACAACCTAAGATAAGATGTTTCGCTCTGTCGTCAGTCTCTTTTCCACAGAGTTTACATATCATAACTTTTCCAACAGGCATGATATATAGTTTCACTATTTCAGAGAGAGGTCATAACATAGATGGAAATTTACGTCCAAGAAACCATATACTGCTTGGTTTTAAGTCCAAATGAATGTTTCTGAAGTGAATTAAATCGCTCCTTAGTTCAATATCTGTATTCCAGGTAGATTCTTCGATGTTTTGAATATTATCAATAATATTCCGATTCCAAACAAGTTTACCTTCGGTTTGTACTCTTACTGCATAGTCTAAGAGCACACTTCCCATACCATATTTCTTGAATATTTTGTCAATATCTGCTATAAACCCCGTCTGTCTAATTGGGTTGGTCAAGTACTGACATAAACGCAAAATGAAAATCTTTTTCCAGATAAGAGTCCAATCGCCCCTACACAGCCGGTTGAAAAAGCACAATTTCATCTTATCAATGTATGCTTCCATTGACCAGAGTCCTAAGGTACTACGCGTAGCCTCTATGGGCGAATATTTATCGAAAGCTTGCATACGTCGCGCTGCATATCTCTGACATAGCTCAAGTTCTTCTATATTGGTGTTCGTCATATTCGACCATAATTCACATCCATATAGGACTGAAGGTAGAATGATTCTTTTCCAGATTTTCATACTTATTAGAGGGTTCATTCCTCCGTCTCTGATACCAATAAAATAAAAAGAGTTTAATAAGTGTTTACCTTTATCGCATGCTTCTTTTATCGCATCGTTAGGTTTAAAGTTGTACGTTAGAGGTATGCCGGCATATTTCTTACTTTTGACTACTGGAATTGGCGATTTGTCGAATAGAAAAGCAGGGATATCATTTCTTCTTTTGTTTGTAAAGAGGATGCTGCAACTTTTATCTGCGTTATATTTCAATCTCCACCTTTTCGCATAATTAGAGATTGTATCGGGCAGATGCTGCATCGAATGGTGCGAATTAGCCATTACAGTTGTGTCATCCGCTAATAAGACACACGGCAGGTGGAGATCGACAAGATTTAGGCCTCGCAAAGTGTGATCTAAATCAGTGATCAAATCGTCTATCATAACGAGAAAGAACCAAGCGGACAAGATACGACCCTGCCCTACACCCTGCTTAATATTGAAATATTTGGACAATTTGCCCGCAAATAAAACAGAACTAGTTACTCCCTTAAACGAGTCTTTCATGATGCGCCACGTCTTCCCTTTAATGCCAAGTTTGTACAGCTTGTAAAATAACCCATTGTGTCAGACTGTATTGAATGTCTTAGCATTATCAAGAAATGTTGCATAGACAGGAGTATCTTTATCCATATAGTAGCATATAGATTCTTTGATACAAAATGCTGCAGTGATACTGCCACAATTATTCCTAAAACCTTGTTGCATTGGATTTGGAAAATTAATGTGCTTAGAAAATATAAGTAGTCTATTATATATAATTTGCTCTAGGATTTTCTGAAGCACTGGAACTATAGTTATATCACGGTAGTTATTCATATCTAATTTGCTTTTTCCCCCTCCTTTAAATATTGGTATTACTAAACCTTGTTTAAAATGGCATGGGTACTCCTCGGCCTCGTACACTTTTTTGAAGACAGTTTCAAGTAACTGTACACTGCTTTGCGTGTCCGCAAACAGTAAATGCTCGGCAACAATACCGTCGTGACCACATGCCTTATTTTTACTGAGAGAACTAATTGCACTACTGATTTCTTCTCTAGTGGGAATTTTGTCAAGAACTTCATCAAAGTGGGAATGGGTTTCTATACTCTGTTTTTTAACCTCTGCTAAGACCATCTGGTAATGATTCTTATCGTACAAATAGGTATTGTCAGGTAATGATAAAATGGAAAAATGATTTGCCCATAAGTCTCTTATAGAGTCGTGGTCACGTACAATTTTTCCGTTAGATTCAATTTCGTATATGTAACCACGTTTATGTCTTTTATTCCGTATAAACTTATAGAAAGTAGAAATATCGAGCTCTGCAGCCTTTTCAAGCTCACTGAACTGTTCTCTGTCATACATTTCTTTTGCTCTCAGTAACTCTTTTCCAAAACATTTCTTCGCTTTCTTATAGTTCGCGTATGACTGAAATTCCCATCCTCTTGGCCTACCATCAGAGATCCATACCCTACGTTTCAGCCTCATTTCTGTATGAAACTTTTTTACGTTTAGTAATTTCCAGTAGGGGTTAGCGTATGGGCAAAACCTTTTTATGGGCAGAAACCTAGAAGCTGCGTCATGTAAAATCTTTACCGTGTCTTGAATAATACTATCAATATCGACATTTGTCACTAGTTCTGCCTTATGCAGTTGCGCTAAAAATTCATTGCGTGTTGCTTCCTTATACCTATTTATTTGTTCTGCCGATGCTTTCTTCCAATTTATGGAGGGAATTATATGCTTGTCAGCCATGATTATATTATATGCAAGAGGAATGACCAACTCTATTTTTACAGGATGATGATCTGAAATGTTCAAAGGATGGTCATCAATTATTTCGGCCTTAACCACTAAATCGAATTTGTCTTTTTGCAATAGTATATGGTCTATCAACGATTTGGATTTACGATCGATTGAGAAAAATGTAAAGTCAGGTCCTTCACAAATAGATTGACTATTAACGGATATTAAGTGCCTATCGGTCAGAAACTTTTCTAGAATAGCACCTCTAGCGTTTGTTGTTAGACAGTTCGTTTTGAAGCTAAGCAGTGAACTTAACTGGCCATTGAAATCACCCGCGAGTATGGGACTGCCTTCTTTACAGAACATATCAAACTGGTCCTTTAATTCTTCCATTGTTTCATAGTTTTGAGATCTATATAACTTTATTTCCTATCGTTTTGGATCTGTTTTACCTCTTTTTAGCCTCGTTTCCTGACTTTGTGTATTGCTGCTTAAGATTTCAGATATGTATGTATGTATGTATGTATGTATGTATGTATGTATGTATGTATGTATGTATGTATGTATGTATGTATGTATGTATGTATGTTTACGTCATTATACGTGTTTCTATGTGTCCCTAAAGTCACGCCATGTACAAGTCAGTCCCAGATGTTTCGCCTGATTTAGGTAAGTCCTTGTCACATTGTTGCCAGTCTTTAGTATCTGTGACGTCACCTCACATATTCCATTCCTATTGTCCCTATACGACAATCCCATTTTCACTTGTCCGTAAACAGGCGCAATATTCGCTATGTTAAATTCCAATTTAACACTTTTAACGACACAGCAAACGCAGTAGAAGATGACACTCCTCACAATGCAGGATGTATTGCTCACCGATAGAAAATCCTGCAAGGACGTATTTTAGAAATGCGATTGCAAAAAAAGTATTAGCTGAGCTTGAGCTGATGTTCGACTGAGATTAAATCGCAGCAGTGCCGGTTTCCATTTGATGGCACATTCCAACGACTACAAAACAGTCATCCAAGAAGCCAGACTCTACGTGCGACGCGTGGAAGTGTTACCTAAAGTGGAAAACGACACCAATCCCACTTTGAGCAGAACGACAGCTAAGTATCCGATACGACGCGTGGAAGTGAAAACTGTCACCATTCCTACTGAACACCAATCTATGATCGAAGATCATCTGTTTCAAGGATATTTACACAAATGTTTAATCACTGATCTCCTCAAGAATCCATCCTTTATTGGAATCTGCAATGAAAATCCTTGCATCCTAGATCCTTTGAACCTAAGAATTACTTGAGATCGTAGGTGTCCCTTTACGAAGCCATAGGAAAGACAAGAACCAACACCAATTACGGTAATACCGAACTGATGACATATCATTACTTGTGAAGAAAGAAAAAACAAAAAATGCATACCTAGGGATTTCAAAGTTAATACATTTGAACCACAGCGTCTTGGAATCCTGGTGTGTGCGCTAAAGATGTACTACGCAAACCTCAAGACCATCAAGCTTATGTTAACAATACAGACGACAGTCATCTTCCAGCAACTAGCTGGGTAGCCGTCTACTTTCTCTTGGATATTCTTTAGAACATTTAGTGACTTATTTAGATCGTCACTCTTCTAGAAACAATGACAAATTAGATCGATGGTTGTGTGACCATTTTGGTTATCTGTTGTCTTTAGATAGTAAACGTAGTGTACATTAATGGCCCAATGACTTAAATCAGTGGGAATCGAATTGCCCCCCACCCCACTGTAGTGCGAGGATCAGAAATCTCAAAACCCAAACCTAAATCAAAGTCGTTCTGTTATTTAATTATACTCGCTACAGCATCAATACTCGTACTGTGGCTCAAGGAATACGAGCTGTCCCTATTTTTGTTTTAAAATATTGTACTACTTTGTCTGCATATTTCTGGTCAAACTGCATTGTTTCTCTTAGAAAGAATCTGGTTCCTTACTATAGTACATGTCACACAGGCCATGTAGGCATTCAACGCCGAATATTGGAGTAATGTGTGTTAAGTAAAGAATTTTATTATACATTCCTTTATGTGGCAAGTATTCACTTTATTTGCATTTTTATAAATCCGTATTATTTTGGAAGGTCATTATTTAGACGCCCCGAAAAGTTTAAATGGCAAATTCAATGTTAAAGTACGCAGACAATTTTGGACGAAATGAACCTCAAGTTGTGATCCAGATCAATCGGGATTAAATGCCTCGAGCTGTGATGTCACAATGAAAGCTACGCATATTAATAAAAACATTCTACCCTACACTGTGACGATTCCACTCGACGTACTCTTTATCTGACCCAAGTTTAGTACATCACCATCATGTAAATGACCATGAAATGTTCTTGATGCCAGTGACGGTGCAAAGCATTCAATAATCAGGATTGAATACAATTTGTTTATAGACAATCAGTGTTAAAGTTTACAAGAACAATTTATATTTAATTTAAAATGGGTAAATCGTTTGCATGCATTACCCATTTTGGTGTTAACTATAGACATAATGTGAGTTTCCCTGGTGGACAACCATTCGGAAAAATACATCATTTGCTTTTAATGATTCTCTAGGTTTCTACTCCTTCGTTCAAGGAATGGCACTAGGAATATATGTTTTCTTTTGTTTTCTTTTTTCTCACTTTCTCAATTTGCATCTCAAAATGATTACCTGTATTTCTTCAAATGTATCCAGCTTATTATCGTGGTAACTTATGTTAATCTCTATATCACTTGACCTATCGTCAGAAAATAGATAACCACGCCTACTATTGATTAAACTGGCCAATCCCTGGTGTAGAAATAATCATGCATACTAAGTAGCATACAACATAATACAAATTCAGAATACTGTATAATGATGTGTATCCCATGTGGCTTATATATAATCTTAGTGCAACCTGAAAATTACATTACACTTTCGACGTTATCACGATTGGAAATTGCATATTTCATTTAGTGGCGGTCGGTTAGGTAACGGATATTGGTTTTGATTGGTCCATAAGCGTCCAATATGTCTGTAAATTAATTAAATTGATGCATCACACATTTGTCAGCCAATGCTTTGGTCGTTCAGACCATAGGTATGGGCACGTGTTTGAGGTTTACAGGTATAGGGTTGTACTATAAATGAAATTTGTACTCAAGCTATATACATTTTGGTACGATTATACTTATTACAGTCTTACTTTGACCACGGGTTTATAAATGTGAACACAAAGTATTAGAAATGTATATTTATTTATTTGTATTGTGCAATGACGTGCAATGTACCTGTAATCATCCACACGTCAATATTGAATAGGTACATAACTGGATTGCATCCTGTTTTGTAGGGAAAACGAAATTAACCCTTACAGTCGTTTTCAGATTATGTCAGTATTGATTAGATCCAAACTTACTGCATAAATATGTTGCCATCTATTTATCATTTTTTCACATTTCAATATATTTATGTACATACGCTGGGACCTTTCCTTTAAAACATTAGGCATCTAAACCAATGAATGGTATAACCTTGAATGCATTATTAATGCCTACTCATCCAATATATAGATACCAATGTTTACAAGGTTAAATTATAACGCAATTAAAAGTTCTAAACCAACATTTGTCAATCCGTATATAAGCTCATCTTTAAACGTACCCTCTAGATTTGATTAGTCAGGGAAAGATTTATGGGTGATCAGTTTAGTTTTCGTCTTTGCTTTTTAACCAACATATCGTTTGAACTGAACAAAATGGAAATATCGTACGAAAAGAGGACATGTGATGTTAAAACGTCATCTACTAGCCCGTGTGTAGTAGACCATTATACTAACACGTTATCTACTGACCAGCAACGAAACCTGATAAGAAATGAAAAGATTATGAACACACACACACACACACACACACACACACACACACACACACACAATACGAACTAAGCAAGATACCTATATATTATAACAAACAAGGGAAGGAAAGGGCAGGGATATTCAAACAATATACTCTCAACACACTCCCACACAATTCTAGAACAAATATGTGCATGCAGTCACCATTGAAAATAGTAAGATTGTCTACACACGATAAGTACATGTACCATAATCCTATCATATTATCACACGTATGGGTAGGATTCTCTACACACTATAACTACCATAATCCTATCATATTATCACACGTATGGGTAGGATTCTCTACACACTATAGGTACCATAATCCTATCATATTATCACACGTATGGGTAGGATTGTCTACACACTATAACTACCATAATCCTATCATAATATCACACGTATGGGTAGGATTCTCTACACACTATAACTACCATAATCCTATCATATTATCACACGTATGGGTAGGATTCTCTACACACTATAGGTACCATAATCCTATCATATTATCACACGTATGGGTAGGATTGTCTACACACTATAGGTACCATAATCCTATCATATTATCACACGTATGGGTAGGATTGTCTACACGCTATAACTACCATAATCCTATCATAATACCACACGTATGGGTAGGATTCTCTACACACTATAGGTACCATAATCCTATCATATTATCACACGCATGGGTAGGATTCTCTACACACTATAGGTACCATAATCCTATCATAATATCACACGTATGGGTAGGATTGTCTACACGCTATAACTACCATAATCCTATCATAATACCACACGTATGGGTAGGATTGTCTACACGCTATAACTACCATAATCCTATCATATTATCACACGTATGGGTAGGATTGTGTACACGCTATAACTACCATAATCCTATCATAATATCACACGTATGGGTAGGATTGCTCACACACTATATCCACAAAAACTCATAAGGATTTACATTTTAGTTGTACAACACAAACACATACACAAAAAACAAATGTATGCAATTATTGGATACCATATATATTTCTGAGAGAATTGGGTGGCCCTGAAAATAATTGTTCGTTGTTTTTCTGGATCTCCGATTTATCCATGTCCTGGACAACTGAACTCTGTGCATATCTATCAAAGTTTGTCAGTTATCTGACCGGAACCAAGAGCATATACCGGTAATCGGGCTCATCGACCCCATCTACCAGTTATCAACCTCCTGAATTAAGTGTTTTCCTGGTGACTGATGCTGTTAATGTTCATTGCTTCTTACCCAGCTTCATTTGCACTCTTTGCCTGGTTTGGTTTTGGTTGAAGCGCGGGATTTTGCTCTCTCTCTCTCTCTCTCTCTCTCTCTCTCTCTCTCTCTCTCTCTCTCTCTCTCGTATTTTGCACCTGCGCCCTTTTCTCTTCCTTCCAATTGCTCTATATCTTCTCCACTGTTTCTTCCAATATATATCGAACGAAATCTTTCATCGCCTTGGAGGAGATTACCCATTATCTAACGCAATCTGTTTTGCCTTTTAGTAAATCTCTTTTATCCTACCATGGAGGTGCTGTACTCTTTTAAATACGACAATACTGGTTTCGGTTATCTACTTGCACTAGCTGGCTACACAGGAATGGCAATGAATATCAAGACTAGACAACCGTTCCACTGTATGCTTAAAGCACAGACTTGAAGGTGAATATCATTAACAGTTGAGACACGGAAGTAAAGGAAAACATAATTTTGAACAAATTCGATGATTGGAAGAAGGCTAAAGTCAACAGTATGCATACAGCATTTTGCAAAATAAACTAAACAGATTGTCCATCTTTCTTCTTTTATAGCTGAAAACTTCCAAAACGTGCTAAAAATAACAAAGTATTTCAAAGACTGACAATACAAATGCGTTTGACATGACTTCCAATGGTGTAGAATAGTGTTATTTTGCGATCGATGGACCATCATAACCACTAAACCAGATTTCTGTTTTCGAATAATGTCTTGAGAAATAACGTTCATAAAAGCAATTAAATTGAGTTGATGCAGCATTTCGTCTATTATTCTATAATATCATCTTCGAGTGTTTTGTGACCCATTGGATTGAATATATTCCACACTGTGGGATCCTGAGTGATAACTGTCGTACTTGTTGATGACATATGCTCGGTGGTATGTAAATTGTTTATGAGGATGTTCATCGGTATCACACACTCTACTGGATACCATGAGCATATATACTAGGTGAGTCTATAAAAGGACAATTTTGGTACACTGCTGCAGTAGACATTCGATGGCATTCATCTCAATGGCAGTCAGTGGAAGTAGGGAATGGTACAACTGTTTGTGCATGGCTTTCTTTTCAATGTTGTGTTTAAATAGCTAGAGAAAAAGACTGTTTATCGTTGTGACGACATTGGTGCTGTTGATCACACGTTAGAGCACACGTACAACAAAACGGAAACATCTAGATGAGGTAATACAGACTGGTTCACGTTAGTTGAAGAACGTAACAGTTAATCAAACGTTTGTACTCGCGAATGTTTTCGACGTAGAAATGTTCTGTCAAACTTTTTTCATGGTGACCGGTAGGAAATTAAACATATATACAAACGTTGGCTACAAAGAACACATGGATAAATTTGATTTGTTCTTGAGATTCGTTAACTACGTACAACTAGCATATAGCAAAGGTTTGTCCAAGTGTTCGGTACTCATTACATCCTGTTGTGGGACAGATTTTAATAATTTTTAAGCACGTTTCGGTTCTTCGAATTGTTTCATGCGAAACAGGCTGGTCCACGTTAATTGAAGAACTTAACACTTGATTAAATGTTTGTACTTGCGAATGTGTTTGACGTCGATGTGTTCTATGAAACGTTTTTAGGGTGACTGGTAGGACATTAAACATATATACACACGTTGGCTACATGTCCAAATGTTCGATACCCACTACATCCACATGTGGTACACGTTTTAGTATTTAAGCACGTTTCGGTTGTTCGAAGTCTTTCATACGCAATTATCTTACTCGTAACACGATAGAATGGTCAATGTTTGTCGTCGGGGAGAGCGTCGTGTTACGTGTTTAGGTTTTAATAAACAGTAACATAGACAAAGTGAAAACAACAAGCATTGTATTATTTTACAAAAAATTAGCTGCCATTGAAAAAGATTGTAAAAATGAAAAAAAAATTAAAGTTTTAAGAACCAAATCCAAAAGTAATCCATGAATAATCCACAATTTAAATTTCAAATGTCCTAGTAATGAAATGTTCTATTATATTCAAGTTTGAGTTCTGTCGAAAAATCCAAGATGGAAGAAGATGACAAATTCTGTAGTCTGTACAGTGTTTATCTATAGTTCCTTGTAGAATCACAAGATTTAACATTACGGTGTTGAAAATCCGAAAAAAAGTTTGATAACCTGTCTTTGTCCAAGAAGTATGTATCAGCACATCAACTATTTCCATAGATACGAATTAATCTTTTAAAATCTAAATTAACTGAAGAAAAAATAGCATGAATTTAAACACTGGCTATAATAAAAGAAAATGACTTCCCTAAACTGAGAATATTTCTCTACACATATCTTATTCAATCTCACTTTTGCACAAAAACTTAAAACCCTGGATTTCGACATATGGGTCGTGTGATCTTGATTATATCATGTAGTCATGACATGACCCTGACGAGAACCAATTATTGTACTTTAAGAATATAAAAATGTTGTTTACTTCTTAAATCACGTAGTCCCATCTTGACTTTGACAACAACCAATCATTTTAAAATAACAATATAACTTATTTACGTGGCTGCTACTAACACTGAATCAAGGTCAGGATCTAGCTTAACATTTGTTGTTTACGAAAGAATAATTCAGGTCAACTGATTGTCTGGGAAAAAATATCATCTCCAGTGGATACATTTACGTTACAATATAATGTAATGAAATTTTTTAAAATCTGAAACTGACAAACAATTTAATTATAATAAATATATATTAAATCAGATATACGTAACAGTCATAGCAAGTCTTTCCTGAACATATATTTTGAGACTGATTGTTGAGTCCTTTTTGTCGTTTTTGCAATAATTGTATCCAAATCCGAATATTCGTGTGACGTACAGAGAATACCATTAGAATGGTTTTGGTGCGGAGAGATTTGAGAGCGTTTTCGTGTGGAAGATTCGGTCTTAGAAACAGGAAATATTCCCAAACAATTGTAATGGATAATGAGGGAAGAACACGTTTTGATGTCTTTGCAGCTCAGGAAACTACAGTCACGTACTGTTTAGAAGTTGCTGCCTCATCAACGATGATTTCTACTTCTTCCTGTTGTTTGGGTCCGTTCGGTTTTTCTAGTTATCTTCTATAATCGTTAGGTCACCGACGACTCGTCACCGGCGAGTACCTATGAGGGTCTCTTTTTTCTGATAACGACCACAATTTTTACAACACAACAAACTGGGACTTTTGCGGCTTCAACTTCGCTAATAGTCCTCTTAAACATACATGACAACTCAGGATCGTGTACTTACTCCACAATGAGTGATCGTCTTTGGTCACCCTGATTAGCCTAGAAAATGGGTAGTACAATATTATCTTTGATCAATACCTATTGCTTTACCACTACCAACATTAGCATCATCGAAAGAGTGACAAATACATGTGTCAGATACAGAACTAAGTTTCTGAGAACTGTACAAGCAATATACAAATCATGGAATTCAGTCTCAATAGGATCGTTGTTTTGAACCAAACAAAGCTAGATAGTTATTTACACGTGGATTAACCACAACTTCATTTTCTGCTAGGTAATTGTCTAGTATTAAATAAATATCATCCTAAGGTAAACAATCATTATTCCAACAGTCACATGACCGACCAGAATCTTAAGTCTGATACCAAATTGACACAATGAAGAGGAACATGTCAAAGCCACATTATACTCCCTGAATAGGAACACTTTTAATAGAAGAAGACTTCGCACAATAAGGGAAAGTACATAATAACAAAACATCTATGAAGATACTTGTCTCTTAGTAATATAATAGGGAAAGGCTTGGAGAATAAGTGATATATAAACTTCAGAAATGAATAGTTTACAATACTCCTACACAGAATCACACTGGGGTTCGTTGACCTGATGAATGTTTTGTTTAATACAAGACGATGACCTTGTGCATTAGAAATAGCCCTGTCTTTATTCGTTTGCATATTTTTCAAGTTGCAACAAATCAAACAATGACGTGTCTTTGCATTTTACAAAAATACACATAGGAATACATGAGGATCTCTGATCGTTGTCACAGTTAACACATAAACCCACTTAGTGTGTTAGCAGTCCTGCTCTTGTGTGTGATAATATAAGAGTGTTTGTTGGTATAGTGTGTGTATATTCTAAAACATGTCTTTCCCTTATACGTTTCTTCTATATGTGTTTGTGTGTATTGGTGAACATTCCTATCCTTTTTCAGAGGTGATAATATGTATGTGTATGTATATGTTTGGACTCCTACCCTTGTAAGTGATAGTATATAAGCTAGTACAGCGTGTGAATATCTCTAACCTTTGCGCTTCTTGCATTTCTTACACATCTGTGAGAAAGCGTATAAGTGTGTTTTGGGGTATAGTATGTGTATTTTCCTAACCTTTCGGTTAGTTAGTTAATGTAAGTATTATTCAATAGATTAATTTTTATTTGTCAGTTCAAAACATATTAGTAATACAGTTTTAACATTAAATTTCCTCTTGTCGTTAGTCAGTATCAGTCTGTCTAACAGTGTATCAGTTAGTACGTGCAATTTAACATATTTCTCCTTGTCCCCAGCCAGTCTCATTATGTTATTTATATTGACATTTTCACAGTACCATTGCACCTTATGCCCCAGCCAGTCTCATTATGTTATTTATATTGACATTTTCACAGTACCATTGCACCTTATGCCCCAGCCAGTCTCATTATGTTATTTATATTGACATTTTCACAGTACCATTGCACCTTATGCCCCAGCCAGTCTCATTATGTTATTTATATTGACATTTTCACATTGTACCTTATGCCCATAATGTTAATTATGTGGATTAATATTAATACATCTTGTACCCAAAGTGTCGAACGTGTCAGTTAATTTTACAATTCATAAAACCATCATATACGAGTAGTCTAATGTTAAATTGCTCTTGTCCTCAAGAGTGCTATACCGATGTTAAACCTATGGGAAATTATTGTGAAAATTATATTTTCCCTTCTCCTCGAAGTGCCATCCTTTTTAATGGTGACCTAATAGTAATTTCGATTGTGCCGAGAATGTAATTTCCGCCACCAGAGTGTACTCCTATACTACTGAATTTTAATGTAAAAAATCCATACAGGGTCACTTATCAAGCTCTAAACATGCGATAGTAGCCATGACAAGAGTAGTGTTATGTCATAATTTATTCACTGTTTTCCTGACATGTGTAGTCTGACGATCCTAAATAGAGGCTCTGAACTAAATTGCATGCTGGTTAAAGGTAAGGAAACTATTAGAAGTTTTAGCATACTGGATAAAAAAAAATAATGTTATTAAACCGAGAAAATCTCTTGTTATAATCATTAAAAATAATGACTCATTCAGTTCACGAACTAGTGGAAAATTGTATCTTGTCGGTTTGCTAAATCAATGTCATACTTAAAGGTCACTTCCTAAACCAATATTAACTTGGTAATATTTTATTTAAACAATCCGTCTTGAATATATTTAAGATGTACGTACTATAAACATGCTATTACGTCCATAATAGTAAGTTGTCTGGCGACCGAAAGCTTCTGTTTAGTGGCTATCAATAAGCACCTGATTTGGCGCTGCCATGTTGATACATAATAATTTGTGTTACCGCTAGGTGGGAGGAATTGAACGTGACAAATTATTCCGTAAACGATCATGTTTGTGGGGTATGTGTGTCTAGGGGGTGGATGGTAGTATGTGTATCTATGGGGTGGATGGTGGTATGTGTATCTAGGAGGTGGATGGTGGTATGTGTATCTGGGGGGGGGGTGTAGAGGAGGCTAATGGCATATTAAATAAATTATTTGCTATCTTATCCAGAGCAAGTGCGAGCTATGTACCTTTCCCAAGGACACACCGAGGCAGTTGACCTGTGCTGGTCTGGACGGGTATCGAATCCGCTACGATTACGATTTCGAAGATCTACCAACTGAGTTATCGGTTTCTTTTAGTTTAACGCTATGTTCAGCGCATACTAGGCTTTATATGGCGGCCATTATCTTTGGCAGAGGAAGAACTGGCATAAACCTCGGGAAGAACCTCCGAACCAAGGGTAACAACCGGCATGCTTTCTCATATACCCACGTTGGCCCTGTCTAGACTCGAACCTACACGGACAGAGGTGAAATGTTGGTGATCTATAACGAGAAGAGCCTTAGACCACTCAGCCACACCTGAGACCCACTAGTAGTTGAGCTATCCTTTTTATTATTTGTTCTTATCTATTTTCGTTTTGCATGCGTATTTAAGGTCTTTTGATTTGCGAAAGGCTAAGCGGGGTGGATGTTATTGTGATTTAGAACGCATACCTGTAACCGATGGCTATCAAACTTCCATATTGAAAGCACTGTTGCGTCGGTCCTAATAATTGCCAAGATAATTCCGAAACATTAAATACATACAAGAAGATTACTTATTTGCTTCTTTACGTTTCACTTCTTTTCGTCTGTTCTTTCACTCATATAGTTCTCAAATTATTATTGAGGCGATGGTTATATTTTTGGTATCATCACTCCTTCGTTTTCAATACCCGTCTAAAGATAAAAAAGATCTTGTTGTTAGCTGCCTATTCTAAATAAACATTATTTAAATGCAATATATATACATTATTTAAATGCAATATATATACGTTATTTAAATGCAATATATATATATATATATATATATATATATATATATATATATATATATATATATACATATATATATTATTTAAATGCAATATATATATACATTATTTAAATGCAATATATATATATACATTATTTAAATTCAATATATATACATTATTTAAATGCAATATATATATATATATATATAATTTAAATGCAATATATATATATATATATATATATATTATTTTAATGCAATATATATATATATATTATTTAAATGCAAAAATGGGATATATATATTGAACATACTTGTAAGTATGAGAACTATTTTAGTTGCGGTATGTGTTCTGATAGTGTGTGAGAAGGAAAACAAGAGTATAATTCAAATTAAGAAAAAGAAAATAAAAAAATTAAAACCTGAACAGACAGGTAAGATATCTAGACAATATCATGTTTTAGAAGAAAGTACGGTTGGATGATAAGATTGTCCCTAATCGTGAATGTTAAACAAAGTACGCATATTGATGAGGGATGGATCTATCTATTTATCTATCTATCTATCTATCTATCTATCTATCTATCTATCTATCTATCTATCTATCTATCTATCTATCTATCTATCTATCTACCTACCTTCCTAGCTACCTACCTACATACCTACCTACCTACCTGTCTGTCTGTCTGCATGCCTATATATAGATAGATAAATAGATTTACATAGATATACATATATATATATATATATATATATATATATAGATTTACATAGATATACATACATACATATACATACATATATATATATATATATATATATATATATATATATATATATATATATATATATATATATATATATATATATTAGTGCCTTATCTCATACAATAACTATATATATGTTCAAATTCAATAGGTATACTTATTTGTTAACCCTATTCATGTTTACTTAACGGGCAGGTATATAAATCTTGTGGGCAGTATTGAGCTTTGATTACTCAATACCTAGTGCTATACATAGCATTCTTCCCACTAGAATGAAATGTATAAAAATTCTGCCCAAATATACAGTGCATTTAATCAAAGTTCAGGCTACTGACGACGTGAAACTGCCTACAACCCACCTATATATATATATATATATATATATATATATATATATATATATATATATATATATATATATATATATATATATATATATATATATATATATATATATATACAGACAGATAGGCAGACAGACAGACATATATATAGATCGATAGCTATAGATATGATGATGATGATAGATAGATAGATAGATAGATAGATAGATAGATAGATAGATAGATAGATAGATAGATAGATAGATAGATAGATAGATAGATAGAGGACAAAACAAATTGTTATAGTTTTATATTATAAGTTGTCCTTTCACACACTTACTGCTATATGCTGCATGATACTTTATTGAAATTAACAAACATGGCATCGCTATTTCCTTAATTTGTCGCCATTTCTTAATAATTAGAGCACTATACCCACCCACCTGTATTGAAGTATGCCTTAACAACAGCCCTTATCCTAAACTGCATTCAAATAGTTTGACTGCAATTCAGTAAGTAATACAAATGAAGGAAGAAATACTGAGCCGACTTTAATATCACACCTATAAAGCTGAGAGTGTACAACGTGTTGATAATCGCATGCACTTTGATATCATGATCGCAATGTACATGGCATTGGTGACTAGAGTTTTGCAGATGTATTGCTGAACCATTTGCATTACTTATACATATCAGACTGTATCGGCTATTTGCACTGGATAATGTGCATGTACATGGCGACGAGACCGTATTAAGCCCTGTTTATTTATACAGTACGGTATTCAGCCCTGTATATTTTCACTGGATTCTCTTTGATTAATATTCGCTTGCATTATGCACATGTGTGTGTGTTATAACTTGATAAGACAGTGCTAAAGACTTTGAGATTATTAAAGCCGTCTAATTACAACTTGACTTATTACCAGGCATCCAGCTAAAGTGGTCAATACCATTATGGAAGAAGGGGCATAAAACCCTACAACAACAACAACAACAACAACAACCTGAGAAAACAAACAATAGTAGCAACAATAGATGCCTATACATGTGAAAGGTTTCAAAGAAACTCTGGTGCAATATTTGAAACAGTTTGGATGATTTGGGCTTAGAATCACACATTTTAGTATATCTACCCAATTTTAAATACACATACATACTAGAGCATACACAGAAACACACACACACACACAGAGACACACACATAGACACAGACACACACACACACACACACACACACACACACATCAGCTTAATTTAAATTTGCATTCTTCTTTGAAGGTCACTGTTACTTGTATAAGATACTGTTCATTAACTTAACCTGCAGGAAAGCTAATACTGTATACAGATACTTTGGCACATGAATACTTGTGAAAAGTTCTGCTTAGTTAATCTTAACCCCATTGTCACTGTCTTATGTTGCTTGGAAACTATGGCTATGTCTAAAGTTGATCTGTTCTGGTTATATTTATACTGTAAGTGTCTGATGAAACTTTAATACATGTCAAATCCTGATATTGTATATTTTCAGATATCCATCTTGAATAGATAGTGACGTGTTTCCCGTTGGAGCTTCTCGTCTAGAAGGTATCGTTCAACAACCTAATAAAAGTAAATTCGATAACATTATGTCATCATCGGAAGACTCGGATTCGGACTGGAAGGACTATGATAAAGAAAGAGGTACTAATTTAATTCAATATTTGTCCTGGTTACTAAATGCGCAACTCTACTCAGTTCAGAAAACTTTTTTGAAATTTAAATTCTCCTAGTTTTTTTTAATACATATTTTAAAATTCCAAGTATTATTTTACAATTTGGAAATCTTCAGTGAAATCAGCAAGCAAATCTTTCTTTCAAATCCTACTCAGGAACGATAAGACCTTTGAAAAACTATGAATTGATTCAACTTTCCCGAAAATATGATTTTTCTGATGCAATTGTGTCCTTAACGAAGCAAGAAATGTGTTGGTCCAATATTTGGTAGAAAAGAATGTTTTGGATAAAAGTTCTTTGGTTTTTATCAAAAGTACAAAAGGAAAGGAATTAAAATTAAAATACAGGATGGAATTAGAGTTAATGAAACCAAAACGTCAGTCAGAACGATAAAGAATAAAAACAAATACAGATGCAGTTGAAATTGGAGAAAGAGAAATAACAAATTTTATTGGAGAAAGAGAAAGAGAAATGCGTTTACAATCAGAAAAAGAGAAAGAGCAAACGCATTTAAAATACTAAAATGAGAAGGACAAATGCATTTACAATCGAAGAAAGGGGAGAGAGAAAGACAAATACAGTTACAAAGAGAGTAAGTGGTTTTTACAATCGGATAGAGAGAAGGAAGAGAGGGAATATCAGTTTAAAAAAAAAGAAATGGAGCTGGCAAGTGTAAGGTACATTCATACTTTAGATACAAATTCAAGCTTTGATGTTACAAAGAATATTAGGTTAGTGCCCTTATTAGAGAAAAAGAAGTAGAAAAGTATTCCCCTTGTTTTTAAAAAAAAATACCGGAAAATTTGAAATGGCCTAGGGAACACTGGACTATATTACTACAATGTGTACTCACTGGTAAAGCTAGTGATATTCACAATTCAATGTCACTACAGTTACATGGTGATTATGATGCAGTTAAGGAAAGCATTTTAAAGGGTTATGAGTAAGTCCATGAGGCTTATCGGCAAACTTTCAGAACCTGTTAAAAAGAAGCTGGACAAACTCATGTAGAATTTGCAAAAGAAAAAAATAGTACTTATTTAATAGATGATGCTTAACCAAGAAAGTTGATCAATATTATGAAAGTCTCAGACAAATTGCTATACATGAAGATTTTAAAAGAACTGTGTCCATAGTGAAATTAAGAATTATGTTGATGAACATAGGATAGCAGCAGAGGGGGCGAACCCTACAACGTTTTCAGGCAAAAAATAGATTGAATCTTTAAAACAAAAAAATAGAGCCTTCCAACGAAATATCATGTTTTAACAACAAAAAAAATAAGTCTCCGTTTAGCAAACGGAGACTTTACGATTTTTCAATCAATTTTGGTCGCAACCTGTTGTCATTCGCCCCCTCTGCTGCTATGGGTTAATAATTTTTTTACAAGTTCAACCGAATATTTGATCGAGTCCGATACGATATCGTGTCCGAGGATCATGTAAATTTATTGTTACAAATCCGTACGGGGTTGACTGAGCATTACTAAAGAAATTTCTAAATTGATTGAAGTCCATATCGGAACACCATGTCTGCCAAATATTTCGTAACGTATGTGTATCAACTCCATTGAATACAGCAAGAATATTACAGTTATCTCTTATCATTTTTGGAATCTGAGTGTAGCGTTGAGTGACATATATCACGTCGGTGTTTTTATGCCTGCCTCGGGAAAATATTCTAGCAGGATTGTTTTGTTTATCTAACATTACATCATCGTATACGACTAAATTGTTAATACTTCCATCAAGATCTTCTACTGATGGTGCCTCGTCAATATCGGTTATAAATTCAATAATACCCTCACCGGCAATCTCTGAAGCGTTTTCATTAAAATCCTTTAACACTTCATAACATCGTTGATCATCTACGCTAGGGGCAATTAAATACAACTTATCCCACTTCATCCATCTCATTATTAAATTGAGCAACAATTGAGTCTTGCCGGATCCAGATGGCCCGATTATAATCATCCGGATAGAGTTTGGTAGCGCTGCATGATGCTTAACCGGTTCTCTTGCTTTAGTCGCTGAAAAATCAATTATATCCATATTTCTATACATAAATTATGGATCTATATTGTGTGAAGTGTAAAACGCGTACTGGCACAGATGACTTGACGACGATTACAACAAAAAATAACCGATCAGCGCTTTCTGGTAAATGCGTGCAATGTGGTACAAAGAAATTTAGATTTGTGTCTATGAGATCTGCAGGAAATGATGATTTAAAAAAAAACGAGGAGGTGATATCGCAGCCAAGCTAACTAAACTCCCTGGAACCCCATGGGCAAAGTATTCAGGAGAAAAGCACCTTCCAGGATATAGCTACTGTGGACCGGGAACAAGACTTGATATCAGACTTGATGATCAAAACCAACCTCGACGTGGTGAAGAACCAATAAACGCTATTGATAAGGCCTGTCACCTTCATGATGTTGCTTATAAAAGCAGCAATTTGCAACACAGGCATCTAGCAGATGTGAAATTAATTCATGCATTAAATGCTATTCCTGATAAATCCTTCAAAGAAAAATTAGCTTCATTTTTTATAAGATCGGCTATGAAAGGTAAATTGATGTTAGGTGCTGGTAATTAATAACAACATGGAATCTATTTACTATTCTCCAAGGGGATACTGGAGGGGTAGCGCTGCAATCAATAAACTCGCTAGCGCTGCAAAAGTGAAAAAAAACCACTGCGGCTAATTGGTTATCCAAACAGGCGATATGGCAGATTTATCTACCACCGCCTAAACAAATTAATTAATCGCATTTTGATGTGACCGCTCCTAATGAAGTTCATCAGGCTGATATATTATTTCTGCCACATGATGGTGGTTACAAATACGCGTTAATTGTAGTTGATGTTGCAAGTCGATACAAAGAAGCAGAACCGTTAAAAACAAAATTAGCAACTGAAGTGACTTCTGCATTTGAAAGGATTTATCGACGAGTCCCACTACGCTGGCCAAATCTATTGCAGGTTGATCCTGGCAAGGAATTTCAAGGGGCTGTTTTATCAGCGATGAAACATCACAATGTCACCATCAGACGAGGGCATACTGCGCTACATCGCGATCAGGCAATTGTTGAACGATTTAATCGGACTCTTGCTGAACGGTTATTTGGATATCAATACGCGAAGGAGTTTATTCAGGATAAGAGATCCCGTGAATGGGTTAAGAGATTACCAGCTGTGATTACCGCGCTCAATAATGAGATTACTCGAACAATTAACATGAAACCTGTCACTGCGATTAAGAAAGCGTCTATACCTAAAATGGAAATTCAAGGGATTTCACAAAAAGATTTCAAAGAACCAATTTTTGGTAGTAATGTCACTGTTAGGTATTTATACGAACCAGGATGTGCTTGAGGGTGGTAAAAAAAAAGAGCTACCCATCCTATTTGGAGCGTCACTACGCATAAGATATCCGGTATAACACGATCTACTGGTAGACCTCCAATCTATAAACTAGATTCAACTGCTCCTCAGCGAGGATTTACTCGACAACAACTACAGGTAATTCCTGAGGATACTCAATTACCACCACGTGGTCTTAACTAGCACCCAGGGTGCTGGCACCCCTTCGCCTGTTGCACTCAAGACAGGTCAACATCACATTGTTTCTGATATGACCAATGCTGCTATTTTTTCTGTCTACGGTAAATTGGCGAGGATCTTTATTCGAATACTGCCAACGCATTATACAATTGCAACTCGCGCAGTGATTATTCTGGTGTTGCTTCAGCGTAATTATTAATTCAGCATCAATGTCAAATTTTCTATTATTTTTTTTATCCTGTTGTTTATAACCAGAGAGTTTTTTTCTGATTATATCCTTGACGTTGTCAATGCTGACAATATCACTTATTGAAGTGTCATTATCGTCACTGACTTCGTCAACAACAATTCTTCGAAGTTGATTTATTCTTCGTACTCTGGATACTGCGAGATAAACTAAATTTGACCACTCAATGCGATTATCTACTATCCAAATAATTGTGTCTGTGACAGTTAATCCCTGTGAAGAGTGTATTGTCGTTGCGTAACCTAACGTCCACGGGGATTTATCAGCACGCAATGCATCTTCGACGACGCTGATATCAACCAGCACAATATCATTTAACACTAAATTCTGCTTTTCACGTTGTCCAGGAATGTCAACGTCGATATTCTGCTTTCGTGTATCCGAAGGCCTATAACACAACGGTACTGGAAGTGTTGCAAATTTTTCTTTATGCAATTTAAATAATTTCATCTGAAGTTTATCTCTGACTATTTTTCTACTTGAGATTATCAAATCGTCCGGTCTCCACGCTTCCCAGAAATCATTCATTGGGGTTTCTGAAATTATTTCACGCATTATTTCACATTGGATTCTATCCGGTTGTAATCTGATTAGTTGTTTCAACTCCTTTAATACTTCATCTAATGATCTAATGTCATCGTTCATCTCTTCGTAATGATCAACGTGATCCTTGAGCCAGTCATGAGGTGGTTCACCGAAAATTGGCGGTGGTTGACCTTGATCACCGCACATAATAATTTTTGTATTTTTTGTTTTTAACCAACCAAGAAACATTTTTAATATATGTAACGGCACCGTGCATATTTCATCCCATAGATTCACCGGTGGAATATATTTATTTCCCATTCTTTCAGGGGTCCATTTATCACCGCTCCATCGGAAGAAGCTATGATAAGTACTAGAATTTTTTACATCTCGTTTGGTTATATCTCTGGCGAGTTTATGAGTTGGTGTTAACGCATTCATGTTGATTTTATCCTTGAATAAATTAATTACTCGTGTTGTCTTTCCTGATCCTCCTAATCCGTTTATATAAACGATTTTATATCGCGTAATTGGATCTGATATCGGTGGTGCATTAGAAAATTCTGATAATTGGTTGCTTTTCAAGTATTTATCGCCCATGTAACATCTGCGGATTCACAATACTCATGTAGCGTCTCCTTTTTAAATCGCCAACACCCCCACGCTTCCTCCGGGGATGTGAATTTAGCTACATCTGATCTGTATTTATTGTGGATATACATAGAATCAGTGGCTACTCTAATTGCGGTATTAGGAAATCTATTTATCATCGAAAATAAATTGATAGAAGCATAAGCTAGCATAGAACTTCTCAAATGCGTATACTGTTTAATATATCCATCACAGTAGGTAACAATTGTACCTAATCGTCTTCCATCGGATAGGAAAGCGTCCTTACGATTTACAAGTTTTCCCTGTTTCGTTAAATCCGTTACAATAAAATCGTATTCAGCGATGTCTATGATCAACCGCGAAGAATATTTTCCATTGTCGTATCTTCCACCCTGGGTAAATTTACCGATTATTCTTCGTCCAAAATCTTTTGCTTGTTCTTTTTTAATTTCAAATAACTTCTTAGACCAATTCATGATTTGTTCTTCATTGAAATCTGGAAACTGTTTTCGCTGTTCGCTAATTATACGATCTAGATCGGGTTGTGGTAGCCAAACTTCTTTCTGAGCTCGATAGCATATAATAGCTTCAGAAACAATCAACGATATTAGCATACCACAATCAATCATATATCTCAATAGCACTATTGGCATCCAGTGTTTTTCAGATAGGTGTCTACCAAGCCAAAGATAACTACATGGATGTAACCCTGTAGCGAATTCGAATGATATCACACGAGCGAATCCGGTTAAATCAAAATCAGGTAATGGCCCATTAATCGCAACACGAGTCATTTCATGCGTGGGGTGTCCAAATCGTTTAAAGTACTCAGCACATTTCCCATACCCGAGAAAACTTCCAGGATAACACGCGGATATATCAATTGAAATCATACCGCCACGATGGTATTTCGTATTCCACAGTCCTCCATGACTGAATTCGACGCAACTCAATTTAACGTCCTCGAGAAAATCACTTTGTGTTGGACTTCATTAGTTTTTTTCTCTTGCGAAGTGAGCTACCACTGATGGAATTATGAAGCTATCCGTGAGTAGTTTTTCATGGGAACTCTCCGGTGAAAAATCACTAGCGATTTCTCTCATTCTGTTATCTAATTCTTCAACGCGATATAATTCACCATTTGGTCTTACAAATTGATCAAATCCTATTTCGGGATCTTCATCACTTCTAAGTAACCACACTGACACAGGATCATCTTTACACAACGCATGAATAGCATCGAATAATTTCTCATTATAAAAAACATCCCCGACGAATTCCTCGGGGATATATCTCACAGTTCGTTCTCGTGGAAACATTGTTACCGCAGGTGTCCACGCGTGTTTGTTATGATCAATAATTTGTATTGGCGCTCCATTTTTGTTATATTTCGGTTCGTATAAAACTTCTCCGGTTATCGTCATAACGGTTATTGGGAATCTTAATGATGTTTCTAATTTAGCTATATCAGAAATCTTTGCACCGTGCTGTTTCACTGTCAGTTCCCATTCGGTTATTTTCCTACGTCGCAGATCAGTTAGTTTATTTCCTCGGGATGAATTTGCGAAGTGTTCCATTACCCGTGTTGCTACACAATTCAGTGAACTAGAATATTTCATAGGAGCCAGTTTTGCGATATCGGGTTTATCATTTAACGGATATATCCCATAAACGATTGCTGTTACAGGATAAGATCTCTCGTAGTATGGTTTGTCAATTCCAGTTAGAATTCCTGGTTTGGAATCTCTACTCACAATGACAGTTTTTTATCCTTGAGGATTGGTTCAAATTTATCCCTGATAATCCATTTGCCTTCGACTTCGATAATAAATTTTATTCCGAAAAAATACTTTTGTTGAAAATCTTTGATTTTCCATGAAAATCCTTTGGATTTTACACCCTTGGATTTCCAGCCCCTTGGCGAGCCAAGGTGTGAGATTATCTCAGCTGCTCTTTCATCGTTCATGGTAGCATCGATGTTGGGTACATTGACATCGTCATGTATAATTCGAAATGTCGACCAACAGTGTACTGCACCGTCTCGGTAGAATTCATTAAAACACTCCCTGATTTTACCCAGTATAGTTCTATTACCAATTAGACGTTTTGGTGTATCAGAGACTCTATCAAGATTGAATTTATTATTTTTCCAGGGTTTAATTTTCGATAATCTTTGGAACTCCTTATCGAGATTGAATTTAACATTTTTCCAGGGCTTAATTTTCGATAATCTCTGGAATTCTTTCATGGTATAATCAATAAATTAAGCATTTTTTGAAGGCTTAATTTTTGATAATCTCTTGAACTCCTCCATACTATAATTAAAACAAGCATTTAAATAAAAGATTTATGTATAATGAATCACTGCAAATGGCTCATGATTGGATCAGTGACACCGTGTAACAAATCATGCAGAAATGAATTCTGTAGGTATCATATGCAAAGCTTTCGTCGTGGAAGCCTTGGTCCGTTACCTTGTATACGATGTAGGGTTGGGGTTAGGGGAAAATTGCAATTATGTCTAAATTGTGGTGGCAAACGATACAGGGAGTTGAAGCGTTATTATGACAAAAGAATCAAAAATGGAAAATCAATTAAAAATTCTGACACTGACACTGACAAAGTCCTTGACGCTGACAAAGTCAGTATCAAGGATAAAATCATAATAACTCCTTAAGACTACATTGAAAGATTCTCCAGTGATGTAATCATTAGACCAAACAATGAATTAGACAAATAGTATTAGTATACGAATGAACCAAGAATTCAGACTACACCCTGTGATCACAAATTATGAAGCATCTAGTGATGGTGTTGTAAGAAACTGCAGACTGAAGAAACCAGTTGGTGTTGTGAATAATCATGGATATTTGAGGTTTGGTGCTGGAAAGAAGAAATATCTCAATCATCGTTTCGTATTTGAATGTTTCAGTGGATTGATCGAGGATGATTCTGTCATTGATCACATTGATTCTAATCCAATGAACAATTCTTTATCAACTTTACGAGTTGTTACACAGAGTGAAAAAAATTCATCTGGAAGGACTGGAAAATGCTCAAAAAAAGCGAGACCTGTAAAATCTTTGAATACGATAACTAACGAAGAAAAAATATTTCAATAAATGTATGAAGCCGGTAGGCATTTCGATATGTGTTCACCCTCAGTACGATATGTTGCAGAAGGGCGTTATCGATCTGCCATTTCAAAAAAGAACGGACAGAAAATTCAATTCAGTTATGTCTAATGCGTCATATTTTTCATTTAGAAATATGTAATTGTAATAGAATATGAATTCTGAAAACATGAATAGCATTATTGATGAAATTGCAAAATTGAAAAGTCATGATATTGAACTATCAGATGGGTTAAATCCTGATCAAATCATGTCAGATTTTCAGGATATAGAATACGGAGTTAGCACTAACAAATATATGCTGCCAAAGAAATATGCGCTCATCAAGAGAATTCAGAATTCTATTCGGGACTCTCTTGCATTTTCCAGTGACGTAAGTGTGTTTGTTCCGTTATATACTATCGTGGAACGAATACGAAAAGAATTAGGTAACGAATACGAATTGAAAAAAGAGGTCAATTCGAAGATTAGAAACATAAGAGCCTTAATTCAAGAAAATGAACGATTTTGACCGTGACCGACCCTCAAAGATTTTTTTTCGACCCTCAAGGGAAATCAGTGAAAATATTTCACACTGAATAAAAAATAAAAATATTTCACAGCAATAAAAAATAAAAATATTTCACACTGCGTAAAATTAAAATCAAATCCTAACAGCTTTTTCCTATAGGAAATCCAATGCAAAATCGACTACTTTACCCGACGAGGTTTTTTATCGAAAATCAAGGAAAACTGACCAAAAATCAATGAAAACAGGCAAAAATTGATGAAAAATGACTAAAAAACCATCAAAATGAATCCTAACAGTTTTTTCCTATGGGAAATCCCATGCAAAATCGACTACTTTACCCGACGAAAACTGATCAAAATGGTATATAAAAAAAAGTGAAAAATAGGCAAATCAGTCAAAAAAACAGGCAAAATCAGTCAAAAACAGGCAAAATCAGTGAATAAAAATAAAAATATTTCACACACTGAATAAATATTTCACACACTGAATAAAAATAAAAATATTTCACACACTGAATAAACATTTCACACACTGAATAAAAAAAAATATTTCAATGGCGTTGGCACTTGCGCCATGAAATACTCCCACGATGGTGTTAAAAATCATCCGACATGTCAAATTGGAAAATTGTTTTCGTCGGTTAGGTCAGGTTCGGGAAAATTGTTTTACAATTGAAAAATTGTTTCTGATTTCAAATAATGGTCAATGAAGCATTAACAACTAGATTGGCTCGTGAACGACTGGATGCAATTAGGAAATTTATACCAATTCGCGACTCTGTAAGAAATAAACTGCAACAACGACAGAGTTTACAAACTGATTTTGCTGCGGGATCTGAAGAATTGTTTAAACCAATAACTACAACAACGAAACAGATAGTGTCAACAATCTCTGAACAAGGAAAAAAACAAGAAGAGACTTTTCTCCCTGTGTTAGAAAAAAAAGCAAAAAGAACTAAACAAACAAAAAAGTCTTTAGAAACACTTCCAGTAGATATAGTAACTACTTCACGGCAACAACAAAAAAAAAAGAGCGAGTACTAGAAGAACTAGGTGCTATTGCAAGAAAACAAGAAGAAGAGGAAGAAGAAGACACTACTACTATAGAAAAAATGTATTCACCGGAAAGTATATTTACATACGATACATACAAAAAAATAAAAAAATTTGATGAAAATGATTTAATTGACTTTGCCGTGCAGAATTTTTCATTCGATCAAAGAAGAAGAGTTGTAAACAAAGGGTATAAAGAGTATATAAAAAACAACGAGAATTGGATAAAAAAAGTATACCTGGCAAACCATAAGAGATTTAGAATCACAAACACTAACCGCAATGATTTTGAGAGTTTTAAAGACAAAGTATTGAGTAGAATAGATAAAATGAATATAATAGTTGAAGAGGATGAAGAGGATGAAGAGGAGTCAACTGGAGATGGATATTTAGGTAGCGGCATAGTTGAAAACACTAGCGTTACTTGTCCTGGTAATATTCTTAGTGATATATCACGGTTAGAAGTTCTCATCGGAGGGAAACGAGCCGGAAATAACTCTCCGGAAATAATTAATGAAGCAGCTGATATCTGTAGACGATTATTTGCCGGTGGTATCATGGACATTAATGTATATCGAGAACTCATTGCTGAATTAGTTGAAAATCACAAAGATGCCCATGGTTATTACAGCGATTGATCACTAATTAAAAAACTACTAGTTTTATAACAAGATGATTATACACTACAATCATGATAAACCAACCCCTTCTATGTAGTTAATTCACAGTTTCCAGTTTATAGAGTATACTACGGAGATGGTCTCGGTGTTACCATTGCAGGGTTATTTGCGAGAATGGCTCCAAAAGTGATGCCGTTAGCTAAACAATTATCAATGAAAGCAATTGATGTTATTCGTGATAAGGGTATTAGTGCTGTTGGAGATCTTGCCGGAAAAGCGTTTTCAGCCGCGAAGAATAAATTAACAGCGCTAGTGAAATCACGGAGGAAATCCAAAAGATTTTCAAAACCGTTACCGTCTACAGCGGAAATGCCTGCGCGAGTTAGTAAAATTATAAATAACGCAGTAGATGAAAAACTAGCGTCGTTGATAACCCCTGACCAAAGCAATATTGCAAATATGATAGCAGGAAGTGGCTTTAAAAATCTACGACGATGAAATCCTACGATTCTTTTACGATGAAAATCGTTTACGATTTAGACTCTGATAAATAGAATAAAATGTTCAAAAAGTCACCTGATCCAGCGTTTGATACAGACGCCCCAGTTGGCAAGGATGATTCTGTACGCGATTATCAATATTACGCCTATCATGCAATAGACCCAAATAGTCGATCGCGAATTGAACTTCAGGTTCATGATACCAGTAAATATTTTCTACCCTCTGAAGCGTTTATTGAAGTAGAAGGAGAACTTGTAACAGCTGCTGATACTCCTGCTGTACCAGCACCGTATCCAGTTGGTACTCAAGTCGGGATTGTTCAATAATGGTATCATGGCGCTATTTGAGAGTGCTAGATATCTCATTGATGGAAAAGAAATTGAGTCGATAGATCGCGATGTTGATGTGGCTGCAACAATAATCGGGCTAGCAAGATATTCTGATGATTATACAAGATCAGCAGGACCTTCTATGATGTTTGCAAAGGATGTTAAAAATACCGCTGGAGGAAATCAATTTGTTGTAAGACGACCAAATGATCGTGCTGGTCCTCCTGCTCCTGCTGGTATCGAGGATATGATTATAAACAACGATCCTAACTTCAATCTAGGAGCTGCAACACGTATTTCAATGTTGCAAGGAGCGCGTAAATCATTTTCATGCGCGATTCCACTGCATCACATATTTGGATTCTGCAGAAATGTGCGAAAAGTTATTTATGGAGCGAAGCATACAGTATCGCTTGTACGAAAGAGTGATGATAATGACGCAATCTGGAGGATTCCAGCAAACCTGGCTGCAGATCATGTAAATGATGATGCCGGTAAAGTCAATTTAACAAAAATATCATTGTGGATGCCAGTGTTGACTCCATCAATCACCGCAGAAGAGCGATTACTATCATTTATGGACCATGGAGGAAAGTCGTTGTTAAGTTGGCTAACCGTGAGTACAGATGTTAAACAATCAAATATTAACGGGTTATTCACGTGGAACCTAGCATCAAAACAAGGTGTTGCTGCGCCACGTCATATATTTATTGCGTTACAAGATAACACACGAGTTGGCGATCAACGTTTCAGCCATATGATATTTGATCAATTAGGTGTTAAAGACGTCTCACTGAGAATAAACGGCCAGCAGGAACCATCTGAAGACGTACAACTTGATTACGGTCAAAATCATATTGCACGCGTGTATCAGAGGTTGTTGTCGTTTATGGCACGCGATCAAAATGTTGATACTGGTTTGCAAATATCACAATTTGATTTTAAAAATCTATATCCGATCTATTACTTTTCGTTGGAACATCTTGATTTGATGAGACAATCTGTCGTTGATATACACTTTAGAGCTAATGTGCTTCGTGGTGCTATTGCTAATTATAGAGCGGTTGCTGTCATTCTCAGCGACAAATCAATGCTACTCGAAGGTGTTGGAGGAAGAATGAGAGTGGTAGATGCGCCAGTGGAAAATCTTTGAAAATTCTATGAATTTTTCATTGAAATCGTAAACGATTTAGAATCAATCGTTTATGTATAATGTCGTATAGTAATATCAATGTATCGTTGACACCTGGTCAATTAAAAAAATTACAATCCAAATCAGCTAAGCAATGTGGAACCACAATCACAATGAAACCTAATCAAATGACTGGTGGTGCAAATAAATTGTCGTTAACAACTCGTCAAATAAAACATTTCAATGATGCACTAGTAGCAAAAAAAGGTGTTCAGATTACTCTTTCTGCGGCTGCTATCAAAAATATAATGAAAACAGGCGGTATATTTCCATTGTTAGCTGCAATTCCGGCCTTGATTGCAGCAGCAGCCCCAGCGGTGGCTAAAGCGGCAGCGTTAGGAGCCGTTGGTACTGCAGCAGGAATGGCACTAAAGAAGGCAACTGGACAAGGATATAAAAAAAGGGAAAGGGTCTAAGACTACCAGGAACCCCGTATTCATGGTACAGCGGAAAAGGCCTGAGACTACCAGGAACCCCATATTCATGGTACAGCGGAAAAGGCCTGAGACTAGGACCGGTTTATTAGTTGGAGAGTCTTTGATCGAAGAGTCTTTGACTCCAATGTCCAATTTTGATTTACTCAATGCTGCTAAAAAACTGGCGATTAAAAATTTTAGAGGTGTCTTTATGAAAAATCAATTACCACATCAACTAAACAGCGTTGAAACCGGAATCATTAATTTAGATAACAGCACCGGACCCGGAACTCACTGGGTTGCATACGCTATTGATCCACGCGGGATTGTCTATTTTGATTCATATGGATTAGCCCCACCAAAAGAGTTTATGCGTTATATAAAAACTTTTCCAATGAAGACTTGGTATTCTACGCTACCAACACAAACGATGATTGACCCACCAATATGTGGCAGCGAAGTATTAAATGTCCTTAACGCTATTTCTAACTCGTTGGGTAACCCAAGGGGAAAACCACCACATGTTGTCGTAAATGAATACACTAGTAATCGCTGGAAATCAAAGATTTTAGAGAGAGAAAGAGTTTTACAATAACAATGATTGATATTTGGGGAAGACCTCTGAAACCCAAACTCGATGGCGTTGCAACCCCTGATTCTATCAAGGATATAAAAAAAAATAATTGAAGATGAAATCGCTGAGACGTTGAACTTAACAAGTGTTGATCCCGGGGAAATAGTTGTATTTCAAGACAAACAGGGTAAATTGAAAACTAGTGATGTGTCGTTGGATGATATTTTAGTTAAACAACGAAACGCAATCGAGAATACTATCGTGTTATTTTCCGATCAGGGTAAACTCAAACCGGGTGTACTCGCTTCGACTATTATAGATAGAATAGAAACTTTCAACAATGAGTTGGAAAATTCTCTGTTGGAACTAACAACACTTCAATCTAAAATTGAAGAACACGGAAAACAGTTTTCAATTTTTCGTAGAAATATCATTGATAAATTTCTTGGAACTACATTCGATAAACTCGACATAAAACTCCCTGATATCAAAAAATTCATCGATGAGACGAAAACCTTCATCGAAGCCATCAAAAATGTTTTTTCGAGGATGATAACAATCATTGAAAAAGCAAAAATTCCTCATGAGAAAACCAACAACGTAGTATACACGATCCAACACGGATCATTTGCATGGACACCTACAAACAACAAATTAGATATCACTGCAACCGTCAAGGGTATATATCGATTAACACTAGTGACAACGACTCAATTTAATATTTCATCGTCGAGTTCATCTGGGGTCAACAATACAATTTCAACGATCATCGACAAGGATACAACTGAAAAGTTCACAATAACATCTACTGATAAAAATTTGGTTAGGGTTTCAACAACGTGGTATGTGGAATTCGTAGCGGATTTAAGTAAATAAAGGTTTCAATTGAAATCGTAATTGAAAACGCTAGCGTTTTTAAAATAAAAATGATTTCATCATCGCAATATCGCTATAATCAGGTCAGAGAATTTCAAACTAGACTCAAAGCGTTCGCCGAGGAGTATCAAATAAAAATAAAAAAATACCGACGAAGAATCACCGTAATTGATGTTACTATGTACTCGGTGTCAGGCGTTCTCACTGGCGCCGGAATAATACTTGCATCGGTTACAATGATTGCCCCGGTCGTAGTTCCAATTTGCATTTCTGCGGCGGCTACAATCGCAGGTATATCAACCGGGCTAACAAAAAGGATATCATCATGCAGCCAACGCAAACTGCAAGATTACTTAATTCAATTTCATGCTGTATCAACCGCATACTCGCAATTATCCTCGATGATATCGTCGTCACTCGATAATACAATTATATCAGATAGTGAGTTCTCAGCGATAGTCAGTATTTATGATTCCGCGATGTCAAAATTAGAGCGACAACAACAGTATAATAACAATGACAACACCGATGGAATTGGAAAACACGAACCCGAAAACCAGAATGATCTCAATAACCTCAACGATATCAGATAGTGAGTTCTCAGTGATGGTCAGTATTTATGATTCCGCGATATCAAAATTAGAAATAAATCATGAGTATAATAACAATGACAACACCGCAGGAATTACTTCAACGAATAGTGGAGAACACGAACCCAGTACAAACAAGCATGATATCAATAACATCAACGAATCCTGAATTCAGTGTGAATTTCCCTAGCCCAGTCCCCGTGAAGGAGATAGCGCTAGCAAAACTACGAGTGTATCACAGTTGGCCTAATATCAGATCAAAATCATTTGGTGGTCAACAACCGAATAATTCACTGGTATTTGCGAATAAGAATAAAGACGACGGGACTCCAGACTGAAACGTTGTTTCCATACCAACAGGGTCATACTAAATCGAACAAATCAATAATGAATTCGCGCGTAGAATAAAATCGATTACTGGAGTAGAGTCAAAAATCGCTATAACGGTTCATGAGCCGACGCTATCATCCGCAATTGAAATAAGCACAGAAGGATACGTCGTAGATATCTATCAGAGTTCTATTAGAACCATACTAGGATGGCCTGAATTACCACCAAGGGGGAAAACCGTTGATTTACCAAAACCACAAAAAAACTGATTATATCACCGACGTGATAGCACCTGATAATCCAATAAAAAGTTATAAAGATCACACAATCACTAGAGATTTTTTTGGTTTCGAATACCAATCAACTGGAAGAGAGAAGCCAGGGGATAAAATAGAGGGACATCATTTTGTTAAAAATTTCACAGCAATGAATAATGATTTATCGCTGTTGTTAATATCTCTTAAATCCGGCTCTCTCACCCGAGATGAATTTATCAGCGTCGTAGAAACATGCAACAAAATTATCGACGATATGGAAACATTTAATTTGAAAATTATTCAGGATATATTAGATGACGATAATCCCCTATCGAGAACAAGATTTGCAGAAAAATATAATTTTCCCGTTAAAGATATTCCAACATTTAAACTACCAAGATATAACGTACCAAAACTAAAAAAACTTCTCAGTGACACCATCGATGTTGGTTTTAAAATAATTCATGATGCATGGAAAAAAACAGCATCACCGGAAATAAAAATCCTCAAACATAATAATGATCCAGATGGTGGCGGTAGGCATATCGCTCCGTTCAACGTGAATATATCCTCAGTGATTGCGCTCAATTTAGTATGCGATGTTATCGAAGGAAGCTATCAAATTAATCTCGAACGATCAAATCAAGCTCAGCAAGGATATATTCTTTATTCGTTTGCACCAATAGCCCCTCCAGGATTTTTAATTATTGAGTCTTCGGTTAATCCAGTCTATATGCGATGTCATAATGATTCATTAACCAGAATTAATTTCAAACTCACAGATCAGTCCAATAATCTAATTGATCTACAAGAGGAGGTGTTAGCGATTAGTCTGTTTGTGAGATCCTAAAGACTGGATCAAATATTCGGTTAAAATCATTTATTATTTTTTGTTAACCCATAGCAGCAGAGGGGGCGAATGACAACAGGTTGCGACCAAAATTGATTGAAAAATCGTGAAGCCTCCGTTTGCTAAACGGAGACTTATTTTTTTTTTTTTTAAAACATGAGATTTTGTTGGAAGGCTCTATTTTTTGTTTTAAACATTCAATCTATTTTTTGCCTGAAAACGTTGTAGGGTTCGCCCCCTCTGCTGCTAGGATTGAAACCTCGGAAAATGTTGCTTGTGCCGCTGATGAGTATTCTTTAGCTCATAAAGTTAAGACTTACACTCAACAGTCTTCTGGCAGAAAAGTATTTCAGCCTAATACAAGCCCTTCTAAATTGGAATCTTGCACAACGTTTAAAAATCAAGCTTCTGATAATTAAACAAAGATTCTTGTCTCTTACTACATGTACCTATTGCAAGACGAATGGACACGTTATTTCTGATTGCTACACATTATTTAAAGACAATATCAGAATCAAGACAGACCTATTCCAAATGCTATTTTTTCTATAATGTCTAGGTCACGGTTATATGTTGATTGCAGTAGATTTGTTTGGGGCTATTAAACCCCAGTCTGATTTTATTATGGAGACTTATTAACCGTTCATGTCTATATCACTCTTGGCTGATTCGGCCAATCCAATCCCTATTACAAATTTATGGGACACGGGATCTTCTCAAAGTGTTTTATTGTCATGTACTTTGCCTTGTTCTGAGAAGTTTTCTTCCAATGAAAATGTTCTTTTTCAAAGACTAGAGTGCGCTTTGTTAATGTTCCTCTCCTTTGCGTCAGACTTAGTCTCAAGACCCGTGACATTCGGAACAGTGTTTGCTTTACCTGTTGAGGTCATTCATTAATTACTAGGCAACAATCTAGCTGGAAATAAGGTTGTTTGCAATCCACTGGTAACTGACAATACTTGTTTGGATCAGAAAGTCGATTCAATTGAAAACAAATTCCCTGATTTGTACTTAGCTTGTGCAGTTACCAGAGCTATGGCAAAGAACGCTCCTTAGATTGATAATGATAAGGTAAGTATTCCTTTAGCTGACACTTGTATCGGTCAGGTGTTTGATGAGGTCACGTTCACTCCTTGTTTGGATTAATCAGAAGGTATCACAGTGAACTTCTTTCAACATTCACTTTATTCTAATCAGGGTGATAAACGACAATCACTTGTCGTCGAACAGTGAAATTATCCCGTGATCTCATATTTGTTTCAAAGGGCCATGAATGAAACTGAGAAAATGGAGACCTCCTGAGGTATCTGCTGGTGATGCGAGTGATCAGTGAACCATCAAATTATAGCTCCAGAGTCTTACAGACAGAATATTTTAATCTGGCCCTTGAAATTCCATTGGCTGGTCATTTAGGGATCAGTAAGGCTCGTTAAAAGATCTTGACTCACTTCCATTGGCCAAAAATCAAATATGATGTTTGAAAATACTGTAGATCTTGTCATCCTTGTCAAATTGTATCAAAACCTAATCAGAAGATATTGAGGGCTCATCTGCAACCTATTCCTGCATTTGACGAACCATTTAATAGAATTATGGTAAATTATGTTGGTCGCGTACTTATGACTAAGTCAGGTAACCAATATGTGTTGACCATTATGTATGCGTCAATAAGGTTTCAAGCGGCAATTCCTTTGCGGATTTTTTAATTTAAAACAATAGTGAAAATTTTATACAGATTTTTTCTGTAAACTTAATTTGGCTTTCCCAAATCTGTTAAATCGGGTCAAGTGTCAAATTTTAGACCTGGAACGTTCCAGCTAATTATGCTTGAATTTGGCATTCAGCAATTCAATATCAAAGTGAAATTATTGTTAAACAGAACTACAATAGAGAGAACTTTTGAGTTTGGTAATATAGTTCTGCCTATCTTGCTTATTCTTCCAATTTTGCTTCATATTAGATATTACGGCCCTTACAAAGTTAAGAAGAAAATGAAAGAGTTAAATTATAATATAAGTACTCCTGGGATCTACTTAACTTATAGGAGTACCAGTATATAGGAGTACCAGTATATAGGAGTACCAGTATATTGAGATAGATAACCAGGTTAAACATGCAAGTACCCGTCTCACTTAGTCAAGATTTAAATGAAGGAATATCATAAGATTCAACTTCTTTTGGAGTGACAAATCTTCGGAATTCAGAAATTATGAATGATCTGTGCCTGAAACGTTCACATTTGCAACAGCCAGAAAATAATTAACTTAAACAGTTATTATTATTTGAATATGAGCACTAATTTCCAAATATTTCTACAACAAACAAATTTTCCATAACGTTGAAATTGTAAATTCTAAACAAGTGAAACAAAACACGTACAGGATGAACCCTCTCAGACAGGAATAATTGAGGGAAAAAAAGAAATTCAGTATTTGCAGTAAAATGACCTTATAGAGTCTAGTAAAAGTGATTGGAGTTCACCATGCATACCTGTTCCAAAACCAGATAACTCTGACCGTGTGTGCACTGGTTTTAGGAAGGTAAACAGTATAACAAAAACAGATTCATATCCATTATCTAGAAACGATGAATATATTAATAAGATCGGAACTGCTTAGTATGTCAAGAAATTTGACTTTCTGAAAGGAGCTTGGCAAATTTCACTTGCGGTAAGAGCAAAGTAAATTTCGGCAGTCGTGTCTCCATATGGGCTTTATCAATATAAAGTGATACCGTTTGGTCTGAATGGTTCAACAAGTACTTTTCAATGTCTAATGAACATGATTACCTCTGGTCTAGAATCTAGATACTTGTGATGTTTACATTGATGATGTCATCATCTACAACAACACCTGCAAAGAACATCTAGCAACAATTCGGAAATTCATTGATAGACTCACAATGAATTTATCCAAAAGTGAGATCTGCGGTGCTAGTGTGACCTTTCTAGGACATATAGAGTGGGACATAGACACGTTAAACCTATATATGCAAAGGTCAAAGATACCTCTGAATTCTCTATGACTGTCTGTTAGTAAAAAGCACCTGATGCGATGTTTCGGTATGGCTGGATACTATCGGAAACATGGTTCCAATGTTTCTATAATTGTTGAACCCCTGACAAATTTATTGAGGATGAAAAATAAGTTTGTTTTTTGGACTGAAAAATGTCGGAAGGTTTTTGAAGAGTTAAAAGCCAATTCTTACACCTTTAACGTGCAGCCTATCATGTTTATGGTCTGTTGATGCAAGTGATGTTGGGATTGGAGCAGTATTGATTCAAGAAGACGAAAATGGTGTTGATCATCCAGTGTGTTATTTTTTTCTAAGAAATTAAATAAGTACAAAATAGATTATTCAACCGTCGAGAAGGAATGTTTGGCTTTCACGTTGGCATTACAATATTTTGAAGTTAACGTTATTTCAGTTCCTTCTTCTATTAATGTGTTTAGAGACTACAACCCCCTTACTTTTATCGGCAAGATGAAAACTAAAAATCAAAGACTACCTGGGTAGAGTTTATTGTTACAGGTATATGACATTGACATCAGGCATATCAAGGGAAACGATAAGTAATAGCAGATCCACTTTCCCGAGGATACAAATGTATTATATAATGTTCACTTTTGATAGTTCATACGAGTTCTTCTTATGCATTTTTTTAACTTCATGTATAAATAATCTTTGGTAAAAAGAAAGCTTTATCATATAAATCTTTCGTTTTGCTTATGGCGGAAGTGTTACGTATATCTGATTTGATAAATTGTTTGTTTGTTAGTTTTAATTGTTTAATATTTTGTAATTCTAAAAACATGCTATTGCAATGTACGTTTATATATTGGATTTTATATTTTCCAGAAATTCAGTTAAGTTTCTTTTTCCCAAACCTAATATTGGAACTGTGTATCTAAAGCTGACCTGGTTACTTATCATGATATACGAGATGGAGTAAACAATGTTTTTAAAACATTATTCTTTCTTAGTTTTGGTTTCATAGAGTGAAACCAAGGCTGTACCGGTAGTACGTGACTTTAGATGTAAATATCTGCTACGTTGTTTTGAAACATGTACCAATTATTTGAAAATTCTGCGTTGTTATTTCAAAATTCTCGTTCTACCGGAATGTTTTTACGGAGTAGCCAGTTCTAATAGTGAGATACAATTTCAGTTGGGCTAAAAACACAAAGACGTCAAGGTGTATTTTTGTTGTGACCAATTTGAGTTGGAGTTGAATTGTAATTTTTGTACAAATTATTTTGATTCTAAGAGATTATTTTTTCTGGAAATACTGGTGCTCTGGATTAATTCTTGGGAAAAGATGTCTTTTGAAATTTACAGAATTCAAACACTGAAATATTATTTTTCGCGTTTCTACAAAGAACTACAGATACATCAATATTACACTGACCACAAGATATTCCATCGCCTTCTATTTTTGTTTTTCGTCAGGACACGTGCTCAAATTCATTAGAACATTTTGCTCCAAGGACTTCTTTTTTAACTTTCCGATTATTTTGTAATTATTTTTGGATTTGATTCTTAAAACAGTAAGTTCCTTTTCTCATTGTTCCCTTGTTTTTCTAGGGAAATAAATTATTTGTTAAATTTTGCAAGCTTGTTTTCTTCACTGTTTTTCTTGTTACGGTTTATGAGATCGTAAACACGTAACAATATAAACAAATACAAGTATGTAATCATAGTATTTTTTAGATATGATTTGTTATTCTTTTGAGGATATTAGATGTTGCATGTTATTTGTGAGATATTCTCTTTTGGGCATTATGTTGGATATCATTTGTTAGATGTTTTCTTCTAGAACTTAGTTGTTTGTTGAATATTACTTGTTAGATTATCTCTTGTTGATATTATTATTTTTGAGATTTTCTCTTCTGTATATTAGTTGTTAGATAATATTGGTTAGATAATCTATTGTGGATATTATATTTTGGATATTATTTTTTATATGTTATCTTCTGGATATTAGATGTTGGATACATGTATTATGTTTAGGTGTTCTCAACTCAATATTAGATGTTAGATATTTTTGTAAGATAATCTCTTGCGGATATTAGATGTTGGCTATTATTTGTTAGATGTTCTCTCTCGATTTTAGTTTTTGGATATTATTGTTTAGATAATCTCTTGTGGATATTATATGTTGTGGAGATTACGTGTTGGATATTAATTGTAAGAATTAATAATTAATAATTATAATTAATTATCTTGTGAATATTAGATGTTTGATATTATTTGTTAGGAGTTCTCTTGTGGTCATTAGATGATGGATATTATTTGTAAGATAATCTCTTCTGAATATTAGATGTTGGATATTTTTAATCTCTTGTGGATACTAGATGTTAGATACTTTTTGTTAGATGCTATCTTATGGATAGATTGGATATTATTTGTTAGATAATCTCTTGTGGATATTCTATGTTGCGTCTTATTTGTTAGATTCTGTCTTGTGGATATATTGGGTATTATATGTTATCTCTTTTCGCTGAGAATGGAGAACATGCTATTCATGTTGTCGCTTTCCAGAATCTATGTGTTGAGTACTTTTTGCTTCTACTGGATGTGCAAAATGCGTCGCAGGCATTTTAGGTGGATGAAGTTGAGTTTTCTCTTGTGGCGCGCATACGTGGTCATTGTTTTGCTGCTGTAGAGGAGTGTGCTGAGCATGTAGGCCTGGTAGACGCACAGTATGTTCTTTTCAGTGAGGTTGTGGTTGTTCCAGACCTTCCTCTTCAGTCTGGCCATAACAGCTGATGCCTTGGTAATCCTGCCGTTCATCTCAGAATCAATTGAGAACGAAATAGAGATGGTGTACCCAAGGTATGTGAAGGTCTCAACAACTTCCAGGTTTTACCCATCCATGGCATGATGGGAGAGGAGATTGCGTCTTGCAGAATGACGTTAGTTTTCTTCAGACTGATGGTCAGTCCAAAATGCTTACAGGTGTGGGACAGGTGGCATACAAGCTGATGCTGCCCATCTTCCGTGTGTGCATCGTCGGCCCAATGCAATTTACGAATGAGAACCTCTGTAACTTTAGCTTTAGCACGGCGAAGGGCGATGCTGAACAGGTTGAAGTCTGTCCTGGTATGAATGTACACTCTCTTGCTCAAGTCCTTGAAGGTGTACTGGAGGATCATGGAGTAGAAAATGGCAAAGAGCGTCGAAGCAATGATGCAGCATTGCTTCACTCTGTTACTGACTGGGAAGGGTTCTGATATTGCGCCACTTAAGAAAACTGTGCTGTGCATGTTCTTTTGGAACGACGTGACGACAACAATAGGTCGTTTGGGTGGCAGGCAGTTGATATTTTCCTGGAGGTTGAAGGGCCTGCTCTGCCTGACCAGGTCAAAACGCCTAATTCAGATTTATGGAAGCGATGTAGAAGATCATCTGCTGCTCACGACAGTTCTTCAGCTTGCGTAGTGAGAAGATCATGTCTACAGTTGATCAGCTGGCTCATAAGTCACTGTAAGACTCCGTGTAGAAGCGAGCAAGGGCGACACGGGTGAAAGCCTTTCTGACGATGCTGAGGTCGGAGATTCCCAGGTAGTTGTTGAAGTCGCTACTGTCTGTTTTGTTCTTGTACAAAGTGACGATGTTGGCGTTCCACATGTCCTGAGGGATGTGTCCCTGTTCTCAGTGCTGATTGTCTCTAATTCCCCTAGCTTGGTCTGGGATGGCGTCCACGGCGTCGGTGTTGACGTTTTTGGTTGCATAGAGCTTGAGATAGTGCTTAATCCATCGCTACCGCTGTTTCTCCTGGTCTGCGATGAATTTGCACCTTTTATACTTGATAGGGCGGTCATGGAGGGGGAATTGTCACCTTCGTGATACCCTCGTACATTCCTCTTACATCCCCAGTGTCTGCAGCTGTCTGTATACTGGTGCAGAGGTTTAGGTGTTGACGCAGCGACGGGCGGTATGCTGGGCTTTTTCCTGGCAGTTATGAGGGCTTGTAATGTCGTTGGGCTTGGTCACGGGCTCAATCTCCTCCTAGTAGTTCGCATTTTTACTCTCCTTCCTCCGTTAGGCAGTGATGGCTGCATTGCTGAATTGTGCACATTGTCACCGAGCTGGGACCACATGGAGAAGATGGTGTCATCAGGTGTCTCTTTGGTGATATCCTTCTGCAGTCTGCTGATAAAATTCCGTGTCTTATCTAGGTTGCGAGCACATCAAGTGTTGCTGGGTGGGCTACCATTCGTGTTTGCGATGTGCAGCTTCTTGGGTATTACTGTCACCTTGTTTACCACGATGGAGAGGTGTGTGTCGTAGTCGCCACTCTGGTAGCTGGAGTGAGGAGGACACTGTCCAGCTCCGCACGCCTGGTGATGAGGAGGTCTAGATGGTACCAGTGGCGTGAACGTGGGTATCTCCATGACACCTCGTGAACTTCGTTGCATTTGAAGAAGGTAATGGTCACATATTGGTCTTGAGAGCAGCATATTCTTGAGCAGTCGCTGACCATTCTCGTTGATCTTACCCATTCCGTGAGATCCAAGACAGGTGGACCAGGCCTCGTGATCTGCTCCCACTCTAGCGTTGAAGTCCCCTAGTGGGTGGAGGAGTTCAATATTGGGGATACTGGATATTGGTTGATCCAGGGCCTCGTAGAACTGTCTTTCTCTTCGTGGATGGAGTAGATAGTAGGTCGTACACACCAAAACTGTTCGCTTGGCCAGAGGATGTCACAGGTGGAATGCAAGGATAATCTAGGTGCCTGATGACGGAGGGTCAATATAGACGACTAGTGTGTTCTTTACAGCTAAGCCGACAGCATACTGCCAAAGTTCGTACGAAGGCTTCCCTTGCCTACAGAAGGTGTAGTTAGCTTCCCCAGATAGTGCCGCTGTCGACTAGTCGAGTCTCCTGAAGACGGGCAATGTCGACGTTCAGTTGGGAAAGTTCTCTGTCATTGACTGCAGTCTTCCATGCGTCCTCTGGTCTAGGTCAGCCGTGAGTATAGCACACATGGGCCTGATGTTTCACCATGCGAAACGATGACCTGAAGTCTTCTTATTTCTTATTTCAGTCTTGTCTGGTGCCGAGTTTGTAGCCCACTTGTCGAGATAGTTCGCTCGGCTGACAACACCGATTCCAATATGAACATTCACCACAGATGCAGTGTATGATATGAAAAAAAAGAGATATAAATGTATTTCAGTCATTGGATACATGTCCGAAAGTATTATTATTGGAAGCAGACATTCTACAGAGCAGTCGCTAAGAAGGGTGATAACTCGTATATGCCAGCTCTGATTTATATTAGTATAGCTGTAGTTTTTGCCAGATAGAGAGCTTTTGTTACCGTATATTTGCTTTATTTGATTTTTAAAGAAAGCAATTTACATTTCAGTTACTGGGCCCAGAAAATAACTCTACCCCCAGCTTGAATATGAAGGCTAAAATTAATTTGGTTTATTGTTTAGTTTGTAAATTTTGTTGGTTAAGGAATTAGAGAGGCTTTGACTGTGTCATACAGTGCGGAGTTAAAGAGATGGGAGTAGGCATAAATATTATCGTTCAGTTCATATGTGAAAAAATGTAATTCCTCTCCCAACTCTTCAGAAAGTTTAAGACCGTGACGTTCTTAAAATTATTCATCGGAAAGGCTTATATAGACTTGTTAAAAGTTTTGTAAATATATTTTTGGTACGTCTAAGTCTGCTTAAAATGCATTCGTATATAATGAATTAGGAAGAATTAGTATCAAAGATCATAAAATATAAACGAAGTTGGAAATGTTGGCTAGAATTCTTCAAATTCCTGAAGACAATTACTGTAAGCAGTGCAACAATTGTATTATTGATTGTCCGCTATATGGAGAATTATGAAGAACATATTTACCCGTCTTTGTATATAAAAATCCAAACTGTTATTAGCTTTTTTGTTGATCATCCTTTATCGTATTTCGACATTTTCCTGTTGCTTTGATCTAATCTGTTCATTTCATATTCAGTTTTTTTGTTTTTGTTTGTTCTCTGTTTCGTTTGTTTATGATTTATTTTCACCTTTTCACAGTTGTACTTAAAATATTTTAGAACCGAGTGAGGCATTTGTTTTATTTATATAGTTTTGAGTACTTCTACATGTCAAATGAAGATTTAAAAACAAATGTATCGTGAAAAATAAATATATTTACACACCATGAAAGGCCTTTTAGATATTGTATCATCCATGTAAGTCTAAAACGTAGATGTGCTAAAACTAGACATTTTTTTTTAGGATTCCTACGACGTTAATGGCGAAGTTATCATAACGGCTGTACCTTCTATAAATAAAAATATTTTTATTTTATCTTGATTGTTTTATTTTTACTCTCTCTCTCTCTCTCTCTCTCTCTCTCTCTCTCTCTCTCTCTCTCTCTCTCTCTCTCTCTTTAGTGGTCCACATTATTCGAAATCCAATCAAGTTTAACTGTTGCATTCTTATTGTGTTTTCATTATTGTTTTGTTTCCCATATCAAACATAATAAACATTAAAGGCACTCATTATATTATAAACGGTCAGTATTTTCATACTATTTAATATTTCTACCTATCTTATGGATGTAATCGTGTTTGCGTTATCCTCTTCACCTATTTTAATTACTTAATGTTTTCAGCTGATGTGAAAGTTCCGAATGATGAATCATATGATTTCCGTTTTTCGAGTATACACACTTCACCTGGAAATTTTTATTTGTTATCTTGTTTGTTCTATGTTGATATTACTCTTGTAAATCAAACCATTCCCTTCATGTTTCATGTATTACAGTTTTTAAACGACTGGATTACCTTGAATTACTTGCCTATCTTAAAAATTTCCTCGCTAAAGTTATAACAACTCTTTTACAAATTCTTTTGAAGTTCAATATTCTTATCCCTATATTCAGATTAGTCGTGTATTTGTTGACAGGTGACTGGATAAATTGATCTATTATCTTTCTTAATTGTTTCAAACGATATTGATCAACGATTGTATTACTTGGTTAGTTTTGGTATTTATCGACCCAATTTCTGGTTTTATGTTGAGTGAAATACCTCTGTATTCTAGTACGTGTACTAAGGGATCTATGAAATCCATTACCCTACAATAAAATCTTTTGCCTGAGTAAGCTGTAACGTTTGCCATCCCTTATTACTGTTAACCATTATCTTTATTTCTAAAACGCCTTTTATGTTTATTTTTAAGCTTTTTTTGTCTCTAGCTTAAGAATATTTTGTAAATAGAATTATCACTGTCAAGATACATGTGTAGATTGTTACATATTTCATAGATCTGCTAGTTAATAAGGTAACTTGAAAATATTGAATAGTAAGAGCTAGCTACAGTTTGCTTCGTTTATTCATAAATAAAAGTCGGTTACTGTTTTGCTTTTGACCATGACACTGTTTTGAAGTTTAATGTTCGGGAATAAACTGGTCTTTTCAAGCGAAGACTTACGAATGATCGTGTACAGCAAGCGAACTCGTGTGTTTTGTTTTGTAACTTAAATATATCAAATTTAATACTCATATTTATTTGGCACGATTTGTCATTGCCTGATTCGATGAGGGAACATACTGCCAGGCAACAATATTATTTAAAACTTTATATCGGTGTAACTACTGTTTAATTTTTAAAACTTTTTATTTTTTGTTCAATGACAAGACATGGATAACAGGTTTGAAAATATTTAAAACTGCTGCCTTCAACTTTTAATTTTAGGTTCTAGTGGACCTTATTCAAGCTCCCCGATATTTCTTGAAAATAGTTGCAAGCCGAAGAAACCAATGAAACCCCTCGACAGATGGAAATACCCATCCGTCAGTACGATACAGGCTGAAGTTGTATGTCCCCTTGATACCAGTGGCCAAGATTTGAGTCTGAACTCGGGGAAAGGTATTATAGTTGTTTATCTGTTTTTGCCCTCACCACCCATCTATTTATTAATTACTACTCTTCCAAATTTAATATTTTCGAAAACATAGCAATATATTTGCCTGGTCATTTTCTGAAAGTATTTGTTTCACACAATTTTAAACTAGGTTCAATAATGAGTGCTAAAAGAAAAAGGAATCCGAACCGGAATCAGACTAATACAAAAATAAATACGACAATTCATCGTTTCCAGTCTGATTTTCACAATGCTTTAACTTTCAAATACTATTTCATTTTAAACATTATGAAACGAGAAAAAGTAGGGCTTCGGAGACTAAATAAACTACAATTATACCTCTTTAAAACAATGGCCCTGTGCTAATTTATATAAAATTCTAACCTTCCCCCGCATTCCATAAATCCAACTCGTAGGAACGCGATCTAGATTCCAAACGTTTTGATATAATCTGAAACCAATAAACTATCATCGACCCTATTTTCATTTATCTAGCGTAAACTATGTAGGAAGAGTTGATGTACATCACATTGCTAGAACACTACATACTACCTTAAGTGCATGCTATTCAGAGGCTCATTATATCGAGTAGCAACATAATAGCATGATGCCCTAGCATATCTAGCATATAATAATTCCTAATGACATGATGCCCTAGCATATAAAAATGCCTAATGACATTATGTCCTAGCATATAAAGATGCCTAATGACATTATGTCCTAGCATATAAAGATGCATAATGACATGATGCCCTAGCATATAAAGATGCCTAATGACATTATGTCCTAGCATATAAAAATGCCTAATGACATTATGTCCTAGCATATAAAGATGCCTAATGACATGATGCCCTAGCATATAAAGATGCTTAAAGACATTATGCCCTAGCATATAAAGATGCCTAATGATATGATGCCCTGGCATATAAAAATGCCTAATGACATTATGTCCTAGCATATAAAGATGCATAATGACATGATGCCCTAGCATATAAAGATGCCTAATGATATGATGCCCTGGCATATAAAAATGCCTAATGACATTATGTCCTAGCATATAAAGATGCCTAATGACATGACACCCTAGCATATAAAGATGCCTAATGATATGATGCCCTAGCATATCTAGCATATAAAGATGCCTAATGACATGATGCCCTAGCATATAAAGATGCATAATGACATGATGCCCTAGCATATAAAGATGCCTAATGATATGATGCCCTGGCATATAAAAATGCCTAATGACATTATGTCCTAGCATATAAAGATGCCTAATGACATGATGCCCTAGCATATAAAGATGCTTAAAGACATTATGCCCTAGCATATAAAGATGCCTAATGACATGATGCCCTATCATATAAAGATGCTTAAAGACATTATGCCCTAGCATATAAAGATGCATAATGATATGATGCCCTGGTATATAAAAATGCCTAATGACATTATGTCCTAGCATATAAAGATGCCTAATGACATGATGCCCTAGCATATAAAGATGCTTAAAGACATTATGCCCTAGCATATAAAGATGCCTAATGACATTATGCCCTAGTATACAAGATACCTAATTACATGATGCTCTATCATATAAAGATACCTAAATACATGATGCCCTAGCTTATAAAGATGCCTAATGACATGATGTCCTAGCATATAAAGATACCTAATTACATGATGCTCTATCATATAAAGATGTCTAATGATATGATGCCCTACTATACAAGATACCTAATGACACGATACCCTAGTGTACAAAGATATTTATCTACTTTGATATCCCTGTATTCAAAGATACATAACGACATGAGGACATAAACAAGTTGAAATAGTATCATGCGGCACGTTTTGATGCTGTTTAATGCATAAAGGTACAATATTTCTTACCAATATTTTAAAATGAGTTTGGATTCCCAATTTTCGCCTTTTACATATTTAAATTAAGGTTTAATGAAAGTATATACAAGATGTAAAGAAGAAAGGTGTATTTCCATGACTGATCTTTGAGCAACTCGTATTTGCAAAATTAGACAAGGATTTAACAAATGTCAAAACCTAAATATGTACAAAATGCAAATTGTTATCTGGAAAGGTTTGTATAGAAAGAACAATATTTCTGTGTATGCTTAGCAACATAACTGTACAATCAATACAATATGATTGATCCCATGGGTGCTAAAATTATTGTCGCTGACTTTAAATGATGCAGAAGAATTTTTTTTAAAAGATAATACTTCAACCCAAAGCGGCGACTCTAAATTGTGATTATATTTAAATACACATTGTCAACAAAACACCTCGAAAAATCAAAGTGTAATAATACGTATTCCATTTAAGCGAACGTTGGAGTACAGCTCAAGACTATGTAAAAGGCATGTCATGTTGACCTGAAATTCAGGCATCAAGCGTTTTAGATGGAGCGTTCTCCTTACAATAAAACAACGCTTTTTGATCCTATTTCTTTTATAATTAATAAATAAAGTCATACAATGAAGATACTTAGTTTATAAGAAGGCAAGGGGTACGTCAGGAAAGAGAATGCATAATATTTAAAATGTAAGAATGGTGTGCTATCTTTCAAAATGGTCCGGTTCTGGATTTTACAATTAAGCAATGACAGTGTCATTAGTATACAATTAGTACGATAAAGAGAAGCACTAAAACAGGATTTTATAACTTTAATTATCACGCCTCTTATCGAGGAAGATGGAGAAAAAATGTTTAAGAAATATTAAATTTCAATTATCAGAAATAGATTTATTAAATATATCCCAATGTTTGTTGAAAAACAAAATTTTGAATTAATCCCGCTAGAGATTATATGCCATTCAAATTATAAATGTAGAATTTTATTTTCTTCCAGGATCATATAAATCACCAACGAAGCTCTCATTACACCATGTAAGTATGACATATACAAGCAAATTATATGAATATGTACCTTGTTAAGATATATATTTTTCTGTCTAGTGCATATTTTTTCATATAAGGAGACAGATTGGTAGCACACATATATATTGGTAATTACAAAACATGGAAGAGATTGTGTCTGTGTTTATTTAGCACATGTTTGGAATTCTGATCGTATCGCAACATTAACATAATCGGGCCGGTAGAAGGGTGGAAAAATGAGTCACAACATTCTGTAAAGAAGCAGCAACGATTATAAGAAATTTGTTTTTTGTTGTGGTTTTGTTTTAAATAAGTGATGCCCTCAATTCTCGTCTCACTTTCACTGTAGCAAATGCATCTACTAACGAACATTGCCAATTCACGTTTTCGCTTGCTTCACAGAAAGCTTAGAACGGTGACAGAAATCTTTGTTGGTGTTGGTTTATCAATTTTGATATTTCGTTTCTTTTCTTATCATTCTGTTCTTTTGATATATTTTTTATTGCAATTAGGTTGATTTCCATGTCTATATCCTTTTCCCATCCTTTGTCATTTTCTTCACCATCATCGCCTATGCCAATGGACGATGACAGTATAAAGTTAGTTTTATCGTTGATTTTATTGTTGGTCTGATTTTCTTCAACGTACGTTCTTTCTTATAGAATCTGACTTCTGAGGCCGACCATCCCCGTGTGGAAGAAAACATTCTTTATATCACATTTAATACTACGAACAAAGAATCGCACGCGAACGGGAACACCCGAGCCGAGCTTTTGAAAATGATTGACGAGAATGCATTAGCGACAGAACAGAAAGAGAATGGTACCGGAGATTATCGGGATGATACTTCAAAAAATGACTGGCGAGGAGACCCTGAAGGAGAATCCATCAATGAAAATATCTTGAGATCAAAATTAGATGATTCTGATGATGGATATGTAACAGTGCGTTCGCGCATCAGTGTCAATTCTGTTGCCCTGAATAAATCCCCTCCTGGCAAATTCTCGCACAATCAGTCAGGGTTAGCGTTAGAACCAGTTTATACCAACTTCCCAATACGCACAGGGTTGATCCCTCAATCTAGACATAGTGGGGATGTGGCTACCGAAAAACCTGATCCGGAGAAAGAAGGCGATTACTGTAAGCTATTACCTTTAGGCACAAGGGAAGAAATGGAACCCCCAGAAATGTTTTACTCTTATACCGTGAGGCAGGTTTACGATTGCTTCATATCATGCGGACTTGAACAAATGGCCAATACATGTAAAGCAAGAAAACTGGATGGCGCATTTTTCAAACATTTAGTGAATGACAATTGTTTTGAATTACTCTCCCAAGAGCCATTTAATCTATCTCTTCTAGATACGTTTAAGGTTAAAACAATTATTCGAGGATGGAGACCAAATGTGTCGATCAAAAAACCACAGTAGTAATGTACATCTCTCTCTCTCTCTCTCTCTCTCTCTCTCTCTCTCTCTCTCTCTCTCTCTCTCTCTCTCTCTCTCTCTCTCCTATAATGCTGTTACAACGAAAACATATGAATGTCATTTTATTCGAGAAGAATTCAGATAAAGAATCTTTTAATTTAAATACATAAATACGACGAGAGAAATATAAAAATTTGAGATTATTTGATACCGTGCATGCCACACTTATTATCGTTAACATTTTGCTATTTGTTACAATGTTCACGATATTTCTTTTTCTCTTGCTTAAAACGGGATGATGTACGGAATGAAAAGAGTGTGCAGCCAGGGTTTGCATTTTGAAGTGCTACACTGCTTTGCACAACGTATAGCTCATTGTATTTCCTTTAACATTGTAGTAGATATCCAATTAATGCTTCTGAATTGTTCTCGTATTTAACTGCTTTTCTTAGCCTTTTTATGTTTTATCCCTAATTTATTGAAAACGTTTTTAAATATTTTGAGTACAAATCATTCTAATCGTTAACTATATGTTGTAGTCAAAGTCATAACATTTAATGCGAACTGCACGAGATCTTACTTGTGAGTAGATATGAACTGAACGAGATCTTACTTGTGAGTGGATATGAACTACACGAGATCTTACTTGTGAGTGGATATGAACTACACGAGATCTTACTTGTGAGTGGATATGAACTACACGAGATCTTACTTGTGAGTGGATATGAACTACACGAGATCTTACTTGTGAGTGGATATGAACTACACGAGATCTTACTTGTGAGTGGATATGAACTACACGAGATCGTACTTGTGAGTGGGTATGAACTACACGAGGTCGTACTTGTGAGTGCCTATGAAACGACACAAGGAACTTCAGTTTCTTAAAAGTTGAAACATAAGATTTTTGTTTAATATCATGCAGTAAAAACTTTAATAACACTGTGCCGACGTAGGCTACTAAATACTCTGTTGGATCTTGTTGTGTACATAAATATTTTTTTTCTCACTCGACTGTGTACTCATTGTGCTTAATTTCCTGACAAACTTTAAATTGATAAGATACTCTGGTGCTGAATGTTTGAAAACCTTAAAAGTAGGACAACTTTTTATAAAATTGTTATAATCCTTAATTGGCTTCCATCTAAGTATATTGTAAACAGTTCTAAATCTTAAAACATATTTGACGTTTAAAATTGCCCTATCTGCTCTGCATAGATGTTATTGACAGTAAGAAGAAACACAGGATTCTTCACAACATATTACAGCGGTAAATACAACGTGTAAAAACAAACGTATTGTTCAATTTTACGATCATTTGATCGTACATAAAATCTTTTAGTACTTTTTAAAATTCATGTTTTCTTATACACTTTTTGTACACAATCAAGGTATCAAAAGCGACAACAGAGATTGTTTTGGTTTGAAAATAGATACGTGAAAATTTTTATTTCTTTGTTAGTAACACATTATCAGATCACATTGAGCGTAGGAATAACTCCCGATCGATATCTTCCGCATTCAGCCCACCAGGATAGACGAAAACATTCGTCTTTCACATTTATTGACAATACAGCGGCAACAAATAGGATAAATTGGAAATAACTCTTCCAAGCTAATATTGTAATTACCTCTCTTTGTTTTAACGTTGACAATATTGTGTAGGATACGAGTTAATTCTAAATACAATGTTAGTAAAAAGCCCATTCATGATTTGAATTGTTAATTTTACACAAAACTTATTGTCACATAATGTTATTTTAACAGTTTTTCTTTCTCAGTACCATTAATAAAATTAATTTATTTGATTTTTCGACTTGAAAAGAATTAGAAATAAATTTCCAAAGATTCGAGATTGTTATTCAGAATTTTTATAATATAATCTTTCTAATATCTATATTTTTGCGTGAGTTACCGTTCAATGAATGAATGGTAACAACGTTTTAGTGATAATATTTTGTATCGTAATTTTTCATTAATTATGAGCAAAATTTGGCAGCATAAATACATATGGTGTAAACACCAATTGTTCCCAATGCAATTTCTTGGTGTATTTTAACTTTAATAATGAACACGGGATTGTATACCAATTAATTAGCAACTCATATATGCTTTATTCCTTTTGTTCTTATCTCAACGCAAGATAAGCTATACATTGTGGCCGGTATAATTAGTGAAGGTAAAACCCGGCAAAATCGGGCCAACAGGAAGAGACTGGCAGATTTCTCACATACCCACGTTGGCTGAGCCCAAGACTCGAACCCAGGTGGACAGAAGTGAGATGGCAGTGATCTCTAAAGGCGAGAGCCTTAGACCATTTGGCCAATAGGGCCACATATTAAGTTTGTAGTAATTGTATTGAGTAAATGTATAAACAAATTGCAAACAACGTATAATACGTATTTCATGCCTATACCGAAATGCCATGCCGAGTTCCGTACATTTCTCACAAGAACTCTGCCGACGAACTTCTCACTCATTGTGTGTATGTGTTTTTATTTTTTTATTTTTAACGTAGCTTTAAAAAATTTTAAGTCATATCGCTACGATATCTGCAGAGTGACGGTTTATAGTGATTTCTAGCACTGGGTCATCATTCCGCAGACAAGTAGCATGATGTCCGGCACAGTCACATTATCCTGACACCAGGCGGACCTGTCTTAACACCAATCACTTAATGCTGAGCGCCTAGCGAGGCAGCTGTTAGTAACGTTTTGGTAAGTCTTTTTGGTATGACTCGGCCGGGGATCATACCCACGACCTCCCGCATCCGAGGCGGACGCCTCACTCACTGATTCATGTATCGTGAATTAATATTTGCTAGATAATTAGGCTTCCGCTTGGCACGCGTACGATTGTAACGATCTATGTAAGATAAAATCTGTTGGATGACTCTGCTTGTTTGTTTGCTTTTATTTTGTTTAAACAGTATATTTTTGCCCAATAAATGTAACTTTGTTTCATCAGTATTATTTGCATATATTTTCATCGTCGTGGCTCAATATTATTTCGACGCTCATCATTCCTGGACTTCGTCTACATTCCTCGCATAGATATCGCAATTATGATGCTAAAGGTTATTTCCCTTGATTCGAGTTTCTGTCACGGAGGAAAATACCAGGGACGATGTGAATACGAGTGAAGGCCCAGTGATGCTGACTAAGCTTCTCATATTCAACCAATTACGACAATGTCGTCTTAAAAAAATATTATAAGATATAAATTTAACGACATTGCGTACGTCGTTCTGGAGGATCTGGTTCATCTGGTATCAGAAACTATAACCAACAATTTTTTAGCAAGGATTTATTTAAGTTTAAGGGTTACGGTTTTTGAAAGAAAATATAAACTTTAACTGTTGAGTTCTACTTGTTTATTATTTGTCTGACTGATAAATACACATGTTAAATTTTGTCATGTATGAATAGCATTCCATGCTAACTACGACATTGGCAGAATTATGCTTCAAGAGAATGGCAGATTTCTCACATACCCACGTTGGATGAGCCCAAGAATCGAACCCAAGCGGACAGAGGTGAGATGGCATTGATCGGTAAAGGCGAGCGCCTTGGACCACTTCGCCAACAGGGCCACATACTTAATTTGTAGTTATTGTGTTGAGTAAATGTATAAACAAATTTCAAAGAATGTATGTACACGTATTTCAAGCCTACAATGAAATGCCATGCCAAGTTCTTTACATTTCTCACAAGAACTGTATCTACGAACTTCTCACTCACTGTGTGTATATGTTTTTGAATTTTAACGTAGCTTTAACAACTTTTCAGTCATATCGCTACGATGTCTGCAGTGTATCGGTTTTTAGTGATGTCTAGCACTGGGGCATCATTCCGCAGACATGTAGTATGATGTCCGGCCCAGTCACCTTATCCTGAAACCAGGCCGACCTGTCCTAACACCAACTACTTAACGCTGAGCGCCAAGCAAGGCAGTTGTTAGTAACGTTTGTGTAAGTCTTTTTGGTATGACTCAGCCGGGGGTCACACTCACGACCTCCCGCATCCGAGGTGGACGCCTCACTCACTGATTCATAAATATCGTTCATTAATATTCCTAGATAATTAAGCTTCCGCTTGGCACGCATAATATTGTAACGATCTATGTAAGATAAAATCTGTTGGAAGACTTTGCTTGTTTGTTTGCTTTTATTTTGTGGAACCTGACTGTTAAGACGGTATAGTTTTGGGGTATTATCTTTGTGCCAAACATATGTAACTATTTTGTTTTTCATCAGTATTATTTGCATATATTTGTATTCTCGTGACTCAATTTCAATTTGACTCTCATCACTCCTGGACTTCAGTCTACATTCCTCAAAGAGATATCACAATTATGACGCTGAAAGTTATTCCCCTTGATTCACGTTTCTGTCACGGAGGAAGATACAAGGGACGATGTGGATACGAGTAAAGTCCCAGTGATGCTGAGTAAGCTTCTCATATCCAACCAATTACGACAATGTCGTTTAAAAAAAAGTATTATACGATAAAAAAATTTACGACATTACGTACGTCGTTCTGGATGAGCTGGTTTATCTGGTATTAGAGACTATAACCAAC